>JAYDZK010000001.1:79524430-79558800 GCA_034509185.1 Euphonia xanthogaster
GTTTAGGAAAAGCAGGTCCTGCTTAACCAACACAATCTCCTATGATAAGGTGAGCCACTGAGTTAATGAGGGAAAGCCTATGGATATGGTTTGTCTGGACAACTGGTTATGGGCAGAGTGGCTGTAAAGCTGTGACAGTAAAGCTGTCCAGTGGAAAAGGACCTCAGGGTGTTGACAGACACTAAACAAGAGCCAGTGGTATGCCCAGGTGGCCAACAAGGCCAATGACATCCTGACCTCTATCAACAAGTGTGGCCAGCAGGCCCAGGGCAGTGATTGTTCCTCTGTGTTCAGTCTTGTGAGGTTTCACCTTGAATCCTGTGTCTGGTTCCAGGCTCCTCTCTGCAAGAAAGATGCTAAGGTACTGTAGAGAGTCCAGAGAAGGGAAATGAAACTGCTAAAAGGTCTGGAGCTCAAGACTGATGAGGAGTGGCTGAGAGAGCTATTAAGCTTGGAGAAAAGGAGGCTGAGAAGAACCTTTATTGCTCTCCAGGGCTACCTGACAGGAGGCTGTATCAAGGTGGAGTTGATCTACTCTGAAATTAAAGACGAGAGGAGGAGAGGAAATGGTCTCAAGCTGCAGCAGGAGACATCTAGATATTAGGAAAACATTCTTCACTGGAAGGGTTGTCATGCATTGGAACAGACTGCCCAGGGAAATGGTTGAGTGACCACCCCTGGAGGATCCAGAAAATGTGCAGATGTGGTGCTTAGGAACAGGGTTTCGTGGTGGACTTGGCAGTGCTGGATTAATGGTTAAATATCAGAGGTCGTTTCCAATCTAAGAAATTCTATGATTCTGTGCTAAAAAAAGGCTTCTGTTGCTGATGATGTGCTGAGTTATGTTTTAATATTAAAATGTGGCATACCACCCATTAACAGATATAAATTGTTGTATATATTAAGATGACTTTATTTTCTTAAATACATACTAAATTAATAATAATCCTTTCACTGAACTGAGGGATGCTTAGGACAATGTCTATCTTGCTGTCACTTTTTTTTGTGGATTCTTTGATGGCAAACTGTCCACTGTTCCTCAAAAATTATTATAATAATAGTAACAAAGAGATTCACTGAATGTGACAAAGAAGAAAGAGCTCAGTATTACCACTTTGCTTTAGACTATAGTTTGCCATTTTAACTATCTAAATGATGCACTCTACACACAGGATTCAGTAATAGAGGGTCATGCAAGAGTTATTCTCAAAATAGCTGGCACTGATAATTATTATTGCTGCATATTTAGGGAATGAGTGTGCAATGTTCGCTTCTTTCCTGTGACAGTCAAGGGGTGTTTTTCTTCTACTTCATCGTTCTTGATCTTTTTCTTGCATAAGCTCTAGTATCTGTGTGGTCAGCAGTTTAGTCAACAGATCCAGCTGAAATTTATTGCTATGAAACCTGTCTGCTTCTTTCCACGTGTGTGTGTGTGAAATTTGCCACTGAATCACATCCCCATGCAGCCAACAGTGTAGTCTCATGAGTGCTATAGTGCTAGCAACAGTAGAAGAGGTGGGAAGACATAACCAAGGGCAGGAAGGTGAGACTACTTCTCTTAAGCTGACTTAAATCAACTGTGAAATTGCATCCTCCTTACAGATTCTCACTAACTGAATGAAGTTCAGTGTGAGAGATGAAATTAGGTTTCATAAATGCACCTAAAACTCAGGTACTACTTCCAAATGTGGAATATTTATACTTTCATGCACATACATTTTAAAGGAAATTTTTTGAGAAGTGCTCTTTTCTTCTTCCCCCACCTCAAATTTGCTTTATTGCGTGAGTTGTGCTACACTGTTAGATAATTTCACAATCAAGAATATGAATATGGAACAGTTACTTGCAAAAACAGCTTATTTCAAAGTGACATCAGAGCACAAGTCAGTTCTTGTAATCCAGTCTTGCAATCCACACTGGGCAATTAAGAATGACAGTAAAAACTAACTGATCTATGCTGAAATTATGTACTCAGAATGCCCGCAGATATTATGCAGATTAGGTATTTCTTGCATTTTTAAAAGTGCGTGAGAGCTTTTTCTAGAGAACATATTACAGAGCCCCAAAAATTGTTCTTTTGCAGAAAAGCAGCAAGGGCAATCACTGCATTTTTGATAGTTGAAGCTGTAGTCAAGATCACTGGAAAATCATGGGCAGTATAAAATAATGGATTCTGTGCATTTCACGTAGTTTCTCAATTTTCTGCCACCTGGCAATAATACTATCCATTTAGCAGCTTCTATGGAAGGCAGCAGTTTGTAGAAATGCTTGAGTCAGATCAAAAATGAAAGCACAAGAGAAAGAAGTCTAAAAGATGATCTGTACAAAGAGTAAAGAAGGGAAGATGGTAAAACAGGAGGCAGATTGCTTTAAGAAAATCAGAAGAAAAAGAAAGAGGTATAAAAGGTGGAAGGGATACAAGTATCTAAAACTGGAAGATGGGAATTTCCCTCATTAAATATCATATTGTGATATTTAATAGTGGTGTCTGAACTCCCAAATTCACACATGTGCATGCAAATCCCTTTGTGCAATGTATTTTGCCTTTTGGGATGAAATATTTTGTGAGCATTCTTCTCTCCAACAACATCCACGTGACCTGTCTGTGACAAAGTGTTTTTGTAGGAATGGAGCTTTAGTCCACACTGAAGTAGAGCCTCCAGGTGTACCACAACACATATCACTCAAAACCACAACCCTTGTTTCCCCATTAACTGAGTGGAAAAGTCCACTTTAAAGAAAGCCTTCACATTGGCGATTCTTTCCATATTCAGAAATTACATTCAATAACTATGCAAAACACTCATGAGAAAAGCTTCACGCTTGACACACCTATAAAACAGAAATATAAATATCCAAAGAACTGAATTCTAGGTAGATTGTGCAAATGTCTTTTGTTCTAGTTAGATGGAAAAATTCCATGGAAATTTTCATTGTGACTATATCTGTGGATTTAAATTTTGCATGTCATTAGATGTTCAGAGACTAGAATAAACTCAGCCTGAAAGAAGTCCTCAAAACCACAAAATTTTGAGATGGTGACTGTTTTTTTTCTCTTATAAATGTTATATATTTAATAAAATATAGCATGAAATGCACATTTTATTGTCTTGAGTCAAATCTGAAGACATTCATTTTCTAGACTCATCTCTCTGGATTTCAGTATTCCAGACTCAAGGATTCCAACCTGAGACATATTGACTTTCTCTCGAGCTAGTGGAGTGAAATTCCAGAAAACAATTAAGACAGCTTAATTTAGGATCAAACTAATTACTTTCCTGGAGTGGCTTTCCTACCTTTCACCACTGACTGTGGAAACTAAAAGCGTCAACAATTCATCCAGCCAATGCCAGTTGCAGTGAATCTAAACTTTGAACTTTGGCTCAGTCAAAGAACTAATACACTAAAATCCAGACTGAAGATTCTGAAAAATCTGTCTCAGCTCTTGAGTACTAAGGAGGCATGTTATTTTTTCCATTAAAATACTTAAGGAAGCTCTATGATGCTATGTCTGCATTTGTAACGCCTGCCTAACACAGGAATTAAGAAACAAGATACCGTTCTGCCTGGGCACCCTGTGAGGCTTTTCTGGGAATGACTGAGGCTTGTGGGAATGGGTTCTGCACACAATCTGTTTGTAGTTGCCACAGTTTTTTAAAAACATCCCCAGAAAAGGTTGATTTATCCTCACTTTAAGTACCAAGAGGTTACAGTAGTCCCATGGGAATGGGGAAAGAGATAGCCGCAAGCCTGACACTTTCATGCTTCAAGAAACTGCCTCAGCAGCCAGGTTGCAGGTTAGTGCAGGCAGAGGGAAGAGGAAACATCCACACACCAAGAAAGATGTGTGTTTACACAGCAAGAAAGCAAGGTGGGGTTAGTTTTTTTCTTTCCTCCTCCCTAATCTTTCCTGATTCCCCATTAGCTCTACAAAGAATTCATTCATTAAGAACAGCTAGAATAAATTGTACATAGTGACTAAGTGTTGATGTGACAAAGTTCCCAAGAATGTATTTCACCTTATTTGTAGGAATAATTCCAAAATAGGATGTGAGACAATTGCTGTACATTTTTTTGTTCAGTAGAGAGCTCCAAACTGCAGAGTAAATATCTGCAACCAGGATCTCTTGATCCCTAACAAACAAGTCTCTCTTGTCTCTTGTTATATAGGAATGATAAGGTATTATTTAGTCTTTTTTTTTCCATTTGCCAAAATGTTGACTGAGTCAATTAATTCTTATTCAAAGTTTCCTGTAGAAAAGCTCTTTTACAAGCTTCCTCCTTCTGTACAGCAGTCAGCCCACTCTGTTTTACTTTGTTTACTGTTTTACTTAGTGACAAAAACTGAGAAACCGAAGAGCCAAAGAAAAGATATGAAATGCAAGAGCACCACTGCTTTTAGTCTGCTAAAAATTAAAACTAAAATCAAACCCATCAAATATATGCGAGAAGTGGCTAGTGCAATGGGAGAAAACTGAGTCTATTCAATTCAGCAATCAAAAGACTACCAATCCTGCTGCCTTCAGGTATTAGCAACCCAGACATGTAAAAGCTCTCCTCTTCCATATCGTTAGCAGAGGAGATAATTGTAGGGACATGAGTCTGAATTCCTCCTGGCATTGAATGGCAATCTTAGAACTGCTGGTCTGTTTACTTTCTTGGCTGCAGGGTTAATGATATAAACAGCTGAACAATTGGAAGGGAATTGAACTGTATATTGCAGGGTATTTCTCAAGTGCCAGGAGGATAGATGACCCTGCTGTGCTTTCATTTTCAACCCACCCAAAATTATTTTTCTCGAAAATCTCTTACCGATCTTATGTGTGTAATAGTTTAAAATTGTACACTTTCTTTTCATTGTGGGGGTGTTTTTGAGGTACCATTTCCCATCCAATTTATGATACAGCACTAACTTTCAATTGTGAAGGCTTGTGTTCCGACCACTTTTCAAATATTACAACAATTTATAACATAGAAACACATTTGAAATTTAAGAGAAGACAAAAATAGTTTAAACTTATTGTTGTGAGGAAATTTTTTCTTCTCTCTTAGCAATAGAACAGACTCAAAATATAGGAAGTCTGGCCTGAAAAGCAAAAAAACCTGAGACCACACTTAAGGGTTCACAGAAACTCTCCTACTGAACAGTCTTCCTAATTCTTTGTTACATTTCATGGATCAAAGGACATGATATGCCAGAAAAGAGAGCAAAAATGATTTTTACACAGCTATTGCAAGGCAGAAATTTTGTGCATATGGGTCCCTTCAGGGAAAAAATATGTACAGTATGATTTTTTTCCTTTATTTCATATTTACCTGCTACTAGATCAGAAGCTTTGCTTTCTCAGACTGTTTCAAAAATCTTTCATATTCTTCCAAAATTATATGAAAAACCTCAAATAAATTTCATAGCTTTTATCAAGTTCTTTTAAGAGTCAGGGATTAAATATCTTTTTACCCTGAACCTATAGAAGTCTATTAAATAGACTATACATGTTGCTTGGCAACTTAACCTAAAAAACTACCAAGGCTAAATAAGAGCAGATAATAAATGTCTGGGAGAACAGGAATATGTATTCCCATATTGTAGAGAAAAATAAAAGGAATGAATGACCTCTACCTCTCTTCCTGGAAGCTATTAAGCCAGTGTAAGATCTCAGATGATAACAACTTGAACTAATTCAAATTCAAAAATGCATATTATTTTATTTCAACTTACGTTGAAGGGAGTGGAAGACACTGCTTTGTATCCATTGGTTGTGTTTTACAAATACACCTCCGGAAAATTAAGTTGTCACTATACTGTTAAATTATTCAACTTACATATTTTGTCACCAAAACTAGAATCCTGCTCTACAAGACACAAACAAACTTAAATTTTCTATTTTTTTTTTTTTTTTGATGTCAAAGAAACATATGAGCCATAACAACTTAGAGGCTACAATAAAGAAATCTTGTTGAAAATGTAATTCCAACACTTCAGAGTAAATATGTGGTTTTTGAGAAACATATCCTCTTCCAGCAGAGAATTAAATTTTTAATTCTTACCTTATGAGGATTCATATCTGGGAGTGAATTTTCCTTAGCCAGTGAACCAGAATGAGGTAAACATTTCATTTGGATGAGGAGATTGAGAGGATAATTATTAAATAATACAGCAGTTCTTAACTATTGGCCTTAACTATTGTTAGACATCACTTTCTAAATATTTCTTTTTAAGGAAAAAGAAGTTTTATACTCACTGGGACCTGGGTCTGAGAAACTCAGCATCTTGTCTGCACTGATGGCAAGTATTAGATATTTGGGAAAAAATGGGTAAAAAGTGAGCAAATGCTTTTCCTTTGTGTATTTTTCTACTTTCCCGTTAAAACCAGAAACTATGACAAAAATTCAATTTTGACTGAATTTTTTCATTGTTTTGGCTCCTCTTCCAATATAATCAATCCTGTTTGGTAAGCTCTCGAACTACAGCTTACACCACCTTCTTCAGCTTAACTATGCTCTCTGTGAAAAGGTTTTTTCTCTTTTGTGATATCTGCAAAGTGATATCAATAGGTGCTCTTCAGTTTTGTGTGGTGAGGAACAGTACATAGTCATCTCTGAGTAGTTTTTCCTTGTCATGCTTGATTTAACTGGTATCTACCCTAAGACTGTAGTGTTTTTTTTCTAATCAGAAGACACATACTCTTCCTAACCTCTGCCAATGTGTTGTCCTCATTATTTGTACCTTTTCCAATTTCTCTCTAAATCACTGAGAGACAGCAACATGAATTGTGTGCAGTATTCGTAGATGGGGACTTAAAATAGATTTATACAATAGCATAATGACAGTAAAATAGATTTATACAATAGCATAATGACAGTAAAACTTCTACTTTGTTTCCAATTCCTTCCTTCATAATTCTTTCTGTTCTATCATTTTGTCTCTTTTCCTGACTACCAGGTTGATATTTTTGGGAGTGATATACTGTGACACTGTTATGGTTTTCTGAGTAAGTGATATCAAATTTAGACCTTGCCATTACACAGATGTTTTTATAGTCATATTTTGCCACATAGGACATTTTCTGCTCACTGATGCTGAATTTTAGGTGTTATTTTGCTACCTACTTCACCATGAAATCTTCTTAGACTTCTCACTTTAAATTTTATAACCAAATTTGAATTTATTCTTTGTTATCTGCAACTTTTACATCCTTTTTCCCCCCAGGGTATTTAAGATTATTTCAGGTTCTAGGAATGCTAGGCCAGGTTTGGAGTAAAGCTGCTTATACATGCCATTGTTCTGGATATTGAATGTGCATTCCTGCCCTTTGTATCCTATTTATAGATTGCTTGCTAGTCTGTAAGAGAACTTCTTATCCTAGAAAAAAACAAATCCTGAGATTTTCCTTTTCTAAGAGCCTTGGTTGAAGATTCTCCTAGAAAATTAACAGCAGTTTATTAGACCATTTGTGATGCTTTCATGTTGAGTGGGTTCTTTTTCTTTTTTTTAACTTTATTACTTACATGCCATCTTTTATTGTTGTGACCATTCTCACTTCCTCTAAGCTTCATAAGTTATTTGAGAAACTTATATTATAGTCATTAAAATTCCAAACCTGTGTTTTCTGACAGTTTTAAATTAGAAGGTCAAGAATGAAAGAAACCTAGTGATTTTGGAGGCTTAATTTCACCATTGCAAACATTGGACAGCTTAGGAAGGTAACAGTCCAACACATAGCTGTACCCTAAAATGCAGGTCTTGAACAAGTCAGATGGGTCAATCATTAAAAATCCCTGGTTATTTCCGCTCACTAACTGAAAAAAGAGCTTGTATGATGACCCTGGATGTAGAAGCCTACAGATACAAGGGGATACAGATATATCCCACCATGCTTATCTAGGGACAGTTTGCATGAGGAGATAACATTTTTAGGGCACATCTATCATCAAAGCTATCACCTTTCTTTTTGTTGCTTAGAAGGAACAGATAGGAAAATTACACGTGTACAAAATTTGTATGGAGTCAACTGAAATAATCTGCAAGTTTAGAGACTTTTTAGTTTGTGGAAAGGAGAAAACAGCATGACAACAAAAATTAAGGCACATTTGATAATGGTCTGCTTGTAAAACTGCCAGGAATCCATATCTGACACTACAATTTTTTCATAAATATCTTTTCATACTAAAAGGTGAGGGGGCTGTTTTTATTTGGTTTGGATTTTGTTGCTGTTATTGCTGCTGTTGTTGTTTGTGGGGTGTATATTCTTTAACTAAAAATAAATATATATTTTTTGAAGTTTCTTAAGGCTGTCATGAATATGGAAGAGCAGATACATCATCTCACATGGATTGAATAATGCAGGTAATATTGTAAACAGCTCTCCAGGGAAAGGTTTCAGAATTGCATTTAATTGCATTTTCCACTTCTTGTAACAGTGAGGTATTAAATTGAGACAAAATGTAATGGTACCAACTCTTTTCTATCTGCTAAAAGAAATACAGAAAGCTAACTGAAAACTGTGTTTATTAACTTGCTAGGGAAAAAAAAGCTTATCCTAAATTAATGAATTTATAAGCCTATTAGTTCTCATGACTAATGGAGAATTCTTCATCTGGAATCTAAATGACTTTTATGAGAGGTTAAGAAATGAGCATGGGAATCTGCTGCATTTATTTTCAAGTGTTTAATTTCTCATAACCTGATGAGTCTAACTAAGGAGATTGCAGCATCCATGTGAAATTAGAAACAATACTCAATTAGATATTGTACATTACTCAGGGATGTAACAGGTATGTGTTAGTCAGTATTTGTATCTGTTCATAAGAAATATTCATCTTGTGTATTGCTTTATTGCTTTCCCATTATCCTTTTGTTTTACAGAATGTAAATTCTGGAGATTTCTTTCTGGAGATTTTTTTTCTACAAATTTTAGTACTGTAAAATTTGTATTTATTCTCCTTTTTTCTTCTTCTGGAAGAATCCTTTCCTGTCTATACAGCAGAGAAATAAGTTATGTCTCTTCAGGCAAACAGTGACCGTGACTGAATACTCATCCTCAGTGTGGATCAGCAATATTTGCATCTTTCAGGATAACAGCACTTAACTGGTAAGCAGCAACATTTCTCCACTATAAAGGGATTGATTTGGAACAAGCAAACAAACAACAAAGAACAACTGCTTAAGGTTCCAAAAATTTTTGTTATAAATACCCATACTTGATATTATAGAATTACAGGATCATGGACTGGTTTGGGCCAGAAGCAACCTTATACATCACCTAGCTCAAAACCCCCTGCCATAGGCAAGGGACACCTTTCACCTGACCATTTCATTCAGAGCCCCATCCAGTCTGGTCTTGAATACCTGCAGGGATGAAGAAGACACAGCTTCTCTGGACACCTTTTCCTGTGCCTCTCCATCCTCACAGTAAAAAAATTTCTTCCTTACACCTAATCTAAACTCACCCTCCTTCAGCTGAAGGCCATTTTCCCGTTGTCTTTTTCACTGCATGCCATTGTAAAAGGTTCCCCTCCAGCCTTCTTGTAAGATCCTTTTAGATACTGGAAGGTGCTGTAGGGCTCCATGGAGCTTTCTCCAGGCTGAACAAGCCCCACTCCTCAGCCTGTCTTTTTGGAGGTGAGAGGTATTCCAGTCTCTGATAAGCTTAGTGGGAGTCCTCTGGACTCATTCCAAAAGGTCCATGTCTTTCTTCTTTGGGGGCCCCCGGAGCTGGATGAAGTACTCCAGGTGGAGTTTCACAAGGACAGAGTACAGTGGCAGAATCACCTCCACCAGTCACGTCACTCTTGATGTAGCCAGGCTGCAAGTGCACATTGATGGGTCACATTGAGCTTTTCATCCACAAATACTCCCCAGTCTTTATTCCTCAGGTTCATCTTGATCATTCTCCTTCCAGCCTCTATTGGGATTGCCCCAACCCAGGTGCAGGACCTTGTACTCAGCCTTGCTGAATTTCATGAGGTTCACACAGACACCTCTCAAGCCTGTCAAGGTGCCCCTGGAAGGCATCCCTTCCCTCCAGTGTGACAACCTCATGGAACAGCTTGGTGTCATGAGCAAACTTGCAGAGCGTACACTCAATCCCACGGTCTGTATCACCAACAAAGTTGTTAAAAAGTGCTGCTTCCAATATTGACCCTACTCCTCATTACTTTCCACTTGGATATTAAACTCTTGGCTGCAACACTTTGAGCTTGACCATCCAGCGAATTTATTGTCCACCAGCTGGCCCAGCCATCAAATCCATGTCTCTCCAGTACAGAGAAAAGGATGTTGTGTGGGACAGTGTGAAATGCTTGGTACAAATCCAGGCAGGTGCCCCTTGTCCACCACTGATATAAACCCATTGTAAAGGCCAGCAACTTTGTCAGGCATGATTCGCCCTTAATGAAGCCATTTTTGTAATCTCCAATCACCTCATTATTTTCTATGTGCCTTATCATAATTTCCAGGAGGATTTGCTCCATGATCTTTCAGGAACTAAGGTGAGACTGACTGCCCTTTATTTCCCTGGGTCTTCCTTATTTCCCTGTTTAAATATGGGAGTTATATTTGCCATTTTCCAGAGAGTGTGAACCTCACTAGACTGCCATGACTTCTCAAATATGATGGATAGTGGCTTAGCCATTTCACTGGCCCTTTCCCTCAGGATCCCTGTGTGTATCTTGTCAGGTCCCATGGACTTGTGCACCTTCAGGTTCCTTAGATGTCCTTGAACACCATCTCCTATAGCGGGCAGTTCTTCATTCTCCTAGTTCCTGCTTTTACCTTCTGCAAATTGGGTAGTGTGGCTGGAGCAGTTGCTAGTTAAGATTGGAAAAAAAAAATCATTGAGTACCTCAGCCTTATCCATGTCCTGGGAAAACACGTCTCCCATAATCTTCTATAGAGGACCCACATTTTTCCTATTATTTCTTTTATTTCTGATGCATATTGATGTGTAAAGAAACATTTTTGTTACCCTTGATGTCCCTGGCCAGATTTACTTCTGTTAGTGATTCAGCTTTCCTAACCAAATCTTCAACTGTTTGGACAAATTCTCCCAGGAACTGTGTTTGCAGTTTTTGAGGAATAGAGTTTTAAAATTCCATATTCCCAAACACAATAACTCTTGAGCTGGAGCATTTAACTGCCTCACTCAACCAGAGCAGCTAAAAAGCACAATATTAATGCACTAGTACAGATGTCTCTGAAGTTATTGGAAGTACTCCTAGGCCTAAAGTGCTATATTATCTTGAGACTTGAGCTATCGTACAAATGTACGAGGACAGACATCTTGAATCAGACCAAAATTTCAGGAAAGTCAGAATTCAGTCTCTGGCTGTAGCCAACAGCAGAAAATAACAAGGTAATTATGTAGCGATGTTCCCTTTGTATTTCTTGTCCTTTTCAGGCAATTTGTTGCTAAAGGAATTTTCAAGACAGATGGAGAATTGGGACTGACATTCCTTCCAGAAATCAATGTTACTACCTTACTTTTTGAGCTCATTTTGCAAGATGGGACAAAGTAACTTCCAGCTGCTCTATCTCAGAAGAATAGACACAGGGCTAGGGAAGTTAGGAAGAAAATGAAAACTTTCCTTGCCTAAGAGCAGTGAAAAAGTTTGGTGCATGGTAATCAAGCAAAGGGAAAACATCCTTTCCTTCACATTTGTGATGCCAGCTTTTGGTCACATAATTTCCTCCTTGCCATCCTATTCCACCTAAGAAGCTCTGCACTGTAGGGTTTAGTTTAAGCAGCCTTTACTACAGCAATGGTTTACATGCACCGTTGCTTGCTTCATGCCTCTGTTGCAATGCCAAGTATATTTCTATTAGGTATTATACTTTCATAAGGAGTTAATCTGTTCTGCTTTGACTGCCAGGCTCCTTATAGGTGCAGAGGTTTCAACCCTTCTTCCTGAGAGCCTCTTGGCTTGGAGCTTGGTGGGATGCGTTGGCTGGCTTTACAGTTTAAGAAAGAGGCTAAGGTTGGTGGTCAGTCTTCACTACTCCTCACCCTCTGACATCAGCTGCTTTCATTTTGTTGATCACAAAGATCTGTCCCTGTCTTGGGCACCGAATCAAGCTAACATGCAGTGGCTGTTGCTTGTACACTGATCTGCTCTCTGCCTATACCTTGGTGCTGTAATGGGCATGGCCTTACCCTTATTTCACTAGATGGTCCACTTTCATTATCTGCTAGTTAAAAAAAATTATATTTTTAGAATTGTATTTGACCTTTTACTTTAGACCTTTCCATTTTTTCTTCATTATTGTATATTCCATAAAGACCTGTAATTCAAATCCTGAAATCAGTTACTAGTAGCAATACAAAAGATTTTGTAGAATCATTCACTCTTGAATGTCTTGAAAGAGTTTTATTAAACAGTATCTTGCAAAGTGCAATGCATTTGTGAGGTGCTTTTTTATTTTTCTTTTCAGCTTGTAAGGAAAAAAGCCTTTTTTTATGTCATGATCACTTTTTTGTCAATTCTGAATTCTTTTTTTGAGTACTCTGTCTTCTTCACATACGTACAGCCTTATTTCTCTCACCCTGCCACCTTGTCAGTTTTATTTTATCTTGACAGATAAACTGAGACAGACAACTGAGAGCTACTTAATGTCTGAAGTGGAAGAATGAACAAAATAAAGGCAGCTTTTAAAGTTCTGCATTCTTCTTGCCCTACACTCACTCCCAGAGCTCTTCAGTGAGTTATTTTTTTTGTATTGAAAAATACAATCAAGTAAACCAAGCAGCACCCAATTGGACTTTTTTTTCATCACTGCTAAATTAAATTACCCAGCTGGTCAGATGAAGGGAGGAAAGCTCTAGAGATTCAATGAAGTGATTAAAAAAACCAAAAGATAAAAAACTATGTCTGTTTAAATGTAGGAACTCTAAAGGTTTTCTACCAACTCCATTCCAAATTACTCTGTTATTATGTTTATATTGTTTACTACAATATGCCTCATTACATTGTTTAATACAAACACACTAGGCAGTAGAAAAAAGGGTTTCTTGAGAGGTCTTGTAACAGCAGAGGTAATCTAGACTAGAGAGGCTGATCAGCAGTAGCAGCCATGGGCAAATTAGAAACTGAGAGGAATGGGAGACTCCCACGTTAAAAGCCAAAGTTTGAAACAAGGAGAGACAGCGGCTTTATTAAAAGTGTTAGGCATATTCATTCTTGCCCTTGTTTACAGTCATGACCGGATCTACTTGCAGAGGACGTTTAAACTGTGGTGTAGCCTGCTAATTAAACACAGATACACACATGAACTCTTGACTTGCCTAATCACAACCAATCTCCAAGGATATTTGAAATCATTCATGGGCAAATTTGTTTGGCTTTCTTGTCTGTAAGACTAAGTCTGTAAGACTCGTATTGTTCATTAAATATATAAGACAAGATCCACTCAGAAAACTTAGTAGTTGCATTATCCTAAGCTGGAGACATGCCTTTTACTGGGCTGACTAGAAAAAGTGTCAGACTAATTAAAACATTTGACTTAGCAGAGTTTTGTGATTCATGTAAAGCTGGGTTGCACTGACTGGACTAAAGGATATGATAAAAAAAAAAGTATCATTTGTGGGAGAAGGGGGGGTATTTCAATGTCTTTTTCATTGGGTCACCCCTGTAATATTGGGATCAGTAGGCTGGATGAGAGCTTAAGTAGGACCAAGGCATGCTGGTCCACCTCTAGTAGATCTCTGTCCTTACATGCATCATAATAGGATTAACATATGCCTTCTATAGTAGTACCCAGTATTAGCTTTCCAATTGTGAACTCTGGTGTATCTTAAAACTATGCCCTCTTTGAGTTTATGCTCTTATTTTGATAGAGTGAAATATCTTTGTGAAACTTGCAGTAGCCTTACTCCTGAGTAACTAGGGGCAAAATAAAATGAGGAAATATTGAGAATATTTTGAATAAAGAAAATAATGTGCACTTTTCTGCTTTATTTTTCTGCCTTTCAAACATGAATTGCTAAATGAAAAAAAAATCATTAAAACTTATATTTTTCCATATAAAATTATGAATGACTTGCATGAAACAAAATAATGTGGTAGGGAAAATCATAAATGCAAAATATCTGATAATCACTCCAAATTCATGTCCTCAGTTTCCAGATCTCTAATTCCAGATCTCTAATTGTATCTGCTCACCATAGATCTTTAAATGGAATTCTTCTTTTTCTGTTGGATTATGTCAGAAAAATCATTTGACTTGAATACAGAGCTAATATAAACAAATTACTATAATTTTTTTTTGTTTGCAGTGTGTCCGTATGTGGCTTCCTGTTCTTTGAGGACAGGAAACACCACGGTGAATGGACATTCACCACCACCTTGCAATGGTGTTTGTCCATTATTTTACATTTTTCCAATATTATCTTCTTTTTAAAAATATATAATACTGTATGCTTACTATATTCTCTCTCTCCTTGTTTCTTTGTTTCTGTTTCTCTGTTTATCCAACTTCAAGAACAACACAGTTGAAAAAGTTAACAAGATTTTAACAGATATATCATTAATTATTGTCTCTCTGGTTCCTATACAACTGAAGTGAGATATAGATTATTTTAAAATATTTTTTTGTGTGAAAATAAATTAAAATTCTGAAGGTCTATTTTTCGATATGTGATGTTACTGAGAGTAATAAAAACCTGAGACTTGTGTGTACTGAAATTAATTACAGCTAGCTATATCTACTTGCCTTGACTTTCAGATACAGATTTGTGATATATGCATACATACCACAGAGAGTGAGACAAAGTGATAGCAGGCTATCCTGAAGTCCTATGGGATTTACTGGGAGCTCCAACATGTTACTGTACATATGTGATATCTCTTGTATGGAGAATTCAGTGTGATTTTTCTTTTTTTTTTTTTTTTAACTTTCAATTGTCTCCCTACTGACAGATTTTCATGTTCAAGTTAAAAATGATTGCCCTAAATAAATGTAAAGGTTTTAGGTCAGTCTTCCCAGGAGAACTTTAAACAAGAGAACAAAAACCTTTCAATGTAAACTTGACTTTAAATGAGAAGTGTGGAATGGCCTTGCATTACAATATGTTCATGGGACACAGTGTTACGAGCTTTTGATAAAGAGATTACATTGAGGTCAAAGAGATCAATATCAACATTATATTTGATAGGTTTTGGTAAATTGAAGGAAATATTTTTGTGTGAGAGAGGGACCTTGATTGTCTACATGGAGATTACAGACTAGGGTATAATTCAACTAACTTTAAGTCTCCCAAACTTTTATATCCAGGTTTGACCTATTTGCTTAAGATTTGTTTAAATTCGTCAAAGAGTAAGAAGCATTCTTAGGCTTAGTTTTCTTTACCTCTCTTAGATATTCCTACCATGAGAACTTTAGGGTGATGTGTCACTCAAATAGTTTTTAGTCTTCTCCCTGAGAAACTTTAGATTACAATGTCAGGCCATGATAACAACCTCAAAGATGCTGGAGTAAGATCTTTCATAATGATCAGTCAGCCATAAATATGCCATTGTCATTTCCACTTCATGATTTGTTTTCTTGAGAGTTGCACATGAGAAGATCTACGTATAAATCTTCCTGAGACATAGCAAGGACATGGGAGCTGACTCAGAATATCTGACAATGTCAACATTGATCTAATAATTGCTTATGAGTGATTGTTTATGTGGAGAAAAGATATATAATAGACAATCTGCCTGGGTGTTGTAGATGAATGAAGATATATTCATAATATATTTGTGCAGAATCTCTATCACTTCTTCCAGAAAATATCTTCCATTTGAAGACTTGCAAAATATCAACAAAATTATCTCTGAGTTCAGATAAAGTGAATAAACTCAAAGGATTTTATTGCAAATTAATTTCTGAGGCATTAATGCAAAGAAAAGAAGAGAATGGTTATGGTGTCTTCAGTTGTGTGTTTATCTCTGTTGTACTGAAATTATGACAGCTGTCTGGGAACCTTCCACTGGGAAATGCACAGTTAACAACATTTCAAATGTTCCACCATGTCAAATTCTTCTAATTTCCCAGCTGGATCCAGGAAGATTTCTAAGGAAAAGTCTGTTTCATTAAACAACCAGCTTCCTGATTCCTTCCTCCATGGGCACTTCCCATAGCAAGCTTCTGCAATGCTGGCAACCTGGGGAGTCCAAGGAACTCTGCCTTCAGTGATCCTCTGCTGTACACTCAGTCCCCAGCAGCCCTGAGTACTTCAGCTTGTCTTGAAGCTCCTGGAGCTCCAAGGCTTCCAGCCACATGGCAGAAATCCTGGTAGAAGAACAGCTTTAGTTTGAGGGAGATTGGAAAGTAGAACTAGAAAAAAAGAAAAAAGAAAAGTAGACTGTTTTGCCTAACAGAAAGATAGCCAAGAATTTCCTTTCGAGGAGAAATATCTGTATGGTGCTTAAATGGTCTACTGCAATGGGTATGAGCAGCCAACATTTTAGCAGTATGATTTAGGACAGTAAAAGGCTGTTTGAACAACCTTCTGTTGGTTACAGAGAGGAAAAGCTGTCCTGGCACCTGTATTTTGCACTTTTCTGAGATAGCTCTTTTCCTGTTTATTATCCTGGTCTGATTAGGGAAAAGTTGCATACTTAATGGTTTAATCAGTTCAAAATGATGAGCAATTCATTGCAGATTTGGCTCATTTTGAATGGAACTTTTTAGAACTGTGGAAGCTGACTTTTAGAGGGAGAAAACAGTGGTAGACATGCTTGCTAAGACCTAAGTAAGAATCTACTGTAGGCTTTAACAGCTTACTCAGCCCTACTATAGCTGGAAAGGATGTACATTAACAGCCAGCAGGAGGTCTTCTACAGCAGTACAGTTGCATCACCACTGCAGAGGGTGGCATTGCAGTAATTTAGCCAAACTTAAAGTAGTACAAATGAATGTGCTTGTGCGTGCTTAAAGGGATACTTTCCTGATTTCAGGCAAGTTCTAGGAAGACACAGCAGAAGTTCAAAGAAAGTAACACACCTGCAGAGTCAGTGCAGCAGTAAGGATTCAGCATAGCTGGAAAATGTCAGGGAGGTGCACCAGACAGATTGTGGAAGATCGGCTAAATAAAATGCTAAGAGAAGGATGACAGGTCTTTTCTGGAAAGGTCAGGAAGCTAAGAATAAACTAGGGGTTTTGTGAAAAGGAAAACAGAGTTGGGAAAATTGATGTGAAGAAGAAAGGATGAAGAGCTAAGAAAGCACATACTATTCCCCAGTTTTCTCACAGACAGAATTTGTACTGTAGACATATTATAGTTCTACTTGAAATAGTCCCCTGGAGGTTGGGTTGAAAATGAAGATATATGCTTCAAGGCAAAATAAATATGAAATATTGCTTTGTCAATGAAAGCAAACATCTTAATTAGATTGCAAACAACCTAAAAAAAAAAAAAGGATTAATTAAACATTTACTTCTTTTTTAGTGACATATGTGTAAAATATGGGCACAGAATAATCCAATTACAAGCACTTTCAAATTATTGGGCTGAGCTGTTAATGAAATAGGATGCATAATTTTCATACTATAAAGGAGTGTTGCCACTGTGGTCTCCATCCTTTTACTTTAATATCTCCTGTGTAATGATAAACAAAGATCCAAAGACTACACCAGCACTGCTGAAACGTACAATATGGGTGTCTAATATAATTATAATTAACAGTTTCCATTCATTTACAAGATATACCCTGATGGCATTGCTCAAGAGAGGGGGAGCATTAGTGGTAATTATGCTTTGACTTTGTAATGTTGGATTGAAGTGATAGTTTCTGACAAAACCAGAAATGAGTAGTTGCTTTGAATAGTGTAACAGCACTGCCATCTAACTGCTCCTATAGAGAACCACAAGTTATCACCAGAGAAAAATACCTCAGGTTCTTGAACTTAGTGAGTCCTTGTATTCTTTATGGTGACTGCATGGAGAGAGTCTCTCTCTTTTAAAAATAAGAAATTACCTGATTTTTCTTTACAAGTAGTAATATTAAACTTTTGTTTTTCTTCTTGATTTGACTATAAGAATTGAAGTTTGGCTTGTCTTTGAATGACAGAGGGAAATATAAAACTGTAATGGAAATGTACTTTGGAAATTTGGGTTTGCTAAGGGACAAGAAAAACACACAAAACTGCCTGCGTGTTGGAAGGCAGCAAAAAGCCCAAGACAGCAAAAGACTGCATCATCACAGGAATTTCTACATCAAATCACACACCTAGACTGCCAGTTTCCTACCTTATACCTAACAAATCCTCCAAGAAAATGTTGAAGAACACTTAAAATAGAAAATGGTAAATAATTAAGGCAAAGACAGTATCAGTCTATAAGGGTCTGTCTTATCTTTATGCTATCTTGACTTGATTGAGATGATCTAATTATTGCTGGTTTTCATGTGCTCTTAACACTGCTGTTTCTGAAAGCAGCTTTCACCAGAAAATAAGAGACTTTTTAAAAAAGTCTTTTACTTCCTTGCTCTTAATCTGATGTCCTTCAAGCCTATCGGATGGTGGATTTTTTCCCTCCAACTAGTCAGGGCTTCCAACAGTTCTTAAACTGCACTTGCTTTTTTTTTTCTGTGACTTCATTTATTATTTTTAATTATTTAACTTTTCCAGATATTCTTACTGTGTATTTTCATAACTTTTCTTTCTTTTTTACTTTATGCCATCTTTTTGAAGACAAAACAAAGTTCATCCTAATCAAAATATATGGTTCTTATCAGAATATGGAGAATCAATGTATTCTTTACATCTTTGTTTTGCTGTGTTGTTGTTCAGTTAGCTGTAATGCAACTAAGTAGAAAACAGTTTCAAGTGAATCCAAAGGTATAGGAGCTAAGACTGAAAGACCTATAGGTAAAGATCTAGGGGCAAGAGACTTGGAAGAAAAAAGAAAAGAAAATCGAATGTCGGTGGGGTTTAAGATCTTAAAACACTTTTGAAAAGAAAGAAAAATCTGCTGATGTCGAGCTATATCTCTCTCAACTGGAATGTTCAAAATAAAGCACACATGCAGACCAGAGCTTTCCATCTTCAGTTTTCAGAGTATGACAATGATGTTGAAAATCAAGATTCTGTTAAAGAGCTCTCTGTCCTTTAAAAACCTAATCATATAGAAAGGGAAAATGACGATTCTCTGCCTGCCATAGCTTTGCAATATCTCACTCAAAGCCCTGATAAGAGAAGGAGAAAAACAAGTGCTTAAACCAAATTATTATTAGATTTTACTTGGGTAGAAAAGGCAACTTAAAACTCCATACAGATTTTCTTCAGTAATATTCATTATGGTCACAATCCAGAAGGCTGAAAATGCAACATGGATAACAAGGAATCAACAGGGTCTTTGAGAGACAAAATAGATCTTTCAGCAGAGCACTTTTTTTTTTTTTTTAAGGTTGTGTGCTCAGAACTTAATGAGGAAATAAGTAAATTAGAAGCACGAGCATGGTTTCATCTAGTTTCACCCATGACAAGCAACAAACACAGTATCATAGTCACCATGGAGATACCTGTTTCTGCTCTCTGTTTGCAGCAAATTCTCTGTCTGCAGCAGCTGCTTCAGAAGAGTTGATGGAGCAGGCTAAGTTTATGGAAGTTTGTGATTGCCACCTGGTGGCTAGTAAAGAAAATCAATTGGTTTTTGGAAGCTCTGAGGTTCTTAAGAAATAGTATTAAAGTATTGAATGCTTGATTCAGGTAATACCCTGAGGAAAATCCAGCTGAAATTAGGCAGAGAAATGAATGCAGAATTTTTGTTCATTCTTTTCCTCACATTTCATTGTTTTAAAGAATATTTAGATGGGAAAAAAGAAACCAATACATTGAACACAGGACCTGAGTTTTGAGCAGTCGATATGCCATTCACAAGGGCATCCCTGAACTACCTTCTGTCATCATACACGGGTGGATTTTTCTTAATAGCTGGTATTTGTTTGGTGTGAAACTAATTTATAAAAAGCTACACTATTGAGAAACAATCAAAACCAACAACAAACCTCTGCAAATTTATTTTCCTGCATTTGTTGTTTGTCTTACTTTTACTAATTCTTTCTAGAGGAATTTCTGCTATGGAAATAACAATCAGAGCAAGAGAATATGCTGTCAAGATTTGAAATGTTGGATTACAAATCTCGCTTCTGGCTCTCGATGAACTCAATATCAATGACTATTCAGGCTTACTGTAATGAAGCAAATGCCCAAGTATTTCAAGAAACAGGCTACTCTTTGTGATAGAAAATTAAATTAATGATCATGGGATCACTACACCATTTGAAAATAGAACTGGCTACAATTTTTTTCTCCAATGATTAAAAAGGTATTCATATTTAAAGAAAGGCTGTGAGTGCAAAGCAAAATGCTAGGATTTGGAAATCCTGTGCCTCATGGTGGGTGGAACATCTGACTCTGCCTTCCTTTTCTCTGGGCCAGGTGTCCTGAGCAGCCACATCCCTGGAGGATCACCTTTTGGAAAAAGGAGGTAATGAGTAATGAAGTCCCTGGATGTGATGGATGAGGTGAAATGTATTACAACAGAAACTTGGAGAAGAAAAAGGATATGAAGGAAGCAAATTTATCTGCCTTCTTGACTGTTTCATTCTTGTTCCCAGTCTCTCCTTTTTTATGCCCATTAAGTTGAAACTGGAAATATGTCATACATGGTGGCAAAAGAAGACAAAGAGCAATGGGACTGTGCTGACCAGCCTGAAAGGCACTTGCAAGAAGGAAGTAGATCTCAGCTGCAGAAAGAAATGAAACCACCATCACATATATGCTGCATTTAAACTGCTTTATGGAAAAAAGTATGAGTGTGCAATAATATTAGGAGGACAAAATGAAAGAAGATGAGAAATAGAAAGGAATTAACTCACCACCACCCCCAATATCAGAAATCTTGCTTAGCCTCTTCTTCATTTCTATTCTATCCTTGGGCATTTGGAGAAGGAGCACCTCACATAAAGAGAGAAATTACATTTGATATTCTTGCATATATTTCCCCTTCAGTGTTGAATACAGTGTCTAAATCCTGGGGCATAAATTGCAAAAAAATGGAATTTTTACAAATATGGAGAATGGGCGATGTTTGCATTTCCTCTGACTAGCTTAGACAGTTTTCTGGGTATGTTTATATTAAATGAAGAAATTTGTTTTTTCATCATATTCTATAGATCATGTTTATCTGACCCAGAGGGGATAGTAGTTGTCAGCTAGGCAGTGCAAACCTCAATTTATATTGTGTTTATTTTTTTATTTAATTCATCATACTTATAATGGATAGATTAATGCATTTTACTTAGAGTAGAAAATAATTTATTCTGTTTTAAAATTTGATACTTCAGGGACATCTCTTAAGAAGTGAAATGAGCTATGAATTATAAAGGAGACAGAATATCAACACCTAAATGGGAGTTCTGATCTCCAGAAAATAAGAGCAGAGGTTGTTTAACTCTAGGTCTTTGATTCAATTGCACACAATACAGGACCTGGCAGATGAATTAAATTTCAAGTTTCTAAATGCTAAGCATTAGAAAGAAAGACTTTTCAGACCTTATGGAACATTTGTTTCATATCCATCTTTCCTTTAATAAAATACTGTGCAAGTTCAAAGGCAGGTAGGTTGGTGTTATTGCTGAACTTAGTGGTCTGGCTGAAGATGAAAAATTCATAACTGCTTTCCTATGGGTACTTTTTTCCCTAAATTCTGTTCTACTGGAAAGTACAGTATCAACATCCATGGCACCTCATGTAATAATGGTACAGAAAAAAACTCACCCCAAAGCCCATGGAGCTAATACAGTCTCAAAAGCCTCCATAGAGCTGCTCTGGAAGTACTTCTTGACTGTAGCAGGATTCCTCCTGCTGCATAAACCAGCCCCTTGGGTAATCAAACATTTGTGTACATCTGTGTGTGGAAATTCGCCGTATTAATGAAGCCAAGAACCACATACTGGTATGGTGAGGACTAAAACTTAAAGAATTACTTGTTGCAGGCAGTAAAAAGTCACAGTCCCTTTGATCCTATTGAGTTCCAGCAAATGGAGTGGGAATAACTGTGCAACTGGATTTGGGACCTAGAGGATTTGAGTTGTATGGGTGACTCAGTACCAAAGTCCCAGTTCCAGTTTCCTTCCATTTACCTAAACCTCCAGGTTTTGTAAGTCACATGAATCTAAACTGATTTTGACATGGTTTCTGTGTATCCTTTGATATTTGAAAACATTTGGGGTTTGGATTCAGTTCTTAATTCACATTTTGGGTTTTTTTAATGCAAGGCTGATTTTTATAGCTCTGTGTGGAAGACCTGAATTTCTACAATGTTCTCGCAATCATGAGACACCTTGAAGTAAATGGATGCAACATTGTAATTATGTATTATTTTGACAAAGTAGGAGCACACCACATTCCTAACATATATCAAGTGACAACATATATTGAGTGATAGAAATAAAAGATATATTTGATTTGGAGTTGACACTGGATATAACGGTAGACATAATAAAGTTAATATTGACAAGAAATGTGTATTTCTTATACCACGTAATTTGGATCATTTAAAGTAAGTTTATTGAGATTCTTCACTATTGGATAAGCAGTTATTCTGGCATCACAATAGATTTGCTGTATTCTGTAACAGGTTGTTAATTTCCTTTTTTTTCCAAATATGAAATTTTTGTCTCCTCAGAAAAAAAGGCTAATACATTCATTTGGGAATGATATTTTTAAACTTAATAAGCAGCATTTTTTTTTTTTTTAACTGGGTGTATAAATTCAGAGCAACATATTATCTATTAGCTAGGACAAAAGGATTGGTCACCTTATGAAGAAATTTTCCAGAGTAGCCTGAAAAATTTGTTTAAGTAGTAATACAGCATATCCTTAAAATGGTGGAAAAACTCCTTGAACACAATCCTGAAATCACATACCCCTCAAAATTAGAAATAATTTTTATATAACAAAAAAGCCTAAATTCTTTGCCCAACTTGTGGTTTGTTTGAAAAATTTGGCTGTCACTTTTAATTTTATGCTTAATTTTTAGATTCTCACTTGTTAGAGTGCTAGACACAGGTTTCCACATTTATTTCTTTTTATTGTTACCTACTCTGTGTTATTAAATTTCATATAGGATTGTGTGCCTATGCCTAGTATCTCTCTTCCTAGTTTCTGACTAGATATAACTGTAGTACATTCAGCTGTACCTCCAGTTTTAGCTATTTCTGCAACCTTTATGCTCTTCTTAATTGAAGCTTTCTTTCATTTAAGCTTTTCTCCTGGTAGCTTCCTAAAATATTTTGAGGAAGACAAGGCTTCTGTGAAGTATCTGAAGAATAGCATAAGTAAAGTAAAATGCTTAATTTTCCATATTGCTCAGTTTTAATTGTCCTTGGGAAAAAATATAATTCCTCATAACCTTTGTTAAATCACTGTTAGATTAAAATAAGGTGAAGTAGTCCATCAATTTGACAAGAAGAGATGTTTTCTGATTCTGGAAAAATACAGATTTCTATGAGTGTAAATCTCTCAAGTCATTAAAACTCAAGGTAAGGACGAGGGGAACAAAGTCCCACTCATCATCAGTTAAGATCAGATCCAAAAGCACCTGAAGAACCTGACACAAACAGGTGCCCCCTAGGGTCCTGAGGGAATTAACTGGTGTAGTTGACACTCTCCATGAAATTTGAAAAGTCATGGCCATCAGGCAAAGTCCCAGTGCCTGGAAAAAGGGAAAGAGCACACCCATTTTAAAGCAGGGTAAAAAAGGAGGAGCCTGTGAACCACTAACCAATGATTATCACTTTTGTACCTGGTAAAATGATGGAACTCATCCTCTTGGAAGTTATTTCAAGGCATGCAGAAGACAGGGAGATGATTTGAGACTGCCAGCATGGCTTAACAAATACAAATCGTGCCTGATTAATCTAGTAGCCTTATGTGATGGAGTGTCTGCATCAGTGGACTACATAAGACCTATAAATCCCATCTACCTGTACTTCTGTAAGGCCTTTGGAATGGTCCCACACAGCATCCGTGATGCTACATTGGAGACGTGTTTGGTGCATGAACTGTTGAATGGATAAGGAATTAGCTGGATGGCCATGTCTAAAGTCTTATGGTTAGTAACCAAATGTCCAAGTGGAAAGCAGCGACACGTGTTGTCCCTCTGGGGCCTGTAATCTATTACAGGGATTGAACGCATCCTCCACGCGATTGTGGCTGATACCAAGTTGAGTGGTCAAATATGCTTCAAAAAGAACCTGATGGCCTTGAGTGGTGGCCCTCATTCACATAAACAAGGCCAAGTGCAAGATCCTACACCTGGGTTGGGCCAGTCCTCAGGGTCAATACAGATTGATGGATGCACAAATTGAAAGAAAAATACCTAGGAGCATCAGTGGATGAAAAATTAAATGTGAGCCAGCAGTGGACTCTTGCAACCTAGAAAGCCAATTCTTTCCTGGGCTGCATCAAAAGAAGCATGGTGGGCAAGATGAAGGCCTACTCCATTCTTGTGAGATACTACATGGAGTACTGCATCCAGCTCTGGGGTCCCCAGTACCAGATAGAGGGTACCAGGGGAAAACTAGGAAAATGGTCAGAGGGCTGGAACATCTCTCCTACAAAGTTAGGATGAGAGAGTTGGGGTTGTTCAGCCTGGAGAAGACCAGGCCCTTTCAAAGTATAAAGAGGGCTTAGCAAGAGAGAGACATTGAAGCAACACCACAAGGATTTTAAACTGAAAGAGGGTAGGTATAGATTGGACACAAGAAAGATTTTTTTCTTATAATGAGAGTGACGAGACATGGGAACAGGTTGCCCGAAGAAGTTATGGATATCCCATTGGTGGAAGTATTCAAGAGCATGGAGCTCTGAGCAACTAGGTCTAGAGAAAGCTATCCCTGCCCATGTCAGGAGCATTGGAAACTAGGTGATCTTTGAATGTCTCTTTGAATCTAAATAATTTTACAATTCTATGATTCTATGAAATGCTCAAGGCATATTAACAGAAGGCCACAGTAAACAACTGGGCAGGGAAGAGGGCTGGATAATCTAAGCTGGTAGGAGGGAAGGCCTGAAAAAATCTTTGCTCGCTTGGTCTGGTGAATACATTTACTTCTGAAGACCATCATGCATCACTTTCAGTATAGAGCATAGACTAATATAATCTTGTGAAGTTTTATTAAGAAAAGTGGACCAATCCCACCAGAAGCTAAAAGAGATGGAAGATATGTTATAAAGACAAAAAAACCAAAAAACCCAACAGGATTCTTGAAATAACATTACATATATCAAATGTGTGATGACTTTTACTTTGGTTTATGCGTGCTCTGTTTCCTTTTTCTCACCCCCCTGTGAAAATGGCCAGCCAGAAAAAAATATTTCATTCCATGCCCCAAACAGTTTTATTAAAATTGGAATCACACTTATCTGGCATTCACTTTATGCTTGATGATGTTGTATACATAAAACCAAAACTCAATACCCTTGCAGTAGAGCAGGCCTTGACCATAAGTTTGAAACAAAGTGTAGTCCTCATATCTCCATCTAGGAAGCCTAACAAAAAACTGGCATTGCTGGCCCTCAAATTTTAATCTACTGAATCAGAGAAATTTGTCTCCTTCACAACATTGGATGCTATTCATCACAAGGAAAATCTGGTTTCAACACAGACATTATGACATGCAGAAGGAGTTTGCATGTAGTACAAACTTCTTTGCACTCTGTATGTTGAAGCGGAACAGTTGTAGGGGACTTCATTCACCCACTGTAGGTACCTACCTGTGTGAACAGGTGGATAGGGCAAAAAATAGGTGGTTGTGAAGGTGTGAGTAGCAGTCTTAGGTTACACATCTGTGAGGAGACTGTGCGACTTCTGGTTTATTTCCTCACCATATTTACAGCTCAGACTGTTACAAATGACTTTTTGTTTTCATTTTTGATTTGCTGCAGTACCTTAAACTGGATTAATTGAATTTTTACTCATGTCATTAGGAGGGTCAGCCTTGATTTCCACAGACAGGTTGCTATAATTTACTGTTACCCAAAATAGTTCCTAAAATATAAGAAATCTTACTTGTAAACTGCACTCTCCACTCACCTCTTTGAACTGTGATTTGTTTGCAAATCCTTTCTGAGAAGAACTGATCCTCATGCAACCAGATGGGCAAGTATCTACCACCAATTCACACCCCCATTAAATATCCCATAGGTAGTAAATGAAAGTGTATTTTTTTAGATGTTGCACCATTGAAATTGGACATACATCTTCTAAAAATTAAATGCTCTTCTTTTGTGGATATTATTTTTAATTTATTCTATTTTTTTTTTCCCTTCATAAGGGATCTGAGCTAAACAGCTGTAAAGTACTGTTTCTGTGTTATACAGCACAGCCTGGAAAACCAGTTGAATATGAGGAAATTACCCCAATCTTTATATTTTTGTCTATGGCAATTTAAGAAATAGGTAACTGCAATCCAGGCCAGAACATAAATATTTTGGCTTTTTTTAATCTCTTTTCTTTTTATTTTGAAAAGAAATTTGTTTAAATTGTTCCCCCCAACACCTTGGATTTAATTATAGTCACAAAACCCTGACCCAAAAAGTCAGACTCACTGTTTGCATCTTTAAATTTATTCTTAGTAGAGCATTATTGTTAGTATTTTTTTCACAATCTTCAACAGTTTCTCCTGTCATTTTGAAAACAAGTTTTTTTCTGTGAGTCATTGTAATAAATTATTTCATCAAAGTTCTCTGTAAAAAATTAAAGATAGTATTAGTTGCTTAACTAAAGTTGCTATAATAATACAATATTTAATATATTATTACAATTTACAGCTTTTTTTTTTTCTTTTCTTTTTTTTTTTTTTTTCTGACAGGACCACATAGCCCTCTTTTCAATGCTAAGAATCATAGGACATTCCATATTATTAAAAAACACTGATGCCAGTTTAGCCCATTTAAAATAAGATCCAGTCCTTAACTCTGAAGAAAGAAAATAAAAACAAACAACAAAGGAAAAAAAAAAAGAAACAAGATTAAACACACTTAAATAAATCTGTTTTTAACATGAGCTTTCTGTCATACAATTTGGAAGGAACATAAGAGTAGAATAATTTTAATTGCAAACTTTTAACAGAAACATATAATTTGTAGCTGCATAGTTCAATCTGAATCTTTAAAAGGCCAAAAGTCTGGTTTTCAACAAAACAAAGGAAAACATGTGAAACCAAGCAGCTTCTGAAGAACTACATAAATAAATTGTCATTAAGGGTTAATTTTAAAAACCCAAAATTATCAGAATTTTTAAATTTCATTTTCACTTGTGGGAGTGAAAATATTATAAATTTTTTTCAGTCTTTCTCCTTGTATTTATAATCCTGTGTAAGTTTTTGCATATTCAAACCCTGAATGAAACGTGTTAGAGTTCAGAAAAAGAAAGGTCTATCAAATCAAAGCTCAAAGCTTTGGCTCAACATGACTTTTGCATAGAGCTGCAGCTAATTTGACCAAACCCTTGGACAAACCTTTGGAACATTTCAATCTTTCAGCTGATCACATGTTTATTTATCTTATCCATGTGAGTTTATCTATGCTCAAAGGGACCTTGGACTTTTCAAATCCTTCCTGAAGTTAGTGGAAGGACTTGCTCTGAAACTGGCAGGTTTTGATCCACGGCATTAATCCTAGTTCCATCTAAATGAAAAGCATGAGTCCCATTGAATTCACTGGACCTATGGACTAAGAATGAGTAGGAAATTATGTGAGAACATCTCTCTGCGGATGAAAAAATAAATACTTTTATTTCATTAATTGTTTTGTGGATTTTTTAATTATTTTGTTCTGTTTCTTATTCCACATGTGTAGGAAATATAGGAGAATTTTACCTCTTGTCAAATGTACTCAATTTTTCAGAAGGAAACCAAGGCAAAACTATGCCTTAGTTCAGACTGGTGACGTTGTCAGAGAAAGGGAAAGATGGAGGGAGGGAAAGGGAAAGAAAATTATTTTTTCTTTTGCCTTTGTTTTTACTGATTTTCTACAAAACTATCAACAACTAGTGACTATTTTTCTTATGATATCTTCCAACTTATGTAGCTGCTCTGCCTTTTTTCAGAGTTTTCCTAGAAAACTGAATAGCAGCTTAAAATTGTTAAGTGCCACTGCCACATAGGAACTTGGTCTTGTAAAGTGCTACGTGCCCTTCATCATCAAATGAAACAAGTAGAACTGAGCACAATTGAATTCCCTGTGGAAATTATAATGAAGGCTGTCAAAATTACATAATGCTACCAGATAATCTAGCAACATTCCTCAGAGGAGGAAAAGACCATCTCTCTCCTATACATGTGTAGTAACCAGAATTTGTACATTTGCACTAGGCCAATTTTTAGTTTATTTATTTGTGTCCACTAGAGAAACACTAGAAAAGAAAAAAAATTAGTTTTTCTTTCTCATTCAATAGGAGTAGCCTGCTGATTAGAGAAGGACTGATCTGCATTCACAGAAAACTCATTCAATGTTCTAGATGGTATCATGTTGCCACTTCATCCTACACTGCATACCATGCAAATAAAGCTGGTGGAGGAGCCTGTCTAGTAAAAAACTTTTAGAAATGGGAATTCCTGGTGAATTCCAGACATAGGAACTTCCTGGATGCTCTGAGAATGACCCCAAGAGAGCAGGAGTAAAATAGGGCTATCCCATTCTATGCAGAGCACTGGCTTAGATAGTACCTTCCTCAGGAGATTCTTGGTTTGTATCACCAGATCCTACTGTGTATTATGCTTCATCCACCTTATTTCAGAGTTGCATATTTGCCACTTATAAGACACATAAAATTTTGGTGCTGCAATGCTCAGTGTTGTCCTGACTAAAAATACATTCAAATACATTCAAATACAACATGTAGTGACCTCTGAAAATTAATTCTTCTGCTGCCTGATTTATCCCTTTGACGGAAAGAACCCTTCTTCTATCTTCAATTTCCCCCACTGGTAAAGACTCAATGGAAAGGTTTGTATGTCTTTGTTACAGTTGTCCCAGCTGGCATCCTAGTCTTCATCCAGGTGTCCTGCATTTTCCGCTGGGGTGGGACATCACATCTTCTTTTATCTTGTCCTACCAGGGACAATAAGTCCTGGCAAAATCATACAAGGGGGGCAGCTGGAAGGAGTGTCTTAGCTGCTGCACAGAGATTTGACAAAGACTGGTTGATATAACCCTTCTGCTGACATAGTTCTCAGTGTGAAAATGGCAAAAAAGTTCTAGAGATGTATGCAGCTGGCTTACTCAGAGGGCTGGTTCCAAAGTGTTCTTATTATGTTCATCCTATTTCAGCTTTTTTGGGTGTTCGGTGCACATGTTGCCTTTAAAGCACAGCAGTGTTTCCTCTGACCTGTGTAATGACCCTGTGACTCTGGATGAAGGTGCAAGCAGGCCAAGCACATGCTCCTCGGAAGAGGAAACTGAGTCACTTCATGTGTGTCCAAGAGATGAACACAGTGTGACAGAGAGAGCATAGAGTTTGGACTGAAATGCTGAAGCAGAGGCAGCACTTTGAGTGCAGACTATCCCTTAGGACTCATGACTGAGATGTCCTGTGTCCCCAACAGCCACTTGTACTGCTTGGATGAGGTCTGTGCTGGGATCTTCCTGTGTAAGTCAACGACTTCAAGGAGAAGTTCAGAAAAATAACTAAACTCATAGGAGACAGTATGTGGAAAGAATAACCAAACATGTCCCTTTTGCCCAAATTATTTACTTTTTTATTATAAAATCTATTTCTACAGCTGAAATTCTACCTGGAAATTCTCACTCCATAGTAAGGAATAGAAATACAGCAATTTTGCTCTATTTATTTATAGGTCTTATCCTTTGGCATTTTTTTTCTACAGTATGCTGTATTTGTAATAATTGTAGAGAACATAGATTTTTGTCTCTCTTTTTTGAAATAGGTCTATTTCTATATTGATCTACACCTACATATGCATCTCTTTTTTTCCCTTTTTTTTTAAATCTCAGTTGTATTTTGAAGAATTATAGCTGTTTCTCGGATGGATTTTCTAAGTTGGCCAAACCTTTTTTTCTTTTTCTCTCCAGAATGACAATAGTTCTCTCTCCCTCCTTTTCCCTCCAGGGAGACCTCAAGATTGTTAACATTTGAAAAAGTGCTGTTAAGTACTGGACACCTAGAGGTGTTCAGTAATGTAATTTCTCATGGTTGCAGTAGGAAATATTGGCAAATTATTTGTTTGTCCTCCATTCTTAGCTAAATTTTGAAACCACTCCTTCACCAAACTAATATGACTAGACAATAATAATAAAAAAGGACCATTCACCATTAATATGCTTTTGCCAATCTCTTGTCAAGACTTGGCTAGGGCTGAACCCAGAGATCTTCTGTTTATGCACTATGCCCATGAGCAATTCCTGAGTAAAGATTATGGGATAGCAGATTGAGACATATGTGCTACCATGAAGTTTTTTGTGGGTGCATGCCTTTACCTGTACCAAGGCTCACTGAAGTCAGCATGACTCTGAGCCCAGCTGGAAGCCTGCCTGAGCAGGGCTTATCACGGGGCTGTGGCACTGATAGGACATACTGTGAAAGCTGAAGTAAGGACCAGGCACCTTCACAGACCCCTTGCTTAGGTGATTCTTTACACGTATCTTGAATTTTCCTAAAAACTAGGTCTACTCCGCAAATGAGTTTTGCTTGTGCTTTGGATAGTCACTCAAGACAGGTTTCACTGCGTAAATTGGTGTGCATGTGCTACCTTCAGCTCTCATGGTAGGCAGATATCTTCTGTGCAGAGAGGCAATGCTTGCAAAAAGGACATGCATTATCATAAATTCAGAGAGAGCAGAAGACAGTGCTTTGTCCCTCACTCTTTAATAGAAGAGCATAACTAATAAGCTGAGAGTCACAATGTGTATCAGATGTCACCGGCTATTTCTGCTGCTTGAAATACACCTCTCATTCTTTTACTCTTTCTTCTTTAATCACGCAGACTATAATTATTTTTATCTCTCAAGAAGAAATATCTCTGCTTTGTTTGTAACTATTGTCCCACAGATTTTTTGCAGCTGATGGCTTGGTTTCATCATTTATATAACTAAAACTTCATCCTAACATTTTATTGGGTTTTTTTGCATTTAAATTATCGTGTGCAGAAGCACAGCCTTCACCTGCTATATAAAAAAAAAAAAAAAGAAAAAAAGATACTGTCTCTTTAATGAAAGAAAAGCAACAATATACTGTATTACTGGATGCAAATGCAATAAGGAATAACATATAGCTCTGGTTATGTTATATGACATTTGGCTTAGCAGTATTAACATATTGCACAAAATCTGAATTTTCCCTATTGAAGAAAATAAGACGATAAAAGACATGGGAAATTAATTTCTTCCATATGATCATTAAATAAATATTCTTTTTTTTCTTTTTCTGCTCTTCAGTCATTTGCAGAAAGATTTTAGTGTTACCTCTTTGTTAAGCCAGTTCTTTATCATGTATGTATTAGGCATACAGTACAAGGAGAAATGGAACAAGATGGCAGTTATAGCAGTGGCAAGATGCAAATTTATTCTGAAAAAAAGTAATATGTGCACAATATCAAGCATGCTTAAGTTTGTGCCAGGAAAACTATTACGAATGAAGAATGGATGGGATGGAATTTTGCATCATACATGATTACATGTTGCTTAACTTCATAGAAGAGTCTTTGTCTACTCCTGATGTCCCAGGTACCACCAAGAGAAGCTTCTTACCACACTGCTAGAGTGAAAATGGCAACAGATACCCCAGCAGTATTCAACTGCAACATGACTGTTTGTTTCAGAAATTAAAGAAATAGACCTCAAAAAGATGACAGAGAAAATTCACAGACCATTGAACTGCAGGCACTAACTCCAGGTAGGGAGAGGGAGATGAATTTATTACATCTTGTATTTGTAATTGAAAGTCTGTAATTGTTTTCTGCTTCATTTTCCCCAAGTTTAATTAGGCTACATTATGTATGTGATGTTGTTGTCACTGTTTTTCCTCCTGTCTCTCTCATATTGTATGACACATGACTGAGTGTAGCCAAACAGTGGAGGAGTCATTTTTCACTGACCCCACCTGAAAACATTTTTATAGAAAAATAAGGGATGAAGAATGAAAAAGAGCAGAAAAGGAGAAATAAAATACTTTAAAGATAGATCTCTACATTAATTCATCATGAAGCAAAAGAGAAATAATAAAAACTCTTCTTCAGGTGCCAATTCAATTGAGATGAACCAGACTAGGTACTGTATTGGTACAGTGTAAAAATAGATGACAGTGAGTAATGGTGTGAACAAAAAACCATGAGGAACATCACAGGAATGGATGTTGGATGGCCTTTGCACAGCAGAGGTAGATAAAGGTTATAACAAACTGTTTACTGACCACGTACACTTACTAGAATTAAGAGGTCAGTTGAACAAGAGCTCACCTAGTAAGAGCTTTCTCAGTAGTGTGACTTATCAGCTGTTGTACAGTACCAGAGCACTGCCCAGTTATTGCTCCATCACTTTTCAGTAACATTTCTGTCCTTCAAAAGTCTACATTCTACCATTAGTTAAGGCTTTTTCTTTTGCATTTCTACATTTTCCCCCAATTTTGCATCAATTCACTGTAATTAATACATGTGCCTCTAAAAGAAAAGAAAATAAATAAAAAAGCACCATGTTTTATTGAACAAAATATAGCATGTGCAAGGAAGGGAAGGGAGGAATTATAGAAACAAACCAGTGCTGAAGAATTTTGCATTAGCTGGTGCTTTTTGTTGTTGTCGTATTTGCACAGATAGTTTTAGGCTCCTCAGTCCAGGTTGTAGCAAAACACTATCAAAACAAATATTCTTGCAAAATATTTGAGCTTCGCAGCTTAACATGTGCATCTTGAACCGCTTAAGCAGCATGGTTATCTTCTTTTTGTTTTTCTCCAGAATTTAACAGACCGTAAATTGTATACAAAAACGCATTATGCACCAGTGATTAAATGTTCTTACAACATTAATATTTATCAAGGGGTATTTCATAGCTAGAAAGTAGGTAACTATATTTTATTTCCTAAGAGAACATTTTCTATAGTTTTCCTTCATTTCCCAGCTACACAGCAAACATCTCTAAAGTGCACTTCCCAAGTGTAGTTAGAGAATAGGAAGGAATGTAAAGTTTTTAAAAACAGCCCTTATTAACTTTTCCTTCCATTGATTCTACTGTAAACTCTAAAAAGCCTTTTTAAAAAGCAAATTCTCATACACTCAGCAGGTGAAATGTTCCCACAAAAAATAAAAGTAAACAAATTCAAAACCACCCCGAACAATGAAAAACCAGCATATTACAATCTTTTCTCTTGACTACTCATATCCCAGTATATATTTACTGTTTTTATTGCACATTTATGAAAACGGTTGTCCTATATATTTAAAAAAAAATAGTTTCTTTATCTGTGCTAACACATTCTTGTGCATCCTTAATAAACTAGTTACTTTCAACAACATGTAGGTAATAGAAAAACAATGGAATCAAACAAAGGAGATAATTTGTATTGTAGATGTTAATAAACTTCTAGTGTAATTCAGTTGTGAAAAAAAGTTGAATTTTGGAAGTTCTTGGCTCCCATTTGTTATGGAAAGCTGCTGGTTATGTGACAGCAGGAGAACTCAAAACGTGATTCACAATGAATGTCAATCCTTCACCTCCAATATGAAGGCTTCCCAACTATTCAACTCGCTGAGCATAACTGGTTTTACTTAACATATCTAGAAAAGGCTGCTCCTGTTCAACTGACCAGTGAGAAAGGACTGGACTTCTTCAAAACGGGTATTGGAGCAACAGTTTGTTATATATTTCTTTATACTTTTTAACTGTCCGATCCCACCTTGTAAGGAGAGCACTTGTTTGTTCAGCTAAAAGGAACCCCCTTCATGCTCCTTTTGGGTTTGCTCAGTCAACTGTTTTGTGCAACAGTGGCAGAGGCACACTGGAATTGTGTACCCATTCATTGTGATTACACAGACAGAAGCAAATGTATGTTGTCTGTGACGGTAGATGGGAAAGGGAAAGGAGATGAATGGCTCCCATGGATAAGAGGACAGTAAGGTTTGTTTGGGGTTCTTTTTGTGGTTGCTTTTTTTTTCCTTTTATTTTTCTTATTATTTTCTTATTTTTGGTTAAATTTTGTTGTTCTTTTTGAGGGTTTTTGTTGGGGTTTTCGTGGGCTTTTTTGGGGTTTTTTGGTTTGTTTGGCTTTTTCTGTTTTTTTTTCTTTTTTTTTCCTGTTTTTTTCCTTTTTTTTTTTTTTTTTTTTTTTTTTTTTTTCTCTTTCATGAAATCCTAGCAGTCATTCCTC
>JAYDZK010000001.1:79558900-79584988 GCA_034509185.1 Euphonia xanthogaster
AGGTGCTGGAGTCCCCATCCCTGGGTGTGTTTAACAAAGCCTGGATGTGGCACTGGGTGCCAGGGTTGAGTTGAGGGATTGGGGCTGGGTTGGACTCGATGACCTTGGAGGTCTCTTCCAACCCAGGGATTCTGTGATTCTGTGAACAAGGTGATGGGTTTGGTGTTGCTTTGCCGGGTGAATTTTCCACCTCACTGTAGAAAAGAAGCTTCTGTAAGACCACAGATCATTGAGGCTGGAAAAAACCTCCAAAACATCCAGTCCAACCTTCAGCTGAACCTCGCCATGTCCACTCATTTTTTGAACACTGCCAGGGGTGGTGACTCCACCACTTCCCTGAGCACCCCATTCCAATACTTCACCGCTTTTCCAGTGAAGAATCAAGTGCTACCAACAATTATGGAGTTCTAAAAATACTGTGGCCCAGACAGATCAGAGGGACCATTTATTCAGAGCTGGTTTGCAGCCCTTTCCTGCTAGAAATTAATTCCTGGGTTGGGATACAACACCATGCAGGCCTGGCATGAGTAACTGTGAGCCCTTCCTCCCGAGCAGGAGCAAGCCTCATGGGTGTGCCAGTGTGAGGAGGGCATGGTGCAGAAGCTGGAGCAGGATTTCAAGCTGACTCTGCAGCAGCAGAGCTCTCTGGACCAGTGGGCCAGCTGGCTGGACAATGTGGTCACTCAAGTGCTGAAGCATCACGAGGGCAGCCCCAGCTTCCCCAAGGCAGCCAGGCAGTTCCTGTTGAAGTGGTCTTTCTACAGGTACATTTTCTTTCTCATTTTGGGGGTATTTCTGCATCAGGCTTGGGATATGTAAAGAACTCCTTGAAAAGCCAAGGCCAAGTTCTTTGCTCAGATGAAACTCTGCTTAACTGTGGTTCTGGAACCTTTCAGGATGGGGATAAGATACTCCATGAACTAAATTTCTTAAAGCCAAGGCCAAGTTCTTTACTCCTATTAAACTCTGCTTAACTGTGGTTCTGGTGTCCTTTCAGCACAGGGATAGGATGTTCCATAAACTAAATTTCTTAAACTGTTTTGATACTTTTGTGTCAGAGGCAGAGACAGTGTTGGGTCCCACAGTACCACCAAGGTCCAGAACTCACATCAGCCACAACACAGGTGTAAAGCTCAACCCCAGTTTGTGATTCCTGCCCATTCCCAGCTCCATGGTGATCCGGGACCTCACCCTGCGCAGCGCCGCCAGCTTTGGCTCCTTCCACCTGATCCGCCTGCTCTACGACGAGTACATGTTCTACCTGGTGGAGCATCGTGTGGCCCAGGCAACAGGGGAGACCCCAATTGCTGTCATGGGAGAGGTGAGAGCCCTTTATTCCCTACAGACCAACCCAAAAGAAGCAGCTCCTCAGAAGTCACTGCTGGTTCACAGAGCACACTGCGCCCTCGGCTTGTTTTACAACTAAAATTATTTATTGAGTTGTTTTGGCACAAGGAAAGACCTCCTGGAGCATCTTCCCCGAGCTGGTGGGTCTTGGGTTTGGGGTGGTTGAGCATCATTTGGGCTTTGGAGGCCTGGAGGAAGGAGGGAAAGGATCTGCACCACCTGTGACTGCCAGCCCTGACTTTGGGACTCCTGACAGGGCAAAGTCCATCAAAACCAAGCAAAAATGGTCCAAAAGTTGTTTTCAGCAACTGAGCTTCTGCAGGCCTCTGCAAGCTCCAGCACTGCATGCACAGTCAGCCTCTCCCTCCATTTTTGAGGTGAAGAAGAGGATGATGGGGTTGTTTGGGCTGTTTGTGAAGGTTTGGGGTTTTTTTGTTCACACTAAGTCTGGTGCCTGCCCTGCCTAGCTGAGGCCACATCCAGTTTTTCCCTCTGAAACACAGAGTTAGAAGCCCCAGCTGAACCTGTGACAGCAATGCTGAAACTCCAGAGAGTTTAAAACTGAGCCCACGTGCTCAAAACTGATCTCATTTGCTCCTTGAAGCTGCCACAGAGCTCCTGTAGGGATCCAGGCAAACCAAAGCCTGCTGGTTCTGCCTTCCCTGCCCTCCCACACTGCTCCAGCTGCAGTGCTGAGTTCCCACTATTCCCTGCAAAACCTCCTCCTTCAGTGATATTCAAGATCAGGAAAGGCAGAGTCTGGCTCCCATCCCTCAGGCTTTTCCTTCCTTCAAGCCTTGCAATATTCCTGGTCTCCAGGAGGAGGCTGATTCTTCCCAGCAAAGAAGGATGAAGTGTCCTCCCACTCCCACTGAACTCTGCAATTCCCACTCTCCTCAGCTCCTGCCCAGCTTTCCATGACTTTCCAGAATTATTGTTTGCAGCAATTTGGTGTCTCAGACCTCGTCATTGAGAGGGAAACCCAACTCCAGAGCCAAGGAGCTCTCTGGTTCCACTTGGCACCATGGCCTGGATGGCCAAACTCCCTCAGGCATCACTGCAAAGGCTTTGCAGGGAGGTGAAATGCCAGGAGAGGGGAAATGCCTGAGAGGTGGAAAGGGCTGGAGAAAAGGCACCACTTTTACCTGTACCTCAGTCATCACCTGGGAGATGGAAAAATTTCCATTCTTTCATTCTCCCTTCATTCCAGAGCTAAATCCTGCCCCGGATTGTTGTGTGTGGTGTTTGCCCTGAGGTTTAAATGGCAACAAAAGGCTTTTCCCCCAAAAGCTGTGGTTGGTTTTCATTTCTGCTCTCCACCACCAGCGCCGATGCTCACAGTCTCTCCAGGCTGGTTGAAATTGTCTGACACAGCTCCCCAAAGCCTCACTGAGCCCAGAACTCCTTTTTCTTTCAGTTTGGTGACCTCACATCCCTGTCCCCGACGCTGCTGGACAAAGGTACCTCCCCTCCCTGCCGGGGAGCTGCGCAGCTCAGGGTGGGATGGTTTGGGAGGGTCGGGGACCCTGGTGCTGCCTCTTGCAGCCTGCTCTGCTGGCAGGCAGCTCCCGGTGCCCCGTGCCCTGCTCTGAGCCCTGTCCTTTGCAGATGACATCAGCGAGCTGGGCACGGAGGGGGACCCGGGGGAGCCGCTGGTGAAACGGGAGCGCAGCGAGCCCGGCCACTCCCTGCAGGACATCTGACACCTGGCCTGGAGCTGGCCACCCCCTGCAGGACATCTGACACCTGGGCTGGAGCTGGCCACCCCCTGCAGGACATCTGACACCCGGGCTGGAGCTGGCCACCCCCTGCAGGACATCTGACACCCGGGCTGGACCGAGCCATCCATCCGGAGCCAGGCGGGGCGTGCCAAGCCCGGCCACCCCCCGGATCTGCGTTATTATAGTGCCTCTTACTTTCTCTTGATGTTTACTTGTGATTGAGGATGGGCTGAGCCGGTTTGGCTGCCAGTGTCTCTCCAGAGGGGAGGGAGAAGCTCCCGAGTCTGCTCCCAAGGCATGGAAGGCTCTGTGGTCAGCAGCAGGTGGGATGTGCCTGCCTGGAGGAGCTGTCCTGGCTCTCCAGCTGAAGCACGGATGAGGCTTTCTCTGTCAGGGGAGGTGCTTTGGGCTCCTTCCCCTCGTCTCAGACTTCACTGTGATACAAACTTGAACCAGTCAGTGCCCAAGAAGAAGGAGAAATACCCGGCCCTTCTCCTGCAGCCTTTCCAGACAAACTGTCCTGGCTCTGGCTTTGCCAAATCTCTTGCACGGGGAGCTCAGGGCAGCTGGTGTCCCTTGTCCCCCCCGGGGACAGGCTCCAGGCTGCACATCCCGACGGACACAGGCGTGCTCTGGGACTATGGGATGAGCATTCCCACCTGCTTCCATGGCTCCCCAGCTTGGCACTTCACCCCAATGCTCCTGGGATGCCATCAGGCCAACTCAAGATACCAAAGGACTCTGAGGCGGTGGCAGCTGGAGGCAGAGTGTGCCCGTGGTCCCACGTGCCATGACTGCCAGGGCAATCCCGTGGTGATCCCATGGCAATCCCGTGGCAATCCCGTGGTGATCATATGGCAATCCCGTGGTGATCCCGTGGTGATCCCATGGTGATCCTATGGCAATCCCAGGATGATCCCGTGGTGATCCCATGGCAGTCCTGTGATGATCCCATGGTGATCCCATGGCAATCCCGTGGTGATCCCATGCCAATCCCATGGTGATCCCGTGGGATCCCATGCAAATCCCGTGGTGATCCCATGATGATTCCATGGCAATCCTGTTGTGATCCCATGGCAATCCTATGGCGATCCCATGGCAGTCCTGTGATGATCCCCTGGCAATCCTATGGCAATTCCATGGCTGACCCCATGGCAATCCCCATCCTCCATGGTGCCCAGGCAGACAGGAACTGGTCCCACATCCTGGGGTTTGTGAAATTCCCACCCCATGTTCTGCTCTGAGGTTGAAGGGGGGTCTGGAGCAGGGGTGAGGGGGTGTGACTGCAGTGCCTTAGGGGGGCCTTGTTCCCATTTCCCTGCTCCAGGGGGGTCAGCACAGCTCAGCCTGGCCCAGCACAGCTCAGCCTGGCCCAGCCTGGCCCAGCACAGCTCAGCCTGGCCCAGCACGGCTCAGCCTGGCCCAGCACAGCTCAGCCTGGCCCAGCACAGCTCAGCCTGGCCCAGCAGCTGGCACAGACCCCCAGCACTGCCCTGACGTTTCCCTCTTGGGATTCCTTTGCCTTTTCCTGCGGGGTGGCTCCCGTGGGGCTGAGCTGGGGGGCTCTGCAGGGTCTGTCCCCTTTCCCGTGTCCCGTGGGGTCTGTGCTGACATGGATTGCCCTGGGATGCTGTGGATTGCCCTGGGGTGCTGTGGATTGCCCTGGGATGCTGTGGATTGCCCTGGCATGCTGTGGATTGCGCTGGGATGCTGTGGATTGCCCTGGCATGCTGTGGATTGCCCTGGGATGCTGTGGGCTGCAGGGCACAGGAGGGTGGATCTGTAAAACAAAGCCCTGGGGCAAATGTCTCTGTGAATAAAGGCTGTGTCATAAATAGCTTTTATTATTATTATTATTATTATTATTATTATTATTATTATGGTTTCTGATGCTGCAGTGTTTGGTGTGAGCTTTTCCAGGGGTCTCGTGTGCATTGCCTAGCAGAGTATCTTCTACCCAAATCTCTGATTTTCTTGCTCCCAGTGGCACTAAGGCAGCTGTGCCACTTCCAAACACATTGAAATCAGCGTGTGGCACATCCTCCCTCTGTCCCATGCTGTCGTGCCACAGTGGTGCTTGTCTGTAAATGTCCCACATGGAAGTGGCAGGAGAGGAGTGAGAGAGGCAGATTTAAATGTTCACAACCATGAAAACTCCTCGGGTCAGAGTTCACACTTGGGATCCTGCTGATGAGATAAGAGAGTCTCAAAAAACAACTGAGCAACCAAATCTCAACTGCCCTGCTGCCACTGAGGGCCCCAGGAAGTTCAGCTCTTCCTCTGAGGGAAGCCAGCGTGCAAAGGAGATGCTCTGGAGCTCTGCAGCAGCACCCAAACCCCCTCCACGGAATTCCCAGCTAAAGCTGACCAGCAATAAATGTGTATCCAATGCTCAGGCCTGCACAAGGAGTGTCGTGGTCCCATTTCTTCTGTGGTCCCTGAGAGGTGCCAGGAGATGCTGCAGCAGCCTGGGGGGATGCAGGAGCTGCCCAGGGTGATGAGAGCGGTTCAGGGCAGGGGTCTGGGGTCTGCAGGAGGCAGATTCCCCCTGGAGCAGCAGCTGGTGTGTCAGATAACCCAGAGGGGAGGAGAGGCTGGAGGCTCAGACTGAGCACAGGGCCACAGGAGGATTTTCTAATTAAGCTTCCAGACTAATTGAGAGGATGGGGGCAGTGAGGATGGGAGGGATGTGACCAGGGCTGGGTCATTCCTGCTCTGACCCCTCGGGAAGGTTCAGCCCTCAGCCTCTGTGCCTTGCTTCACTCTCCCTCTGGATTAGGCCCAGTCTGGCTGCACCAGACAGAGCCTCTTCCTTTGGGAATCTCAGCTCTGGAAGCAGGAGATTATTTCCCCCAGGGGAGCTGGGCAGCACCTCCTGACCCTGAGAAAATCTGCCTCTAACCACAAAGCAAACACAGCTCAAAATCCTCCTGTCAGCACCTGCACCCCCCATCCTCAGCCTGCCTCTGGCTCCACCAGCCCTCCCAGATGGGCAAATCCTGCAGAGGTTTCAGCACAAGCATCCCAGGATTTTGTGTTCCACCTGTTCCCAGGCAGCAGAGAGCGCCAGGAGGTGGCAGGAGAAGGGGAGGTGCCACCAAACCTGGGGAAATCAGAGGGGTAGAACATTCCAGAAGCAGCTGGACATTGCCAGTCCCTGTGGCTCATCCCAGAAGGGGAACCCTGGAGCTGGGCAGGGTGGCACAGCCCAGGGAGGGGCCAAGGGGACACTGCAGTGCCACCAGCCTGGCAGGTGCTGCTGCTCTGGGGACAGCCAGGACACCCTGGAGAGCTCCAATCGTGGCTGCTGGGATGTGAGGCTGGGATGAGCCCTGGACTCACCCCCTGGGTGTCCCCTTGGGAATGTGTCCCTTGGCTGGGATGGCAGCAGGTTCATGGTCTGGCACTCCTGGATTGTCCCCACGGTGTCACAGAACAGGCCCCATGTCTAGGAAGCCTCTGGGACAGGGACTTGGGAAGGGAAATGAGATGGAAGTTCTCAAAATGAACCAACACAAAAATACAGATTTGAAAACAGGAACCAGAGCCACCTTCTGTTGTTTGCTTGCAACTTCTCCCATCATTTGTTCTGCAACAGCATCTTCCCAGGGCAGCCTGGAGAGCTCCAGCCTGTCCGTGTGGCCACGGGAGCATCAGCCAAGCCCCTGCCTGGACCACCAGGAGAGGCTCGGGGGGCTCCCAGCATCAGCACTTGCAGTTTCCACCCAGCCCCACAGCCCCCTGCCCTGGCACTGTCCCCAGCCCAGTGTCACCCCCCACCTGCCCCAGCCCCCCTCACCTTCCCCCTGCTGCCCAGCCCGGGGCTCAGGCCAGGGGGATGTTTCACTGCAGACCCTTCCCCTCCTGGCCCCCAGCCCTGCCCTGGGCTCCATCCCTGCTCCCTCCCTGGCCTGGGGATGTTCCTGCAGGGAGAAGAGCCTTTCCCTGCTGCCCTGGCAGCACTCAGAGCCCACAGGATTGATTGGGAGCCCAAAGGATTTGAGAGCCCAAAGGATTCCCTGGACAGAGGCTTCCCTTCCCTCCGTGGCTGTCACTGTCCCTGCGCAGGGCAGGGAAACTGAGGCACAGACAGAGGCCTTGTGCTGCAATTCACTGCCCCCCCGGCTACCAGAGGGGACAGGTTCTGCTGGCCCTGCCCTGCCTGGGCCCTGGCCTGGCTCTGCAGATGAGGCAGGAGGAGCCTGGCTAATCCCAGGGCTCAGCTGGGGCAGTTGAACCACAAACAGGTTTCACCTGGAGCAGGCAGTGTGGGGGCAGGTCCACAACCACCCCTGCAGCTCCTGCAGGCTGTGTTTATAAACCCACACCCCCTCAGCCCCGGGGCTCTCTCTCTCTCTCTCCTTTTTTTTTTTTTCCTTTTTTTTTCTTTTTTTTTTTTTTTTTTTTTTTTTTTTTTGCTATGTCATGAAATCATAGCAGTCATTCCTCTAATAGAAACTGACAGGACATAAAAGACAGAACTATCAGATGAACACACACAATGACTAGAAATATATTGACAGAGAAAATACTTAATTTAGCTTTGAGAAACTGTCCCAAAAATAAAATCCTGTATTAACAAGTGCAAAAAACAAACAAAAAAAAAGAAACTCCAAACATTAAAACACAGCGTATAAAATGGTGTGAGAAAGTTAAATCACCAAACAGCCTTTTAGTCAATAAAAAGCTGCATTTGTGTGTCCTTTTTGTTTAGGTAACGGCCCATTCTTTTCATTTTACCCAAAAGATCATTCAAGAAGAGCTCTGAGGGTAAAGCACTCAGTCCTTGCTATTTTTGACTGTAGTAATTTGGGCCTGTTGTGTTTCTATCATGTAAGATGAATCCTTTCTTTTAATCCTCATTGGTTGAATTATCTTCCAAAGTTGTTATGCTTCCAAAGCCCAGTCCTGTTGAGTTCTGTGCTGCTGAGACTGTAAGTACTGTATGTAAGAGAATTAATACAAGAACACACAGTTTAAGTCTGCTGTTACACAGTCTTGATGCTGATGAAACTGTGAGCGATGTCCTGTGACACGTTGAGCCACTTGTTTTTATAGTCCCTTTGGGTTGATGATCTGATAATAGTCCCCATCTGACATCACAGCATTCTGGTTCTGCATTGGTTGGATAGTTTTCATAGAGCCCTGTAGGGTAAACACAAAAGAAAAATAAATACCAGGCACAAGGATTGGCAGAAGTAGTAGCTTGAAGGAACAGCTGACATTTAATCTAATCTGTTGAATCCATATCTTTGTGTGAGACTGAGGCCCTCAGAAGTCCTGTAATTCTGTATAATAATAGATGTTGAAGGAATATGCATCATCTAACAGGAAGCAGCATCAAAAAGTCATGCAGCAGAAGTATGACACTGAGCATGATTGTGTAAAGAAACAACATTAAAAATCAATTGATATTTGAATGATAAGGATGTTTGAATTCTTCCTTTTTGGGAAGTAACAAACAATGAGGAAGTAAGAACTTATCAACCCAGATGTTTCCACAAAATTTGGACTTCAAAATTCTTTTTTCAGTATGTGAGCACATAAAGACAGGCATTAAATAACAAATAATGATGTACTGATAAACTGGCTATTTTGATTTTCAAACCTATGTAAATTAAACTGCAGCACAGGAACAGATTCCAAACAGAGCTGTTTAGAACCTATTTGATTATCCTAAATCATCTGAGTTCTTCCAGCTGGATATTGCCTTCAACATATCCCAGAGGTGAAAAAACTCTGTCCTTGCCACACAATGATTGGATTTCTTGATGTTTCTGATTATACAGATAGCCCATTTTTGCCTTTGAATTTACTGAGTTCAAATGATCTGATTATGACTTTTTGAACGCTAAGAGGAACTGTATCTTTTGGAAATTGACAGTGTTGTCTGCATTACTATATAGGAGATTAACATAACCAGAGTGTTCTGTTTGCTTCTCACATACCTTTTCATCTGCAAGAATGTCTAACACAATGGACAGACACCTTTTCTCCATTTAAACTGATCTCAGATTAAATTCTGCAGTAAATAATATACTCTGTGGTAGAACTAGGTTTTTCTAGGAAAAAAAAAATCTATCTGTGATGAAATATTAGGGTAGTGATTTTGAAAGCAGCTTTATTTTTTAGAACAAGAATTAAATTTTCTCCAAAATATCACAACAACAATATTACTTTCAAAAAGCAATTTAGGTGTAACATTCTGAGGTCCAGGCACCAGATTTCTTGCACTTTGTGAATAACCTGTAAAGAAAAGCAGTACACCTTAAAATATGACAAACCTGAATGCTTTGGTTCCTACTTCCATAAACAAAAAATGTGTTAGGTATGCTAAGAATGTTAAGATGCCTAGGTTGACACATTTTTACATAGCTGACACAATTTTCTGCTAAGCTATATCTGAGTCCAAAAAAAGTTGCGTTTGTATTTGGATTTAACCAAATTTTTAAAGGTACAGGAATAAAAGCAACTTGTTTCATGTTCTGTAAATTCAGAGTTTATCTTATGCTAAAGCTGACCAATTTTTCCACTTCTGCAGTCAAAAACTTAATGCAACATTCCAAAGATTGAAAATTATTTATTGTCACTCTAGATAATAGCTGAAAGGATCACATTTTTCTTTAAGAAATTCTATTGCATTTTGGAACTTCTGGACAATTGTTCATTGAAAGCATAATAAAACAGTCTTATTTTCTGAGACCCATCTTTTGTACATAAGTCTGTTTTTAAACATTGCAACATACAGACAATGACTCCCAAAGCAGGGAATTATGATTTGTTCTGTGAACTGCAGCAGCTCAAACGATTAGTAGTAATTGAAGAGACACAGAGAATGGTTAATGCTTCGATCCCACTGAGGCTTGTTTACTTTTCAAACTATTTTTTCTGCCTTTCTTTTTACTGGAAAACCCAGACTTCCTTTGAAATCAAAGATGTGTATATAAGTTGGCAATCAAAAGGTATTTAAATAGCTCATATGCGCTTACTGAATTATAAATAAATTGATGACAGCTCTACATTCAAAGATGAATTGAACATGTTCCTTAATGTAAAATTGCATTTCCTCTTTATTTCAATCCAGCAATTGAATTTAGGTTTTGAATTTGCAGTGACATATTAAATAAACAATTAACTACAGAGCCTCTATTCATATGCCAGTGTAGAAGATTTAGAACTCAGTAAAACCTTTTGTCCTGGACATAATACATCTTCTTTACCACATGCTTGTTTGTAGCCACAATAATAAGCTTTTGCCCCTTGGATCTAGTTAGTTCATCTATTAAGTCAGAGGTTTACAAATGTGTGACTTAACTAGAAATTGATGCAAGCTGGCTACATCTCCTTGGAAAATCAAGGAGGAAAAAACAGTTCGTTCTTTTATCAAAATATTCATAGAATCATAGAATGGCTTGGTTTGGAAGGCACCTTAAAGATCATCTAGCTTCAACCTCCCTACTGTGTGCCGGGAGACCTTTCACCAGGTTGCTCAAAGCCCCACCCAGCCTCGCCTTGAACACTCCCAGGGATGCGGACTCCACAGCTTCTCTGGTAAACATATTTCAGTTCCTCACCACTCTCACAGTAAAGAGTTTCTTCCTAAAATTCCTTCCTAATATCTAATCTAAACCTACTCTTTCAGTTTGAAACCATTCCCCCTTGTCCTATCACCACTCACTATTTTAAAAAAAGTCTTTCTTCATCTTTCTTGCAGGCTCACTTCAAGTACTGGAAGGCCACAATTAGGGCAGCCAAAGCCTTTTTTTCCCCAGAGTGAAAAAAATCACAGTTCTCTTAGTCTTTCCTCACAGGAAAACCGCTCCATTCCTTTGATCATCTTGGCATCCCTCTTCTGGACTTGTTCCAACAGGTTGATGTCCTCCTTGTGTTGAGGACCCCAGAGCTGGATGCAGTGTTCCAGATGAGACATCACCAGAGCAAAGTAGAGGGACAGTGTCACCTCCTTTGCCCTGCTGGCCATGCTGCTTTGGATGCAGCCCAGGACACTTTTGACTTTCTGGACTGTGACTGCACATTACTGGATCATGTCCAGCCTCTCATCCACCAGAGCTCCCAAGTCCTTCTGGGCAAGGCTGCTTTTGATCTGTTCATCCCCAGCCAGTTTTTACATCAAGGGTTGCCTCGACCTAAGCACATTGTACTTGGTCTTGTTAAACCTCGTGGGATTCCCATGGGCCCACTTCTTGAGCTTTCCTAGGTCCCTCTGGATGGCATCCCATCCTTCAGATGTGTCAACCACTTCACTCATCTTGGTATCACCTGCAAATTTACTAAGGGGAAACTTGATCTCTTCATTGAGAAAGATATTAAATAACACTTCATTGTAGAAGACCTCTCAGTTGGTCAGATGGGACTGGCCCTTGTTGAAGCCATGTTGACTGTCTCAAACCACCTCCCTGTTCTCCATGTGTCTTAGCACAGTTTCTAGCACAGGATCTTTTCTGTGATCTTCCCAGCCACAGTGGTGAGTCTGACAGGTTTGTAGTTCCCAGCCTCCTCCTTGACCTATCAACTCTTAGCCTTTTAAAAGATGGGTTCAATGTTGCCCTTGTTCCAGTCACCTGGGACTCGACTTGATTGCTATGACTTTTCAAATATCATGGAGTGTGGCTTGGCAACCACATCAGCCAATGGGTCTCTGGGGATGTAACTCATTGGGTCTCATAGACTTGTGTACATTCACGTTCCTCAAAAGAGCATGAACCTGATCTCAACTTACAGTGGGAGGAGCTTTAGCTCCAGTCCACATCCTGCTGTCCATCCAGTTAAAACATATAGGAAGAGAGGTTGCTATTCAATACTGAGGCAAAACTGTTGAGTGCCTCAGCCTCCTACTCATCCATTGTTATCAGTGTTCCAACAATGTTTATAGGGATACACCTTCTTTGGCCTTCCTTTCCTTATTAATATATGTATAGAAACCCTTTTTTTTATTATTCGTTGCATGCCTTTACAAGTTCAGTTCCAGCTTCCTTTTTACTTTCCTTTCCCCAACCCTACATAATCTGATTTCATCTCTATGCTTTTCCATGGTTACCTGTCCTTGCTTGCACTGCTTCTTTCTTTTTTGTTTGACTGGTATTTCTGTTTAAATATTAAATACGTGAGTATAAGAAATAAAAGCGATATCTGTACCCACCAAAACATCAGGGCTTCCCCCTTCCTCTCTTGTCTTTGTTGTTCAGTTTGTAGACATCATTATTTTATATTAATTGGATGTATGGTAACTGTATTTCTGAGGCTGACCAGTCAGCTGTTACTGGCTTGACTTAAAAATTTTTTAAAGTGCTTTTCACTTAAAATTCTCACTTCTGTGTCTTCATTTCTCAACTTTTCCCAGCACTGAGCTATATTCCACCAGCAGAAAACTTACTCCATATGGAGGTACTTGGACCTTTATTATAATCAAGGATCTAGAGTTTGACAAGAGACTTTTTAATTTCAAATCATTCTCAGACAGATACACTACCACTCACAATGGTCATGCAAAAGCTCTCTCTTTTCTTTGTAATCAGACAGGTTTTTTCCACATGAAAATAACGTTTTGGTGATCAGCACAGAGGTTACATCTGTAGAGACTGTAACCTCTAATGCTGATGAAAGTATTAAGGCTACTGGTTCCACTGAGATTGTTAATAGACACATGAAGAGAGAAATCCTGTATGTCCTGCCTAGCTGAATCAGACTCAAAGAAAAAGGAGTGACACCATGAATACCATATTCACTTTATAGAATGTGCCTTGGGGGAAAAAGCAGCAAAGCCAAAAAAGGTTCTTACACAGAAATTGAAATCACAAAGACTGTCAGTGCGTGCATGGTCTGCTGATCAGCTAGAACACCATCTAACTGAGAGACTGCTGTGGTTTCTGCCTGAAGAGTTGCAGGAAACAGCCTGTGAAAGCAGTGGTTGCATTCCTATGACTCTCCTCAGCACTGTCAGGATGTGTGATACTTGTGGCTGAATTTGAATCTGCAGCAGGTGGTCTGACTTGGCTTCTTGGTTTATTTGTAGAGAAAGAGTTATGGAGCCATAATATTCTGCATTATGAGAAACTAATCTGGTTGATATATGTGTTGCCATTGCTGGATAAGTATTTGGGAAGCCACAGAAACAAAACAGATCTTATGATATGTTATTGTTTTTCCCTCTTTTGCTTGTTTTGATTGTTTTTCCCTCTTTTGCTTTCTGTAGAACCCTAACCTGGGTTTATTTTTCACATAGATTTCTGATTATTTTTGAGAGGTATATGAAGCGTCTTCTGCTTGAAGAAAAGACCTTGAAACAAGATAAGTGGATGTAGTATACCAGAAGTTTTGAATACTCCATTTTATTGTGAAGCCCAAAGTTTATAGTGTCTGCCAAGAGTGATCCATCCAGCACTGGCATCATTGTATCACTGAATGCCAGCATTATGCGTGGTATTTCTGTTTCTGAGGAATTATTTCTGAGATTTCAGTATTAACATTTTCCAACTACAGAAGTGAAGAGAACACATTAGATATTATATGACTAGATTTCACTGCTTTTGTACAACTGATCTGGAAGCCAGAACTTTTTGATCTTATCCAGATGGTCTTCTCAATTTCTAAATTGATGTGTCTGTGACACATCATGATGATTAGACATGTATTTTATACCTTTCACATTACAAAAATGAAACAAAATTATGTGTAGAAGAATATTGGAGATAAATAAATTATTCTTTATTCAGACAGATTATTATTAAATGGGCAAATAAGACTGTTTAGCTCTTTTGAAAAGGTTAACTTCTTTTACTCAATTCCAATTGTCAGAGGAGATCTGGGTTGGAGAAATGTGTTGTTGTGTTTCAAGATATTTTTATCACTATATGTTGATTATTTTTCAGATAGTTGACTCATGAGCATTTTCTTATGTGTATGTGCCCATATCCAATAAGAATTCATAGTGTTTCTTCATTATATATGTATTTCTTCCCTAAATTATGCACAGGGCTAATTTCCTGCTGGTGGTGTAAATCAGTGGTACCCCTCTAAAACTGAGCTGCTGCAAGTCAGAAAGATGAGTAAATAGCTGACTCTCAAAACTATATAATGAAGATTTTTACCTCTACACTTTTGAGATACATGAAAGCTTGCTTCTAGAAAGCATTTGTCTTTCTCCAGTCCCTCTCCATTTTTGCTTCTATATGTAGAATGTTTGAGCAAAAGGATGTCCTATTGTGATATGATAGGAAAGGGTTATACATATCTAAGTCCTGTGTCACCACAGAAACTTTAGGGATAATAAGTAAATTGTCTGGGTCATTATTCTAGGAGAAAAATATTTACAGCTAATAAACCTATTATGATATGGGACCTCATTCATGGGAAAGCCCCAATACTCAGGACTAGAAGAACACTAGACTCAAAAAGATGAGCTATTTAGTTGACAGATTTTGCTGCAAAAACCATGTCAAATTTTCCCTGTAAGCAGATCCATGGCTAGTAATGATTTAAACTATGCTTATCAAACATAAAAGGGATTTGTCCTGCTGTCTGTGTTAGCTTAATATTTTGATATTTTAGGATCTGTTAAGAGGTGCAGACAGGAGGTAAATGACACATTATTATAAGATATTTTTAGAGTAAGAATTTGGATCAAATATATGGGTTTTTTGAATTTGCCAAGAACAACATAAAGCATATTGAATTCGGAGTGATTTTCCCCTCTTGAAATGTTCTATGAAATAGATAGATTGTATTCCTTTCTCTATTCCTTTCTATATCCTTCACATTTTCTCAAGGAAATTCCTTTTCAAATTTCACTGAAATCAGGGCATCTGTTTTGAAAGCGACACACTATAGTCAAACCTGTTAGTGAAACCCAGTCACACATCTGCCCCTTGAGAGGAAGCTGCAATTTACAGAATTTCTCCTAATACTTTTGCTGAGCTTTGCTAGTCATCAAAATTCTTCTACAGAATGATGAGACTTCTCTGTAATAATTCTCACTATGTCTTTAGAAACATTGTTGTGTGCTATGAAGCATGACTGACAGTGTTATTTCCAGCGAATTCTTTACTCTAAAGGAGGTGGAGTTTCCACGGAAGTGTTACATTGCACGGATCACATAAACATATGTTACTGTTACTTGCCAAAAATTGATTCACACTGTGTTCCAAACAACTGAGAGGTTAATCAGAACACATAAAATTAGGAGTCTAAATTAATATGAACTGAAAGGTATTAGTGATTTAAAGTACCTGAATCACCTGTCTACTTACCTCTTCTCTCCCTTTCTCCTCCTGTAGGAGTAAGAATCAGAAGTCTGTTCAACGCTTTCTGAAAAGTATCAGAAGTCTGTTCAACGTAGGAGAATAGACAAATTTGATTCTCCTCTTGATGGCAGAAGACTCGTTCTGATGGCACTGCTCTTAGGAAGTACTAAGGAATGTCAAGCTAATTTTGGAAGAAGTTAATGCAACACATCTCTGCCTATTCCTGCTCACTCCATTCTCTTCCTTTCCTTCAAAGAGGAACTCGCCTTCTCCATTAAATGCCATGACATCTGTTGTACAGATAAAGAGAGTGAGTATGTGGCTGGGATCTCTGGCCTGAGACTTGATGCTGGGTGATGGCCATGTTATGCCACAGGGCACAAAGGGACCATAAGTCATGGCCATTTCAAAGAAATCCTCTAGGACACAATTAGCCCTAAGTCTGCACTCTAAATTGGTCCAGACTTGGCACATGGACAGCAGTTTTTCCAAACAGTCAGAACAATTATTAACAAATAATTTTTGGGAATATGAGATGATCTGTACAATGAAGCAGCAGGTACTATCTATCTCATGTCAACCCTAAATGCCTCTGAAGGGATCTTTCCTCACTCTAGCTCTAGCCTAATTTTGTAGACCAAATGTGCATTAATGCTTGGTGTCGGGTAGTATGGTGCTGTAGCCCATTTAGTTAAGGAAGAGATGACTACATTTACAATAGAAAACAATCCTGCTGGTATGAACACTGTTTTCTTAGAAGTTACAGTTAAAAACCTTGACCTGGAATTTTGCATGGGACTAATTCACTGCAATTTCCCATGTGTGTGTATGTACACCCGGAAAACTATTGTTATCTCCCTCAAATAAGATTTTGGTTTGTGTGGGCAGTTCTAGACAGCTGAGCAGTAAAAAGAAATATTGGATGAAACCACTGGAAACTTTAGTCATATGGATATGAACTCCAAAGGTCTAAACTGAGAGTAATCACTCAGTTTTAATGAAATTGAAAACCAGCAGGTTACAGCACAGCATCTGATGGAAGGATCAACTTTTTTCCTTCTATGTCCTGGAAGAAATTGGGCAGGAAGGGAACACTAAATTCTTTCTACCTAACTGCCTATTTCCACAATCAGAACCACACTGTGATTCTGATTGTTTTGATTAATCTCTCAAGTACTTTCTTTTGCACTGCAGTTGTTCCACATCCTCATATGCATTTCTACAAAAGATGAGTTCTGGTGATGCAAAATGAGGGTAGCATGCCTTCTCCCTTTCCTATTTTAGGCTTTCTTTGGAGGTGATCAAGTTAGACATTCTCAGGCTAGAATACTTGCTACTTACTATATGAAGTCTTCAGGAATTTCCAATAACTTGTTATTAACCCATATTATAAACCACAATTTATTTTCTTTTTAATTTAATTACAAATATAACAATGACTGCAGTATTTATTGGGGAAAAATAGCCAGTTCTATGCTGTTTTCTCATCATGGGAACTTTCCAAGGAAGGGTAAAGCCCTTTTTATTATATCCTTTTACAGCCTCCAGGGTTTTTTTCCCACACCCCAACACCACAAAAAATCCTGGCCTGAAAGAAAAAAAAATAAATTTGTAGGTTCCCTGTTGTCCACCAGTGCTGCCATGCACTCAGCTCCAGCAGATCTCTGTGCTCTGACATACTGCTGTGGTAGGACAGGATTGAAAGGGGAGGTGACAGCTCCTACTGCCAGGGCACCTCCCAGCATGGGGTATGGAGCCGCACCATCCTCTACCTGTCTGAAATTGCAAAATTACAGGTAATGTTTTTGTGTTCATCCTGAGCTCTGGGCTGTAGACAACATCAAATAAAATCAGCTATCCCTTGTATACCTTCTCTTGTTACTTGACATCTAAATATTAAATAAGAACACCTTTTTGCCTTACTCGTTTGTGTTTTTCTAATGAAGAGACAGATCAATAACTAGAAATCTCAGAAGGTCTACACCAGACAGAAACACAAAAAGTGCAGTAGGAGATGTCCCTCAAGACATGGGTGACCTTCTTTCAGCTATTTTTTCTTTGAAAGGATTTCAAGTTATCTATCACAAGCTATGCTGAGGTAGAGTGTTTTGTCTGCTGTTGAGCTCACTGTACTTTGCATGAAATAAATCTGTTTTCATTAAGCTGCAGAGAGGTATAATTTATTCCTGCAGCAGATTAAAGTCTAATTTTTCATTGTTTAGTGGCAGGAAGCACTCTTACAGTGAGCTGCTGCTTAATAAGGGTGAAAATGGGTCTGTATTCCAGACAGAGTTTGAATTGCTGCCTCATACCTGTCCTCAACATCTTCCCTTGCACACAACTCTCTAGGGTCAGCCTACTGACTCCTGTGGGTCTGTGAATACAAGCTGTGCTCTGCTGCTGGGTTTGGGTTCAAGAGGACAAAAAGTTCAACCAAATATTTGCTAGTGGACAGCTGAGATGAGATTTAGGTCACCGTGATTTTAAGTGTCTGCAGTAAGACCCTGGTCTAACAGCAGCTAGAGCAAATAGAGCACAGCCAGCAATGTGGGCAAGTCCTCTCGTCAGGTGCAGGTGCCCACTCGGGGGAGTTAAATGGCTCTCAGCTCTACTGGCTACACCAATGACTCTAGGCAGAGCTTAGTCACTGAGTTTATGTGTAGATACCTACATCAATAATACCTGCAACAAAATGAGTTTAATCCTCCCCTAAAGCTGCTTTTTCATCCCAGGCTCAGAGATGTCAGTAATCTTTTCAAAATCATCTATTTTGTGTATTTTAGGGAGGAATTTGGATTATGAGTTATACTAGGAAAATGAAGAGATGGATATGTATTTCCTAACAGATTTTCTGAAATACATGCCAAGATGATTTTGTTTGCAGTTGATTTGGTTTCTTGCCACTGTGTATGTGTGAGTGTACACATGCATATATGTGAACTTGTGGTAAATAAAATTTCCCTAAGTCTCTCACTTCTACTATACTACCTTAAACTGGAAAATAATGCTCATTTACTTACTGAATAGCACATTCATATTGGAAGGCTCTAATTTTTTAAAAATGCATTGTGCTAAGCAAGTGCTATTATTGTCACCATGCAAGTGCTAAGCACTTTATTGATGATTCAAAATTGTAACTCAGCTCACTTTTTGTTTTATTTTCTTTTGCATATGGATGGATATTGCTCGATTGTGTGCAATAGGTTTAATTTCCAAGAAAAAAAATCCACTAAATGCCTTGATACCAGAATCACCTTAAATCTAAACACAGGGTACAAGGTGAAGTGAGTTGCCATGATCCTTATGAATGCATCTAAGATGGTATACAACATTTATGGGTTTTTATAATTGACTCTAGTTTTAAGTAGCTTACCTTAGACAACTTATTTACTATCAAGATTTCCAGTGGAGCCCTAATTTTGAGGTGAAGATAGTTTAATTTTTGATATTTGGACAAGGGTGTCAAATGATCTAAGTATTGAAACTTGTTTTTTATGAATTTACTGGGAATAAGTTGCCTGAATATCTTCAAGATTCTCAGATGATAGTCTAGGCACCATAAAGCTGAAGATAATATTGGTATAAGCTGAAATTTTGTGTGGATAAGTCCCATCCATTCCTGAAAAAAGTAACTATGGTGCCTGAGATATGCATTAACAATATCTTTTACAATGAAAAAATATTCATAAAATGTAATCGGACTCACTTGGAAACAAGCAAAAATCAAACAAAGTTCTTCACAGGTGAACAACTGATTCTTAAATTTCTTCATGAGTGAAAGATGCTTTCTTTAACACTTTCTGAGAGCTGCTGCACAATTTTGAATGCTGTGCTTCAGATTCTTGATTCATCTGGCATAAGAATGCAGGCAAACAAAGGTGAATATGCTAAAAAACTGGATGCACCTTTTCTCTTTTTTTTTCTGAATATTGCATGACATGCAACCTCTGAGTATTGCATGATATGAATCCTCCACCAAATTATTAAGTGTAAAAAATAAGCAGAATAATTTTTTTTCTAGAAATTTTGTTTTGTAAAGCTGATGACTGTCAGGCTGTATCACAACTGTGCATTACTAGATCTGAGCTCAAATCCTAGCATCTCCAAGAAATCTTTCTGATGTGGAATACCTTCAGGGTCGCAGAGTTAGAGCTAAATCCATGACATTTAGACTTATGAAAACAAGTCAAATTGTTTTTTTCTGTACTATACCTGTACAGATGAAACTTGATAGTCCTCCATAGATGACATCATCATTGTCTGGTAATATAAAGGGACACCTCGTTTGAACCTCCAAACAGTATTGCTTGCAAGGAATTCTGTTGCTGCAGTGAAACTGTGTGACTTCAAAATACTGGGAACAGAGCCAGGCTTTGTAGACAGTCTGGAAAAAAGAGAAGAACCAGAAATATAGATGGATGACAATAGCATTGTCATTATTAGAAGAACATACTGTACTGCACACCTACATTAGTGCTGCTTTTGGAAGAAAATTTTGAGAGAATATCACCTGGGTAAAATATGCTCTTAACTTTTGACTGTCCTCCCATTTCAGAAATGAAAACTCCAGAAAAGTCATTTAAAAGCAACGGTTTTTCAGGACTAGGCTTATGCTATTATATTATCTTAGTTTGTAAGCAGTTATGTCTCTTAGATGTGACTTTTTATTAGACATGTGCATGCATGGAACACAGCCCTGTCCCTGCACCACCATATCTCACCAAGTGAGATCCTAATCTCATTTGAAGCTGGACAAGGACAAATTTATAAAAGCTCCTGCAAGAAAGAGTTGAAAGCTGGTTTCAGGCCAAGTCTGTCTTTATATCATCTAGAGCTAAGTTATCAGGCTGCAATAGATGGTGCTGCTTCCCTGCAAATAAAACCTTATCCAGTCCACAGCACTAAAACACGCATTAGGGTACCTGAACACCAACAGCTGTAGACTAGGGGATAAATCTGCCACAGGGAAAACCTATGTAGACATTTGGGTACTAAAAGGAACATTTTAAAGATGCTCTCATCTGATGCTGCAGGGCCGTGGCTGCAGTACTTGTCATTATTGCAATTATTGTCACCATTTAAAAAAAGAAGTAAAATACACATGCTGATTTTAATTATTGTTACCTTTTATCTTCCAAACAATAATGTTTGTCATTAGTACTCTTTTGGACATGGAAAAGTTTAACGTAAAATTAGGTTGGACACCAGGCTACAGAGGGTGATATAAAACCTATATGACTGAGTACAGAGAGATTTCCTTTCCCCCCATTTTATTTTCCACTTAACTTTTTATCTAGACTATATTTACTGTCTTGATACTTGCTATCTAGGTTGCTACATAACAAAAAAAAAAAAAAATCCTTTCTAGTATTTTTTAAGTATCTGAAAATCCTAGTAACTAACTTTCATTAAACATAGACTGCAAACCAATACAGCCAGCTCATCATTTCCATTCTTTCTAAGAATTATGTAATAAAAAAGAAAACTACAGATGAAATTTTTAAGCCAGGAAAGCTAAAAAACTGACACCTGAAATGACCAACCAATGAGAGTTTGGTTTGATCTCAGTATGTTTCGTCTCACTGGTTATAATTCTATGAACATCAATAGCAGCCTAAATTGTGTAATTAATATCAATGTAGTAACCCCAGAATCACAAAACTTTTATTTTAAATTGTTTGCAGCAGTGACAGGTATCTGTTAAGCTGTTAGGTGATAAAATAAAGCCTTTATTACTAATCTATGGTTTGTGATTATCTCTTTAGAGCAGTTTTTGCCTACTGCATTCTGTAGAACATGGTATTTTTCATTAAAAATTCAATTTTAATTGCTTACTAAGGTTTCTTATCCACAGTAAATGATTAATGAGAAGGAAGACCAGGAGAAGTGTATACCTTTTGTTCCTAAATAAACTTTTAATTAGAAAGTGGTTTTTCCACTGTCAATTACATCACCCACCACTTTTCTGATGCTTCAGTTGCTTTGCTGACATTTGCAACAATAAATCATAAAATCACAGAATATACTGTGTTGGAAAAGATCAAGGATCATTGAGTTCAGCTCTTGGTCCTGCTCAGGACCATCCCCAAGAGTCACACCGTGTGCTTTGTCCACACACTTCCTGAAGTCTGCCAGGCTGGTGCTGTGACCACTTCCCTGGGGACCTTGTTCCAGTTCTCAAAGACCCTCTGGGTGAAGAACCTTTTCCTACCTAAACCTCCTCTGACACAGCTTCAGGCCATTCCCATGGCTCCTCTCACAGGACACCACAGAGAAGAGATCAGTGCCTGCCCACTCTCTTCTCACAAGGAAGTTGTGACTGCAGTGAAGTCTCCTCCTCCAGGATGAGCAGACCAAGTGACCTCAGCTGCTCCTCGTACAGCTTCTCCTCAAGGCCCTTCACCATCTTTGCTGCCCTCCTTTGGATATTATCTAATAACTTTACATCTTATGTTGTTGTACCCAAAACTGCACTCAGGATTCAAGGTTAGGTGAAATAAAACAACAGTTTTTCTATTTTCAATTAGTAATCATAGTCAATTGTTTGGAGGCAGGAATGCTGGGTCTGGTAACAGTTTTACAATCAAAGAGGTTCTTTCCTGGTCTTAGACCTGTTTAGTATGACATGTTCTCTTCATAAAATAGATCTGATAGAAGTAAGTTGGTTTATGACTCATATTTGAAAGTGTAAATCAGTTTTTAGGAAGTATATTGAACAGTCCACCATACATGGTAACAAGAAAATGAGCAAAACCATGTGCCTACTGAAGCAAGAGAGAAAATGTTTATTCAGGAGCAGAAGTAAATAATGCAATCGTGGGCTTCTATGAAGATTTTTGTGTATCCAATCTCCGTTCATACACATCATCTTCCTGCTCTGATTCACAAGTCCTCAGCTTTGTCTCAAAATTAGTTTTGAATTGTCCATGTTTCTAAAGAGTGCATAAGTATACCTGTTCCTGAGATCTGTTTCTCAGATGAATACCTCCCACTCTGTATCCTTCCTTATTTTCTTTACCCTGGAGCTGATTTAAAGCGTGTCTGTAGCCTATATTGATATTTTTAATATTCTGTTTCCCTTTTGCTCTGTTTTACCCAGTAAGCCTACATAGACTCCTTCATGGTGTCTATCTGTCATTCCACTGCCTTCACATCTTTGGCCTGTGTTAATCCCTACATTTCCAGAGAGTACTGAGCCATTTTCTGGAAAAAGGTGTGTGCCAAGAACTGCATCCAGTAAGCAATTTTGTCCTTTTCTGGAGAAAAAGGAAAATTATGTGGGTGTTCATAGTTGAACTGTGCTGGTTTGGCTGGTACACCAGAATGTGGTCCCTCTCTGCTCTCACCACTACAGACATTATTTAAATGCCTGCTTTCCTGTCAAATATCCCAAATAATCTCTCCTACCCTTACTGGACTTTCGAAGCACCAAAGGTTTTACACAGATATCTTATTTTCATGCTTAAATATGTGTTACTCAGGAGGGAGTACAGAAGTGGGAGAACTGATCTCATATTTGCCCATATAACTCTGCTCAACAGCATTTGCATGAGTCCCATGGCTGATCCAGTTGAGTAAGAAGATCCAGAGCAGTCCAAAGTTTTTTGTCTGTTTCAGGGTCAGTGAGAGGTGGCTTTTTTAGCTTTAGTAGAAGCCCATAATCTGGAACTGAAATTTCGTGAAATTTCTTGAAAATTTCCTAATAGTAAAGAAGATATTACAGCCTTTGATCAGCCAGTACTCCTTCTTTTACCCAGGAAAATATAGACTTTTTTGGTTGGGAATTTTGCTCTACTTCCTAGCAAGTCCAAAATGCTGATTTTTAGAAACTTAAAACATGCATTATGTAACAAGGCCTGAAACTATCAGTGAAATGAATATTGGCCTGTATATTGAGCTTGGTGCTCACTTACAAACTATGCTTCACCATGAGAGTTCTTTCCTTCTTAAAGAACATCAATAGCTAAACTCAAAGATTTATAAACACAATAAATGTGTTTATAAAATAAGATACAATGGGTTTATAAATAAGATACAATGAGGTGACTAAAACATTTGAAATATCATAGTTCCTAACAGAAATGTGGCAAACTGAACTCAAAGAACAGAAAAAATCTTCATGTTTTTCTGTTAGTTTTAACTCTTTTTTACAAGGGAAAGAACTAAAATGAACTGGATTATTATTGCATCACGACAACCACATACATAGACTAAAGACCTGAATATATATAAATATCTCATCACTTTACCATCAAAATAAATCTAGACATTCTGCATTTGAAAGAGATCCTGGCTATTAGATGAGACACTGTGATGGCAAGATGGTAGTATGCCATAAGAATAAAGTCATCTTTCATGTACAGAAGCATAGATATAAAATCTTAGAAGGATTTATTGGCAATTTTGCTCACCTAAATAAATTAAATTTACCTTACTTTGTACCTGTAGGAAAAAAAGTAAGATTATGCCTTTGAATAAGTGCACGAACTGCCGGCTGTATATACCTATATTCATATGTCTGAGTGCCTATCTAGAATGATCATCATCAAAATCATCTTGGAAGTTTTAAATTATTAACAATATTGTAATAAAAACTTATTATCAGTTTGGCAGAATAATTTATTATTTGGCATTCATTTTATTTCTACTGTACAAGTTTCAAGCAGAAAAAATATTTTATTACTTCAGTGACCAATAACCCAACACAAATACCCAGCTTCAGAAATTCTAAGAATTAAAGCATCACAAACAAACTAGACATTAAACTGCGTCTACTTGTCAAATCATTAGAAATAATAAAAAGATTCAGAGTTAACAAGAAGAAAGCAAGTGTGTGTGTGGAGAATTTTTAAAAAACTGGAAGGGCACATTGTATGCTTTTTTACTCAGGACATTAGGAAGAACACTTATTTTTGTCTGTGTGGAGACTGGCAGTCCCGGCATTATTTTTTTCCAGATATTGTGTATCTCATATCACACATGAGGTGTCTGAGTTATTCTTTCTGCTCTTGAAAAGCAACCGGGCAGAGTTCTTAGTTAATACTTTTATATTAATCACCTAGAGAGGGACCAGGAGCTGCTGGCTCCCAGAGTGGACAGAATGGCTGGATCAGCCCTGGTCAATACATTAGCAGACTTCCAATTGGCTGCCCAACTGCAAAAAACTAATTTTGACAAGGAAAATTGCCTTCCCACGCCGCTCTATGATTCCACGATTCTAAGATTCTCTTTGCTAAGACTGCAAAACCAATGGGAAGATAGAGTACTGTGTGTATATGCCCACAGTTTCCCTTCCTCCCCGTCTCATTCTCACTCACCCATACACACATAATACGTGTGATTCCGGATAACCTAAGTTCTGTCAAAACAGATCGAGCGCGTAGCCTTAATCGTCTGAGTCACGCTGCAGGACAGGTGTCAGTAGAACAGAATGGAAAAGCTCAATCAGTCTCATTCTCTACAAATGCCATTTCTTCCTGGTTTTCAAGAGATGAATTCAACTCACTTCCGCCCCTTCCCCTGTTGTTTCTGACTGCCATTTCCAGGAAGTACTTTAAGCATTTTCCATATAAAAGATTTTTTTTCCTCACTGAGGGAACGTTTGATGTTTGGGCTGGGCTATCATAATAATTGCACAAAAGGGAACTTAAAAATCATCAAATAGCTCTTGCTGTGTAGATGTGGAGGATGGTGGGAGGAAAAGAAAGTAGGAAGAGAGAAGTCACAACAGAAATTCTCTCTCTCAAAATGGCAATTTTTCTGAATCAAAATAAATTTTAACTGCTTTTAACTGATGCTTTGCAACCATATCCATTACTCACTGTGAAAATGAAGTCTTCAAAGAGAGCACAACTGAATTATTTCACATACCAGTTTGAAAGGAAGAAGTCCCTCATGAACTTGAGAGGTGTTTTGATCAGTGACACTTTCAATGACACCAGGAAATTGTACCTTATTGGAATAAAGGAATTGCCTACAGAAAGTGTGATATGATTCCAGCTCAACTTCTCCCAAAGTTTGAGAGTATTTTGAGATAAATTCTGCAGTTCTAATGTATACTCAGGAGTACTTCAGGTTGTGACTGACTAATTAATTTTTCCAAGAATATTCATGAAATAACCTGTTATGTAAGCTGAGCTTTTTCAGAAGAGCTGGATGGAGAAGCAGCATTCATTTAAAAATGAATAGTGATGTGGCCTTCAGGTTTTGATACATTTTACCTTAGTGGTGCCTGGTACTTGTTTACTCATTGACTTGAATAATCTGTGTATGAACAGTGAGATCTGTTTCCTGTCAGCCTCATGTGCTAGAGCATATGATTTTCCGTAACCCTAAAGATTCTAGTACAGAAAGTACTGCTTATATGCAAAGGGTGATGTCTATTTCACATGTCTAATATTTACCTGATTCATAGAGTTAGGAATGTTTGAACTCTTTAAAGATATTATATGTGTATTTAAAGTTAGGCCATATGATCAAATACCACGGTTAATTTTTTTTGTTGTTGCTGTTGAGCCCGGGTGAATTGTCTCTGTGGTATACTGCGACCATTACCCAGCCAATAATGTTGTGTCTTGTAGGGTCCTCATTTCAGCATTTCTATGAAATATTATTAAAGTATCTGCTTCAGCCTAACTTAGTTGGCTTCACTATTTTATTTTATTTTATTTTATTTTATTTTATTTTATTTTATTTTATTTTATTTTATTTTATTTTATTTTTTTTTTATTTTTTTTTTTTTATTAATTATTATTCCACAA
>JAYDZK010000001.1:79585088-79605100 GCA_034509185.1 Euphonia xanthogaster
ATTTTATTTTATTTTATTTTATTTTATTTTATTTTATTTTATTTTTTTTTTTTTTATTTTTTTTTTATTAATTATTATTCCACAATCTCAATGTGTAGACATTAAGAACAGTAATAATACTTCATGTGTTGCCAATAACAGAGTTGGAGAAAAGCTGCTGGCAAAGGCTAAAAAACCTTTCAAACCCTTGCTTCCACAAATAAAGGTAGTCACTTAGAACTGCACCTGAATACTGACCAGGCAAAAGATGAATCTATTAAACAGTGTCTATAGGAAATAAGGGCATGAGATTGCAATTATGGATTTTATGTAGCAATGAGGAACCTCAGAAGAGCACACCTATTTCTCCCAGTGATAAAAATTTTGCTGTAAAAGTCACTTCAAATATTATGAGTGCTTGACAGCAGCAAAGCAATGCTACATCTGTGAAGCGGAACCTCTAAAAGGCTTTTTATACTCGGATCACCAGGGTATTACATGTTGGTTTGAAAGACTTCCTTAGGAAACATTTGGGTCAGCCTCAGTGCCTGCTTTGTGCATTAGGACCTGAGATATCATGTTTTACAAGCACAGATGTCTGTTAGATAGCTTACAAGTGCATTTTATATAGAGGGCGTAACCAAAATATAGAAGGATAACTGGTACAAAACCTGATTAAGTTTGACAACAGTAGTGTTACAAATGTGGACTCTCCAAGGAACTTTGTCATTTTTGAGCATTAAGGGCAGTCTGACTTCAGGAAGACTGCATTTTGCATGTGTACTATAGGATAAAAATCAGCTTTTACAGAGAGCTTTCTACCCATGAGAGTTGCAGGAGTGCTGTTGGCATTTCTCTTTTGCTGGGCTGTGTTCCCAGTCCCAATCTGAGACTTCGGGCAGCCTCACGATAGGGCTGGAAAGCACACAAATAATGCAGCAACAGTGACCAGATAGGAGGGAACAATGCCCTCCATAAGGTATCTTTGCCAATGAATATCAGTGGTAACATCAGTGATTAACATTCTTCACCACACACAGTAGGAAAGATATAACAAGTGGCTTTCAAATATGTGGGTTGCTGAAAATAAGGTATTTTATAAGAGCAGTCTTTGAAAGGAGATTTTGTTTTTCCTAAGTTGTAATTTTCATTTTGTTTCAGCACTATCAAAATCGAATAATTTTGACTGGGGAATTATTTTTCATTTGGTTTCAAATATTTCTTTCCAAATAAACTATTCTCATTCTGTTTGTACACGCAAATATTCCTCATAAACCATTCATTTAAATACATGTCACATTATTGTATTTTATTTTCTGATATTGATTCATAGGTGTTCTGCTTTTTGGAGAAGTTGTTTTGTATATGCATGCACACCAACCCTTACTCCTACCCCCACCATTTTTTCTGGGGAATTTCAATTTTGATTTTTTTAAAAATCTGATCCAGAATGAATAAAATATATCAATCTAAATTTCCTGTACAACAGACATTATATTTTCTAGCTATTCCCTTCTATGTGCATTTTTAAAATTCTTTGTGGTATAAGACTGTACCAGGAAATGAGAATATCTGTTTCATATTATGCATACTTATGCCTGAAATTTACGGTAATTTGGGAACAAACACATCTGTTTTGTTGTTATTTTAACCTTTGATTTTGTTTGTAGTTTATTATAATTAATATCTTCTGTATCTGCATAGATGGAATATCATAAGATAAATATTTTAATATTTATTCAGAAGATATTGATGCCACAGAATGCAAACTATTGTGTTAAAAACAAAAAACTTTTTGTGTTTCCTAAATGAAATAGCCAAACTTGTTTCTTTCCCTATTATATATGAATAAATATGAATAATTTTTATGTGAATAATTTCATGTGAAAGACACACATGCTATTTCTTTTGAAGATAGAAAAAAAGTAAAGCAAGGTTGAAATTGTTTTGTCAGAATATTGTTAATCTCAGCTTCAGTTCATATGGTATGTTACAAGATTTCTTTTAATGAAGTACAGATGTGGAATAGCAAGTTGCTCTGCTCATATCTTTGTTGTTTGTCTTGGAAATGATGAACTGAAAGATGCAAATATGTTGTCTCCAAATAGAAATATGTTTCTTTGATTTGATGTATCCTCTCTTTCAGGAGACATTACTGCAAGGAGATGGTATCAATGTCTCACTTTGGTAAATATAAGGAGAAAGTATATACATATATAGGAGAGCTCTATAATGTTTCTCTCTGCCAAAATAAATCAAGCTTCTGCAAGGCAAAAATGTGCAAAAACCTGATCCACCAGTCCTGTCTTTCTGGTGGTTTGCCATCCAATCAACTGAGGTCATCATGATGTTTAACTCCACTGTTGTTTTATAATACCCTAAAACCTGAACTCATCCTCTGTATCACAATTCAGTTTTAGCTGTTACTTAATATAGCAAGGAAATTTTCTTTTGAAGATCATAAACATCCCTTTGGGGGAGCTTAAAGAAAACTGAAGATTAAATAACTCATTATGGAAATAAGTAGTTTGTTAAAAAAAAAAGGAGGAAATAGTCTTTGATTTTGTGAGCTTAGTAGTATTTCATCTAATAATAAAGTATATTAGCATGTTCAAATTATTAAGAATAAAACAAATTAATAATCTTTGACATGTCTGGTCAGCTTCCCCAGAAAATTCAACATCTACTGATTTGAAGTCAGCTCACAATGGTCAGGAGACTCTTTTAAAGTTTTACAGCATTCTAAAATTGCACCTGAATTCATGAACCAAGCAATCTGTTAAGATTGGAAAGTATTTTTGTTCAACTCTGCTCTACATAATTTCTGAAGTGAGGGTAGTCTGTATAAATCAGTTCACCATGACAGTATTCAGAAGATTGATACCACTGATTAATAGTGCATGCAGGAGACAAAGAGAGTCTTTATATCCTCTGCTTTCTCAAATTAAGAACCTGATTTTTACTGCCTACTAATCTTCATCATTGCCCAGAAGGCAGAATCCCTTATGGATCCTGAGGGCTTCCAGTCAACTTGCAACAGCCACTGCACACTCCTGGCAGATGAAGGGACTTGCCATAAGGTGATATAAACATACACACAGAAAAAGTGTCTTATGACTCTTTCCATTTCTCTTTCCATTTGGAATTATAGCTTGTTTAAGCATAAGACTTACTCAACTTCATTATTGAATTTTCATCTTGATTATGCAGGGATTAGAGGGGCAGGTGCAGATCTCTTCTCTGAGGTGAGCCAGCAATAGGTCTTGAGGAAACAGCATGAAGTTGTGTAAGGGGATGTTTAGGTTGGATATCAGGAAAAGGTTTTTCACCCAGAGGGTAGTTGAGCACTGAACAGGCTCCCCAGGGAAGTGGTCAAGAACCAACCTGACAGAGCTCAAGAACAATGCTCCATGATGTGATTCTTGGGCTGTCCTGTGCAGGGTCAGGAGTCAGACTCAATAACCGGAATGGGGGTTATTGATCTCAGCACATTCTCTGTCCTAATTCCTGATTGTATGAAAATTCAGTAAATAAGATGACAAAATCTAAACACAAGGAGCTAATGAATCCAGAAGAAAGAAGAAAATTTCTTAGGCACCAGCTGTAAGACAAATGCTTTAGAGCCTGAAATATATCAAAAAAAGAAAAAAAAAAGACCCTGAGAACTTAAAATTAGGAAAGAGCCTGTTATGGTGCAGCTTCTATTAATATCATTTGTATCACAGATATCAAGTATATTTTCACTTGATATATTGCACTGCATCAAGTTTATTTTAATCATGGTTAATTGAACTGATTAGGAGAACTTTATTGTGTTGTAAACTCTCTAGTGGCAAACCAGATTGTCTTTATTTTTTTCTCTAGACAATTCTGAATGCATGAACAGGGCCAGAGACTCCACTGCACTATTCAATATTACACTCTATATCCTAGAGTTGTGCTACTTTTCCTACTTAGATTTAACTTACTGATTAACATAAAGACCTCAGAGTTGCATGCTGTTGTTATGACATTTAAGTGACATTCAGACATCCAAAGAAGGTGAGTGGCTGAGCTGAAAAGCAGCTCTCAAGGAAAGGAGACTTTTCCTCTCGTAGTTTTTTTCTTTCTCACACAGCTCTGGTTTAAGGCCACACAGCTGCACCAAAAGCTGAGCCCAGGTAGTCAAATTTGGGCAAGATGGGAATATATATGACATTGCAATCAGAGCCAGACAACTTGTGACCAAGCAATTGGTAATTCATATTTTCTTAGAGGGTGCAATCAGCTCGCCAAAGACTTCACAATTAAGCTCAACCATAAACTCATCCAAGAGCAGATGTCTCAAGAGAGGATTTTCCCTAGTCTGAGGTGGCTCTGCAAGGGAATAGACATTTGCCACAGCAGAATGATCCTTGTCATCATGGGGGATAACACAGTAAAGATCAGCTCTCACATACCTTTTACTGTTTTGCCCGCCAATCTGATAATCACCAGCATAGAGACTGCAACAAAATCTCACTTCTCTTTTCACAGATTTCAAAGCATTGTGTCTATTTAAGGACTTGTGCAAACTGACTACAGCTTTGCCCCCAGTGACATCTCCCATCTATAACTTCAGCTGTCAGAACTTTTGCACCATATAACACAGTATTTATGAGACTTCAAACTTTTAACCACCTTAGGAAACTCATATTACTTTTTAAAAAAAATTCTGCTTTTTCTCCATAATCTAACCATATGCCTTTGAAGTTTCTAATTCACCAACAGGATCTTAACTTATTGGTTATCTTTTCACTCTTTTTTTTTTTTTTTTTTAACTAGATTTACCCTGGAGAGAATTTGAGGTGTATTATTGATTCTTTCTGCTACATTTGCTCATATATAAAGATATGTAAAATAAATTTAAGATAGCTAAGACCCTATCCAGTTATTCAAGCACGGCACTTACATAATGTAACATGCCTTTGGACAGAGATGGCTGATGCAGTTAAACAAAAATTAGATTTCTGTCAGGTAAATTCTCCACCATTAAGAGCCATATTAAAATCAGAGATTATTACTGGATATTCTTGCTGACATTCAGAGATTAAAGGGGAACTTTTTAAGTGCTGTTGACACTAGAAATTCCTGTTCAAATAGGAATTAAATCTATCAGGTTTTGACACTTAAAATCTAATACAGATTTTTTATCTCCCAAACTTGTAATGGTTCTTCATCAGTTTAAGCCACTAAATCTTGCGTCAGATTTAGTGATTTAGTGATTTAGTGACTAAATATTGGTCAGTCAGAAAAAACAAACCCAAAAATAAGGTATGGAATTAGGATTCCATTGAAGACAAGAGAGATATGTCACTCCTGCATAATTCTGAGTGCCAGACCAGCAGTCATGTCTTATACACAGTGGAAGGGGGGCTCCATCAGGTTTTCTTTAGGACAAAGTGAGATAGGTATCACTTTGAGAAAGGTTTAGATTCAGAGCATGAGATTTGAGACTTGGAAGTAAAAACAGTCTCAAGAACTTTCTCATGGGATTGGTGCATAGTGAACAGGTACTTCTAGCCATAGTCTGTAGTCTTTGAGAGATCATGGAGTGCACAGTTTTTCACTGAATGCTCAAGAGTGCGACCACAAGTTAATAATGGGTGGAGAATTCAAAGCTGTTAAGCAAGCAGAAAAATAAACCCACTTTTAGTGTCTCTGAAACAGGAGATGTCACTAGCCTTTCTGATTGATGAAAGCTTCTCTTTTGTCTAGGTGGAGTATACTTGCTTCACTCAGTTGTCAAGAAAATATGAATGCTACAGTTCTTTTCTCTTCCCATCTATTTTTTTTCTTGTTTTCCTCCTTTCTTATCCTGCATTTCCAAAATGCAAATGGTTGTTTATTTTTCCCAGTCATTTTCTGTGTTAGCAGGAGTCTAACCTGTTCTCATGTCTTAGTACCTGAAAGTTTAGGAAAGAGAAAACATTTCTTTCAAACTTTGTTGTGCTTTCAGAGTTTCCAGACGAGATCCAGGAATGTCTCAGTGATTCCACCCTGAGAGGAGAGATCAGGTTTCAGCACTGTTATGCAGAAGATATAGCTGATTTTAACAATATATACAATGCATATGGCACTTCTTGTCTTCAAAGCCTGATACTGGGATCAGTTCAGAATGCTTCTTCCAGGAAGAGAAAAGGTTTGTTTGTTTTTTTTATACTGGACTGAAAATTGCTAATTTCAAGGCAGGTCATATTAGGTACTGTTTTCAGCCAGCAAAATCCCCTTATCTTATCTAATTGCATGATGAGTGTGATAATGCTCTCTGAATGGCTGTACTAGCAGCTTTCTCCATAAAGAGAAACATCCCTTGTTTTTTCTCTGCCCCATTTCTATCATCTTTAATAGTATTAAATCCAAATATATGTTTTTGTCTGAAATATCAAAATCCTTTCACTACTTGACGAAGAACTTTTTGTGGGAAACTGAATAAAACACAGTATCATAATGTGCAGTCTTTGCTACAATTCTTTTTCTATTTGATCCTGGTGGATTATATGATGCTATCTCAATTTTAGATATTATTCTGAAAATACTATATCCTTGTTGTAAATTAGATATCAGTATAAATTTATTTACAATGTTTAGAGGCTCTCTGTTAAATGCGGTGCAGTCTTAGAGAGAATAAGAGGATTTGGGGCTCAGTGGTTTTCATAATTCATTTGTATTCCTTCACTGATTGGTATGCAATAGCAATACCCAAAAATACACCGTTTATTCCACAAAGATACTGTAGAAGAGTTATGCACAAATGAAGCAGGATGAGCTTGTAATGAATATATTACATCACTGCCACACTGTTTCTATGGTGTTATATGTATTTGACTTTGCCATTACAGTAACATTTGTCCCCTCTTTTCATGGGGGCTTGCCTGAACTATACAGAACTGGTGTTTATCCAAGCTGTTGTAATGGGATCTTTTTCCCTCTGAGCAAGTGCTGTTTGCTCTCTGATTTTCAAATATTTACTCCATTGCAGTGTTTCTTAGAAGATTCCTTGTGGTACATTGGGTCAAGTCTGAATGTAACTATTTGCTGACACATCCAACAATTTGCTTAGGTCAGTAGCAACAGGGAAAATATTTTGCCCTTCAAATTTACTTTTATTTGTTGTTGTTACAGCTTGTTCAGCAAATAGAACACAATGTTGGAAGACTACCAAAGAGCCTGAGAGTAAAGCATCAGACATGCTATCAGAAATTTTACAGTCTGCCATTAAAAAAACTTTATAGATTAGAAGGGTTAACAGTAGAAAATATTTTACTTTGTACCTCAGAATGATTCCCTGTCATTCAGAAATTCTCTGACAAGTAAGCCACAGACATGTCTGGAAGCAAAGAGTTTGCTTAATATTTATAAGTGGAATAATAAAATTAAATATAGATGGTGATGTGAGAAATGCTAAATAACCTACTCTCTACAAAAGTAAATTCTCTCTCTAATGAATACAAACTCTTTCAAAGCATAAAAATAAAAAGCAATCCTGATGACAATTTATTTAGTTTTTCAAAAACCCATTAACCACGTCTCAAAGAAAGTCAATAAACAAATGAATTTTTTTTTGAGGGTATTACACAGTCCTGTACAAAAAAAAAAAAAAAAAAGTGGAAAACAAAAGGGAAAAAAAAATCAGTTTTTATCAGTACAAAAGTTAAGAGTATGGTGTCTCAGACTTTCATATATATTCAATGTTTTGCTTATCAATGTATTAACACATTAGAAAGAAAGCTAAATGAGAAGAAAAGTGTACTGAAAGAAAAAAGGCAATGAACTTCAAAAAAAAAAAAAGGAAATTAAACTTCAGCTGAACTGAAAACTTGCTGAAGTTCACTGCTGAAGTATTGAAAGAAAAGAAGTTTTGTGAAGAAAATTGTATCTACTTGTATACCTTAAGGGATTTTATGTTTAATGTGTCAATCCTGGAAAATTATTTGTGTCTTGCTCTTCAGTGAGCTCTGTGCAGTTGCAGGTAGAAAGGACAAGTGGATTTACGACACCTGAGAAATTAGATAGAAAAAGTCTCCAGCACAGCCGGTGCCACAGACCTACCAGAAATACTCCACCCAGAACCAGATAACCCCACATCAAAAGGGAGGCAGAGAATTACAGGTGACAGCATTTCTGTCATTGGGATCTCTGAAAAAAGGCCGAAAGATTAAGTTACAAAATTTCAGAAAAAAAATGGTGACAGAAAAAGAACTATAAGTGTTGTAGAGAGGAGGGACAATTTTCTGAGCTTGTTGTTTTATGTCCCAGAAATGAGGGTCAAAGGAGTAATGAAATTGAAAAATATAACTTTTGAAATAATAGATGGAAATAGTCTTCTATGTATTGCGTGAGATTGGCAGTCAGACAGTAATATTTTCTAGAGAGCAAGAATTCAGAAAATGATCTTTCCAAGGTAAGGCCAGAGTAAACTTCTAAAGGAAAATATTTTTGGAGACCTTCAGAGTGCAAAACTCAGTTCACCTTAGATACTTTGCAGAAGTGTACTTAATCTCTTTTTGAAGAACTTTTAGGCTTTTCTCTGCATATGTAAAGGCATTTACATGACTTACTTCTGAAGAGTTACAGCATTAGATACTTAAAATGCAGATGCACTAAAGGTGGCTTGGATGCCTTACAGTGCCTTATTCTGAAATTACTGGCTTCTTCCTCTGCACAGGCTACTGCTGACTACCATGGGAATAGGATTGTGGATGGGATGGCTAATTAATAAAGCCCTGCAAGGGCTGTTGTCCTGTGGCTGTTGCCATCTAGGAAATTACTCCAAATTTCAGCGGAAGACAACTGTGAATAAATCATGTGTTGGCTTTCTTGATGTGTGTCCAAAGCAAAATTACAGGTTCAGAAGGCTTTGTAAGCTTCTGCTCTTTGTTGACTGAACACTAATATTTGTTGTCAAAGACAATGGGAAACCTACATAAGCACCCATTGGAAATGCTTGCTCTAATTTGCCCATTTTGTTTAATAAAATAAGGTTAAAAGATATGTGTCAAATGTACTAAAAGGAGAACTTAAGTGCTTAATATAAGGAAAAAAAAAAAAAACTCCTGAAGGATAAATTGAAAAGGAAAAAAGTTTAGCTTTTTTATAACATGAGTCCTTGAAAGACTGAGTCTTTTTTACAGACTTCATTCTCAGCTGAATTAGACCTGTGATCCAGCCTTGTGAATTGCAAGCATGGAAGAAAATAATTGGGAATGAGGAGTAAGGAAGCCTTATGTCTTTTTGTGCAACACTGTTAATTTATAAACTTAAAGTTACTGTGTGGCTCAAACCTGCACATTTAGATGGCTTCTGGCCAGTTGGAACATCAGAAGCACACACCATAGTTCTTGTGTGACATTCTACAGAAATGAATGAGAAAAAAGAAAAGCAGAAAAACATAGAAAATGTAATCAAAATGGTTTAACAGCAACAAACACTGCTTATTATTTATTTAAACATTAACAGATCTTTGTTTAATTTTAGGCCAGAAGTTATTTTTGAATTTTAAGTTTGTTTGGAATTTAGACACTTTAAAACTTTTGAAAGCATAGCTATTTTAAAGTGTTCCCTGTCATTTTTAAATGATTTTTTTGCTTAATCAAAACCATTATGTCTGGTAGCTTTCCTTTGACTACTCCAAAATACCTCTTTCCTAAATGCACTCTACACAGTAATTGCAGATCTTTCTCTGTTAGTCTGTGACCTAGCTAATTTTCCTTTTGATTAAGCTATATTTCTCCTCATATTGAGAGGTTTTATTCTTTTTTTTTTTTTTTTTTTTTAAATTCAGATGCTGTGTTTATGAATATCAAAGACATCTTGGGAACTCAACACTGACTGCATAGTCTGTCATCCTGTGCTGTAGACACAATAGTATTTTGTGGAATATGAAATGGGATAAAAACACAGAACCAAATAATTTTTTTCTGCAATCAGCTTCTTTTCTTCATCCCAGGAATCTCACCCTTGCTAATACCAATCTGCATAATGGCAAACCTGGAATTAGCTTAAAATGTTAATAGATAATAATCAGCTGGTCCAGCCTTTCTTAGCAACAAAACAGACAACATGGCCCAGCACTCTGTCCAGATGAATCTTAAGTGTTCCACACTTCTCTGGTGAGATTATTCCAATGGCTGATTTTTCTTATTGTGAAAAATTTTCCTTCTCCATTTAACTGGAATCTCCCCAAAAGTAACTTGTTTATCCATCACCTCTTATCTTTCCTAAGTGACTCCTTGTAAAAGGGAAATGTCCTGATTTAGCTAGGGTAGAGCTAATTTCTTCTCAGTAGCTGTTACAGTGCTATGTTTTGGATTTTGAATGGGGATGGTGTTGATAACACACTGACGTTTTGGTCTTATGTTAAGTTGTGCTTATCCTAAGTCATGCTATGCCAGTGAGGAGGTGTGCAAAAGAAACTGGGAGGAAGCATAGCCAAGACAGGTGACCCAAAGGGATGTTCCACACTGCAGAACATCATGCCTGGAATATAAAATGGGAGAAGTTACCCTGAAGTGGGGGCTGATCTGGGTTTGGGAAGGGGGCTCTGACATCGATTAACTGGTGGTGAGCAATTGCATTGTGCACCAACCTATTTTTTCCTATTTATTGCCATTATTACTATAGTTTACTATTACCAGTGCATTTTACTTTATTTTTAATTTTCTAGGTGTTCTTATCTCAACCTAAAAGTGTTATTTTGGTTCTTCTCCCCGTTCCACTAGTGTGAGGGGCAGAGAGGGGGGCTGAGCGAGAAGCTTCATGGTACCTTATTTCCAGCTGGGCTTAAACCATGACAGGAAGTCTCTATTTCTTTAACAAGTGTAACACACTTTAAATACTGGAACATGGTAATGAAGGTCTCCATTAGACCTTTTCATCTCAAGGCTGACTTTCAGCCTTTCCTCCTATGACTCCCCATTGATCATTTTTGTGCCCTTCTCTGGACTTTCTCTAGCCTGTCCAAATATTTTTGTATAATAGGAAACAAAACCAAACCCAGTATTTCAGACATGGCGTGATCATGGCATCTCCAACTGCTGAGTGGAGAGGCAAAATTGTCCTCTTCAGCAGAAAGAGAAAATAATACATTAAGCTCCTGTGCTCCTTTGCCATTAAAGTTCTAAAAATTCTAAAGCTCCAAATTCCTTCAAAGTTGGTTAATCTCAGAAACCAGCCTCAGACATCTCTTTTTTTTGGTGATTACATTTTCACTGATTGACACACAGAATCCTTCATCTAGGCTATGAACTATCTGTGTGTCATGATAATTACTAAAGATTCACTCTCATGAATACTAACAAGCTGCTTGGAAACTTAGCAAATCTCCCCTGTCTACTTTTTTCCTTCTTAGCGACTTATCTATACTAAATTAGTTCCCAACCATGCTGTGCTAGCTGATATTTTTGTTTTTCACTTCATATTTTGCTTTCAGTTCTATTCCTTGTTCACTAGCACTAAATGCAGTCATATTTAATTACTATTTGTTCAGGGACTTGTGTAGGAGCCACAATTCCTAGTCAGAATCAGGGCCCAGTTACACTACTTAAATTAACCACAATGGACAAAATCCAGCAATGAAGCAGACTACTGAGAAGTCTAGAGCTAAAATCTTTTTTTAAGCTACATTTTGATTTTTAAAATTTTAATGAAAATTTTAAATTTTTAAAGAATTTTTTTAAAAAAACCTGTTACTGTAATCTGGTTTTATAAGTGTTAAAACACCAGAAATCCCATTGAGTGTAGCAGAATTGATGATTCCTGCAGCCCTTATATCGTTAAAATGATACAAGAAAAGTGGTCACAAAGTCAGAAGGCCAGGACATGCTGAATTCCCAGAAGTTTGTCAAAGTAGATAAAACCTGTTTGGTTTGTACTGTTGGAGTCTTGACACTGTAATAAAAAAAATTCTTTATTTCCAGAACTGTTAGTCTCAAATAAAGAGGTGGCTATTTGGGATATTATATTGTGTTGCAATTGGAATTGATTTTGAAGAGTTAGAGAAAGACTAAGACTAATTTTGGAGAATAGTGACAATCTAACTTACTGAGATTTCTCAGTAAACCATTTTATTGAAGGTTACCAGAACAGGAACCTCACTCTTCACAGCCACTCCTGTTTTTGCGGATTAAGGCACTATTATCTTATAGAGCTAATTGGTCCCATGTTGTATCTTTATGCTCTGTGGACCAGCAATAACAGGAAAAATATTTAAGGAAAGAGTCTGCATTAATCAGCCTTCATGAAAATCCTGTTTGTGGGAAATTGTGGGTTTTAATATCCAAGAATGGCAAGAGGCCAGAAGATCCCTCTGAGTTTTAGGGAGAGGAAAAGCTCAGAACATGAGTAGAATGGAGGGAAAGAGTAATGGTTCAAACCAGTATGTAGAACTGATTCACAAAATAATTCAGAATAAGGAAAGACCTCCAAGGTCATCAAATCAGATCATCAACTCAAGTCAGGGCTTTAATGCCAAGCCCACCATTAAAACATGTCCCTAAAGACCATAGCTACAAATTTTTGAAGACTTCCAGTATCCAGACAGAGGGTCTGTTCCAGTGCATGAGTACCCTTTCAAAGAAGGCATTTTTTGTAATATCCAGTCTAAACGGTGCCCAGCACATGTGTTTGTTGGAGACTCCAACTCTGCAAGAGAGAGGTGAGCCATAGGACCTGGCCAGAGGATCAGTCAAAGCCAAAGGCTCTCTATATCCTTCCATATGACCTGTCTGGTGTGAATACTGAAACACTCTACCCTTACCACTCAGTTCAATAGTAAATACAAGCTGGAAAATTCTGAAGCCTGTCACCAGTACATCAGATCAGCTGTCTAGGTGTATGTACAGAATCCCAGGATACACTTCAGAAAGAAGAATGCTTGCTAAGTGTTCTGGACTCCCCACTGTTCTAGACCTTGATTTCAATGTCAGCAAAACAATCTCTAGCGCCAGGAGTTTGTACGTGGTATTGCAAATTGAATAATAAGTAGGATTTCCCAGTCCTGTTTGTGAAGAGTCTTTGAAGAACTTAATCCAAAATGCAATTGTCAAGGCAGTAGTTAATTTTTAATATCTTTTTAAACGGCATGTTCGGATACACAATTAGGCATAGTGGTACAAGAGAAAAGGAGAAAGAAAGGGCTAAGGAGACAAAAAAAATACAGTACCATACATGATGGCCTCTCTCTCTTTAAATTCATTCAATTCCTTGTGGGTATAACCTCAAAATGTAGAGAGATATGTTGCTATCTCCATTCTACCCAGTTTGATGTCACCTCACTTCTGTTGTCTACAATACTCTGACCAGAAATAAGGAACTACAAAACAGACTTTGTTTTTTGGGTACGATATTATAAAATCTAGTTATTTAAGTGTCAACACTTTACTCTCTCATTTTGGATCTATTTTTTTCAAATAGGGTTATTTTAGGGTTATTTTTGTGTAATTGATATACTTAGTAAAATTGCAGCTCTCTCAAACACCTAACAGCACCAAATATCTTAGTCTGTGGTTTAACTGTTAGAAAGGAAAGTGCACGTGGAATTCATGCCTCCAACCTCTAAAAGGAAGTTTTATTCTTAGCTCAAGCAAAGCTGTCCTTTTAAAGCAGAGGTGGAGTTTATACCAGTTAAATTGTTAATGAATCATTACTAACTGGGCACCTCAGGTGCCAGGGTCGTCTTTTTCTTCAGTTTCTGCGCAATCAATGGAGACACATTGGCTCCAACTATGACTCGCCTGTTGAAAGAGCCTTGCTACCCTAGGGATGCAGAGATTTAAATAGATTTCCCTCCTCCCCTACAATAAAATCTTATATTAAGGGATATATTTATTCATATTCTATTGATACACTGCTTCTAATTCTAAGGATATGAAATAGATCCAAATAGTAAACAAAGTTTATTAACACTTATTTTACTGGGTAGTCTTGCCTTACATCCACAGATCATGGCACAAGTGAATCACAGAAGCAATGACATGTCAGTATTTGGGAAATATGGCATTTTCTCCAAAAAATAACCTTAATATAGATAAAATTACCCATTGTGAAATTTAGTTCTGCTTTTGATTTTTAAAATATGATTGTACCATTAAAGGACATGGATCCATGCAAACAAGTAGACTTTGTGTTCTGTGGATTTAGATACTCTTTGTCTGTAAATTTAACCTCTTCTAACTAGCTCAAAAATATGTCAGAATTTGGTCACTAACAATATTATTGGTAAACTCTCATTCCAAAAAGTGCTGTAGCCACAAAATTAGAAACAACTCTTTTGGCAGACAATTCTTTTTTTTGAATTGAACATGACCAGTTAAAAGACATGCCAAGGACTTAGCGGCAAACTGTGCAAAGTAGTTTCTTGTCAAAATTGGCTATATAATTTCTCCCATCAGGAAGTCCTCCCTATGAGATTAAAAAAAAAATCCAGTGTCTATCTTGCTCCTGTATAAAGGAAACGTGGGAGCTAGACCAAAGTGGAAGTTGTTTAAAATTAAGGATTAAATAATTACACTGGTTACACAGAGAGAGCAGTGGTGATAATGTGTTCACTCTGCATCAGCCAATGACACACATCACCACATACAGTATCCTGTCACATTCTAGCATTGTAGATAAATGTCAGCCCTGTTATTTATTTTCAATTTAAAATGCATTAATATTAGCTCTATCATGCTGACAAATCTTATAATGAAGACAGTTGATTATCCTTTTTTTCCTGAAGGACAGGGAAAGACAAGGACTCATTTCAATGCAATAATGAACATCTCATTATATTATTGGGAAACTGATTCATTCATCCTGGTCTTATTTATGTTGAAATAGTCTATAAGCAAAATACACAAGAAAGGAGAGATCAGAATTCATCACTTCAGAAAATTGATAGGAAATGTTGGTGAAAAACCAAGAGGAATATTTTTCTTTTTATACACCCTAGTACCTGTGATTAATTGCTTTATGTTATGATTAATTGCTTTACCTGTATTCATCAATTTTGTGTTAAGTCCAAATTATTTTACAGTTCTCAAAAGTTCTACAGACATTATTACTTAAATCCTTTGTTTACTGAACCACAGAACAAATCACTGACTTACATGATTGATTGACTGACTGACTGATTGACTGAATGATTTGTATTTCCTTTGTCTAACAAAAGACAGTGTATGATGTAGTGGTGTCTTTTTAAACATATGCAAAGTCATGTTTTAACATTACCTATTCCAAACATTTGAATACACAAGACTGAGACTGAGAAAATCACAAAGCTAGATTAATTATCACGTACTCTTATAAAACAGTATGTTGAAGATTCACTTCTACAAAATGGAGAATCAAATTGAGGATCTGATTTCAACAACATTTGTGAGCTGTACTGAAGGAAAAGATGCTCTCATTACAAAAATGGTCACTAAAGGCTATATGATATGGTGCTTTTGAAGGAGGTCTGGAGAATCATAAAATAGATTCATTGAATAATCCAGGTGGAAAAGGGCCTCAGGAGATTTCTAGAGCACCCCCCTTCCCAAAGCAGAGCCCCTTGTGAGATAAGAGTAAGTTACCAAGAGATTTTTCTTGAACCTCCTCACCAAAGATGGAGCCTGAAGAGGCTCCCTGTGCCACTCACTCCTGATGGTCCTCATTTGTAAAAAATATTTTCTGATTATATTTTGGAATCTCTTTTGTTTTAAGTTATGTCTGTTACCTTTTGCTGTAAATATCTTGTATTTGCCTTCTTAATGACTTCCACTTAGATATCAGGGGATTGCTATTAGAACCTCTAAACTTTAGAGACTATCACTTGATTTTTATTCTTATATATAGTTAGCGGTCATGTTCAGAGAAAGTATTTTAGTAGCTTTTTAGCCTGATCCATTAGTTTTCTTTACTTTTTTCAGATAATTAAGAAAAAAAATTGTGTTTCCTTAGATCAATAATGTCTGTTAAATTAAAACTTAATTGTAAATTATTCTTGCTGTAAAATATGGGTTTGCTTTAAATAAAAAATGAGACATCCTTTGAAATAAATACAGCATTGAGAACTACACCGTGTTTAAGCTATTATGCAACTATGGGATTGCAACAGATATCCAGATGTTGATTGATGTTTTGTCATTGAATAGGCCTGAACGAAAGGGTCTGTAGAGAAACATTCCTGTAATGAATATGCAGCACCATTATGCAATATATTAAAAAAAAAAATCAGAATGTGCAAAGGCACATTTGTGTAAAATGCATCCAGGAGACTTAATGAAACTATAAAATGTTTTGCTTTGTCCCATGTGCTGTCTCCATTCTGAGGAAGGTTAGGTTCACTTTTTCTTTTAACATGATCTGTACTTTGGTTATCTCAGCCCTACAGGATCAGTGAAAAAGTTGAGAATTAAGCCTTCATTTTTAGTACAGCTTCAAAGTATAGAACAGCAACTGGGGAAAGCAACTGAAGTTAAAATTATGTGATACCAAAACTGTTTTCACTTTGGCTTCTTCATTTGAACACATTAAAACGGATTCATTTTAACTCCCAGTGTTGCTAAGATTCTTCAAAAAAAATGTAATCTTTTTAATATCAATATTTCTCTGCAGAGTTCTGTTTGCACAAAGGTCTTTTTCTTTTCTTCCAGTGACATTTTCTGCACAAATGCATTTTATACCTGGGTGTGATCTTTGGTCAGTCAGTGTCTTACAGATTCTGTAACTATTATCTGCATTTTCAAGCAAAACCGAACAAGTAATGTACTCTCAGAGCTAAAAAGAAGAATTAAGACACTGCAACAATATTGGTAAGTGAAGACCTGTTCAAGGGTAACACTAGCCAGCTAGGTTCATGGAACCATAGAAGGGTTAGGGTTGCAAGGGACCTTAAAGACCCTCTAGTTTGAAGTCCCCTACCACAGGCAGAGATGCCACGCACTAGATCAGGTTGCTCAGGGCTCCATCCAACCTGGCCTTCCAGGCACGGGGCATATACAGCTTCTCTGGGCAACCTGTTCCAGTGCCTCACCATCCTCTCACTACAGGATTTTTTTCCTATTGTCTAATGAAAACCTGCCCTCCTTCAGTTTAAAACCCTTTTCCCTTGTCCTGTCACTATCTTCTCATATAAAAACTCCCTTTCCCTCCTTTTATAATCCCCTTAAGGTAATGAAATATCACAATGAGATCTCCCCAAAGTCTTCTCTTGTCCAGACTGAGCAGTCCCAGGTCTCTCAGCCTGTTTTTGTGGGAGAGGTATTCCATCCCTCTGTTTATCTTTGTGGCTCCTCTGCCCCCCTCTAACAAGTCCATTTCTTATGCTGAGGACCCTAGATTTGGCTGCAGTACTCCAAGTGGTGTCTTACTAAGGCAGAGGTCAGTAGTTCTAGGTTAGGACTGGTCATGTCAGCCCAATCAGCAAGAGCCTGGAGCTCTGCCTGGGTGCCTGTCTTCCAATTTGGGGAAGAGAGCTGAGGTTCCTACCTCCCTGTCCACCTGAGGATAACAGCCTTGCAGGTTTGCCTGGTCCTGCCTCAGCCATGGGTGTTATGAGAGCAGTGAAGTCCGCCCTTCCCTGTTATTTGGTTGCACTGCTCCCCTTAACCCTGCCCTTTTCCTAGTCCCAGCCAAGGTTAGACTACATCTCTTCAGGCAGCTCAGTGCACTAACCCCCTTCTTTCTGCAACTGAGCAGTTTTCCCTCAGCCTTTGTTTGGTCTAATTCCTGGTTAAACTAAAGGATGATGAAGCAACAAATGCAATGGGTCACCCGACCCAGTCCCTTCTCAGGAAGCATGTGGTTCTAGCTTCAGGCCTTTTCCCCTGCAAGTTTTAGCATTTCACAGGGGGAGCAGGCCCCCCATTTCTGCCAGAAATAGCTCTTTCCATTTTAAAATATTTTTCTGAATTCCTGTCAGCTTCACTGGGATTTGTGCTCTCTGATCAGCATGACTTGCAGTGCTGCTTTCATCACTGTTTCACAAGAAGCCTATTTGTAAACTGTGTTTTCCCCTGATTAAAGAGGAAACTTGTTAAAATTGTAGGATATTTCAGTGTATCTCAGAACAATTCCTAAATCACTCAGCATTCATGTGTAAAGTAACTCTAGGTTCACACTGGAAACTTAGTTTCTTGCCAATGCTTAGCCTCACTCTGTTTCCTAAGAGTCAATCACTTGAGCACAGATACATCTCTTAAAATTATACATTTCGTAAAAATATCTTACAAAGTCTGTGGAGAAGCTACTTGCTCTTAGGCTATAAAGTGCTTTTGAAGCTCTGAGGACCTGAAGTGTGACCTGTTTGTTTCACTGCTGTGCACAGCAGCATGCATGAGAAGTCAGGCAAGAGAAACTTAAAAGAAAATATTGAGCTGCTCGCTGTCTTTTTAAGCATTCTAATCTCTTAATAAGAGTTGGCAGGTGCTAACGGTTTTGTGCCTGTTTCTTTCTTCCTTTTTAGTTATCTTAGTTCTGTGAAGGTAGATTCATTTTCTGGGTTCAGTAAGTATTCCTTCACCTGCCTTGAAATGGAACTGCAGGGCCTTTGATAAATACATTAAAAGGTTATCAAATTTCGCTGTTGTTTCTACAAGTGTATTTGTTTTCTCAGATGAAATGTTCTTTCAGAGATTTCTAGAGCAGTAACCTCCATGGATAACAATAATTGTCCCTTCTCCTTCTGAAGAAAAACAAATCAGGGTGCAAATGAAAGGCTTTACCTAATTCTTCAGCAAAAACATTGAAAGCAGTGCTAAAAACAGGACTTCTTTCTGTGCAGATTTCAACAGGTACCCAAAGAAAATTACTGCACCAAATTAACCTCTCAATAATGCCATTAAGAGAGATTCACCAGATGTACTTTCCTCCTGTTATTAATAAGAGCAGTTTGTATATCATGAAGGAAGACTAAGCCACAGGAAGCTCTGGTGCCTTTACTATTTACTCACACTAACATGTCTGAGGCAAGAACCTGGCATGTGGAAAGGCATGGTAAAATTCAGGTATCTAGCTTGAATTGTAATAGGTTTAAGGTGGTTTAAACATTCAATGTGATCTGATCAGAGCACCCCTAGACTAAAACAGTTAGGGAAAAAAATCTAGCTTTTGACACAGGGACTAACCTAGGGGGATGCAGAGGCTGCAGCATGACATGCCTGACAGAGCTCCTTGAAGTGCAGTGAGAAAGGAGCAGGGCTGTCGCATCCCCCTCCTTACATGGCACTAAGCTCTGGAGTGTAGGAACAGGGAGACAATTTTGCCACAGCTTGAACTCCTCCTGGGAGATGCTGCTCATGCACACGCCACAGTCTCTATGAAAGAACAGGGCCATTGTATCTCGAAGCCATAACCCCTCAGGTGCCATCCCCAAATGCATTCCGTGCTGTGCTGCTGTCATCGGGCTGAGACAGTGGTGGCTGATAGTGTTTCTGTAGATACTCCCCTCTTTTTCCCTAGCATACATCCTTCAGATGCACTGAAAAAACACTTTGTGAAACAACAACCATAGACACTATGCACATGTAAATATATTGACTACAGAGGGATTCGAGTTAAGCATGTTCCTGAGGGCCTTTCCAAATCAAGACTGAAGCACAAGATGTGAGTGGAATACTGTCTCACACAACTTTACTCATGGTTTGTATAAAATAGTTGTATTCCCTGTCAGTTTTTAGATTAATCTTTTTTCTTTGTTCATGTATTGCCTAAAATACATGAATGCAAAGCAAGAATGCAAGCCTGATGACAATATAAAAAATAAAAATATTACAAAAGATCATCTCTGCTCTGCTAAGTAAAAGGTGAACACCAAATGGCACCAACTGGTTCTCATGCCGCGCAGAGCTTTTAGCCTCGTGGTAGATGTAGTATTTATAGCAGTTCAAAGGCAGAGCTGAGGAGACAAGAGTTAAAAAGTGTGGGTAATTAGGATCCAGAGCTTTCTCTCTTGCTCTTTTTCTTCTCTGCATTTCTTTTTTAGGTATCAGATATTCTGCACTTTTTTTTTTTTTTTTTTTACCTCCAGGAAGCAGCGATGACCCCCCTGATTT
>JAYDZK010000001.1:79615565-79661527 GCA_034509185.1 Euphonia xanthogaster
TATTGAAGATCTATTCAATTTATTAAACATGGAACAATAACATAGGAAGATACTATCTCTGTAATGTGAACTGAGTTTAGCTTTAAAACTTTATAACTTTAGCACCTTACATCAAGTTAAGTTCTAGAAGGATTCTATTTCTAGTTGGTGTAAGACAGAGGAAAATTAAAATTGCAAGTTGACTAATATTCTATGATTTGAAAAAGAAAGAAAAGAAAGGGCTTTTAGATCTCTATTCTACTGAATGTCAAGATATTACTCCTGTTAATGGATCTTTATTTCAATAATTTGTATGGCAATTTGCAGCTTGCTTCTTCAACCACGTAAGGTTTGGTCATGGTATTGATGTTCTCACCATATTCATCTAAAGCACCTTGTAAAATTTATCTGCTAGAAATCTGAATTCCTTTGGAAGAGCATGTAATACATCAAAATGCTCAGCTTTCAGTTTAACAATGTGCATGATATTAATTTAGGACCAAATTAAAAGCATGTTTAAATAGGTGCATAATTAAATTGTGTGAATAACTTACACTTCAGTGACTCAACATTTTCTTAAGTCAGGCTCACATTCACAAGAGAATGGAAGTACTGTGAATAACAACAAAAACACAAGGAGGTCCTGAATTTGGCAGGCAGTTGAGTTGGTCTTCAGTGCATTTTCAGTAGGTATGGCATGTCCATGTATGGGTATGTGCACAAAAAGCCTTGCTGAAACTCATCGTTATTTACTCGTAGTGACTTCCATCTTCAAACGAGAAGATATAGATAGAAGACAGATATAGATAGAAGATAGATATGCATATATACATGAATAATGAAGGATTTCAATTGATGATAAGGTGAAATTAGCAATTTTTTATTCTAAATAGTTCAGATGTATGAGAAATATGCACAACATATACTAATATGCTCTATAACTACAAATAGAATTTATATGTACTCTAAAAATGTTTCTTGTAATTTTATGTAATTTAGCTTTGCATAGGTCTATGTACACATATAGATCCAATATCTGTTTTAAACTCTGTGGCCTTAAGGTTGTCTTTTCCAAATGTAAGCTTCACAATATAAAATGTTAAGAACATGCTAAATCTAATAATCAGTAATGGAGGCCAGTATTGATACCTAAGATATATAAATTAGGTATAAATTAGATAAAATCTTAAGGTATCTACAGAAGTATTAATTAAGAAATAACTTGATTTTTCCCCACAATTAAAAAAGGAATTCAAATTCAGATTTCATTTCATATGTTACTAATTACTTCTTGACCTGTGGATGAAAATGTCAACTATGATGATCTCCAAAAATGAGAAAGTAATGTGGATTAATTGGATACACTTCTTGAAAACAATTTTTCTTTTATCATGATTTTTCATCTATATATTGTTCTGCAAAGTTGATGCATCCAAGCTGAAGTTAAGAAAATAATTATGCCATTAGACTTAATTTTATTTTAACTATTTTTTTCTTTATACTTCATCAATCTATTTATGTATTTGCTATAAAAATTTAAGGATGAGTTTCCCAGTAAGCCTATCTGCAAATTAATATGGTGAAACAGAACATAGGGTATAGGTCAAGTTAGTTCCTTGTATGAAACAGATTAGGTAACCAAAGGGGAAAAAAAATCTGCATAATAAGTAATAGTAATCATAATCATAAAAATGCATTATCTTGAAATGTAGTTAGAATGTATTGTCCTTGCTGTACAGCAGACATTATTTAATGTATTGTTAATTGTTTTTACTATCTTCTACTACACGAAAAAGCTTATTTCAGGCTTTAGAAATACTGGGAACTTTCATTACAAATAAAATAGGCATCATAACAGAAGGGAACACAACAGCAAGGAAACAGAAAAAATTAATCAGAAAAGCAAATGCCTTACTCCTTTTCTTTATGCAATTTGTTAAAAGAGAGAGTACACCAGCTCAACACTGCTTCCTAGTTTTTCTCCTTTTCACAGTTATTTTAAAAATCCCAAATTGAGTTCTGTGTGTAGTTTTCAAGCTCTTGAGAAGTGAGATATAAAACAGAAAATGCTTTCTGCCCTTTATTGCTGAGATCATACAAGAGTTTTTAACAATCTAAAAGCAACAAAGTTGTGAAATAAAGCGGTCACATCCCATTGTCTACTCAGCCAAAGCAGAGATGTGAAATGACACATTTACTACCCAGCTGCCAGGGAGAGAACTTCTGCAGAGGAAGGGCAAGCACTGCTGAGCAGCAAGACCTACCCAGGAAGATGCAATCACAACCTTCAACTTTTCACTTCCCTGAAGCAAAACAGGAGTCCCAAATCCAACCAGTCCTTCAGTTTCTTTATTCTGTATTAACTTTTAGTCACCTGTCCTCACTCCAGGAAAAGGGAAGGGGGTAGGTGATGGTGTTTGTAAATCAGTGCTGTATATTCTGCTGAGAAGTTCAAACTGACTCCTTATTTACAATAACAACTGTGGTTTGGATACTCTGAATGCTTGGAGACTCATTCTGCCAAGTACTGCAGTAAAACTCGTAAGTAATACAATGTCTTAATAAATGCTAAAGCAGTGGTGGTAAATTAAGCAACTCAGAGCAGCAAGCTGAGCTCCTATCCTGCCTTCCCCTTCTTACCATCTTAGATGCTGTCTATATGCATTTTACAAAATTTGTTGTTTACATTAATTCCATTTCTGTTATGTCACTAATCCCTGGATGAGCTGTAGACTTCTCTAAAGGAAAAATTTATTCAGAAAATAAATAGGCCATTCATTGCTATGCTAAAGATAAATCCTGATCAAATTCTTATTTAATCATTAATACAAACTGTGGAAAACTAAAGATAGCTGGTATGCCATTTCCTGAGAACAAATGAAAAGTTCCAAATAACAAGGAGGATGATTTGAATGATTTCTTCCATAAGACATAAAATGTAATGGGACAACATCTGATTCTCACACTGTTGGCCTAATTTTATTTATAAAAGTTTTCAGTGTGATAAGGAAAATTCATGCAGGGAATTCTAGATATAAAATATTCTCGTATTTCCTAGAACCATGTACAAAGTCTGGAAATAAAAGACCTGTTGTCACAATGATTGAGACTAATGGAAATGGCTAATAGCTTTTAATTTAATTCTCTATTCTTCGATATATAGTGAAATATTCTTCTGCCAACCAAAGGCATAAAATATTTAAAATTACCTCAAAGTGAAAAATTTTATACCTGTAAAAAAGCAAGTGACTCTGTAACTGCAAAGCAAGATGGAGAGTTACGATAATTGTATCAAAATGTCTTGTAATGGTGTTGAAAGATACTTATCTCTATAATACACTGTCCTCAGAATCTGATAAGCACTAATCCTATTTCTTTTTTGGTATGACATAAAGAACATCTGTTTACACATGTGTGTTCATAAACTAAATTCCTCTTTAATGTTATATCAGTCAGTTCTTTTTTAAAAACTAAAAAGACAAGCAATAGAACCAGATTAAAAAATATATAAATTTTTTCATATATTTATTTCAAAAGTGATGGAGAAGGCTGTTGTTTTTTACATATGTGTGAAAAGCTGCAAAATAGTTTTGAGATACTAGCCTTTGTTACTTTATTCTGTACAATGTAAATAATATACCCAAAGAGACTCTCTGCCTTCAGGTTCCCGAAAATTCAAAAACTAAAATTTCTCCATTGCTATGAAAACTGAAGCACATTCACGAAATTTGTGTTGATTCTTATCAAACTGAGCTTAAGGAGCTCAATATCAGCTATACAGAATCTAAACTGCTCAGGAAAGAGGATAGTTCAAGGGTCTCAAAATGCCTGTGAGTCCTCATTGCAGAGACATGAACATTTTCACCCAAAGCAGAGAAGGTGGCTGCCAGCTTCAGTAGTAGGTAAATGTCTGTCTCTGCTAGGATAATTAAACAAAAATTAAAAAACTTAAGGAATGGTGATCTACTCTCTTGTCCTTCAGTCACACTAAACAGCCTTACATTAAATGGAAAATTTCACAAGTCCATGTCTGAATTTTCTTTTCTTTTTTAAGTATCAACCACTTCAGGGATAAGAAAAAAATAGATTTAAAAATAATTCACTGTCATATACTTGTTCTTACTTATGCTGATGAGTGCAGAAAAAAAATTTGACATTTTACAGGTAAGAAATAGGCAGAAAGGAACAGAAAAAATCTTGAGTAGAAAAAGAATATGAGATCGTAATTGTACATGCCACAGTCTACCTCATTTCCTTAGCATCATGGCACTGTCTATGCAATTGCATCCCCACTAAAACAGTCAGTGACTAGATCCCTTGCATCATTTCTGCATAGCAAAGGACTCTTATGTCATGCCCTTGCTGAAAATATCATAAACTTAGAAATTGTTTCTGGAACTTAAATATACTCTAGTATTTATTTCCTCTCACTCCTAAGAAAGCATATAATAATTCACCATTTCTTTTCCTTAGACCATATATATATATACAATCCTTCTTTATTGGGCCTCAGCAATTTTTAGGCTTCAGTATTAATTTGCTTTGCTCACTGTTCAAGTTCTGCTGGAGTCTCATGTGTCATTCCTAAGAATATTTTAACCTTTCTGTTCTGTGAATAAGCAGGACACATTTTTTCTTGAAGAATCTACTTCCATATTACAGCCGAAAATATCTACTGTGATATTGAAAAAAAAAAAATTACTTGCTTTATTTGGAATTTTCCGTTTTGAATGGAGTCAAGTGGAAAAAACATTATCATATTTATTAATGAGACTAAATGTCATTAGAAAAAATCTTCTGTTTTGCAGAAGAATGAAAACAAGAGCTCTTCAATGCTGCTTTGGAGGCACTTTTGAACCTCAAGGATTTTCTCTCTTCTATATAATTTTAATTACTGAAGTGATGAAATTAGCAGTGCAATCTTTATTTTCCCATTATACTCAACTGAAAGAAAGAGAGAGTGAGAGAATGTGACAGATGGCATTACAAAACTAAGTTAGGATTTTCCTCTGCAGTACCTCTTTACTTTGGTATATGCATCATGGGTGACCAGATTCTGAATCTAGGATTTATTTAATCACCTGAAGTTAGGTGTTCTGAATATTACTGTAAATATCTATTTTCAGTTCCTTCTAGCCTAGATACTGCACCATGCCCAAGTATGGAAAAGTGCCTGATTATGTATGTCCTTAAAATTAATGTTTTTTTTTTCTAAAAATATTTAGAGTTTGAATACAAAGGATATGTAATTTTGTTTCTAGCTACCAGAATATATTCCTTTGTCCAAAACCATTAGTCTGTTTCCTGTTGCAAACCCTTATGTATGTAAAACCTCCTGGGTCCTTATTCAGCTTACCTCTACTATTGACCTAGAAAATTATTGGCAAAATTTCTGACAAATTAAAGAAAGAGTTAAATGTTGCCACATCTTTGGCTTTCTACGTTCACTTTTCAGAAATATCAGCTGCTCCTGTGAGAATCTGACAAATTTCAAGTTCATCCAAGCTTGGTAAGTGACAAAATAAAATAATTTTCAAATTGAAATGAAACTGCTTTTTCTTTTCAACTTGTTGTTCTTTTTCTGTGCAAAAGCTCAACACTATTGTATGCCAGGAGCAGTGACAGATTGTGGCGATGAAACTACACTGGCAGAGCTTTTATTGCGAGTGTCCTTCATCATGCTTTTATGGAACTTAAATGTATCTTTGGCAGTCCCTGGCTTCTCTTCACTGCTAGCAGTTTCATTCTCCTTAGGCTTATGATAATGCTAAGCAGTAGAAGCAGCCCGTGATAGAACAAAGGTTAATTAACACACCAGATGGGAAGAAAGACCTGTTGAAATGTTCTACAGATCCTTGGCCAAAGTCCAGGCACAGAGGTTATTATAAGGTCCAGGCAGAGTCCCAGCCGACACCGGACTCACGACACCTACAGAGTGGATATACACACAGCCAGTGACTGTGACACACTGCACCAAGACATGTTATTGTACAGGAGCTGGAGCAGGCAGATGGACTAGAGGATTTCTTGCTGCCCATTCAAAGGATCTTTCATCATTTGCAAGATTTAATGAAAATACTCTCTGTTGTTTCATTTTAGATCATCCCTCCCAAAACTGTTAAAACAGTGATTGGCTGAGATTTCTAAGATAACCTAGTCATCCAGGCTTCCTTTGAAGTCAGCAGAGAGATACCTTCCAAGAAAAATTAATCCCTTTTGTGGCAGACACCTATTAGTTATATGGAATTATATCCTATTTGTTATTCCAGGCCCTCTCACTGAGCTATAAAAGAACCACAGTCATAAACAGTTGTCTGGGGCAAAGGTTCATTAACTTCCAATAAATTTAGATGCTACATTATTTTTTAAAAACTCATATAGAAAGTATTTGCACAGGCTTCTAACATGAAACACATTAATAAGAACTAAATGATTTTGTTTGTCCAGTTTAGTGCTTCCGGCATTAAAAAGATTAGAAGGAATTAAATGGTTTTGTTTAGCTCCTGCAGACACTTGTATGGCTGAGAGCAATACTGAAATCCTTAAGCAAAAATTATCTGAGAAAGAAAAATGCTGAGACTCTTGTTATAATATGAAAAGTCATTTAAAATTATTAATTATTCTATCTGATATTAAATGTGGATGTCTTAGAACTTCTTTATTCTGTCTTTTCTCTGACTATTACAGGGAATTTTCCCTTATGTTTTCTATGCTAATTAGAAAACAAGCCTGCTGGAAAGCAAAGGAACTTTGCCCTGCTGAAAAGAAAGTAACTTATGAAATAATAGAAATATAAGCAATGCTTTTAAAGAAAAATTCAAAATTCAGAAAATCTGTCATTTAAAATGCTTATCTCAGATAACTTCAAGTAAAATAAAATTATGTACAAGAGGTGCAAGCAATGAAGTTTAGGTAAAAATAAATTTGGTTAACTGCTGGTTATTCTCCACCTTGTCTCACATAAGTTTGAGCAGTGATCCAATAAGCTTCCAGGCTATTTTCAATTTATTTGCACATATATATTTTTTAAATTTAGAAACATGCTAAATATCCTCTTGGCTACTTTCTATAGCACTACTTTTGAAGAGGGGAGGATGTGGAATGGAAAGAATATAATTTTTTTAGGTAGAAGTTTTGCATCCAAGACCCTTTGAGTTACTCTCATCCATTTACTCTTGGCCTTAGTACATTTCTATCTAATTGTTTTCACAACTTTTCTATGCTAAAAATAACAGGAATAATTTATTTTAAAGAGTCATTAATAATTTTAAATCACTCCCAACAGAAGAGAAAACACAGTTTATTTTAGTGCAGCCTGGCTTTATTTTCCATAAAATACATATTTAGTCTAAAGTTACACATGGTCATTGATTAAGCCTTGCCAATACTTCTACAAAAGCATTTGGATTTATAACATTACAAATAATTACTTGATATACCAAAAGCAGCATTTACAAGAAAAAAAAAAAAAGAAAGGAAAAAAAAGAAAAAAAAAGGTTAAAAAAAAGATATTTTACATTTAGGAGAAAAAACACATTTAAAATTTATTTTTGTTTTTTAAATGCTACTTAAACATCTGAATCCCACAAATTTGAAATACTTCTTGCAACTTAACATTATAATCCCTTTGTTCATGCTATTTATATTGCACTTTTTGATGGTATGAATGTTAGGAGACTGATGAAAGTTTAATGTTTCAATTGTAGTGTTTTTTCATTGGTTTTTAAAGCAGTTTCGGGATGGATTCTGAATAAAAACATTTCCCATTCAAATAAATCCAGATTTTTTTTGTTCATACCTTATTTCACAGCAAAGTCATATTTTATTTTGTTTTATTATCTCACTTTCTTTCATCTCATTTATTTCACACAACTGGCAATCTCTGGATATGATAAAAACATATTTTTCAAGTGTTAAATGACACTTATGTTTTTTATCATCTCCCACTGCTGTCATGAGATGCCTTTCCTGTGTAATCTAAAAAGAAATCTACAGAAAACCACAACAATTGTGGTAATCAATCCTCTCCCAGGTTTGCCATTCCTCTTCAGAAAGTTCCTAAGCTAAAAATAGTAGGAAAGTTCTTTTTAGTATTAGCAAGTATTGTTGTTTTTGTCCATTTCTTGCTTTTTTTTCTTAGCCATGTGCTAATGGCTGCTTCTGAATACTAACCTAAATGCAAATTTAATCCTACTTGGCCATCCTTTACTTCCCTAAACATTTATATGGCAAGTCTATTGCCTTACCTTGACAACAGCAAATGGTACATTTACATTAAAAAAAGAGAATCAGGATGGCACTATGCAACATGGAATAGGTCATTAATGAATTAATCAGATTTAAAATTCCTGAAGCATGTACTCTTGGCGAGTAGAGGCTCAATGAAAGCTTTTCTAGGTGTTCTGCACCACACTGGATTGAGATACATCTTTTCAAGAATCCCCCAACTGAATTCTAAGGAGTCCTGACTGCTAAGGAGTCCTCTGGAGACAAAAGTTTGACAACACTTTCTCTGCATTGGTTAGACTTGGGTCTTGTTTTCCTGAACCACTCAGCTCAGGAATGAAGTGGAGGAGGTTGATTGGTATAAATGAGGCAGTCTGGGCTCATTTCAGCTGTGAATTAAAATATAACAAGACTGAGGTGATGACAGTTCATTTTCTATTATTTCATAACATTATGTAACTTACTAAAATTACTGTCTTTTTTTCTCCTTCAATTTTACAGTCAGAAAATCCTCAAACAGCTTCATTTATGCTACCTGTCTGAGGCAGTCTGAGACTTTTCCAGGGAAAGTGTATGAATTTCCAATTAAGTCAGCCTAGATTAATTTGCTCCTGCCATAATCAAAATATGAACATCAAATCAAGTACCCAATATGTTGCAGCCTAGCAGCACAGTATAGGAGCAAGCTGGTATGTAGCAGAGTATTTGTTATCTAATAGTTAAATCAAGGAGATTATAGGTAACAATACAGGTGACCAGGCAGGAACTCTCCATTCCTCCTTGCTTCTTTGTCTGGAACAGTGGTAAAATATACCTTTGAGTTTGGCCTGTAAAACACCTCTTGAAAATGATGTAACTAAACGAGCTGCCTGCTTTATGCCAGGGCACAGGACTGCTACTTTTACAGCTCTCAGGGTCTTAAGGAACTATTGTCATCATCTAAACCTGGATTTCTATTGCTCAGTTCCCATCAGAATTCTATTGACAATGCGTTCAAAAGACAGACACCTACCAGCAAAACAGGTACCCCAGCTAGCATCAGTGGAATTGAATCACTTCAGGGACAACAGATGCCTGTTCCCTGCTCCTACAGTTTTGATGCACAGGAAATGAGAGGCAATCTGGATTTTAGAAGCGGAAACTGAAGGTGTCATTTACCACCCTGAAGTATCAAGCAGAGACATATCTGTCCCTCAGAAGTTGACATATAACAACCAGCTTCCTTTGAACTACTTGCTACCTGTGTATTTCTACTCTTCTTTAGTTAAAGCTGTTTAGGTTTGCCAGCAAGAGTTGATTAAATTCCTTCTTTATCCTAATCTGTTTTAACCTGAAGTGACCACACAAGCAGTGTGCCTCTGCACACAATTGTGTGGGTAAAAAATGCTGACACTTCACCAAGTTTTTGGCGTAACAGATAACACACAGAAAAGAGGATGTTTGCTGGGATCTGACTGAAGAAAGGACATGGATAAAGGTGACCACATTTTCAGGACTGCTTACAATATCTGTCATAAGATGTCAAGGGAATCTCTCCATAAGCTCAAATAAATTATTTCTCTGAAGGTCACCTAAAATTCAGCAGAAGGCAGTTATGGTGTCTCCAATTTAAATGGTGTTTTGGAGGAGCACCTCCACTTTTGATGTTCTCCTACAACAGTTTGTTATAGAAGAAATAATATGAAAAAATGTGAATTTAGAGCATTAGAGGTAACATTTACTCACTCCCAGAAGTATCTGGACTATAGCTCACTCTCCCAGTTGCATGAAAGAGGATCTATTTTTTTGTGCTCTCACTAGCTATGCCCTTACTGAAAAGCTCTCACTGTAATTAATTACAAGATCTATGTTACTGAAAGTCTTCCAGAGAAAATTAACTGATGGTATGGCTGAATGAATATTTTCATTAAAACCTCATCAATGGACATGCATTTTGACAAGGACATTATTGATATTTTATGACAGAAAACAGAAAAAAAAAAAGAAGAAGAGAGGGAAAAGATGTGGAAATTCAAAATCTTTGGGTGATATGACAACTTTAATAAATATATTACATGTTCATGCTGGTACCTGTCAGTTATGGGTTCATACAGGAGCAAAGTATGAACTTAAATTCCCACAGAGAAAGTGTTTTCTTTGGCTGCAGGTCAGAGATGAAAACAGTCCAAGAGCGTTTCAGATAATCTCTTAGACCACAGGGTACTCCAGACAACAGCTAGGAAATTTGAAAGACAGCACTAAAAAACATTTATTAAAAGCTGTCAAGAAAGGGGATGGATCAGAGCAAAGCTAAACCAGGCCAAAGGTTCTGAGATGTGTCATTGGAGAATGGTTTCCTTTGGGATAAGATTTTTTTCTAGGCAAATGCATCATGGGCCCCCAGTGCAGTAGTGATTTCAAGCAGCATCTAGGCAGAGTTTAAGCCTAAGCCAAAGGCCAGTTACAGAGACCAGTATGTTGGTGTGAGTGGCTAGGAGATAACCTGAGCACACACTGTGACACATGTGAGCACGTGCTGCCTTTGCCAATGCTTCCTCTACATCCCTCTTGTAAGGTCTTGTATGGTCTCTCCAATTTAAGTGGTGACACTTCTTGTCAGGTCTCATAAGGTCTGCTCCTAGGGAACCCTGCAAGAGCAAAATGCTCAGCGTGAGCACTGCTGTGCCATCTAGAATGCTGAGCATTGTGCGGGTAACAGACTGACAAATCTATTCACTTGTCAGAATGCTGGAAAGGTATGAAGAGCACTAGGGCTGGATCCCACCACAGATGGGATCTGAGCAGCATATTATGAGGGAAGACTCATCTGATGATAAAAGAGCTGGGGTTCCCAGCAGCAGAAGGGACATGAGATTGCTAACACCTTTTCTACAATTTCAATCCTAACCATCCAGTTAACCAATGAGTCCCCTTGTTTTTCTTATTGAGATCATTTAAGATAATTCTTTCCTATGAAAGGAAAATGTCAGCACTCCAATACTAGGGCTGACAATGGAAATTAATAGTGAGTAAATTAAAAGTTACTGGAGTTGGTAACAAACTCACAAAAAAATTCTAATTATTAATTTTAACATTCAAACTCAGACTTGAAAGATAACACTTAAATTGGTTTCTTATTCTGTTATTTTTGGTCAAATTATTACGTATAGAAAAAGCCCAGGGGAAACACCTTAGGACCTAATTTTTGTTAGCTTTATTGTTCCTTCATACTTACTGGCTATATAATGGATTACCAGAATATATGAAAAGTGTCAGGCTCATCTATTACTCTATTCATGTTCTATCATGAAAACTATAACATTTGTTTGGAAAAAAATTCTTGCCTCCACTTTTTTATGTGAAAGTGGAAAGATGCTCACTTTCCTCACTGGAAAACAGAATAGAACTGAAATATTTTTTCAAGAAGATTATATGTTAGTATTGGGTCTCAGCTAGTTGCTTTTCTGTGTTCTGCTCCCTTCCTCAAAAAATTTATATTTCATCTTCCTCTCTGAATTAAATTTGGTTTGTTTATAATGATTTCTTTAATACTTTTCTTCTAAGAGAAAGGATTTTTAAAAACTACTTAATTCTGTACAGATTTACTGAAGAAATACGAGTGATCAAAGATTTACTCAGAAAAAAAAATCCCATTCTGTAAATCAGAGTATCTCTATGAATAATTAAAAATTCACAGTTTTGATAAGTAGCTGGCTTCACAATAATAACATACCCATCATAAGAGAGTCTTTATTAAATATTAAGTATTTTGGATCTGTAGATCTTCAGAAATTAAGAAAGAGGTGACAACCAAACCCTTTCCCTAGCTACAAAGAAACCCAAACAAAAAACAAATCATCTTTCCCTCTCCTGTACTAGTGAAATGAGCAGCAAAAATATTTCATTCATCTCTGTGTGCCTTCAGTTGATTCTTCAGAATCAGGCAAATGTACTCCACAGCCACTGGCAACTTACTTTGCTCTAATTCCTGGAAAAATGAGCTTTGGTTTTCAATGTCCTGATTAAAAGTGAAGGACACGTATGGTAAGTGAAGGACAAAAAAGTCTTAGGGAGAAAAAAAAAATCAGAGGCAAAAGATTCAAAAGAGGTCACAAATATCTGACCTAAAATATTCATTTTCAGGATTTCAAAGAAATACATTTTAAAACTGAAAACACTTAAAAAAAAAGCTTGTTCTCATCTACTGAAAAGTGAGTGGGTTTGAAGTTGAAAAATAATGTAAAATATTTTTCTGCTAAAGTAGTTTGTGTTCTCTTGTTTTAGTCAAAATATAAATATTTGCATTAATAATGACAAATTTAGCAGTTTTATACCTGCAATATCTGGTCAGTCTAGGTCTAAAGATGTCACAAATATGCTTCAAAACCTTTGTCATCCATTAGCATGAATTTATCAAAGAATTAACAAAATTATGGGTTTTTAAAAATTATTTTCAAAGTTGCATGAAAAATTCCAAATCTTTTAGGTTTCCAAATGAAATATGCTTGTTTAATTATTCAAATTTTTATGTACCTCCAAAAACTTCAATACCTAGTATCCAAACCTCATGTAATGTACAATCCTTTTTTTTTTTTTTTAATTTTAAATATTATTATAAGAACTGGAGAAGTATTACAAGTTCTGTTTTCCAGTGGAGAATGAAAACCCATTTCAAAGTAAAAGAAAGCCTTTGATAATCCACAGTAATGCACTCAGTTCCTCTGAAACTTTTATCCTTATAATTAATGACACACTCTTTCTTTACACTTTTTAATGTGTTTTGTGTAGTCATCTAAGCAATTAATTTGATACATAGGAAGGCCCAGCCTGTCTCAAACTTCAGTGGCAATCCAAGGAAAAAGTACACAATCTAAACATTGCATAGAGAAAACACCAAGACCAAATTTTTTTATAAACATAAATACTGTAATTTTTCTGACTCTGAATGTTCAACTGAAAAGTTTCTCCAGAGGACTTTTCATGATGAAATAATGTACACTAGCATTTATTTTGGTTGTAGACGTATTGTTCAACAGTAAGAGTGGAGGTTCCTTAATATCCAGAATGAAGTCTGTTCATAGTTACAGGCATCAAGTTAAAAAATAAAAATAAATACAAAAAATCCCAAAGCCCCAAAACTAGGATCTTGTGCAGAAAACTAGTTCTGTTTACACATATGTAGTTCACCTATATGTGCTGTCCTGCGCTGATAGTTCAGGCATATCACATTTTTTTGCCTATTTGTTAAAAAACTTATATGCATTACATGAACATACAATTATACAGACCCTGAATCTTCACATTAATGCAAGTTATTAATGCAAGTAACAGATTTTTCATAGAACACTGAATTTTTTGTGCACATCCTTCAGGCTGATATTTTGTTGCAACAAATATTTTTTGGGTTGCATTTTGTTTAAAACCAAATTCACAATAAACATTTAATATAAACCAGATTTCTGAATAGTGTTTGTGGATACTATAATTAATCAAAAAACTGAGACTGAGCAAGAACATATGAAACACAGCTCTAACTCTTTTCAGGTTACTCCATGGAATATTTTAATCAATTTTCAGTTTCTTAAGAATTTACCAATTCAAACCTTCTCGTTTCTGAAATTTTTTTGAATGAAGTAATTTTAAGGCAGGTCAGCCTACCATGGAGTGCATCACATTGATATAGACGATGCAGTTAACTAAAAATTATTGTTAATTCTACATTAAACATTCTTCTGTGTGTGGTCTGTAATAGTACTTAGAAATATATTGAACTAATAAAAAGAAAAAAAAGAAGGAAAAAAAGGTGATGAAAGTCAAGGGTTGCAGTAAAAAGTATGGAAAATTATATTGATTTTTTAGTGAACCAACAAAACCCTGATAACATTGGTTGGGGCCCATTGCCATAAGCCTGATTCTATTTTGATCTTATGCTGCTGTGGAGGCTTTTTTTGGGTGAAAAGACAGGCCAATTTGGCTCCATAGCCTCATATAATATTCATAAAAATACCAAAAAATTCTAAACTAGAAAATTTTAATCATATGCATTTGAAACCAAATTTTAATCCTTCCAGCAGTTTTCCATTTTTTTTTTCACACTGGGAATGCTTTGCAAAGCATAGAAAAATGTAAAGAAATTAAGTTGCAGTTTTTCTAATTGATCATAAAAAACATTGGAGAATGAAAATTTTTTATGTGTTACATACTCTAAAAGCAAACATAAAAGTTGGACATTTGTCAATTTAAATGAATTTCATAATCTATGACTAGAAATAATCAATATTTAACTTGTAACTAATAGATGGGATCATATTTGTGACAACATGCTTAATGATAAAAAGTGAAAGGAAGCAGCATATTGCCACCTTTCTTCCCATGTCTTTCTGCTTAATTTATTTTTCCAGAAATGTTTTATTATCTCACTACACAACAGACTTAAATGCCTGATAGATACAGATCTGAGAATACATCTGTACTTTCTTTTCTCTAGGACCTAGAAAGGGTTTCCTTATACTAGAAAGTGTCCAAAAAAGGACTATGAAGATGGTTAAGGGCTTAGATAGAAGGCCATACAAGGAGAGGCTGGGGTCAGTTGGCTTGCTCAGCCCAGAGAAGAGGAGGCTGAGAAGAGACCTCATCTCCAGCTTCCTAGTAAGGAGAAGTGGAAGGGAAGGTGGTGATCTCTTCTCTTTGGCAATCAGTGACAGGGCCCAAGGGAATGGCCTGAAGTTGTCTCGGGAAGGTTTAGGTTGGGTATTACGAGAAGGTTCTTCACCCAGAGAGTGGCTAGGCACTGGAAGAGGCTCCCCAGGGAAAGTCGTGACAGCACCAAGCCTGACAGAGCTCAAGAAGATTTTGGACAATGCTCCAGGCACACCTTGGGACTGTCCTGCACAGGGCCAGGAGTTGGACTTGGTGATCGTTGCAGATCCCTTCCAAATCAGGATATTCTAGTCTATGAAAATATCACCGCTTCCAATGGCAGAATGTACAATAACTCTTCCAATAACATTGGGACAATTTTGCTGATAAACTTCTTACACTGTTCAATTAATAATTTTCTCTTTAGAGTGTTTTAAATCACTTCTTACCCATCGCCTCCAAATAAACTGTGTCTTACCACTGGAATCAAAGTACTCTAGAGCAAAATAGCAATGTGTTTTACTGACTCCCTTGCCTATTACTTTTAAATACACCAAAGGAACATGCTCTCAAATCTGCAGACAGAAAACACTTCAATTGAAAAGTGACAATTTTATCTCTACAAATTTAATGAAGAAATAAAATTACTTTAATAGCATGTATCAGTAGGGACATGCAGAAGTACTGTCTCTGTGAATAACTCTGGGAAAACAATTAACCTTGGAAGCAATATCTTGCTGGATTGTGTTTATGTGACAAGGTTTTGGTAGCGAGGGAGTTACAGTGTGGCTTCTGTGAGAAGCTTCTAGAAGTCTCTCCCGTTTTCAAAAGAGCCAATCCCAGCTGACTCCAGAATGAATCTGCTGCTGGCCAAGGCTGAACTCATCAATGGTGGTAGTACTTCTGGGATAACAGATTTAACAAGGGGTAAAAAACTGCTGTGCAAGAGCTGCCTGGACAGAGGCATGAGAACACGTGAGCAGAATAGTCCTGCTGATACCAAGGATGGTAAAGAAGAAGGAGGAAGAGATTCTCCAGGTGCTGGGGTAGAGATTCCACTGCAGCCCATGGTACAGAGTGCAGTGCAGGTTTTCTCTCTGAAGCCAATGGAGGATCATGGGGATGTAGAGATCCACCTGTAGCCCATGGAGAATCCCACTTTGTACCAGGTCAGTACCCAAAGGAGGCTGTGAACCCATGGGAAACCCGTGATAGAGCAGGCTCCTGGCAGGACCAGTTGCCTCATGGAGAGAGGAACCTGCAGTGGAGCAGGTTTAATGGTGTGAGCTATGACCCCACGGTGGGATTCACTCTGGAGCAACCTGTTCCCGAAGGACTGCATCCTGTAGTAGGGACCCATACTGGAGCAGTTTGTGAAGAACTGCAGCCTATGGGAAGGACTCACACTGGAGAAGTTCATGAAGGTTTGTCTTCCATGCAAGGGACCCCACACTGGAGCAGGGGAAGAATGTGAGGAGTCCTCCCTCTGAGGAGGAAGGAGTGACAGAGACAAGGTCTGATCAGCTGAACACAGTCCACATTTCCTGTGTTGCTGGTGGGATGAAATAGGGAAAATAAGGAAAGTGGTTGAGCCTGGGAAGAAGGAGGATAGGGGGAAGGTGTGATAAGATTTCATTTTATTTCTCATTTCCTAGTCTGATTTGTTGTTAAATTAATTACCCCAACTTGAGACTTGCCCATGACAGTAACTGGTGAGTGATCTCTCCCTGTCCTTATTCTGACCCACAATATGTTTTCATATATATGCTTTCAATATATGTTCTCTCCACTGTCCAGCTGAGAAAGGGAGTGATAGAGCTTTGTAGAGGGCACCTTGAATCTAAAGAGGGTCAACCCATAACACTTGCAAAGTCTTTTGCTAGAGGACTTGAAGTTATGACACAAATCTCCAAAGAGATAAAATTCTGATTATTCAGTGTTGACTAATAGATTATCACTGTTTACCATAACATACCTTTGCTTTTGATGCAGTCTAACACAAATTATCTAGCTTTCCAAAGCCTGTATTTTGATTTTATATTGAGCTTGTTATTAACCACAATCAAATATGCAAAGTCATATTCTAAATTTGTACCTTTTTTCCTGAATGACTGTTATTTTCCAATTAGTCATATTGGTATAATCAAGAATTTGTCAAATTATGTTTTGATTAATGAATTTTTTCTGCTATACTTAATAAGCACACAATGGCAATCATCACTGAGAGAAACCTTCTCCCATCTGGGTTTTCATATTATAAAGAATGAATGTGTTATTAACTGGCTACAATTTTGCTCAGAAACCAACAGATATTATGAACCACAGTCAGAAAGTATGTATAATGACTGTTTGCATGTTTAAACACAAGTGGGTACTTTGCAGCATCATTTTATGATTGTTAGCCTAACTCTGAAGACAGTCTTCCGGTAGTCTTTGAGCATATGTTTGAGGAACTGGCAGTTTTAGTGGCATTTCTCGAAATAGTTTCCTCAAAAAAGAGCAAGTTCAGTTTTAAAGATACAGATTCCTTTTATATTCCTACCAGCATATTTGCAGGAAATAAAGTGGGAGTGGAAAATGCAATTGGAAAGTTCTTTCACATCCTTATCTTCTGCTTAACAAAGATGAATAATGTCTGAAATTGCTTCTTCTGAAGGCCTAGTTTCAAATTGCCCTGTGAGATACTGCATATGTTATTTCAAAGTCATATTGTGGGCCTGGCACTGCTATTGTCTGGTGTTTCCATTTTCTTTTTTTCAAAATATATAGATAGATTGTTTAGACAGAGCTCAAGAAGCTTTTGGGCAGAGCTCCAGGCACGCCAGGCATGGTTTGTGATCCTGGTGTGGGATTGTTTTTGTTTGCATTTTTTTCAGAACAGGAACTCAAGAAATGGTACTAACAAGTGCAAATACCTGTGGATCAAAAGCAAAGATAATTTATATCCAAATTCATAAATACTAAAGGAACCAAATTTTATAATGTTCTGTTCATTTTCTACAAACAGAATTAATATTGTAATTAATGTCCTTTTTAACTGAATTTTACCAAACCTACTGAAAGCTTTACCAGAACTGATAGGCTTCCATGAGAAGTTCAAGTTCTGATTCACTACATTCATTAAAAAGACATTTTTCCAGAAACTCCTCCATCAGATATTGAAGCAAGACCCCTGAATTTCACCATCATGTCAGAGGATGTTCTTGGTAGTTGATATGAAACATATAGATGTGCCAGAGACTGTGTTCCTATGAAGAGCTGGCATGTTCTATACTATTCACCCTTCTGAAACAGATACCTTAACATATATGTCTATATATCTATATGGATATATAGATATTACTACTATATTAATATACATACTACTACCAATTCTTAGGGGCCAAGATTTGGTAGTATTATGTATATTAATATAGTATTATTATATTTGTCTGATATTAAGAAATTCAGACTCTCTGAATTTCTAGTTTTGTACATCAAAGAAGCATTTTAACTGGACTATAAGCAAATAAACATTTCACAGCTGCCCAAGTCAACATAATTAAGCACTTGAGGACACAGATAGACATTAAAAATAATATCCACAGTAGGATGTAGAAATGACAGTTCTGTTGCTTTACTACTACTAGAAATATTTAATAATTGAATAGGAAGTGAATCAAACTCAGTAAATATCTTCTAGAAGACTTATGGAAATCATAGGTTCACAGAATGGGTAAGGTTGGGAGTGTGGGTCAGAATGGGTCATCTGGTGCTACCTCCCTGCTCAAACAGGGCCATTCCAGAGCGCACAACACGGGATTTTTTCTAGATGGCTCTTGAATATCTCCAGTAAGGGAGACTCCACAACCTCTCAGGGCAATCTGTTCCAGTGTGTGTGGTCACTTACACAGTAAATAAATTCTTCATCACTTCATCACACTCAGGTGGAACTTCCTGTGAATCTGTTTCTGCCCTTTGCCTCTTGCCCTATTGCCTGGCACCACAGAGAAGAGCCTGGCTCCATCCGGTTCATAGCCTCCTTTCATAAATTTATGCACTTTGATGAGGCCCCCTCCCAGCTCTTGAGGCTGAAGTGGCTGCTCCAAGACTGTAGAAATGAATAATGAGAACAATGTGGCAAGAACGTGCTCCGTAAAAACAGATGATTTGTATTTGGCATATAAATGAGCTATGTGAGTGTAACTGTGAGTTGCTGAACAGGCTCTTTCTAAACTGTTGCTGTTTGTGTGCTTTTCTTAGATTTTACTGACATTTATTTTGTCTTTACAGCTGCTGCTCAGAGAACTACTAACCAACTAATCTAACTGAATACATGCAGTCACTGGTATGGAATGCCTTTCCTGTTTCTTATTATATATTTATGACTATATTGAGGGCATTGTCATTACTTGAAAAAGAGCTTCCTATTGTTGTCCTTCAAGATGTTCTGTCATTTGTGTGGTTGTTTGAATGTAAGAGGTTGCTTGGATGGCAGTATCATTTTGTTCATTGTAATCAAAATCAAAAATGAGCTTTCATGAAAATAGTTTGGTTTTATCATACCATATTGAGAATGACTAATACAAAAATCTAACTTGATATGCTGTTTCCTTTTCTTTGGTTGATAAAGTAAGATATAATCCATCTTCTTTTCAAATGCAAGAGTATCTGATAAAATGAACAGATAGACTTTATGGCTGATGGCTTTTTATTCTGATCAACAGATGAGTGACATCAGGGATATAAATAGAAAGCACATATCCATGCTGTGGTTGATCATTCTGTGTTAAAATGAGGCAGTTCACATTTGAGTAAGTGAAGAAACTCAATGTTCCATCAGAGAAGGGCAAAAAATTATTCTTAGATGAATCTTAATACACGTACATCTGAAGCAGATCATGAATTTAGCAAGCAGCTTTCATTCCCTCCACATGTAATAATTGTAATTAATATGTCACTGACTGAGAGATGGACTGAACATTTTTTTCTCTCTCTGCGAAAGACAGGTTGGGATAGAAAGCTTTGTTAGGCTGAAATCTGTAATAGCTGCTCTTAAATGAGGGAATGGCAATTTGGGCAGGGTGAAAACCATCGGTTTCAGAGAAGCCAATGACCACATAATTGAAATCTTCAACTTTCAAGGTTCACTTGCATGTTTAAATAAAATGAGAAAATTCATATAATTTCCTTCTCTTCTTTTAAAGACACCTACATTGTCCCTTTTATTTTCCAGGTCTAAAGGTACTAACTGAAAAATTAATAGGAGAACAGGAGTTGTCCTCCTGATTGTTTTACTTAAAGTGGTTGCTGTTTTTTAAACTTAATGTATATGATGGAGTAATGATATAATGATGGATTCCATTTTACAGGCTTTCTGTTTCTCTGACCTTGGGACTAGAGCCCTCTATCAGATGCTACCCAAAACAATTACTTTCATTTAGAACAGAGATTATTGGCTCATGAGCTAGTGAAGCAAAACAGGATGTTGACCTCCACATCAAGCTAATCTATGTTATAGTGCCCTTTAAAAGTCACACTGTCAGATCTAATAAGTTACTGCCTGCTTTGAAACTACAGTATGAATATATTGAATGCAGCAGGTACAATGAAGAATTTTCTTTTTTACAGTTTGGTCTTAATTAATCAACAAATAAGCAAACAAAGACATCTCTCATAATAAGTGGCACCAAAAATCCAGGGTGAGGCTTTCTTGTTCTGGTCAGTATAGGAGGTATTTACAGAATAAAATAGAACCCAAGAACTCCATTTAAAGCAGCTCTGCTACAGCACCATCTGTACTGGTGGGCTAAATAAAACAGTGCCAAAAGCAAGATGATCTTTGTCTGCTAGCTGCCAGTACACTCCCTAGTGTGTATTTGATTTATGCCAACTTCAAAGCTTTTGGACAATGCCTAGGAAGTTTTTGGGGTGTTGAGTGATGAAGAACTGTTTCCAGGGTACAGTACACACAAGACCATTATCTAAGCAGTGCTATTTGTCCCCAGAACAACAAAAGAGTGTTTGAACTATTTTAATTACTGGTTTAGGTGAACTGCTACAACTGTAGTCAATGGCTGGAAAAGTTCAGGTAAGATAAACAGGCAAATAAATGCTTAATTTCTAAGTCTTTGCTCCTCAGAAGGTGTTCTGTTACTGATAAAATAAATTTGTGATTTAGATGGATGTCCTTTTACTCTGAACTAGTAAAGAATTGCATTTCTTCATTTGGTTGTGTGAACTGCCTTTTCATAAAATAGCTGGAGGCTTGATGTGGGAGGAATGTTTATACATGTCCACCAAACTCATCATTTTTCTATTTTTGTTCAAGATGACTGTACATTCCTTCATGCAGACAATGACAGACCAAGACAGATTCACACAAATAACTCTGAGCAATCTTCCACCCTCTCTTACTCAGGTCAGAGCACCCTCAAGTTAATCAGCATTAGAAAATAAATAAATTTTAAAATTGCATTCATTATATGGAAAAGTTGTAGAGAAAAGTGACACTAACCTTTTTCAATGTCATTTATTCAAGCATGGTCTTAATTGGAAAAAATTGTCTTTGATATTTTTCAATTGTACAATTACAAAAAAAAAAGGAATACAAGAAGAGAAATACTGCCTTAAGAATGACCATCCTAAATTTCCTCTAACACCATTCCTTTAGAGAGAGCATATTTACAAGACAAATTTCTATTGTAATTGAAACCACTTTTATTATTATTTTTAATGCATCTGTATTAAAAGGGAATGAAAAATTTAACCAAGGAATTGGCAGATTTTTCTTAATGGATAATGCACTAAAATTTTCAGACTTTTACATAATACAGCTTTTATAGAGTAGAAATTAATAATTTGTACAGAGGAGGAAAAAAGATGATGAAAACCAATGTAAAGGAATGTAGAATAGAAATTAATTACCTGAAAATTTCTTAACTGTGGAGATCAGTAAAAATTAGGTTAGTCAGGGACAGAAATTATTAAGAAACATGCTACAGCACTAGTCTACAAAGCAATAATAAAATAATGTAAGTTATTTAACATATATTTACCATATATAGACGTATTAGTATGGACTTATTTCTGTACTTTGTTTTTAATCTACTTTTTAAGGTTATCATCTAGGGAAAATGGCTAGGCAAAAACACAAAAAGAATTTTTAAAAACTACCTGAAAATGGCAATAAATCTGTGTGTGTGTGTGTGTGTGTGTGTGTATGTGTGAGTGTATAAGCACATTTATTTTTATACAAAAATGAACATACATTTCCTAGGAAATAATTTTAAAAATCCATTTTTTCATGTAATCAAGAATTGAGTAATTGTATTGGTCAAAGAAGAGAAATTGCATTTCTGTGTTTTTTGAGATATGGTTAATGCTAACTGACTTCAAAAAGGAAAAGAAATTCTAAACTAACAGAGTGAGCAATAGTGTCTTGTCTTTAACTGTACCAAGTGTTGATGTCTATTGTGAAGCCAAATTTACAAATGAGGAACTTTTTTTTTTCTTTTAATCCATTTCAACAGCAAACATTCACCCCTCAGAGCTATAACTGACTCTGAAAACATTTGAGCTAAAAAACCCCTGAAATTTCATGAAAACCATTAAAAAACCTTGCAAAAATATATCTATTTTCTTTTCCCCACTGAATACCCATTTTAATGGGTTATAAAAACCTAAACTAAAGTTCTTTGAAATCATTCTGAAGACAAATAAAAAGTCAGGATGATTTCATAAAATTTGTGAGCTATCCTGCCTTTTTCTTAGGCTGCTGGTGTACTTGAATTAGTGATAAAAGGACACTTATATTTCTTTATTGTTTAAATAGAACCAAGATAAAATTTTCAGAGAGTTATCCTGTTTCCTACATAAAAACCCTATATTTCACATCTTGGCCACATGCAACACACTTTCAAATGCAATTAATGCTCTTTTATTACTTAAAAGTCTTAGGAGGGTTTTAAAATTTTTAATTTTTAAAAAAAAATATAATCAAAACCAAAGAAAACTGCACTTGCAGATAGTCGCTTTTACAGTTTTAGTCAAAGTCTTTACAGCCTCTGTGCTGTAGATTTTAGATAACACAGTTGATATGCCATAAATGATAGTGTGAGCACAATATATTATCTTGTATAATAAAATAGTTCAGACTAATCACTAGAGAGGGTGATTTAAGTTAATTTGTTTTATGAACAAGGAGAGATTTCTTAATAACATGGTGTTCAGAGTGCAGAAGCAGTAATTGGACAGATGGAGACAGTAATGCTTTATATCACTCTGGCCAGCTTGGCAAAAATATGTTTGTGCATAACCTGTGTAAGCTGTATATTTTAATTCCTGCCTTATATGATAAAGGCGGAACACTTAAGAATATGCTGCCCTGAAGAATTTATTCCTAGCTGACCAATAGGTAATTTAAAAGTTATTATTGTGAAAAAGTCACATTTGCATAATCAGTATTCTTTTATGGAAAAGCAGTAAGTAAAGTTTTTCAAGGGCAAATTTATGCAGGAAAATATACAAAAGTTTGCTAAATACAAAGATATGTTCTCTAGCTTCAGAAACCCACAAATTGCTGGAAGATGCGGGTGTTTTCTGGGGAAATGCTCCTGTGTACTTGCCTTGTTCCTAGGCTCCTCTGTGAACATTCACTGTATTTACTGTTGGAAAGAGAATATTGGACTCCACATTCTTAATTTCTCCAAAGCTAGAGCAACTTCTTGAAGGTCAGCATTCCTATGAGCGCTGAGAGAAACTGCTCATAACTTCTCACTGCTAATGGCTCTTGTAACCATTATTGCTTTGCACACAGAATAATGACAATCACTGCACTTTAAATAACTAGATGAAGATAAAATATAGATATTAATTGTCTGTCCAAATATAACCATAAAACAGTACTAATTTCATTCACAGCATTCTCTTTCAGATAGTACTAATATTATTGTGGCACTCTAAACTGCAGTATGCAAGTCTAAGCATGTGACTGGACTAAAAAAACATCCCAATTTTTATTACGTTATGAGAGTCCACAATTCCCTTTGTAGAGTTCAACCAGTTTATTAACTTGTCTACTTTGTACTTTCTTCTACTTTTCAATGAACATAATAGTATGCAGCCTTTTGGGAAGGTTATATAAAAGAGAAGAAATTTCTCACTATTTTGATTCTGTTTGCAATATGATGATTGTGTGTATAAAGACTTACTCAAGTATAAAAACTGTTGGGAAATGCAATGAATTTAAATACCATAGGAGCATGTCCATAGAATTAAAAATGCTGCTTGAACTTTGATTGTTACAATTCTACTAGAGATCAGTTAAACTTTTGATCAGTTATTAAACCAGTGCACACCTAAAAAAATAAGGATTTCGCAAGTTGGTCAGGCATGAAGTTACCCAATGACACACTCCTAATTCAGTTAGCAGAACTTTATAAGAAGTGCAACTCTGCATCACAGAGGTTCAACATGCTAATAGGCATGCTAAGTCATCTGTAAAGTGTTACACTTATTCAGATGAATATTAGATAAATTTGTTGCATGGGAAAAATGCGGCTCAGTCGAAAACATTATGAAGTTTTTAGTGTCCATGTAAAACATTTTAGCCAGATTAGCTAAGGCTTCAGTATTATTTTCTGGAAACATTGAATCAGCTTTCTCCAATTCCTCAGTGTTTCTTCCAGGCAATTATGTACTTTGGAACATTCATGTCTTCTTTGGAAGTCAGCTTACTTAATAAGTGCCAAAAGGCAAAATCACATGTCACTCACTGCGTACCGGATAAAAAAAACCTACTTTATTAGAACTTTTGTTGATTTGTAGTGCACTTTAATCTAGAAAGACATATGTGGCATACACGTTTTAAGCTTTAAAGCCTGAGTTTGCTTTTCTCTTGTGTTCTATTACACACAAGAGTAACTGTCCACTCTTTCTCTTTCTTTTGAGAAGCAATTTATATAAAGAAATTTGACTTAAACCTCTTTATTTCTTACCATAAGATTTTTCAAATCTTGCAGTCCGCTTTTGGCTCCAGGTAGACTGAAAAGACAAACCAGGATTCATGGACAGTTTATTCCCTCATCTGATGAAGTCAATCAGTAGTATTACGAAAGTAAAAATTCATGTCCTACAAAGCACAGCACTGTTTGTAAGGCATGTTGCATTTGGTTTAGTTCTGCATTTGCCTGAATTCCAAAACTTTTCTGTTTAAACAAAAGGAACAGTTAGAAACTTTTAAAGGAATTTTATGAAAAACCTATCATACATATTTCAATATTATTTTCAATATTTCTGCTGTTCCTAAGATGAATTTGCCATCTTAAGGAGTCATATTGCACCAATTTTGTATCTCATCAGCTACAATACAGCACAACTTTTTAAAATTTTATATGTTTTAAAAGTATGTTTTATTTTCTGTTGTGTTGCAAGTAATTAAAAGTCTTCACCAGCTTTGAGTAACATGAATTTAATTTTTCATGAATGTTCTTCTAAAAGTAAGTTTCTCCTTCTGATTTGATTTTTTTTTTTCCTAAAACAAGAGGTTATTAATTTTATGAGCCCAGACAACTTCTTTCAAAGTGCATTTTACAGTTCCCCACAGTACCAGGAATGTCTGCACCCACCAGCTGATATTGGGAATCAGACAGGCATGTCCCTTTCATAACAGAATTTTCTAAGGGTTATGAGGTGCCTATCTTTGTGGATGGAGTCCCATAAATACCTTTTCTTCTTGCTTTCCTCACAGGCACTGGACATCTTTGCATTAAATTATGGATACATTAAACTGCTTCTTCATTCAGAATGCCAAGAAGTTCTCCTAATCTCTGAATGAACAGACCCTCATGACTGGGACCCACCTCTATGTTGGGAGAACATTTGTGGAGAACATTAATTTGTGTGTAAAAAGACTTATATTTAACGTTCTTGAAATATATCTACTTCAACTGTCTTGTTTTAAATATTTTTCTCAGATCTATTTGCTGTTGATGTACCTGATTATTTTCTAGATAGCATTTTCTACAGTATAGCCAATAAGAATAGCTCTTGACTGAATGCCATGTGTATTCTGCTTTCCAGTTCAGATTCTTTTATATAATGAACTGATCAATACAGCTTCATTGATATTTATACACTTTGAAGATTTCAGCGATCATTTTTCTTTATTAGAGAAGTTATTTTCCTCACAGAAATGTTCTTAGTAATAAATCCTCTTGAATTATGAAGGCAGTAATCTGAAAGCCCTGTAACTTATTTAATTTTTCACTACATAAATCAGTGAAAATCCTTCCAAACTGATTACAGAAAAACAGAGTTTGAAAGAGGAGCTAAAACACAGCTCTGTTGTTTATGAAAAAATAAAAATGTTTTATAATAATTTTTTGTTTATGAAAAAATAAAAAGGTTTTATAATAATTTTCTTAATGACGTGTAAGGAAATAAGGAAACAGCTCCATTTTGCTGTTTGTCACATATTCTCATTCTGTCTCTCTGCATATGCAGAAAAGACCTTCTGATATTTTCAATGATGAAGAAAACAAAACATCAGTTACTGCATTGCATAGCTTCCTATTATCAGAAATCCAATCTATTCTTTGTTTAAATGGTAACATTTGTTGTAAGACTAGAGAAATCCAAAATTTGTCTGATGTTCTGAATTCTGCTTTAAAAACCCAGTTTAATTTAAAAAAGCTTTAGAGCATGTGCTGTTCATCTTCATGAAAACGCACTATTTCTTCATGCCTGTAATTCTACATCCATTACATATATTTCAAAAGCCACTTGTCAACATTAGAATAATATAAATCTTAGGAGAATAAAGAAGCACTTAAACCATATTAATCTATGTTTTGTACTTGTTATTTTGAATCAAGGATGAGAAAGAATAATTAAAAAAAGGGTAAATGTATAAAGCTCCATGCTTACTTTAATTTTTAAAATATAGAAACAATTCCTAAACATTCTGAAGGTCAAAAAAACCTAATACTCAAATAAATCTAACTGCTGTACAGGAGGAAAAAACTCCAAACAAACAAGCCCACAGGTAACAACAGGAAAACAGAGCACAAATATGCATGCAATCGTACCATTAATTTAATCTCCAAACTGATTAAAATCATCAGAAATCAAAAAGAAGGATTACAAAAGTCTTAGAACAATATAAAGAAGAATATAGAGAAGAAAGTAACATTATATTCATGTAGTATGGGAAAGTGTGGTCATCAAATCCCTCTGTTTTAAATGATAACAATAAGTAACAGCAAAAGTAATTGTGAGATACAGTAAATGGGTGAACCTTATTTTTTTTTACTGTATACTGAACTTCTCTAAAGGTATTTTTTACAGTATAATACGAACAAAGAAGCAGTTACCATAAAGGAAGTATTTGACAAAGCCGCCTCTACCTTTGCTATCTGTGCGAAGATTACAAAGATGTCTTTTGAAGTGTTAGTTGGATTTTAAAAGAAAACATCATAGAAGTGCTACATGAAAGTCACCCTGCTAATTGATATATCTACTTTAAACTACCCCTGTAATATCCCAAGCAGATGTGAAGAACCGCTATGGAAACAAATAACCATTTATGCAAAATAACCCTATGCTACAAGACAAGCACAAAGTGCTATATCAAATTGTTCTCCTATTAACTTTCATTTGACTCCTTCTTTAGGGAAAAGAAAAAGGAAAAAGAAAAAATCCAACCCACCTGAAATATTTGTGGATGTCAAGTAGTGTCATGACACAATTGTGCTACATTAAATCGATATCAAACAACTTCTCTTAGTAAACAAGGCTCTTCAATTTCCCCTTCTCAGCTCCTCAAGATCTCCACTGAAAGCTCATTAGGTCTCTATACTGTCAAATGCATCAGAGCACAACAGATCTCTAGGTCCTTGAAGCCTCCAACTTTCCTTCAAAGAACACTATTGAAAGGATCAGGATTCAGCTTTAAAATATTTTGTGATATATAGATCTAGTTGGAATACCTGTTATCAGACAAATTAATTATTTCAAATATTGTACTGGTGTACATACTTTGCTTTCCACTGAATAATAATAATAATAATAATAATAATAATAATAATAATAATAATAATAATAATAATTTTAAAATTTGGTTTTCTGACCAGACAAATTAGCATTATTAGATGAATGTTGTTGGATAAATAATCCAAAAGGCAGCAGGCGTAGCCTAGTTACTGGTCACATTCAATATATAGAGTATGACCTGATTTTGAACATATCTTAAGTGTGCTCTGTCCAACAAAAAGCACAGTTCAAGAATTAGATAAATATAGTAACTGAATGCTGCTTAGTGGAGTATTGTAACATATACAGCAACTGTTTGGCTCTGTATTTTCTTCTGTGAATCTCAGAACTTGTACTTGCTTTTTGCTACCTCCTGGGAAAACACTATAGCCTGGAAGTAAATCGAAACATGGGAAATCTACAAGATTAATCTTACAGATAACTGCTAAGTAGTTATTTCGTCTGTGACAGGAACATGTAGTGACAGGACAAGGGGCAATGGTTTCAAACTGAAAGAGAGTAGGTTTATATGAGGTATTGGGAAGAAATTCATTACTGGGAAGGTGGTAAGACACCAGAAGAGGTTGCCCAGAAAGCTGTGGATGCCACATCTCTGAAAGTATTCAAGGGCAGATGGGACGAAGGTTTGAGCAGCCTGGTCTAGAGAAGGGTGTCCCTGCCTACACTGTCTGGGGGTTGGAACTAGATGATCTTTGAGGTCTCTTCCAACCCAAACCAGTCTGAGACTCTATGAAACACTGCTCATTGCCCTAAGGATAGTATGACCTGCACGGCCGTTCTGTCATTGTCAGAACTGGATTAGCACAGAAAGTATTTTATGATTGGATTCTCAAAATCCTAGGATTCATTTGAACTAAAAATTTAAATGAGACATCTAAGTCCCTAGATGAAGAGAAAGAAATTGAGAGAGAAATTGGTTCTGCCCACTATGGATGGATTTGAAGCTGGATTGAATAGATTTGTACCTAAGTATCTAGGGCTAAAAAAGTCCTTAAATCACAATATACTATTATTACATGAAGTCCATTAATATTGACCAAATCCTGACATTTCACCCTATTGGTAGTCAATTTTCCTCAATTACCCATCCTTTGAATTTAATGTGTGATTGACTGAGTAGAAATGAGAGTCCTAAGAGTAATATCTGCAGGATTTGCATCACTGATAGCAGCAGCAGAAAATTTCTGAGAAGCAGAACTGTTCAACTGATCTCCTATTAATGAAAATTAAATTGACTACGTGAAAAATATTATTTATTTGCTTTCCCTCTTTCACAGGCACAAAAAGCAGCACTGATTAGGGGGAGCATATAAAAGGAAAAAGCATACTTTTCTTTCTCTTTTTTTTGAATTGAGCTCACTCTGTCTTCGAAACCAGCAAATAAAACATGACAAAATAGAATATTAATATTGTTATAAAGTAAAGGTTGTTATGTTACCCATTCAGGCAGGTACCTTTACTGCCTAGAAAATAGTTTTCAGAGCAAGAAACTAAAGGTTGAATAAAGGATATAAAAGGATAATGGGTTTAGGCCTTTTAAAAAATATTTGATTTTCCTCATGGGATTCCTTTATTAAACAAAGGTTTCAACTTATGTTAAAGTTGCTGGTCACTGAAAGTAGGAAATTTTCATTCTTTTTGATCCTACAAAGTAAAGGTGGTAAGCTAACATACTTTTCTCTGTTGCATCAACTCAGGAAATATGTGAAAAAGAAAGTAACGTTTTGTCTTGCAATGAGCCTAGAGGCTGAAAATTGAATAAATATGAAACTTCAAAATTTTTAGAGATTGTAAATTTTGAAAGAATAACTTGCCAAGAAACTCTACCTTGGTAACCTGTTCAAAGTTTTAAATTAATCAGATAATTTTTCAATTTTTATAGCTTAAAGGCATTGATTTATGACTTAAGAACAGCAAAAACTATATGCATAGTTGTGGACTTCAACACTAGGATATTTGACAGATTAGATCTCTTAGTGGCTCGAAGATCAAGAAACACATCACAGAAATGTATGAACTTTTCTGAACTAAGAAAAAGATATTTTCATCCAGCCCTACAGTATTATTGAAGCAACTGGAGAATAGACATGAAACTTAGAATCAACATTGCAACACCTAGGAATCAGCATTGGCACCCTTTGCTTCCTAGAAGACTCAGCTCTGACTTTTATGCCCCCATTATAACACAGGTAATAGATATTCAAAGTATCAAAATGAAATAAATCTGGTGAAATTAGGATTTTGGTAAAAGTAATACTAAAATGTTCACGTTCTGTAAGTCTCGCTCAAAAAAAAAAAGTATCTCAGAAAAATATGGTATTTTCTTAAAATATATCCTAGAAAATATTTGCATGGGTTATATAGAGTCAAAAATAATTCTTCTTACTGAACAAATGTCCGTCACTATGATATTCAAAGCTGATTTAATTACCTAAGCTTTAAACTAGACTATTTCTCTGTTCATGTCTTCAGTACTGGAAGTCAGAAAAAGGAAAGGACATTTAGCAATGTCCAAAATGCAAATTCTTTTTCCTGCAATTATGCTTTTATATTATAGTTTATCTACATTGTGGTTCTAGTTTTTTACCACTTTACATCTTACCTTTACTACACATATGTAAGTAGACCTTTTATATTAAAAGAGAAAGATTTGTGGTAGATAACAGGACTTAGTGTTGTAGTGATAATACTGTTAAAAATTACTGTAGACAGTATTTCTTAACACTGAGACAAGTTAGAGGTTATATTCACGGCTTAGAGCATAGAAAAATTATAAGTTTAGAAAAAATAACTTAGCACCTTTATTTTCTATTCACCACAACTGTACTGAAAGAGGGTTTTATATTGGAGAAGTGTTGCAAAAAGCTAAAAATATCTGGAAAATCTGTTGACCATCAGAAATCACAAAAGAAGATCTCAATTGAATTAGAAAATGTAAAATAAGTATAGATGATTTTAAAATCTATTAAGCTTCATCATCCATTCAAAATTGTCTAACAATCTATGGGCTAGTCATACATACCTGAGGGAAATTCTTCTCATTATCTGGGTAATTCTTCATATTTTCATTTCAGTATGGGGAGCAACAGTAGCTATAGTAACACCACCATTTGAGAATGCATTTGCTTTCAGAATAATTTCTGTTTATTTGTATACAAACTGCTTTCAAACTGAATATGACACTGTTCTGAATTCAAATGCTTTGGCAATGAACAAAATATAATTCTTAATATAACAAGAAAAACCTTTACATAATTCTCCCAGATACAAAGACATTTCTACCAGAAGCTTGCTCTTTTGTACTTTCTGTTCATTATTCTGCCTCTCCATTGAAGGTGGTTGCAACTATGATTTTCATTTCAATAAATCTTCTGATTCCATAGGAAACAAATTGAATGCTATATTGATTATGAAGAGAGAAAAGCGTATGTATAATAAGCACTTTGATGATTAGGAGGAAAGATGATGCCTAATATAACACCTATATCACAATTATTTCATTTTTTGAGCAATGATGTTGTGAAACACAGTTTTTCAACTATGTAACTTCTGCTAGAAACTTTAAAATTAATCAGAGCAACAGAAATGAGAAAAAACTTATAAGATCAAATTGTTTGCAATTTTTCTTTCAAAAAAAAAATTTGGCTATTACTGGGAAAAGGTAATGAAATTTAAATTGAAATCTTTGCTAATTTTTTTTAGATTATAGAAAACCCCAGAGTGGTTTGCTTAATTCTGTTAGTATTTTAAGGCACAATATTTCAAAGTCCTGCAGAAATATTTACTAAGGCACTCTAATTTTTCCCATGTTAGAGATACAGATAACTGAATCTGCCTATACATGTATAAGATACCTGAAGTTAAGCAAATGTTCTTAAGCCTCTGATCTGCAACAAAACACAAAAAATGAATTCACACTCACTGCTTCTATGATATGGCTGGGCTCATAGTACTGTAATTCATGAAATAATAATTCTGTAGAGCTACAACAATACTTTATTGCAAAGGCTAAATAGTGCAGTGCTTTGTCTCAAGGTCCTACTCATTCAACTTTGGAAAAAGTTGCTAAGTACAAAATGAAATATAAGCCAGAACTGTAAAACTTCAATATATCAAGTCAGTGGCAGTTCTAAAACTGGTAAGCAAGACATTTAACCATGATGACCCTGAGGTGAGGATCTTCTTTTCCAGGTATTTTTGAGGTGGCTATGAGAAGAGTTCTAAGAGAAGGTAATCTGTGGAATGGAAAATGGTACACCAATTGTCTCCAAAATAAAAATTACTTTTATTATCAAAGAGTTTATTTTCTGAAAGCACAGATGGTGTCAGCATGCTTCAGTAGCCATCTTTCAAGTAGCTGAGAACAGAGTGAAATTGGAAACTAGTGGAATAGACCATGTGCAGAAAGCAGAGCTGTGAAATTTTGATGAACAAAATGGAGTTGTATCTCATTAAGATCAAGAAGAAAAAAGCTGTCTCTCTTTACTTTCTTTTAATTCAGGAAAGTTTTAAAACAAAACTACCTTTGCATGTCAAAAGGTCATCATACATTTATATTTTTCCAATTCTCCATGAGCAATAATAATTGCTCCAAGCCTGAGTGCAAAAATAATTTTGCTACCTCTAATACTATTCCCAGATTTCTGGTTATTTTCTTCAATCATACATTCTATTGAATCCTTCAGTCTCAGAACTGAGATGGTTAAATCATTTCTAATCAAGACTACAAGTCTGAGAGGAGAAGATAAAAACCACTCTGTAGGGTATTAATATCCAAGGTATTATAAATAGACCCAAAATGTTCAAAAGCTTTAAGGCAAAAAAAAAAAAAAAAAAGAAAAAAAAGAAAAAATGGACATTACTTTTCGAAGGACATTTTAATCTTGTCCTCTATGCCTTTTCTCATGAAACTGATGCTGAAGGTTTGACCATGGGTATTTTGGTTTGTCCCCTGTGTGTTGTCATGTCAAATTGGTGCAAAAGTGAACTGAAAATAATGTATCTTGGGAGCAGGTCTTGGTCAGCCTGTTCACCTGCAAGCCTGTCTTTTCAAAGTACTTGAAAATGTCTCTGCAGTCGGAGGTGATTTCTCTGACTACTCAGGCTTGCAGAGATGAGCATGTAGCAGCTGGGGCTGAATAGGAACAGAGGCACAGGAAAAAGTTATAAGGTTCTTTACAAAGTCATTAGCAGTTTTCCACTCTATAACAGTTAAATGTATTTTTCTTGTAATATTATCTTACTATCTCAAAAACAATAAAACAATTCATTGTTGTTTCGTATTATAATCTACTCTTAATTTTTCTTAACTCCTTCCATCACTTTCCTTTCACCTGCTCTGGCATACCTTGCAACACCAGGGTTATGGGAGGGAAAAAAACACCTTTTTTGTCACTGAAGGGTATTTGATCTTTCTGGAATACTAATGCTGATGCTAATCTACATTAGTAGATTATAATACTTATGTTCATGGTAATCACACCAGTGACAAGACTAAAGGGTGAATGATCATTTCTCTAGAAAGTTTGCAACTGAAGTATAAGTTAAAAACACACATCATGGAGCATTTTTTTTACTCCTTTGCTTTGTGAGTTGATTTTAAAATGTTGAGCACAGCAGTGAGCAGAATCTCAAGAGCTACACTGATGTACAGATGGACAACAGCATGAGGAGAATTAGGGGTATTCAGGTTTTTTTACAAGGACGAACTTATGTACTGTCATAGAACTGGAGGCCACGGTGCCTTTAGCACCTGGAATTGTCATAACTTTTCTCAAAAATACTTTCTGAATTAAATTCTTTTGCTTTTATGTTGCTCTTCTGAGTGCCTTTTCAGAGACAGAGACTTTTTAAAAGTAGAAAAAATTATATTTCTCTTTTAATTTTTCTGCAGGTAAAAAGAGTGACTATTTAATTCACAAGAAGTTATATATGAATGTATGTAAGGCAATTGAAATAGATGTAGAGGATAAAGGTGTGTTATTTTTGCTTATATTGAAGAATAAGAGATTTTGGTTAGAAAATAAAGGGGAAAGCATAACAATTCTGTGAGATTAGTTTGCTTATTTAAATTAATTTTTATTTCAGTTCTGATATTCCCAACATATTCCACAAACACTAAAGAAAAAAACCCAAAGAAATTAAACTAGATTCTTGGTATAGGCTGACAGAAGGAAAATTTTGAAAACAGCAGTATGTGGGCTTCATACAGACCTCATTCTCTTCACTGGGACTATTTTTACTGTTAATATTAGGCTAACATAAATTGCTACATTATACTTAAAATGCTGCTGAAATGCTACTGCATTAGTACTTACTAAACTATGGAAAGTATCTGCAACATTATATAGCTATAATTCTATTGGATAAGATTTTTTTAAGGTGAAACAATTAAATAGTCTTAACCTCTGCATTGCCTTCATGACAAGAGAAACTAAGAACAAAAGATGATGCAGTTGTCATGAGAACCACTGCCTGTCTTGTTTGTGTCATCTGTTACGATCCTGAAGTCAAATTTTTCCAAGAGAAGGAGCAGATCTATAGGTGTAATTGGGATCTTGCTGTTTCCATGGCATTACATGGAGTATCAGTTTACGAAGTGTTGCTAGTAAAGCCTCTAGTTTGCTACAAGAGTGCATGTCCCTCCCCTAAATAAAGACAGTATGTACAAATGGTTCAATGCTAAATGTGTGCAGGAGCCCTGTGTAAGGACTGCAGCCTCACATCTCAAAGCCTTAGGTGTATCCTTAGAAAAACAAAATGGCCAAAACCCCAACAGAAGGATGTTCTAGGCTAAAGTACATGAATAGAATACGTATAATCAAATACGTATAATCAAATACACACATCAGTACAGGGTTTTCCATCACCATTGCTCAGTAAAATAAGAAACACTTTGCAGGATAAGAAATAAGCAGAAAATAATTTCTGTATTTATCTTTCTGACTCAATTTCCTACTCTCTGAGAAGTCACAAGCCTGCAGCAGGAACAGGCTTTTGAAACTTGTGGTTTCTTTCTTGATTTGCAGAACCTTTCTATCACATTCAGTTTTTTTTTGATTTCAGCTGTCTAGTTAGGTCAGGCTATTTCTGATCCCGGCCTAAGCTCCCTGTGTTCTGAACAGTGTTTGTCTCTTAAAGATTCTTATTTGTTTTTCCTCCCTACCTGCCCTTTCTTGATGAGGCTTCCACCGGCATACAACACCCAGTGGATCACAGACTTCTCTGTTCTGCTTCAAGTAACTTTCCATTGTTTCAAAATAAACTCTTTCCCACAGGAAAAGAAGAGAACACTAGCTCTCCTGGGCTTCTGCTAACCCATCCTGCCAACTTGCTTTTAACTACTGTCTGTGGTCTGGAGGGACACAGAATAGTCCTTGCCAGCAATACTGTATTGACTTCAGTATGGAAGAATTAAAAAAAAAAAAAAAAAGCAGATGAATTTCATAATACTTTTACCTCATGAAACAAAGTCTGTAAATTGTGTAAATGCAATTATTCAAATCATCAGAGCCAATTAACTTATTTGGACTTGATGCATTTTTTTTCTCCCAATGGAGAAACTATAGAACTATTGAGTTCACTAACAGGGGAGTACTCCTGAGACAGAAAATAATATGAAACACAGATAGTCTCTTTGCAAAAACCTTCTGGCACTTTCATGTCTCTAAGTTACTTTTATGCAACGAGCTAAAATGACTGTGGCACACCATGCTAAAAACACACTCATGCATTTTCATCCTTCACTCATCTTCTGTCCCAGAGAGTAGAAAGGAGAATGAAAATAATGCTGTGCATTTTCTGTCATTATGGAAAAGGCTGTGAATAGTCATTATTTGTAATCTACAATACTATTGAAATCTAGCAGTTTGGAGATACGCATTTTGTCAGCATCTCTCATCATTGCTACAAGAGATTTACCAGCAGGAAGTTGGGTGGACCACCATGTTTACATATATTTATCTAAACACATGTTTATATTAATGCCAACCAGAACATGTAAAGCCATCCATATAAAGATGGATGAAGCATGGCTGAAGGTTTCCAATCTAATTTTAGTAAAGCAAGTTCTAACCCACTGAAGGTTAGCTTTCACAGCAGCCATTAATAGGAGTTAATGCAGACAAGTTACTCTGTGATCAAACCTTCACGGAGTTGTTAAGACTTCAAGTTTCATACTCTTTTGCCCTTGAAGCTTACCAAGTTTCTGAATTGTAGGGACTGCAGAATGAATTTTAGATGGAAAATAACAGGTCAGTGAACTAGAACTAGAACTAGATCTCTTGCTTCCTTTTACACAGAGGTTGAGTGAAAAAAAAAAAAAAAAAAAAGGGAATAATAATTTTCCTCCTTCTCTATAAGTCAGTTTTTCCTGGGAAGAGAAAACATGTAAAACCTTGGTCTTGCTTACCAAAAAGTAAACAAGGTAATAATACCAACAGCCACTCTGTTAAACTTTCCCTTATGCAGAGGGAACTTTGCAATCCTGTAGATTTCTGCCAAATACCTTTGCTTCAGTGCAACAAAAAGGCCAAATGAATGCAGCATAGTGAGTCCCTAACTCAGCAGGAGGGATCACAGAGCGAGGACACTGACTGGCAAACGATGACAAATCTTGCGACAGCCCCCAGCTGGCGACTCTGCCCTTCTGACAGGGGTCAACAGCAGAGTCAGCAGAGATAATGTGGGCCAGCTTGTCAGCTGCCTCTGCACAAAGTCCTTCTCTGGCAGCCTAAACGGAGACTTCCAGCATTACATTTGCATCTCTGAGGGTGAGAGCTTGTGATAAAGCTGAACCAACTGAATGGCTCACTTCCAGCAAAATTGGCTGCCCCTTTCTCCTGTGCTCTGACCAGAAAATGAGGCAGCTCAACTTGCTTAACCAACAGAAGGCTGACGTTAAAACAGGAATGGGCACCATGTGTAAATGGCTGGAGGAAGGAAAAAAACCTGTGCCTGTAAGTATCCAAAAGACTGTTCCCTTTGGTACAAAAAGTTGATAGATTGGCTTATTCACATTGTAGACCCCCATCCTATGGAGTAGAAATGGAGAACTTGCCTCCTACCCCAGCAGCAGTGGTTAGTGACTACCACCAAAGATAAAGAACAAATAGCTTTGGAGGCTAAGGTAGCCATAGCAATATTTGCTAGAAATAATGTGCTGCCTGGGGTTATTGCCTGTTCAGATTACATTGGAGTTAGCCATTAAATCGGTAAAATGCTGGGGTTTTCCCCTGCTACAATCTAGCAAGCTGCATCACTATTGTGCTACTATTTAAAGCCACTAGCACTTCAATTCCAACTACCCCAACAAACAAGCCAGGCAGGATGAAACTAAAGTATCACTTAGACTTGTGTATGCTGTAATTATGAAAAGTAATCACACGTGCAGGGTATTTGAATTAGCTTTAATCTGGTTATCATATTTATTAAAAGGAATAAAAGTGAAGTGCTTCTGCAGAAGATGTGTAAGACTGCCTAGAACCCTGCAGACTTTAGTTGTGTTATGAAATTTTGTTAAACTCAGAGCAGCTAAAGACACCTCTATTCTTACCAAAACTTGATATAATATCAGGACCACTGAAGCCAGCCACAAATGCAGCGGAGATACCACCTTCATTTAAACTTTTACAAAACAAATTGCTGTTGTTCCCCATGAACTACCAAGAAAGCACTTGCAGGTTCTCAGGCAAGGAAACTTTGCAAAGTTTGCCTACTTCCTACTATTATTCTTCAGTAAATTAAAAGAAATCTAAAGAAATGTGCCAATATAAAACACCCAGTATAACTGGACAAATAATTTCTACTAATTTCAGATTATTTCAGTTGGTTAACTGTGCTTTGGCCCTTGATTACAAGAATGATAGAGTTATCCTCTTAAGTACAACTTCCTGACCAGATGCAGTCCTGTAGCTCAGAACACAACAGTCTGAAGTCTAGGATGCCGAAATCTTGCCGTGGAAAAACACAGCAAAAAACAGGAAGCATCGCTAAAGCTGAGTAATTCTTGTTTTAATTTAACTGGCATCAAACCCACTTATTTAACAAATTTACGATTCTCTGTTTTGGATTGAAACCAGGCAATTGAAGCAATATTTGCAGGAATAGGGAGGGGGAGCCATGGGAAATAGAAGGCAGACAAGTTTGCTCTGAACATTCTGTTCAGTTTATTGAGTTTAAACCATTTTTGTTTTGATGATTTTATGTTGTTCAGATGCTCACTGTGAGTGTCAAATACTACCACAAGCTAGAGCAGATAATTTTCCATTCATACATCTCAGCCTGACCAAATGAAGGGCCAAATCCATGTCAAAGGCTTGAGTCAGTTTTGCTCAGATCTGTACAGAGGTGTCATGTATTTCTAGTTTTGTATCATTTCCTAATCCCAGGATTAATTTGCTATCATGTTAGCACACAGGGCCTGGGTAGAGCTAGAAGCTGCTTCTGGACAAAGAACCTTATTTAAAGTGATGAGAGTGTCCTGGTAAAAAAATAGAAAACTTTAGAGGAAGCAGCCTGGACCAGACTAACATGCTTCAGTTAATTGTATGCACTTACATCTCAGTGAATTATGGAAGAATATATGTCCCGCTTAAAATCAACCACTTTCGTTTCCTACTAAATGAGTCTAGCTACATTTAAAAAGACTGCAGGCTTCCCAAACACTTTTGACCCAGGTATTTTCATGCCTAATTTATAGAAGATAATGATTCTGTATCCTTCCCACAATGCCTATGACATATACCACAACAGGTAACTCTGTGAGAAGCACAGGAAATAACAGCAAGCTCAAACTAATCTGTATTAAAAGTAGGAAAGAAAAAGTCCCTGAGACTAAATTTTATGAAACCTATATACCAGCAATATCTATCCTCTCAACATGAAGTTTCCAAAATTACAACTTTTAGCATCTGCAATGTAAATGGTAAAGTGTAAGAAATAGAATACAAATCCCGGCATATTTGTATTAACAGCAATAGATCTTCATTTAGACTTTCATTAATGAATCTTTTCTTTCTTTGTTGCTTCATTTCATCTTCTTTTTTATTTGAAACCTTTTCTGGTCTTTACTTGCCGGCTATGTTCTTCCATTAACTGGTCATCAATTGTTCCCATAGAAACATCTGGGGTTTTTATTTGCCATTATACTTTCTTATTTTTGCTATACTTTATTATTTTCACATTTGTTTTATGTTTCTCCTCTGCCACATTTTCAACTCCAGATCTCTATCAAAAATATATTTTCTTCAATAGCTGACTCATCTAGAGATGTAAAGACATAGTTTAGTTATCCAATTTCAGTTTCTTGATAGATGATGTAAGAAGCAACAGTGTTATTCCCAAGTTTTCACATTCACTGCAAATTAAATATTAAGCATGAACAATTAAAAAAAAAATATGTGCATAAAAGCTCACAATACACCCAGTAGAAATCTAAACCAGTCAAAATAATAGTAGAAAAATGCAGTTGCAATGAATGCAATATTTTAGCCAAGGAACTAATTTATTCCTTGGACCATTTACCGAAGCATGGGTAGATTCTGTGCTATTCAAAGTCTTTACTATTGAGCTACTAGTATCTTAAAGAGCATGTTAGCCAGAAACCTTTTGGTGAGTGGTTTAGATTCTCAAATCACAAAAAAAATCCAAATGTGTTTAAAATCTGTGCAAGAAAGAAGTTAGAAGAGGAAGTCTTGCAGACAAAGTATTCACTTTTCTTAAATTACTGTCTTCAAAACATTTTGAGTGCTTAGAAAGTCTAGGAAAAATATCTAATGAAGATGGACAGGAGTGAGTGGGATTTGTCGAGATTCAGGGATTTTCCAGAACCTAAAAACAGGTGGAAGAGGTGTCATGATTGAAAAGGCCATGCAAAAAAAGATAGAAATACTAACGCTTTGCATTAAAGAAGCAGACTGACAGCGGCATAAATTACAGCTGCCAGAGATGGCCCCTCTCTGTCTTGCTGCTTCAGGGTCTGTTGGAGGGTGATGCTACATTAAATCTCCCTGGGAGCTTATGTCATTAAACAGTATGCATAATACTAAGGAGGAAAAAAATATTGGCAAAAGGACTATGTAGTTGCCTTTGTAGAAGATAATATTCAGCACTTATATACAGATTTTTTTCATACATAAGATTAAGCAGCATATTTTCAGGCTATTGTCTTTATATTGATTTTATTAAAAATTTGGAATTATCTTTAACTCTTACCACAGCCATCTCTCCGAAGATGTAACAAGCACTTTCTCCTTGCTCAGCAACTTATCTACCACTACAGTGTAACTGCTAATAAAATTCAAGGAGACTCTCTGTTAGATAGTAATCGCTAATATGAATTTATGCCCCAAATGCATCAAACATATAACAGCAGAAGCTTCACCTTCTTCTGAAATTCAGTAATATAGCAGATATGCCACCTAAATATGCTTACTTAAAGAAAGAGTTTTACTGAAAGCCTCATGAAAATAGCTAGCCAAGCAGCAGATTTTTAAGAGCGTTTATGGACATGGAGATACACACAAGCCCTCAGGGAGGTTTTCTTTCAAATCATGTCATTCTCCATCAGATCAGAGGATGTCAGAATCTCTATAGAAGAAGCCATCAACTGGTGAGTTTTTAAGCAGCTTGCAAGTAGCTCGCTTACAGGTCCCTTGGGCTGCTCCTCTGCTGAAGTGGTGACACAGAGGCAACGAGCTAAACTGGTACACAGGCTTTGGGTAATTTGAATATTTGGCTCTTTGTCTCCTTGTCTCCCACCAATCAAAAACTCCCACACTCTACATCCTCCTTGCTGAGGATTGTGCCTTCACAGAGGGTTTTGAAACATGACACTTGGGTCAGGAACATTTGTCACCTTTGCATTTGAAATGTTTCAGAATGCAACTGGGGTCCCAGTATATCCCTGTTTTCCTTGTTGGAAGCATCCTGTATTTTATATACAACATCCTGCAAGCTTGGTATATTCCCCTGAAGCTGTGTCAATTAAGAGAGTGAGCAGAGCAGCCTGCAGGACATCTTGCCCCTTTGCCCCTGCCCACAGCATGCTTAGAATACATCTAGCTTTACTCAGAAAACAGGAGAAAGGTCTATATGTCTGGACTTCAGCTAGTTTCATAACAAAAGCTGGATTGAAAATGAACTGCAGTAATTTTGTGGATGAATTGGTGTTTAACAGGAAGCACTTTGTTTGGGAGGGTGCTTGCAAAGAGGTTCAGAGCTCCTGCTGCCCCTCTAGTAACGAGTTGTGCTGGATTTATGGCAACAGTGGCCCTGGCTGCCCCACCCAATGTTTCAGTCTGGTAGGTGCAATATGACTACATGCACCACTACCAACATTATTCTTACAGCTGATGTTGATGGTGGGCACTGCTATGTCAGACTGAAATACTAGTACACCCAATCCTTAAAAGGTTTTTTCACTCCTGAAAATGTTCATAGCAAAACAATAATCTCTGGAAGAGGATACCTCATTACTGTGTTGAGGGTGGTTTTGCCAGTTTTCAAGTACATCTCAAGTGCAGATACCCAAATATGTTGATTTTCTGTGGAGTCATCAGCTCTTGGCTCAGATGCCACATCCTTGGGACAGCCTCGGAAATTTAGGTTGAAATCTTTTCAAAAGCACATTTATTAAAGCAAATTTATCAGGAAATATGATACTGTTGTGAGCAATATGCTCATTCCTTGGGAATTTGATTGCATGCCTCTGAAATGGGGGAGCCATACTTCCTGTCCAGAAAGTTCCTAAAGATAAAGAAGCAGAGGGACACCCTATAGCCATACAATCAGATACAGTAATCCTTGTCTTAGAATATTTTTTGGCCACAAAACACTCCAAAATTCAGTCTAAGGTTAATAGATCTATATTTACATGCTGTTTAATTTAATTAAAAAAAAAAATCTTTTCAGCATGTTTAAAACTATATTTTGCAGACTTCAATGGCTTCTGTAATGCCAGGGTTGTGCATTAGTGAGAACAAATGCATCAAATTGACTTTCCGACTGAAACATAACCTCCTCTAAATCAGAGTCATGTTTAACTGTAGAGCAGCTGAACTGCTTTTCTATTGCATATAGAGAGAGTATCTGGAGCTAAGCCTTTTTTCGAAGCAGTGATGTTTTGTTTTCCAGAACTATATTTGGTTAGTGGAGAAAATATTCAAATAATTCTAATCACTCAGATAAAATCCATCCATTTGTCTGAGCAAATATGCTTTAAGTGAAAAGTTGAATGTTGTTACAAATTTATAGTAATTTCATTCTTGCTTTTCTTGTGAAGGAATACTTCTGTAAATGGTCCAGTCCTATAATAAGTTTAAATGTTGTTAGATTCTATGTTAATTGAAAACTAATGCCTTGGTTTGATTAATCAAAATACTATAGCTCCCATGTCAAATGTTAATGGCTAAAGTGAAGGGCACATGTAAGTGAAATAGTAAAAAAAGCTTAAAATAATTTGGAGTTTGTGTAATTTACCCTATAGTTTTTGCTTCATAAATCACTAAGTCAAACTTACAAAATGCTTAGTAATGAAAGGGATATTTATTTTCAGAGGGCAGTAAAAAATACTGTTTAGAGTATATTGTGTAGTTGTCTGTCCTTAAACAGCATAGAGTAATTCAAATATTTTGGTTAAAGTATATCAGAATCCAAAACAGAGTTAGAGACAGCTACAACACTGTTGCAATCATATAGTTAAGAAGGTCCTACTGTCTTTACCTTGGTGGCAAAAGGATGTACATATGTTTACACTGGAGGCAGCAGCACACTTTGATCAAAAACTGTGTTTTTATCTGGTTTTGTTAAGTCAAAATTATATAAATGAAACTTGATCAAAGTCAGCTGTTGACTCCATCTTATTATCATACTTCTGATATATTTTTGCAATATGCTATTGAGCTATAACTGATGGATTCATTTGGACTAAGGATACTCCAACTTTTCTTGAAATGACACTATGTAGCCCATAGACAGGAATACCCATCTGAAACAGTGACACCATTTTGATGATCAAAATGAGAGACTGGACTTCCATTTAGCAAAGGAATTTCCACAGCACACTAACAAATTTTAGGAGAAAAGGATGAGCTATTATTCATCCCAATCTCAGTCCCAATCAGTGTTTCTAAACACCTCAGACTCATTTTTAAGTTATTATTTTCTAACAATCCATAAACTTTGCATGATGCCCACAGTGACATTTTGCTACAAAGCAGCAAGTGTTTGGAATTGGTTTTGTGATAGTGTGCTTGCATGGGCTGGCCCTTGAAACAGAAAAGGCCCTGTCATCAACCAAAGCAGAAATATATCACAGTCACCAAGGTCTCTGTCTCTCCTTCTTTTATGTCTCTTTTTGTCCCTCTTCAGCTCTCAGTCTCTCTCTCCCTCTCCCTGCTGTGGTTTTCCACAGAAAGAGAAACCACATTTGAAAGATCTCAAGCTGCACATTTCTTATATTTGGCTCATACCTTGTAGACCAAGCCACCGTAGGAGAAAAAGTCTTAATTTACTTTCTTCATAGAGGAAAGGGAACGAAGATGTAAACTTGATGGACAAGACAAGAGTACTGCCTTAATCAGAGCAGCAGGAGTGATCTGGATTAGGGGAGCATTTTACTGTTTCAGATTAAAGGCAAAACTATAGGATGTCCAGCCGACCTATTCCAGGAGTGAGGCCTTAGAAATTCTATGGTCCCTACAGAAGCTGTATAATCTGCTTAGGGATTCCTTTACTAAATTCAACAGCATTTAAAAATTTTAAAAGGATAAATTACAGTTCATAAAATTATTTTAGTTATGCTGCAATTGATCAAAAAAGAAAAAAATAACACATACAAAAGACCTTCTGCCATCTCAATCCAGAAATGTTTCCAGATCCACCATTATTTTAATTTGCTGACAACAGATTTTTAAATATACTTTCAATAATCATTGAGAGCAATTCCTCATATCAATGAGAATCAATACCTACCCTTTGGAAGCATGACCCCAGCTTACTGCTTCCATTTTGGGCTCAACTCGTGTTTATACAGATCTAGAGACTCAGGATGGTACCAAGAGGTAATGAAATTTCTTTCCACATATCTCTCAGCTCCAAACAAGCATGAGGTTTTAACATGGTGATATACCATGATATATTTAGCGCTAGTTGCATTAACAACTGATCCTCAGATGTTTTTAGACCAATGTAAATAGGCTGTAAATGGGTTTCAACTGGAGCCCTATTATTAGCCAGTATATTTTGCAATCCTATCATAAACGTACTGAAATGTGTTAGATCTTTTTATTTAAGTCAGAAGGTCATTGTCCTTTCTGCCTCCTACCCCAACTTTAGTTTTCTGGTGGTCAGAAACTTGTTTCTAGCTTAGATTTAGTCATGACCTCTGTGTTCTTATTTCTTTTTATATCATCATTACCTGTGTGTGTTTCTTCTCCTTTACAAGTGTTATGTCCCTAAAGAATTTAAAAAGAGCAGTTGTATCCATTCTTGGCTACTCTCTCATTAAAGTAGAAAACTTGGGATTGGATCCTCAAAGGTACTTGTCTGCCTAACTGTTATTTAGGTCTCACTTTTCCAGTGAAACCAATTACTTCTGGGGGCATTTGTCTATTCAGTAGGATTCCAATGTCTGAAGTGTTGGGGGAGGCAGAACTGAAGCATCTTTTCAGCAAAGCTTTTTTTTCTCTATCTTTCTTGGACACTGATAGCACTGCACCAAATATAGCAATTTCTCAGTGCCTTACAGAAAGTTATTAATATTTTCCAAAATCTTCAGGTTAATTTAGCCTTTATCTAATACTAAATTTACCTTTCTATAAGCTGAAGTGTACATGAGGTACTGTGTCCAGCTTGTGTAAACAAGACTTTCTACCCATAATCATTTCCAGTAAATAATCAATGGTAAAATTATTAGTAATTATTAACCTTTAATTGTATTCCTGTAATTATAAAATTTCATCCTAGTTCACCTAAGCCACTTGAGAACACTTAGTTCCTCATACAGACTATTTGATCTGTTTCTGGCTGCACACACCCTCTACCTTAACATTTCCACAGCTTGATGTCATCCAAAAAATTACTATTGCTCTCAACTCTGGCTTTTAATTCCACTAGTCATATCTCTCCAGTCTTGCAATTCGTGCCTCCACCCAATTCACCAGTTTGCTCCAGATAGCAGTTGTGGTTTTGAGCATGATTTGGAAAATGGGAAAATACAGAGCTGCATACCTGAAACTTTGTTTGGTCATGCATTGATCATAACTTTGTAATTCTGGTGCTTCTGTTTCCCAGCACAATTCAGGATTTCCCACATGGTGCTACATCAGTGCTTTACCATCGTATCTACAGATTAGACTATTTGGAAATCAGTTATGAAAGAAAAAAATCAAACTTGGTCCGTCATGATCTACCTTTGGTTTGATTTCATTTTCAATGAGTTTAAGCGTTCTTTTCACCTAAACTGCTTGATCAAAGATCAAAGATCTGCTTGATCTTCTGAATGGTTGATTCATTTGTATCTTCTTCCCCAGTAGATTGACTCCAAATTTAGAGTGATTCCTCTATCTAAAAATGTCATCCTGAGGTAGTAGCTCTCTTGGCTTCCCCATGCCTTCAGATAATCTGAAACATGCTCAACTTCCTGTTAACTGAAGCCAGCCAGAGTCAGGCTTTTAGAAGCTCTGTTTTAATATAGTAATTGTATGTTAAGATTTATCTGCATCACTCAAGAAAAACATTTAAGTGTCACTGTTGTCTTTATGAAAAGTTAGAAAAATTGTCTCTCCATTAAAAATACAAATGTAAAGTGCACTTAAACACTGACTAAGTGGTTATACGGATGAAACTTAATTACCTGTTGTCCATGAAATGTAACATGCTGCAGAAAAACCACAATCACTCAATCACTGAGGCACAATCAAATCTGTTCATGCATTAGCCAAATCCATAACCTAGAATGCTAAATGACTTTTGTTGTATTGTATTTTTATTTTGAAGGTTATTGTTTGATTTGTACTTTGGTAGCTTTTGGGGTTTTTTCTCCCCCTGGTTTTACAGACCTGCCTTTGTTATTCAATTGAGCCAGGTGTCTTATCTTTTTGCTACTT
>JAYDZK010000001.1:79669333-79685004 GCA_034509185.1 Euphonia xanthogaster
GATTATGGAGCTGCTCTAAGAAAAGTGTATGAGAATCAAGTCACAGGTGAGAAAACAGAGAACCCAGCTCTCCCAAATGTTGGACTAGTGCAGTAATTAGAGTTATTAAACAAATTTCAGTATTAGTTCTCTATCTAAAAGCATAAGTGAAATGAACATGGCCATTCCTAGTGTACCTTGTACAGCACTCAGTCATGTCAGTGTTTACTAAGGAAAATCTGAGCACAGATTTTATGTTATATCCATCTGGAAATAAAAGAAATGAGAGTGCAAATCTGGTTGGAGGATCTTAAAGATCTTAAAAGAGGTATTGAGCTGCTCAGTAATTTCAGGATGATTTCCTTCCTTTACAAGGATTGATGATCCTTAAGCCCACAGTGAATTTAGCAGTAGAATCCTAGGCAGCTAGAATCTAGGTGTGTGTTTTTAACAATACTGTCTTTGACTTAGACCTATAAATTTGACATAGTATTGGTTTTAGTGCCTTTATAAATCAGCATCTGCAGCAGTGCAGTAGCATTTCCATTAGCAGGTAATTTCTCTGTGATTCCCACTGGTGACAAACCCTTTTGCTTGTCAGCCCTCCAGTGCAGCATTGGCTCACTGCAGCATTGGATCCAGGTATCATCTCCTAAAACAAGAACTGCATGTGCTGCTGCACCGTTTCACAGTTGCTTTGTTCTTTTGTCAGGCAAACCCTAGATTTCTTTCTATTTGAAGATTTTTTTTCCTAAAAAATTCAGAAGACGCACTGCTCTTATGACAAAACAAAATGGTTGTCACGAACAGCGCTGTATAATTAGACCAATAATTATATGGAATGAGGCTATCACAGGTCTTTCTTCTATCACCAGCCCTAGTAAAAAATTTATATTTTTCCCTCCTGAATGATTACAACGTGAAAGTTTCAATTTAAGCTGACTTTCAGCAGTTTCTGGAAACGACCCTTCATGTTACTGTAGGCAGGTAGCAAATTTATGAGTGTCTGCTATCTGGGTCTCTAAGTTATCCTCAAGTGCCACTCATAAGCTTTTTGAAAATGGATTATTTATAGTGTTCCTGAAAGTAGAACATATAAACTCTACTTCTACAACATTTCAATCAATGACAGTTTTTTTATGTGAGAAAAACATATGGAGGATAACCAGATAAAGTTAAAGAATTGTGACTAGTCCAAACATTTCAGTGCTTTTGAAAAATATGTAAATAATTTTTTTTCTAAAGAATAGGAATAGCTACAAAAACAAGCTTGGATTGAAGTCTTGAAATGAAAATATTCTGCGATGTGGTTAAACAACAGAAGGATGCTCTGGTAACACGAAATTGATTTGCTTTCCCTTTCCTCCTGAGGTCTTCCAGGGAGAAAGAGATCTCTTTCTGCTTGATCAGAAGTTGCCACTGTTAGTAATGTGGCTGAAGTGTATCGACTTCCACAGGACAGCCTCATACAATGAATGTTCCGTATATAAATGACCTCTACTTAGTTGCTCCTCAGAAATATTTTACTCAATTGCATAACAGCAAGTTTTCTCTGCAGATTTATAAGGAAAGAGTGAGTTCAAGAAAAAAAGAACAGTCTGTATCATTTATTTTTAATTCTTCTCTTTGTAAGTAGCATCAGAAACACAGCCAGTGGTGTAGGTAATGAGGGAACATCACCAAGAAATGAGATTTAAACAATGTGAGAATGAAGAAACTGGGTTGAATAGGCAAACTGCAATACAATATTTATGACCATCTTGTAGGGACAGCATTAAAAAAGAAGGTGAAGGAAATGTGAAAAAAACATAAGCTTACCCCCTTTTTGTTGTTCTACTTGCATACAAATTATCATTTTTAGATAAAATTTTGATATCACAGTTGGTTTTTCTCTCTGTTTATATTTCACAAATCAAGTAAGAAATCTATCAGTAAAGACATTAAAAGTTTGTCTAGTGTACCCAGATACACTGGGATTATGAGCAATTGAAGCATATTTTACTAGTCTCTAACTTTGATCACTGGAAAAAATATTAAACTTCTATTTCTCAAAAGAAACGGAAAAGGTCAGGTGTATTCTGTGTTTGCATGTAGAAAATTTGTAATCATCCTTTCCATGATACTTTGAAATACGCCAAAGTATCTTAAAGCTCAGAACACTTTGCCTATAACATGCCATCAAAGCAGAGAGGCACAGAGTATAATGAGATAAGAGATATTTTATGCCATAACTATCTGGTCACATAAAAGCTAATGCTTATATATTGATGTAATATATCCTAATGGTGCATCTTGTGCCTAAGTGGTACTACAAAATGCACATATTTTTGATAATAGCAGGGAAAAACAGATTGATCTTTTAAGGAGGGTATAGTTTTAGAAATGTTAAATTGTGTAAACATTTACATATATATGATATATGTATATATCTGTATACCTGGCTATATATAAGAACTGTTATTATACATAAGTCATCTGGGAAAATGTAATAAAATAAGTCTAATCTGTGTTTTCTACTTTTCAACATATTTGTGATATCTTTATGGATTGCAGCTGTACCTTTTATGTCTCCAAATAGGCTCAATTTCAAACTTTCTTCAGAATGAAAATTGGATATTTAATTCTCTGACTTATTAAAGCTGCCACTAATTTTTGTTGAGAACAGAACAGTCGATCAGAACAATGTCCTATGTGGTAAAGGCATAATTCTTACACAGGAATTACTGCACCTATCTAATGGAACTTTTTGTAATGTAATAAACCTAACTATTCCTGAAGTAACATTACAGGATGTTTCTCAGAGTGAGATGACAATACCAATACCTGTTAGGATGGATGCACTTGCATTCTGTGTATCTCCAAACAAGCCTTACCACCTGTTCAATTTCTGTGAGCAGTTCTGAATGTATTTTAGCTTCTGTCTGTTGTAACATGAAGAGTATGGAGTCCTGATGGAATAGAAGCCTTGCAAATACACCTTGTATTTTATTCGTGGTCTTAAAAGGAGGAAATAGACTGGATGCAAAACTCGTGGAAATCTCTAAGAAATGGAATTTTTTCTATTAACTCAAAATAAATTGTTCCCAGCCTCAGAACTCTCCTGTCAAGTCCTAGTATCTAGATACTGAAAAAGATCTGAGAGATTATTTTTTGGGGACCTATTCTGCAATAAGCTGTCATCTCCCACTTTCATCCACTTCACAAATACAATACAAAACATCAGAGTAGCTATTGGTGGCTGTAGATATGCACAACTCTCTTTCATCGTGGGAAAATGACCACAAAAAAAAAAGTTATGGGCTATACTGTGTTATAATTAGTATACAAACATGTGATACTCTTATAAGAATGAAAGAAATAAGTACTAAATAGAGGTTTCATTTTGCTTTTCAAAATTGTATGCACATGACAGTTGTCAGGATACTTCATGGCTGGCAGGAGGAGGGAATAAAGGGAAGATTTTGAGTATGTGTACAACTCCCTCAAACAAAGCTGAATACTGATGTTTCTCATTACTCAGAAGTGCCAAAGTCTTCAGGATTACACATTATTTATCTTTAATACTTCAATACAGAGTCATTGTCTGCATCATCTGAATGTGTATATTTGCCTGCCTCTCTGATGCTGATTTTTTCATTTGACATGCCTGATTCAAGATGAAAAATAGCACAAAGGTCCGTGGGGTTTCATTAAAAATGAAATCCTAAAATATGGTGGTGTGGTAAAACTTACTGCAGCTTAAGAGCAAGTTCAAACTTAGAAGCACAATGTTACAAACATCAAGGTGGTAGTGACTATGACTTAACACCTAGAAATCAACCTTTAAACCAAGAAAAGATTTATGCATATGAGAAACTACTAGCCAGTGCAATAATTGTTTTTATGTATTTGTGAATGAAATTATGCAAAATATGTGTGCAAATGCATGAATTTTACTCACATGCTCGCCTATGTGCTATCCTGATTATATAGTTGCAAAATTCTTCTATTAAAAAGAGGTCTTTCCTTGTTTTTCTGCCTTAATTTATTATTGTGGTTCAATCTTTTCAATTGTTTGCTTTGTAAAGTGATTTTGTATTGTGTTCAGAGGATTCTCATGTGACTGTATCCAAAATAGATTAAAGACAAAGATAGTTATACAGAAAAACCAGGCAGATTTATATACCCACACAGGTATAAATAAGCATAGTTAACTTAAGATGATTATTTATACAATTCAGTAATATTTTTTCCATCATAATAATTAAGGTCTAATTTCAGCTGAATTATTTGAAAATGGTTTAAATATTTGGTAAATATTTATTAAAATGTTTTACAAAGTAGTTTCTTAAAGAAAGATTAACTTTACTTTCCTATAGAGATCTCTGGTATGTGACTGATTCTGTAGCTAAGTTAATTCATTAGAATATTTACAGTAGTTGAACACATGATAAATTTCGTAATAATTTTTTGTAAGAACTTTTAAAAATCAGACAGAATATTGTCATTAAATTCTCCCTTGGTTTAAAGGTATATGATTTTTTGGTTGCCACACCTGGCTCCAAACTGCCAGAATCCCATCATGTCACAAAAGCATAGGAGGACACCAAAGCCTGATCAAGCATATGCAGTCCAAAAGGAGAGCTCCACATTGTCTAATGTTAAGAAGATAGTGAATGTGTGGGAGTTAAAATGCATGTTTTTTGATACAACAGATCTCTTGAAAAAAGAATTTTCCACCCAGGGCTGATTGCAATGAAGGAAGATAAAGGTTTCTTCTCAGAATCACTTCCTAAAAAGCCATCTCTTTCCACCAGGTATGAACAAGGCATACCAAGTATGTATTAACTGTGTATTAACTGGGACACGTAGAAATTTCCTTCAAATTAAACAGCATGGGCAACTCCTAACCTATGCAATCATTCCTAGCACAGATGAAGAGAGACCACTAAAAGGGCAATAGCAATTTTTAAATTCTGAGACTGTTAAATTTATTATTGTATCAAGGATATGAAATCATTGCACAGTCCAGGAACCAGAAGAGAATCTCTAATTTTCTCCATCCAGAAGCCCCATGATTCCCCAGACCCAGGGAAAAGTCATGCAGAAATGTGAACTAAGGATGTTATGTAGGGAAAAGGAAAAGACATCTGTTTGCATTTTGGCAGGATCGAAAAACCACAAATGTGAATACTTGATATTGAAGAGATTCGTTGGGTAGCAAATAAACAGGGAATTTTGACGGTCTTAATAAGAAAGCATTTTGGAATTAAAAAGACAAATTAGTGGTGTCATTAGCAAGGAGGGTGGGTGTGCAAATCCATTATAGTTGTTTTCCATAAAGTTTAGTATTATTTTAATTGGAAAATACCAGATCTTTGGTTGGAAAATGCTAAATTGCTCTCAAATACTGAATGATCCAGGATATCTAAGTATTGCTAAATGACAATGCATCCGAGTGCAGTGAATTTAAAGAAGTTAAATATTCCCTCTTTAGGCTATTTGTATAGAAAGTAATGTAATTTTTTATCATATGTATATTTTGACTAAAAATTCTTGTGAAAAAAATTCAGATTTATAATCCCAGATTTTGATATGCTATAACACATAGCGACCTCTAATAAAGTAGCAGTCTTACCAAGTTGTTGATTGTTCAAAATGACAATTCACTGATAGAAGTCTTCCAACCACCATTAAATACTATGGAAATACATTAATTTTGAGGGGAAATGTGAGGAAGAAAATAAAACCCAGGCTCCTTGCAGCTTCAAATTCAGCATCAGAACTATTTATCTTCTATCCTATCCCCAGAATTTTTTACGACTTGAAAATGACAAAGTAAATTGTCAGTTTTTCAAGTCTACTTGAATTTAAAGAGAGCAATGGTAGACAGCAAATATTTCACCAGAAAGATGTGTTAGGTGTTCAAACAAAGCTTTTGCATTTATTCCTTTTTTAATTTCACAACTTCCTATAAGGCATGCTGCCACTTTCTTATACTGCAAAACTCCAAATAATAGTTTTGCAATTCCAGTGGTAACTGTTGGGATAATAGAAGCAGTTTGCATGGCAGGCTTCTGGCCCCTGCTTGTCTGTTCTGTAACCAAAAAGAAGACTCAGACAAATGTTAGGAGTGTTTTGGTAAAATTGAACAGCATAGAAAATGTCTTATTTCAGTAATAATACATGTAAAACTGTGTCTATCAGTCTTTAAAGTGAATAACACAAGAAAATACCAGAACATAAGTGAATGACTGTGTTCTCAGTGAAGGAACCTAACTTCTTGCAGAAAAGAAATAGGATGCCATGTTTTAATGTCAGCATTTAATACTAAACTCTGGAACAGCTACATCTGTCAAATCTTGAATTTTTCATTTGTGCTTTTCTGTTCAAGGTGCCCATTGTTTTAAGTACAAAAGTAAACATACGTGATGCATTGACTTCTCTCAAGTATCAAGCAGCTTCCAAAAAGAAAAAGTGCCTGGATATGGAAAGAAAGGAGGAATTCCTTCGCACTTTCAAAGAGCTTCCAAAGAGAATTTAGAGGAAGATGGCATTGTCAATAATGTCTAAATCAATTAAGAGAATAAAAGGAAATAGCAAGGTTGTTTTTAAAGACACCTAAAAGGAGAATCTCTGAAAATAAATAAAACTGGAAGTTCCTAGGCTGCTTCCAGCACATTTTCTCTGTTAAGTTAAAATAATGATTTTATCAACATTTGTCAGGAAAAAGGCTATTTTTTCTTAGTGACAGTTTCTCCTGTGGTATTAGGAATATGAGAGAGATTTATTAGAGTCAGAGGACATTATTGGCAAATTTAAAGGAAAAATGCACTGGTTTGTTTCTACCTTAACTGAAACTAGTGAAATTTTCACCACTGAATTGAATGCAATTGGATTAAAACTTCAGTTTTATCAAGTTATTAAAATTCGGAAGATTGATTCTGAATCCTGGTCTTTTGCAAGAATGGCCACATGTCTATGGGATTATTCAGAAGATGACCACCTAATGCATATTTAAGGCAATAAAATGCTTTTGTTAATGTTGTTTACTTTCATTGTTTATGCAGTGTGAAATGAACCAAATTGGGGAAAAAACCAAACAAAACAAAACAAACTGAAATAAAAGCAATTTTCCCCCTTGCATGCTTACAGACGAAATTTTACCATTTTGTGCATTTGAAAATACAGACTTGAAAAACACTGCAAAGTGGTTTAAGTAAAAATCAATTAATCTTTTTAATTTTAACTTCCACACTGAGACATGTAAATTCAATAAAGAACATGTCTGAAATACATTGATAAATGGTAATATTTAAAACATCCTTAATGCTGTGTTATAATTTAAAAGAAATTATATGAAGCTAGTAATATTATTTTTTTCCTAACTGTTCTGATTGAGGTTCAATATCTTAGTGTCAAAAGATGCATTTTATGGTTTATGCTATGTATGGAAAAAGAATCTTATTGATTTTTTTCTGGAACCCATCTGTTTGATAGTTGACTGCAGTTTCTGAGGATTAGGCTCAGTCACCCAGGTTCTTCTGTCCTTTCTGTGCTTCCATATGCTGTTTCAAGTTCCCTTAAAAAGTATTATTGTCTCCCCAACCCACCATACAGCCCCTGCCTCTGTGCTTCTAACTATATTCAACTCCATTTGTCAGGCTAGAATATTTTTTGTAAACTGTAACTGAAGAGAAATCTTTGTTTTGATTTAGTGAAATTTTCACTGATTTTTCAGGATGACATTGTGGATCACTGAGTTCACTGCAGGCGTCAAAGATCTCAGTGCCTCAGACCAGTTCCATTGCAAAGATAGAATAGAATCAGAATCATAGAATTAAGGTTGGAAAAGACCTCTAAGAACACTGACTCTAACCTTGGATGGAACATGACTTAGTGTTAACTAAATCATAGCACTAAATTCCATGTCCAGCTGTTTCTCGGCACTTCTAGGAACGGTGACTCTACCACTCCCTGGGCAATCTGTTCCAATGCTTAACCACCCTTTGAGTGAAAAATTTCTTCCTGATGTCCAAACTAAAATTCCCCTTGTGCAACTTGAGCCCTCTTGTTCTGCTGCTTCTTACCTGGGAGAAGAGGTCAACACCCCACCTTGTTACAGCCGTGAAGACATTGAATAGGGCTGGCCCCAATACTGAGCCCTGGGCATCACCACTAGTGACCACCTGCCAACTAGATGAGATCATTCACCAGCATTCTCTGGGCCCTTCCTAAATCCATGCTGGCTGGGCCTGATCCCCTGGTTCTCCTACATGTGCTGGACACTCAAGATTATCTGCTCCGTAATGGCACCGCAGTCAGGCTGCCAGGCTTGTAGTTACCTGGATCCTCCTTCTTACTCTTCTTGCAGATGTGCAACACACTGGCTAATCTCTAGTCCTCTGGAACTTGCCTGGAGTGTGACTTGGTGAACTCTGAATAAGCAATAATAAAATTATGCCTTTTGTATTTTTGTTATGTCATCTTGCCTTGAAATATTTCTAAATTTGTTGAATAATTAATCTTTAAAACAATCTTAGATTACACATCTTAGATTATGTAGAGGTTAATTAAATAAATTTTCCCATGAATCAGTCTGAAATAAACATTTCTTCAGCAAGCCAAGAGGCAGCACGTCTGCTACCACCGACAGACGCTTCAGGCCTGTTTCATCTCCAGGATGTGAGATCTTCTGGGACTTAGAATTGCTCATTGTAGCTTCTCTGTAAACACCCAGTAATTAATCTTCCTGATATGAGGTCTGAGATCCTACTCTCATGCTCTCACAGTTTGTGGAGGTTTTCACAGTGAAGAGGATGAGAACACAAAAAGATAAAGTCATATGTAGACAATAAAGGTTAGTAGCCTCACTTTAGAAACCAATTAGTATTAGTGATGCCCTATTTATCGCAGGCCTTGGAGAAAGTATGGTGTATGGGGGAAGTTATTTGAGGAAAAAAAAGAAAAATAGTTTTGTGCGCAGCTGATTTAATGTATGAGACAGATGGAATGATATGGCTGGATCTTTTCATGACAGTAATGCCCTTTGATGAGCAAGTTACCTAAATCAAATATTTTTAGAAATATTTACTAACACCTGTTTTCTGGATCAGCAACTCTGGGTTTCATAATGAGCATTGGCAACTGAAATGTGAAGTGGCTGTTCATATTATTGTTACTTATTCATAAAAGAAAAAAAAAAGGTTTAATTGGTGGATTTGATATCTGATGCCTAAAGAACAGGTTTTTAGCCAGTGATAGTCAGATTCATTGTTAATGGAAACAGCTATCACCCTCAGATGTCAATCTGACACAATCTACAGAAGGTGTGCTGCACCTCTCTGCTGATAACAGAGAGCAATGAGAGGAAAAGCTTAGGCTAAATATACAACTGTAAGGTAGATTTTATAAGACAGGGCAATTTAAAAATGGTTCATAGTTTTTGAACACCATTAGAATAAAGACATTACTCTAAACCCACTTTTTGAAAAATAATGTTGTGTGTTTTTCTGTGTAAAAAAGTATAAATTATTCTAACAACAACTCTGAAAATATAAACAACTTTGAGTTTTTAAATAAGTAAGATACTGGGCTAGATTTATTACCACCATTCAAAAAGAAATTCTAAAGGAAATTTTATACCTCTCCATGAAAAACAAAAAAATGTGAATCCTAATAGCTTGTAGGAAAAATGAATATCTGTCTGTAATTAAACTGTTTCTTGTATTTTTTTAGATACAGATAAATATAGTTTTCTGAATACCTGGAAAAACAAGGTTAAAAACATTACTGGAATGATTGTGTACTTTTTGGTGTAGAATAAAAGGCTCAATCAGAGGAATATGGAAAGAAAAATGTCATATTTTAAAATGTGTCTTTGGCCTTGTGACTTCTCCATGCAGGTTCTGTGACCTTCTTTGAAGGTCCAGTGACTCTACATGCAAAATAGAGTGTGACTTTATGATAAATTAAAAGAAGTTGCTGCCCAGCCAGTGGCAGAGCAATGAAAACAATATTTTTCCAATGCATGCTGCTGAGCAGGGACACTATGCAGATTCTGAAAATAAACATTTAAAGTCATCAGTAAAAAACAGAAATGCCATCCCTAGCTAAGAACTACCACAAGTGCTGTGATAAATTGAGGTTTAGAATCAGCTTGGATATTTAGTAACATGAAAACATGGCAGGATTCCTATATATACCATTCTGGGTGAGCTAATCAGTGGTTTTCCTTTTCCTCACCCTACTGAGATTGATGTCATCTGTTTCATTTGAACTCCTGTCTGACATATGCCTTTTACTGGTTACCAGGCAACCAGCATCATCGAGAAAGCTAAACATGTGCATCAACTATTATTCACATCAATGCTTTATCTCAGAGTACCTCAAAACATCTCTGCCAATTCACAATTTTGGTTTCCCAGCCTTCAGTCCCTGAGGAATGGCTTCATATCACTAAATTGAGAAGAAAATGGGGATGCAGTTTCTTCAAGCAAATAAAATTTTCTGAAAATTTTATTGAAGGTTTAAATATAGTTCTAGAATTCTGACAGCTTGATTTGTTGAATTTTTTTCTTAAAGCCAACAAACAAAACCTTAAACCTTCACTATTCATTTAGATCTTTTCAGGAAATCTGTAATGAGGCAGCACAGCTGAGGTATACAGAAAGATTTGCACTCTTTCTCATAAGGATATGTCATTTTCTAAAGGTCTTGTAGAGGTTGTGAGAAGTTTGAAGAGTGGCATCAATGTTGGGCTATTAAGAAATACATAAATAGAGTCTGAAGTATAGAGATTAACCTACCATGGCCTTCAAAGATATTTTTTCAGGTCAAAAATGAAATAATAAATTCAATCACCATACAGTTTAATAACACTCTAATATTGTTTTCCAATTAAGAGTAGTGCTGCTCTGCAGAAGTTGCTCAAGCTAACTTGTATGAACAAAATCCTGGCACAGAATTGACACTAGAAGACCTAGATGGATCTTTTGAACATGAATTTTAATTTTGCATACTTTTGTTTGCTGCTAAAATGAAAATTTAATGCATGGGACAAAAAACATTCAGTGGCTACACAGTATATGAAAGTTTACAGAGCAGAAATCAATATAAATTCATAACTGGGCTAGTAGAAGCTCTCTGCTTGCCTAATTGTTAAGAATAATTAATTAGCAATAAGTTGTCCCTGTTTTAGTTGTCAAAAGAGTTCAAACTTGATTTATGTTCCTCTGAGTCACATAGTTTTCAGCAGCTCTATCATTCAAATTCAGTTCCATATTTGTAAAAATATCTGTTGATTTTTTAAAAATAAATTCCTGAAAAATATTAAATCTATAGCATCTCTAAAGCTTATAAAGATGATCTCAAGGATTGTGCATGAAAGTACCCCTGATAGAAATGTTAAAGAACACTGGGAAAGAGAGAAAAATCACTTCTAAAAATATAAAGCGTATATTGTCTTACTGTCAGGAAAAACAATAAAATAGAAAAACAAAAACCTAATTTGCCCCAGTTAGCCAGAATTGATGATTAATGATGAAAATGGGCTTGGCGAGCACTCCTATCAGCTTCCTCAATATCCATCCTGGATTCCATCCTGCCCCACAGATTTGTGTCTAAGTACTGTAGAAGGTTACTGACCATTTCCATCTAGATTATGGAGCCTTCTGCTTCTTGTTTACACAGGAAATTGCTGATCAAATCTGGGCTTGAGACTACCCAAGACTTTGTCTTCTGCAGCTTTTCAACCCTCTTAATCTTATTTCCCAAATTAGTAAAAATAGCCATTTAAGTTAACTTGCATCAGTCTTGTAATCCTCCTCACAGCAGTTATAGCACCAATTGAAGCTGTAATTAGAGAATGAACCTTTATTTCCACAAAGAAAGCAAAATGCATCCAGTAAAAATGTTTGATTCCAGAAGGAGTGGAGTGGCCCATTTCTTCTGTTTTCATACAGTCTGAAATGAGGAGTGTAAAGGAGTATCAGGTCGCCAGTGTAGGCAGTATTTTGTAATGTAAACCACATTGCTACAGCATTTTAAATAAAAGGCTGGGAATGATGGGCCAGCAGGTAACACAGACAGTATAGCAACAGTTGTCAAGCCATGCCTGCAAAACGTGGGTGTAAATTGTATAATCTGTATAAATTGTCCCAGCATCATAACAATACTCTGTAAATGGCAGTTTATGAACACAGACATCAATATATCGATGCAGGCAAGATTTTAAAAATCATAGAATGTGTAAGGATATCACCACATCCCTATCTGCCGCCTTCTAAATATTCAGGAGCAGGTAGTAAGCAGACACACATTGGTCATGAATTCAGAAAACCAACATATTTTGCTTTGTTTTTGAAATCCCCACAGAGTGCTCTTCTGTATTCTCACACAAAGAGTCTCTGCTGAATATTTGTTCCCTGGCAAAATTTAGACTGGATTTGCAGTGAGATCCTGGTGGATTTGAAGTCTGGATGACAACCTAAGAGTGACAAGGGTGTCCTGGCTACTGCCCTCCAGTACCCAGCACTCCCAGCTGTGGGTTAAGCCAGCCCTGGGAAGGGGCCCTTTGAACAGAGCAGAGAGGATTCAGAGCCTTTTGCAGACCAGCACTGCATAAATTATCACTGGTTATCAGGAAGGCTTGAGAAATGAAGAGGTCCAGCACATCTGTACATTTGTTTCTTTCACAGTACCTGGCACATGCCAGTTCTGGTACAAGCAGCACAGGAGGAAATAAATGGATTTGGGAATTGTTCAAAAGACAAGTGGCTTTTTTCCCTCATTTAATTATTTTATTTTATTATTATTTTATTATTATTTTATAATCTATTCCAGGGAAAAACAAGTGTTTGAATAGCAACTTTATTTGTCTTTTCTGAGCTTGAATGTGGTCAAATATGTTATTGTTGAATTTTTAAAGCTAATTTATTTAATAAATAAAAATCTAATGTTCCCTGATTATAAGAAGGCTTAGAATATTTTAAGAAAAAATACGGGATCTTAAGAGGAGACCAATTTGAATGGCATTTTAGTGCCCTTTGAAGCTGCACATCTCTTTTATATATGATTATATTTTCTTAGTAGTGAACAGAAAAGTCTATTTCAAAACCAAATTAAACACATGAATATTGGGGCTTCCCTTTCCTTTCTTATTATAGTATAAATACCATTTCTGCATTCTGAATAATGGGTTTCTAACATATCTCTCCTTTGCCTTAGTCTTGACAAGTGACAGCACTAAGAATTGCACGAAGATTTCTAAAAAAGAAGATGCATTTGGAGATGCACTAATGCCTCACACAGTCTACAGCTTCAGGCACATATGGGTTGTATGGTTCACTTTGTTTTCTGCTTCATAAGCATGGGCAAACACAGCTGAGAAATACTCCCTAAAGTCCACAATTAAAACTTCTTTTCAAATTCTTTTCCAACAGTATGTTTTTTGGCGTTAATAAGGGTGAATATTTTACACACAGAATGCTCAATGTGAAATAAAAGGATCTATTGTTACAAATTTTAAGTGAATTTTTATGAAACAGTTTCATATATCCAGAAATAAAGCTTTGTTGTCCAGCCAGAACTAAGAGTGTGATTAATAGGCTAATTACTTCAATAACATTTAGTGATGAGATTAGCAATGTAACAGGAAAAAATACACAAGGAAAACATGTAAAACACGTCATACTTTGCCTATGCCCTCACAATCTACTTTTGCACCTGTAACCTAATTTTATTTCTGAGTAGCTGCACATCAAGACATTTTCTTTAGTAATACCTCTTATCAGTGTTGTGAGGCAGCAATGTTTAGCAGTTTTCAGAAAAACACTAGACATATGAAGTAAAAAGAACTCAAAGGAAAAAAAAAAGATGATAAATAGAACATGAAATATTTTTTGACTTCTGCAACTTACTTTTGATGTTGCTGTTGCATCAGAGGAAGCTACTATAGTCCTTCCTTGAATTAAGAATCCTACCGTACCCTTCCAGTACATATTACCTTGAATTATTCTTTGCCAAAAATGATGCCAAATGCCAACAACAGCATGTGAGGCTGTGGAGTTTTTCTTATAATCTTTTCAAAAATTATCTAGAAGATTTCTGATTTTACTGCATGCTTTACAAGACTTAAATGCATTTTAACATATATTTCTAAGCTATTTCATCTCATAATCAAATACTTATTAAATTAATTCCAGGATAGCTATTTTTTATTAAAGTACTATATGTGAAGGAACAACTCAGAATTTTTTAAAAGTAAAGTAAGCTAATTTACTGATACTGTGAAACTAGGCCTCTAACAACTTAGGGCTATTTTTAATGAAACTCCAAAATCTTTTAGAATTCCATAATAGATTTGAGAAAACAAATGTGCCCATGCCTATTTCCTGTCTCTTGAGGGAGATCAAGTTTCCAATAAACAGGAATTAGCTAACTCTAAATATATATTATATTACAAAGTTGGAAAGAATATCCTTTCTTTCAACAATTGCACATACTGTACAATTGAGTGTGAATATTATTCAGGAACATTCATGACCCAACTTGTCAATTTTTGCTTCAAAATAATTATAGTAAAAGACTAAAAAGAGCTCCAATTCTTTCAGTTCTCAGGAAAAGGCTCGTAATTATTCAAAGTAAATAAGAAAAACAAATAAAATAATTAACTTTCCAGGCCCAAACCTATGATTTTAATTTTGAAAGACAAATACTTAAAAAAATGCCTTTGTGAATGATTTAACTGTTTAGCGATTGGCATGGCAATTCAATAGTAGTGACAGCAACTGCATTTAACCAACCTAGTCCAGCTCAGCCCACATGAAGAGATGAGTCAAAGAGCTGCTTTAAGAACACATACATTTTTTCAGTACTAAAGAAAATTAAAAGTGCATATCAAAATACTGATTTTCAAAGAATGGCAGAGGTAAAGTCTGTCTCACTAGAGTTTCATATTCCAGTGCATTCTCGATTTCCTGCCATTAGTCCATAGAATAACACTATGTTTGTTTGAATGCTCTGTATCTATATCACAAGAATGAAATGCTATCCAGAACCCCTCACATAGAAATTAAAGCATTCCAATTCATGTTGACAGACCATTACCTAATGTGAATTAAAATTAACATTTAAGGTTTTTTTGTTTGTTTTTTTTTTTTTTCCAGCAACCAGACCACATCAGAGAGAAACTGCTGGTGCATCTTGCAGCCCTGTACATTGATTTGGCCAACACAAATGCCCAAAAACCTGTAAACTGATAATGTCATGTAGAATAGACTAAACTTACAAATCATCTGTATATGGGGACAGTTTCTTTAATTTATGACATGATTTCCAAAATATACCTCCATGCACCCAATTAAAATTATTTTCCTGTTTCAAAGTAGTTGTCAACTGTTTACAATTTTCTGACTTTTAAAGCTCTGCAGGGAAAATCTCTAATGCACAATTAAAGAAAGGCACTAACTACATACTTTTCTTCAAATGCTTTCACAGATCCTAAAGGATGCTAACAGCAACAGTGAAAATGGTCTTAAAGGTATCTTTAAAGGAATGTACCCAATGTCCTATTTCTTCCTGAATTCTCAGACTATCATTTTCGCTCAAGACAAATGAATATTCCTTTTTCCTGCAAGCCACAGTCATCTTCATAAGGTTCCTCTTTGTGGCCAGCAGCATTTATCTTCATCACATTAATGATGAATGACACT
>JAYDZK010000001.1:79685017-79734725 GCA_034509185.1 Euphonia xanthogaster
TGAATTAGAAGTTCTTTCATTCTTTATATAAATTGGACAGTTCAGTTTCTTTTCTCTTGGCATTGCAGAATATAGTAGGGGTAGAAAGAGAAAATACAGGTAATTCACAACATTTTCAAACATACAATGTGTGAATTTGTAATTTGCACAAGCGTCTAAGCGGGAATGATTTAACAGACTATTATTACCAGCATTAATTGCTCCCATGTATATAGATATACAAAAAAATCATCATTCTATGTAGAAAATAATTTCCTTTGGAATACCCAGGTTTTTTTTATTTAGGAAGCTACTTGTATCCCTGGAAACAAAAAAGTATCACTGCTTTCAGATAAAAAAAATACAGAGATCATTTTTAAAACAACTTTTTCATTGTGCTTGTCACTGAAGTCTAAAATTAAGAGATGATTCAGTAACCTCCTTAAGCGAGTCCACTATATTCCTAGTGCAATAAGGAATAAAGGTTTTTGGGAAGGAGGCACTGAAGAAAATGAAAAGATACATCCATTTTTCTACTATTTCTATTGTTAAATTTTTCACCTTTAGTGGGAAAACTTACATTGAAAATGCTACTAGAACACAAAATATTTGATTTTGGCTTTTGTAGCTAGCAGAGCATTGTAGGTGAATGACATGTTTTGCTGGAAGCCTCAAGCAGAATATCCACAGTCCTTGATGCATCCTGTAAGTGAAATAATAAGCTTTCATATGGCTCAGTTTTCTGAGGTTATAAAAATCTCTCTCTTGTGTAGACAAGATGTTTCTTCAAAACTAATCACTTCTTCTAAAACTACATGTCTCTTCTATGATCCCACTGAATTTAAGAGGTATTGGGTCAATGCTGGAATTCATGGTGTTATGTTTAGTTTCTCCTAGTGTCATCTTGAGAATCTCTGAATCTGGTGTCTTCCATTTACCATCCAAAAAGACAACATTGGGTTCAACTTTACCAGACTAATGAAATCTGCATTTTCAAGGTCATGAATCCGTGCAATCTTAATGATACTTTTAGAAAGGTCAAATGATAAAAATAAGATTTACAGAAGCCAGAAAAGTGGGATTAAACTCAAAAATGAGTACTGGAAATGAGTATGACTAATACTTTATTGTCAGGGAGAATTTAATGATAATCTAGAAGAAAATGTCTACCTCAATTCAAGATTCTAAATTTTGGACTATAATCTTTGTCTTCAGGCATGCAAATGGATAAAGTCGCTGTGAAAAAAAAGTTTAACAAAAAGATTCTTTGCTTTTTATGCAGCAATTCAGCAGTAAGAGAAATCATCATTTCTGTGGGAAAAACCTGGCTGAAAGCTGCCTTCCTCTGATATTTGCAGTAGGTAGCTACATGCAGGTATTTCCACCCAGAACTCTGTCTTGGCATATTCAAGATTTAGAGATTTGGGTCTCTTTCACAAACTTTCAGTGCAGTTTATTTGAGCATCATTGAAAACCGGAACTGGGACTAATTACTCTTTTTTTTTTGTCTTGTTTTTAATGCAAGATAATAAATTATTTTCTTATAATGAATATGTACTTTTTTTTGTTTGTTTGCTTGTTTGTTTCTTTCCCAAAAAAGAATCACAGAATCACTAGGTTAGAAGAGACCTTCAAGATCATAGAGTCCAACTCAGCCCTAACACCTCAATTAAACCGTGGCACCAAGTGCCATATCTAGTTTTTTTTTAAACACATCCAGAGATGGTGACTGCACCACCTTCCTAGGCAGACAATTCCAGTACTTCAGCACCCTTTCAGTAAAAAACCTTTTTCCTAATATCCAACCTATATTTTCCTTGGTGCAGCTTAAGAAAACATATTAAAGCATGTGTTCATGGCTTGGGAAACATTCACCAGATAACCTAAAGGACCCTGGTTAAAGAAAGGTGATGGGAGAGGGGTGTTAATCAGCCAACTTCATCAAGCTCTGTCTGTTCAAATACTTAACAGTAGAACTTTAGATCCCCAAAGAGAGCTGACCATTTCAAGAATGATGAGAACTACTCTTGTACTTTGATTTTTAAAGCAGAACAGAGGTACCCAAATCCACTTGTAGAGCATGGCCTTTGCCATTCATTCTGACTCCCAGTGTCTAAACTTACAACAAGGTATAGATTAATTTATGAAATTATTGGCAACCACTGTTTTTACAAGCTGAGAGAGAAATTAAACAGTAATAGATTGGTTTCTCTTAGGTATTTTTTACGTGTCATTATAAATGACATAACATTTGCTCTTTTAGTAGAAAAAATTTAGAGAACCTTTCAAGAAAATTTTTTAAACTTTCTCAAATCAGGAGTGAATGCAGTAGCCATCCTCATCTAGGTAAACATTTATACACTTGAATTTTATTCACAAAACACAATTTGTTTTCAAACTATCTATAAACCACAGCAAAATGGAAATACTTTGTACGTTACACCCTGTTTTACATCCTCCTGGAAAACTTTGGTTTTCCTTAGCTTTTAAGCCAGAGGGTGACACATGTTAATTCTAAAGCAAGATGTCAATCTGTTGCTCTTGAGGCCAGTAACTGCCTCAGAAAAACCTTAAACTGGATCTGGGGTCTGGACTGTGAAATTAACAGCCCTTCAGGTATTAGTTCCATCCCCTCTTGTTATCGGCGCAATTGTCAGTGCCAAGGTGGAGGTGGAACACCTGCATGCCTTCTGTTAGAACCAGGGTATGATTTTACTGTGCATTTATACCTACAGTCCTCTTGGAATTCCTCTGCAATTTTCTGCACAAAACCCCAACTACACCTTTTTGTCAGGTTGAGTAACAGAAAGGCCCAGTCATGAGTTGCCCTACAAAACCCATGGCATTTTCATAGGTTTTGCAAAAACTCATCCGGTAAAAAAAAATTCCTACTCACACTGTATTTTGCACATCATAGCAGTTTCCTGTGTTCAGAATTGAGGATATAATGTTTTTATTGAGAGATATTTTGTTTTCATAAACTTCAGTAAACACTAACTGCATAAATCCCTCGTAAGCAAATATAAAATAAGCTTATCTTCCAGCTCATAGAGAGGAGCTTAATATCCACTTCTTTTAGATAAGTAATTTTGGAACTGCACTGGGTAAACATTTCAAAAGCAATTAAAAAAGTAATCCTTGATTTTCGATAAAGAACTTGAACATCCAGTGACCTGTGAGCATATCAAAATACTTTTTTAATTGAAGAGTATTATATTGTGTAGAACTACATGCAACTTATCAGCAAAACAAGTAAAAGGTTATTAGACAGTGAGAGTGGGCATTTGTTTTACACTTGTTTTAAAGACTTCTTTATTTACATGGCTATTTTCATCAGCTGCAGTGTAAACAACATAACTTTCTTTTGCAAACAAAAAATAACCCTGAAAATACATAGATGGGAATTGAAAGCTCAATATAAAATCAACACCTGGATTAATATGCCATTCCCATGGTAGCAGATCCTAATTTCTCAATAAAACATGATTATAGCTAAGAAAACAATTACTGGTTTTATTTTTCTGGGGCTCCATAAAATCAAAACACAATATCTGAAAAGAAGGCAAAGCAATATCCAAGCTTTAGACAAGGACGAATACAAAGTTTGTTGTATAGTCCTTAATTGTATCACATATAACAAGAAGTAAGGGGACAAATACAGGGAGAGAAAAAAATAGAAAAAATACAAATGCTTTTTTTCACTTGTTTGCACTCAATTTGAGATCATCCAGTGGGAGGAAGATTACTTTGTAAGATGCTCTATGAACTGACACACTGCTGTTCAGCAAAGAAAGATAACGATGCAGAAACCTAAAGTGTAATTGGTAGAGATAGAATTAGCTGATTTTTCTTGAGTAAATTAAATAGAAGTATCTCCAGCATTTTAGGGCACATATTATTTAAAAAACACAAAGTACCTGACTGAAAAATATCTACAGCTGAGTGGTTATATTTTGTTTACTGCAAACAAAAACATTTTTCATTATCATTCCTTTGTTTAGTATCTGTTTCAAATCCCCTAGTTGCTGTTTCCCTTTTTTGCTTGCTTCCTAAATTAGCACGGCTCTTAATATGCATTAACCATTTCAAAGCAAAAAAGAAGTCTAAACCAACCTCAAAACTACCACCACCACCTCCACTGAAAACATTGAGAAAAGCCAAAGCCCTCCTCTTCTTTAGTAACTCTGTCTTGAAGAAAAGTTAGAAGGATTTGAATGCATGTTTTTTATCAGGTTTGGGTGTTTCTGAATGGGATACTGTCTTTAACAGGATATGTTACCTTTAAGCTTTGACAATGGTGGGGCTGGAGGGACGATCTCTGCAAGACAAAGCCAGGGGCTGCCCTGTGCAGCAGTTCCAGCTGGCTCTGATAGACTCATCACAGGCCACAGCTGAGCCCTTCAGCCAAGTGTGTGATGACTTTGGGAAATATATTTGAGAAAGAGGGCCACACTGAAGTGATGTCAGGGGTGGGGAGGAAGGGGGGTGGGTAGGCAGGCGGGCAGGTAGGCAGGCGGGCAGGCGGGCAGGTGGGCAGGCAGGCGGGCAGGTGGGTAGGTGGGCAGAAGGAATATTAGGGTCAGGTGAGGAGGAGATGCTTTATAGCAAAGCTCTGGAGGGTCCACAGGCTGTGTAGCACACACGCTAGAATGGGCACATTCCTGAAGGGAGTGTGATGTGTGGAGCAGCAGAAATGAGTATGAAGAAAAGTGAATTGGGAGAAAAGTACAAGAAACAGAAGTGGTAGGAAGCAAAATGTTACCAGCTTCCTGTGCTTCACTGAAGAGACTGAATGCAACCTGCAGTACTAAAAAGGTATGTAGAGATTAGGAAATGGGGAGCAGAGGTGCTTTCCATAATTACCTAAATGTTTGGCTTAGTTTATGAATATTTCAATCAGTACTTACTTTTTTGTTTAATTACCAATAAATTCCCAAAGTTGAGTCACTTTGGCCTGTGACAGTAACTAGTGTGTGATTTCCCATTATTATTTTGATCCCTGAGTTTTTTCCACTACTGATCTTTTTGTTTTTTTCCCCATCTTGTAGTAGGGATCAACTGGTTGGGTGTTTGGCTGACAATCAGGGCCAAAACCAATGCACAGGAAAACCATAGAGGGCTTACTTTTAGGCTTTTGAGGTTTGCTTAATTGTGCAATAATTTTTGACCATTCCAAGTAAACACCAAAAAAAAAAAATTAAAAATTCTGTCAGATATGAGACTTTGAGAGGATGGGAACTTCAATTACTATATAAATATAGGTGCTGGAAGATGGAAAACACTTTAAATATCAGGTTTGTTGCTACAAGCATAATGTAGATAATTAAGTTTGATCAGTTGTGAGATAAATAAAAGAATCACAAGGTAGTCATATAAGTCTTCAAAAAGTATTGCTGCTGGAGAAAGGTAGATACATTGAAGATGAAATTGCACACAGAAATTTCTTCTGGTGGACAAATAAGAAAATATAAGGAGTGAGTAAGAAATCAAGTAAAGAGGGCAGGAAACCTGCATGGATGGGCAAGGAGATTTTATCATATATCAAAGAGTGTAAAGATATTTTATGGGATGTGGAAAAAGAGACAAGTCACATTGGAGGACTATAGGAACATTTTCAGGAATGCAAGAGGAAGGCCAAAGGCCACGTGGAATTGAATCTGGCAAGGACAACCAAAATGAGCTTCTATAAGAAAATCAGCAGCAAAAGGAAGATTCGTGAAAATGAGGCTGCTGCTGAACAAAATGGGCAACGGAAGACACAGAGAAGGGGGAAATACTGAATGTCTCCTATGCCTTTGACTTTACTGCTGAGACAAGCCCTCAGGAATCCTAAACCTTGGATTTAAGAGAGGAAGGCTGGAGAAAGAGAGACTTCCCCTTGGTCAGAGAACGTTGGGTCAGAGATCAGCTAGGCAGACTTAACACCCATAAATCCATGGGCCCTGATAGGATGTACCCACGGGTGCTGAGGAGCTGGCAGATGTTGCTAAGTCACTATCCATTACGTTTGAAAAACCATGGAGAACAGGAGAAGTGTCCAGTTACAGGAGGAAAAACAATGTTACTCTCACACTCAAAGGACAGCAAGGAGGACCTGGAAAACTACTGGTGAGTCAGCCTCAACTCCTTCCCTGTAAAAGTAATGGAACAGATCCTTTTGGAGGTCCAAAAGGTTCATCAGCAATAAAAGTAACTGTAGTATATAAAAAAAGAGAAATGGAAAAATGAACTAATTTCCCCTTAACTGATAAAAGTAGTTACAGTACTGTGAGCAGGCGCTAGTATTAAGATCAGAGATAGGATGAACCATCAGTAGATCATCAATATTAAAAACTGGAATGGAGAAGAAAAGAAATTAATCATCTCAGCTGCATCTAAGTCACTGTATTTCATACATTTGTACTTGATGTTCATGTGATCATATATGCCTGAAGGAAAAGTTATGCCTTCTATATTTTTCATATGATTTTAGCATTAAGTTCTTACAGTACTGGGTAGTATTTGAAGAAATTAGAGATTCAAGGGGAAAAAAAATTCTGACAAGAAACCTGCCCTCTTCTTCATAGATGAGACAGTTACATAATGTCAAAATATTTTGTGGCTTTTTGTTATTTTAATGAAGAAGTTCCACAGCACTAATGTTTGATGCAGAGGGCATAATACATACTTTATATATCTAAATCTTGTTTACACATAGAGGGGAGGGGGGAAAAAAGCACAAACATGCTAGGTGTAAGCATTTTACCTCCTTTTCAGTCTCCACAAAGGAACAGATAACATGAAAACAGTATTTTTTTAAATAATTAATCTAAAAATCAGCAAATAATTTAAGCATACTGGAGAAGATGATGCTCCTCTATAGATGCAAAATAAGACTTCTTCTTGGGCAGATTTTAAAGAGACTTTGCATTCAGTCCAACTAGGAGAGTAACAAGATATTAGAACATAAAATGACAGATGAAACCAACTGCAATGAAAGTACATAGGTATTCAGCAGGATTTAGTGCAAGGCATGATTCAGGAAGAGCATTGCATTGTCTTCCATTAGAAATAAAAGCATTAGGTAGCTATTTTCTTTAAGGTTTTTAGGAATAAAAGGATCCTAAGAAGAGAACTGAGCAAAGAGAATAGTCTTTGTGTTTTGTGTTCAAAAAGGAAGACCAAAACAATGTTTTCTTCTGCTGGTGAATGTCAATTTTTTTTCTGATTAACAAAGGATTTTGCTGTTTATCAATAAATTGAAAATTTGACCTGTTTTTCTAGATAAATGGCAAAAATAATAAATATATTTTCCACTCAAATATTTAGTTTTTACTTTTGTATGAGAAATTTCTCATAAACCATAAGAAATGTAGATTATATTATTGTCTTAGAGAAGAAGCTAAGTGATCAACTACTTTCATCACAAGAACAAAATTAAGATATTGTTGGCTACATGGACAATACAGTCCATTCTCTCACACCTGCCCAGCCCAGCTTCCTCCCTTCCTTTCAAAGAAAGAAATCAGCTTATGAGTGGTTAATCAAAGCACATAATTTTTTGCTTAAGATAAAGGAAATTAATTTTTTTTTTTTTTTTGGTGTAGCAGAAAATTTCATTTGTTTCTACCCTCATGACAAAAAGGAAGGAAACACCTAAAGAGCAAATGATGAGAGTAGAGGTAGCACAATTCTGATAAAAGTCTTAGGCTCTCAGATGTAGGAAGGCATTTGAGAAAATGCTTCAAACTCTTATACTTAAAACCTTTAGTCCACTAATTCTGTTTCTGAAAACAGCAGAAGAGATGGCAATAATAATCTTCCAAGGTAACTAGACTTTATATTTTCCTAATGGGTGGAATTATACCTCAAGCAGTGAAGCAGTGATACACTTGTCCTTGACAAGTTTAGTATGACATGTAAAGACAAAAAAAAAATACAAAGATTTTGTATTCCACTATGCAATCATACAGATGAAAGCAAATAAACCCAAACATTATCATTCCAGGTAAGAGTTTTCATCAGAAATTTCCAAAACCAGCAGGGGGGTAGACTGTCTTAGTAGTGTGTACACTAAATGGCAAGAAGTTGTGGTTCCATCATAAGTATCAAATACGAAGTATTTCAAAATAATGAGTGTGATTAAAGTTACCTAAATTAATTGTTAATAAAAAATTGCTCGCTTCTAAACTTATAAAATGTTATTGAAATCGGTAATTCTGTCACATTTTATAATGTGAGTTGCTAAATGCCTGGCTCATGCTGAACTGCCACATTATCTGTGTACTCATCACAAAATCCCTTCTAAAATGGCATAAGAACAATGAAGTTTTAGCATGTGAAAGAATTAAACCAATAGAACAGATGAATAGATCCACAATTGATAGTAAATTTCGTTCTGATTACCTCAAGAATTTTGATGATCTTCAGACAGCTTTTCTGTCAAGATGTGAGTGTGTAACTTCAATTAAACCTTGCAATATGCAAAGGCTGGGAATATAAACTTTGTAAATAAGACACAGCTGTCATGCAGAATTTAATTCCTTGTAACCCCTCAGAATCCCTAGTCAGCACCACTGTTTCCACTGAGATTTTTGGTAAATTGATGGTGAATTAGGGAAACAAGACTGACTAGAAAAAGAACAAAAAGCCAAACAAACCTTAACTAGCTAAAAGGTTGTCATTGAACTTTGAGTAAAGAGACCAAGAACATGGCATACCATGTAATTTATAGAAAGACATGTTAGTACAGTAGCTGGTATTTCAGATCTCCCTTTAATACACAGGATCAAATTGAAGAACTAGCTTGTCTTTCAGCTTTGTTAAACACCCAGGAATAACTCCTGGCATATAGATTGCAAAAAAATAACTTTTCTGGCATTTAAAAATGAATTTAAAATGGACAAAGTGTTGCTGTTTTCTTTAATTTTAATTTGCAGCACTTTCGCCACCTTAAAATTTATCATTTCTGATTACTTAGCTTTTTAAAAAAGTTTGGAAAACATAGCCATAATATTATAATTTCTTAATTATTTCTAAATATTGGACTGTTAAAATATTATTTCTTAAGTTAGAGAGGAGATGTGGTCCATCAACGAGAAAAGTGTATTAGAAATATACATCTATGGACCAAAAGAGGGTTGAAAAGAATGAGGAGGTAAAAAAAGACATTTATTTTTACCACAAATTTTTCTTTTTTTAATTGAGCAGAGTTTAATATTTTACCCCAAGCTGGAGAATAAAGAAAAAAGTTTGACAACACTTGGTTAAATCCTCTTCCAATAATTCTTGAAATAGAAGCTTTTCAGTTCCTTTCTTTGGCCTTAGGAGTGAGCTTCGGCAAGCAGATATAACTCTGACCTCTGTTGTCTGGCATTTTAGTTTTTTGAACTAGAAAACAACTTTTTTTTTCAGGTAACCAATTTAGTGTCATTATCTAATTTTAATTAAATTCTGATTCCAATATGTGTTTTTTTCCCCCCCATTGATTAGTGGAAATATTGTCAAGCTTTGATGTTTGAGTTCAAGTTTTAAATGGAGACATCATCTTTGAGTGCCTGTGCTTGAGACTGGGACCTCTCATCATAGGCATTGAAAAGAGGTAGATTGGTTTAAGGTAAACTATCACTTTTCCATTAGACAATATTAGATTTCTAATTTATACACCCAGTTAATTGGCTAAGATTGGATGGAATAGGCCTGGGCCTTAACATTTCTTATATTTGTGTGAGTATGCATACACTTTGTGTACATCTGGAAAAAAAAAGAGAGTTCCGGTGACTATACTAAGAAACACAAGTTTTCAGCAGTCAGGGATTTGGAAATCAGACCTTGGCCCTCCTATTATGGATAAATGATGAGGAATTCAATAACTTCAAATATAGTGCCAGGTAATGTTACTTTTATTATTGCTCTACAGAGCCATGTCCTTTGCAGTCACAGTTCACACAGCTCAACAGATATTTTTCATTTTGAATTTAACATTAAAGTAAGGAACTACAAGCAGCAGAGAGTAACACTAGGCAGGATTTAGAAAACTGTTTGAGTACTTCTAAATACTTAGAGTATTTTTAGCCCTTGAAAATTTAAAATTTACTCATCCAGTGTACAGGTTTACTATGGTCTCCAGCATCAACACTAACAAGAGAAGAAAGTCAGAAAGATTACACCTCACACTTTATGGAGAGAGAGTAACTTCCACTTTGCTGGTTAAATGAGCACCCAAAAATGCTGGGATAAACCATAGCAATTCACCTAACAAGGCCATGTGTCTTTGAAGTCATCAGTCACAGAGTACAACCCATACAGTTCAGTCCTACCGTGACCAGTCATTGTTGTACAATGAGCCTCTGTGACTGAGAACATAGCTGGCTGGTAAAATAAAACAGGAAAAAAAAAAAAAAAAACAAAACTGTTTTCTCTCTTTTTAGAAATAAAAGTTTGCCAAAACTGTTTGCCAAAAATGTGTTTGGCAGAAAGATCTGTCTCAATGGCAAAATCTGCCCTGTGTGGTCTTCCAGAGTATGGGAAAATTCATAGCTTTTTCAGCCTAGTATGTTTTAATGACATTATATAGGTGCTGTCTTTTCAGTGTGGAGTATACAACAGTGAAACAATGAACTTGAGCTACATGAAAGCTAATGCGTTTTGTTATTTAGGAATGAGCAGCTCAGGATATATAAGTCAAAGGTGATTGCACGCTAAAATAGCTATTGCACCCTCTCCTCTCCCTAAACTCAGACCAGCTAAGATGATTTGGTAATAGGAATGTAGAAAATATTGCATATGCTCCATGTGGCTTATGTGATTTTGTTCAAGAAGAAATATTAACAGAGAAGCAAAAATCACACCCTTGAAATAAAGATAAATGCTTCTCAGTGATGAAGACAGTATGGTATAAGGTATTCAGAGAGAAAATTACTGATTTTAAAGCAGTTTGAGATGTGCACTAGGGATAGGTTCCAAGACTGCATTCTTCAGGCTGCTCATGGAAGCTGTGCAGGCTCCATCCTTGCAGGTTTTCAGGACCCAGCTCAACAGAGACCTGAACAGTGTTGTCTGATCTCACATCTGGTTCTACTCTGTGTAGGGATGCACTAGAGACCTCCTGGCATCCCTAAAAGCCTCAATGGCCATACAACAAAGTCTGCCTACAGTTTGTTTTGTCACTCTTCCTAACCTATGGAAATGAGGGTCATTACAACTCCTCATCATGAAATATCCTACTGTGTAGGCTATAATAATGAAAGTGCTGTAGAAGTCAAAAGGAATGCTAAGGGAATATTAAATGTAAATAAAATACATGCCATTTTCTTTTAATAAAAAAGTATGTACTTTGTTTCCAACTTCTTACGGATGTTTGTACAATGCATCTTTGTGGAAAATGAATTTGAAAATTTTGCATTCACCTGTGTGAATGGAAAAATTGGTCTTCTTAGCAAAGAATACTTAATCCTGTTCTTGTTGCTGTGTCTTAATTACTAATATGTTTCCACTAGGTGAGAAATAATATCATAAAGCTTGTCTCCCAAGGACTACTTGTTCCCATTACACAACTCAAACCTCTCTATGTGCTGAAAGATATATCAATGAAAATATCTTTTCCAGGGAAATCTTATTTGCTTGCAGACATTTCAGGAGCACAAAGAGTTTCTAAATTTATCAGGTTAATTACTCATTGGATTATTAAAACATCATGTTTAAATATTATTTATTATTACTATTATTATTATTATCACCATCACCAATAATATCATCACTATTTCCATTGTTCATATGCCCCAGCTTTCACTGCTGAGTGTCGGGTCCAAATAATTTGTGATGAACTGATTAATGAGATAATTAAATTTTCTTTCCTGAACAAAAATCTTTCTATTCCCTAAAAATAGTTACTTTCATCAAGTCATGTTAGAAGCACTGAAACTGCTGATAATATATTGTCAAAGAAGACAAAGGATGATTTGCTTTAAGATCCTTCCTTACTGAGTAGTACAAGATATTCAGTAATCTGTGTGATGGATTCTGCAAGGAAAATATAATTTTAGGGAATATAGAAAACCAGACAGTTTCAAGGTGATTGCCAGAGAATACTAACAGTTTATCCTGTTTTAAAAGTCACAAGAAAATAAAAACAACCCTTGCATGAACAAAACTCACCCCACCACCCCCCCCCCCCAAACCCTTCAGTTTTTTTGGAAGTTTGACTGTAATATTTTTCACTCTTTTTTCTTCAATTACATAGAGTCATATTAGCACGTCTGTGTCAGGAAAAAAGCAAAAATGTTAGATTGGTTGGAAGTATTTCAATAACCTTCCAGTATTGATTAGACAGGATACAGAGCTTAATATAGATTTATTAAGGTCAAAATGTCATTTTTAATTTTTTTTTTAACAGGGAAAAGAGCAGAATGTAGATGAACAGCATAGTAATTTTTTAGTGACAGATATGGGTAACTCCTGCTAGGCAAAGCAGAGAGGCTTTATTCTTCATCTATTTTAATTTTTTAAATTGGCTTGATCTTTTGTATGAAACACACATGTCCTCTTTGCTGGAATTAACTAATTTAGCTACCTCCAGCCAGACAATCAAACGCTTGGTCAGGTCATTCCCTGCACCCACTCAGCACAATTTGTCCTCTCTTCTTGTTGAGCTAATTTCCAACTCATTTCATCTTGAGAGGACTCTTCAGGGCACACGTGTGTGCATAGATCTGTGTGCTGCATGCCAGAAACAGGAATCAGACCACGTGTCTCTGTCCGTCTGTCTGTTTCTGGTACCAGAAACTGCAGAGGCCAATGAACCTGCATGATGAGCTGGGCTGTTTGCAGCAGCATGTGATTGCTGATGAAAATGAAGCTGGACTAGCTGGCAAGTAGGATAAAAGGTTTCGGAACTATACAGTGGAATGATCATGAGTCTGGGCTTACCCTGAAGAGACAAAAGGATCTGAAAGTTGATTACTGGAGAAGGCAGGAGGTCAGCTAATGGGAAGGCCATGGGGATAAAGCCATCTACAAGTAAGCCTACAGGTCTGGTCCAGCTCCTGGCAAGACTCTTTAGTAAATGTGAGTCCCTGTGTGTGAGGAGACAAGAGGATTTAAGTGCAGACTGGATGACTGTAGTGATCTATAACGTGTGTGTGGCTGTGTGCCCTTTGTATGTGCAAATTGCTCTGTGTGTGAACATCTGAGTTTGTAGCAACAGCAGGAGGGCTTTGGGCTTCAGTGGTTGCCATGTCCAGATGCCAGAAACTTGGGAGACCCTGGGGTCAGCCTCTGGTCACAGCAACAGGAGACTAAGTCAGTTTTCTGATTATAGTAAGGCCTGAGAGTGTTTTGGAGTCAGAAGCAGAAAAAGGAGGGGAATGGACAATTCCATCCTTCATTAATAAGGTACCTTTTCTTCTCCTGGCTGTGTCAGAATGGTTGGGGCTTGACTACTTCAATCCACCTCAGAGAGGATGGTGAGATCACATCAAAGCATGGTCAGCGTGATAAAGGTAGAATTCTTCTTTATCATCATGTTGGCTATTTCATGACATGAGAACTGCAATTTTTTTTTCTTAGTTGAGAAGCTATAATTACTTAATAATTATATTTTAAAAGCACCTGCAGGCCCTGCTCTAGGATTGGAGACTGGCTGTGAAAGGCTTTGCCTTTGGAGAGAGATAGATTTACTTTCTGCCTAAAGAAACTGTGGTCAATGGACTGGCTGGCAGCTGTAGAAAGCTATTACTGGTCCCAAAACTACTTAACCCATTTTCAAACAGTTTTTCCTTTAAGCACACAGACAAAAGGAGCTTCTGTGCTACATGTCCTTGAAGCCCAGAAAGCCAACCATGCTCTGGGCTGCATCAAAAGCAGCATGGCCAGCAGGTTGAGGGAGATCATGCTGACTCTATTCCACAGTGGTGAGACCCCACCTGAAGTACTGCACCCAGATGAGGACCAGCAACATGATTAGAGCAACCCTTGTATGAGGGAAAGCTGAGAGAATTGGGTTTGTTCAGCCTGGAACAAAAGAAGGCTTCAGGGTCACCTAATTGCAGCCTTCACATGCAGTATGTGAAGGGAGCCTACAAGATGGAGAGAGACCTTTTAGAAGATCATGTAGTGAGAGGACAAGGGGTTAAAGCTAAAAGAAGGTTTAGATTTGGTTTAGATTAGCTGTTGGGAGGAAGTTCTTTGCTGTGTGAGTTGTGGAACAGGTTGCCAGGAGCAGTTGTGGATGCCCTACCTCTGGCAGTGCTCAAGGTTGGATGGAGCCTGAGAAACCTGCTCTAGTGAAATATTTTTATGTTTATATCTAACAGGTTTGTTTCTTTATTAGTTGTGCAATGCAAGGATGTGACAAAGGAGGGCCTGATTAAGATTCATATTATCCCAGTTCATTTTCATTTAAGGGTCTTAACATTTCATAATATAGTTCATGATTTACAATATGATAAATATATATTGTTTTAAAAAGTCAGTCGACATATTAGATGATGAAAGATTTTTTTGCCATTATGTTTTTCACATTTGCACATTAATGTGCTACCATTTACTGTAAAAATAACACTTAAAATGAAATGCTATAGTCATTTTATCATTGTTAGTTAGAGATGTTAGGGAAAGATCAAAAGAGCAGGGGAGCAAAAAGGCTTAGTGGTGAACAGTGTGAGCTAACAGTGTGATGCACAGCTAAGTGGGAGCCTGTGTTGAATCTGAAAAGTGCTCTGAATTGAAGGCCACAGGATCAGGAAAATGACATATACTTATGCAGGTGAGCTGGCAGAGCTTGCATCATGTGAAAACACCTTCCTGAGATAGCTAAGAAATACCATTAACAAACCCACAGCTGCAGGGCTGTGAAAAGAAGAGGTACAATAAGCACTGATGGGAAACCTCAGGGAAAATCATTCCACAATGAGAAGTTAGATGACCCATTTAGTTGACAGTGTTTTAGCCAGCTCTCTTAAATAAATGGAACAGAAACAACAATAATTTTTCATTGTTCTACCTCCTTGTGTCTCCTATGAACCTGAATGCATTAGAGCTCTCTGACTCTTTTCTGCACTACATTAGGACATGAAGTTTGCTTATTCATGCATGAAATTATTAATTTTTGTTTTAACTTATGGAATATCTGTTTCTGTATCAATGGTGTGATTAAAACAGCTCTTCACTGCGTAATTAACACCTAAATGTATCCAGGTATGAGTATATCAAAGAGAGCTAAGTGGCAATGATGCCATTTTCACCAGCTGTCTAAACTTTACAGGAATTTTCTGCTTCTGTTCCTTTTAGAAAAATTCCTGTTCATGCAAATCACAAAATTCTGTGAAGATGCATAATTTTTAAGAAAAAAAAATTGGAATATGTTTGTTAGAAGCATAGGAAAGATTTCTTTTGCACTAAGAATAAAACCTTTTTCACACCCAGCTAATGACAGAAGACCCAGGGATAAGTATTGCCCTCTGAGGAGGGACCTGAAAAAGACATTTTGTATCCCATTTAAGTCTTCTGCATTGGTTTTTCATACTTTTTTTATCACTATCATGCAGAACAAGACTTTTTTTGAAATGTGGAAGTTTCATGAGCGTGAAAATGAATCTTTATTCAGTTGCAAATCAACTGAGTATTGAGATTTGCTAGCATTGAAAGGTATCCTGCTACAGTTTTCTTTCAATCTCGAAACAATGTCCATCAACACCACAGCAACCATTTATCTTTGCCTTGAAAATACATTGCAGAAATAATATGGACAAGAAAAGAGTCACATATGATGTACGTTCAGTTTTTAAAGAGGAAAATAATTATAATCTGTTGTGGTACAGAAGAGCAAGGACATTTATAATATAGCTACATCAATAATAAAAAGGTGTACACTTTCTCTAATAGCTCAGTATTTTTGTGGTACAAACCAGATGTGACTAGACTACATTCTCTCAAAGCTAATCCTTCCTTCCTAGATATGTAATGTTAATTTGTTTTGATTATAAAAGTGGCCAGTTACCAAGAAAAATAACTCAAGAGAATAAACTAGGGGAAAACTATTTGCTATTAATTTTCTACTATTAGGAGTGTGCCTCTTTCTAAGAAATACAAACATGAATTTACATCATATCATTCTGAATAATTTATTTTTTCCTGAAAGGGCTTTGTAATGTAGGTCTAAGACCCTACACAGCTTTTGGGGGTTGGAGGGGGTCTCATCAACATATCTGATCCATACCTGTTTGGTGGTGTTTTTTTCACAAACATAACTACATGAATTAATTCCTCATAATATTGTTGAATAAGATTTTGTAGAGAATTAACTTGCTTTTGATTTCAGTGAAGGAACAATTCATTAAAAACTAGTATTATGTAAAACAGGGAGTTAACTAGTAATTTTGTTTATAAGGAGAAAATGAGAATCAAGTCAGAATCCAAAAGATTTCATTAATAGTTGTCCGTTACTAAAAAAAAAGTTAGTTTTCTTCCTAGTTTCCTACTCTTACCACTTCCCTCTGTTATACAAATGGAAATTTTTAATGTTACCATTATTAGACTCTTGGCTGCAAAAGATTTTATGATTATTTTAATTTTGAGTTTTTACCTGAATTATTTCAGGTATTTAGCTTACTGTAGAGTTTCACTAACGGTTGTCAAAGCTGAGAAGACATTAGCTTGTTACATGCATGGAGGAATGAGTGTCCAGCTGTTCTTAAAATGGCTTTTAAATCAGAGAAAACACACAGTTGAATGACATCCTTTGGTACCACATCTGAAAAAGGGTGCAAAGAAAATGAGACACATTCCAACCTTGGTTTACCAGTGTACATTTCAAAGCTTGCTGGTTTACTGACATAGCTGGAATTATTTCATTCATGATGTAGATGAGAGTTCATTTTTGTTCATACAAACAACCAACAAGTAAAACAGAATTTGCAGGCTAACACTGAGTTAAGAAATGATTGGATATGTGAGCAGAAAAGAATGCTTTTACTTAAAATATTTTCTTGGAACAAAACCTCAGACAATTCACTTGTTCCACACAGTGATTTGGAAAGATCAAAGACCGTATTTACAGTGCCATGAGCCAAAGCCAGGACTATGACAGTAAATACTTTCTTTGAGTAATACCTTCAAAATAGAGCACTTGTTGACAAGCTCTAAACAAAAAAAAATAGTTTATTGTTGCTGTGATCTAAGTGAAGTATTTTAAAGATATTATCCTGAATATTTTCACTTGGAAAATAAGAGGTATATCAGCTAACTCTATAGGAATATTTCAGCATATCTTGGAGGAATTTTTGAATGAGACAGACTGTATAAAGGGAAAGTTTTGAAATTTCAGTGCTGTAAGAGGAAAAAAGGGTTTTTTAATTTGAATTTTTTTTTTTTGACTAAAAAGAAATCCCCAGAACAAGTTTAACTATTCAATGTTTAACAGAGCAATAGTTGGGACTGCTATGAGAATTTTGTATGAATTTTGGTAGAGATTATTATGCAGTCCCATTAAGCTGAACATCTTAACATCATGTAGATATCAGTCTGTAATTTTTTAGCCAAGCAAAAGGGAGTACTTTTGAAAATAAAATATCTTTAAGTGTAAAGAAATCTAAGAAGAATGAGACAACACATTTTTAAACAAGCATATTTTTTTCCTTAGTGGAAAATTCCTGAGTTATCTACTGTAAAAAGTGCTTTCTTTATTGGACCTGTGTTTACATTTTTGCTTCCATTACCAGACATCTCTGAATGACTCAAGGAAAATGACTGGCCTACAAGACTAGATCACTAGAAAAGTTTGTAATTAAGCTACAATGAAGCCAAAGGCCAATATTATGATAAAGTAGGAGGATTAAAACGAAGTCCTAGGTTTAAAGCTGTTCTCAGATTTTCCTGAAAAACTGTGAAAGCCTGCTGAGATCTGAAGGCTTGGTTCAATAAGAAGCAAATGGTGCAGAAGAAATTTCTTATAACATTTGATTTGTTGAGAAATTTTACTAATTTTGCTTGGAACAATGCTAATATGCTCCCAAAGTCCTGAATCAGTTCAGAAATGTCCAATTGGGCTATCTGCACTGAAGTGCCTCAGATTGGTTGGCTGTTTATTAATGAGGGATACCAAGTACTTAAGGGGCCTACAGTAGGATGGCAATAGACATCTTACTGTTTGAAAGAAAACAGTGTGAATCCTTTCCATAACGTTGATGCAAAGTTCTAAGTGGTATCTGAGCTGATAAACAATGTGATGGTGTCCTGGTGACAGAGAAGGGAGCAGAGACTAGCACAGAGTGGTGTGACCAAGTTGCTTGTCTGTGTATTTCAGTGTTTTCAGGCTGGGAAAACTGCAGGACCTCTCCCTGTTTTACTGCCTTTGTTTCCCAAATGCCATGTGGTCTTGGGCGTGGGAATCATTGCAAAGAGGTGCTTTGCCTACGTCTGGAGACAAGTTTGTACTCATGTCAATTGGGAGCAGCAGAACTCAATGATTTTTTGGATCAAGTTTTGAAAAGAACCATCATCAAAAGATATTTCCATTTGGAAAGCAGAAAATCTTTCCACCTGGACAGCAGAAAACAAGTACAATGTTTATGTCCAGTTCAAGCAAGGCTGGAGATACCAAACCATCTCATGTGAGAATTATTAATTTCAAATTGCAATAATTTCTGAATATGTAAGCCAAGTTCATGTAGCCCATAATCTGTTTGGGTACTAGATAAGGAAATACAAAAATCTTTTTCTTGTCCTTGTTCTTCACATATTCATAGCTTCAAGATCTCAAAGAGAATCAGTCACTAGCAGTAGCTGTAGCAGACTCAATGAAATCACAGGAGGAAAAGAAAATTTAAGTCTAGACAGATAAGAGCAGGCTGATTATGCCAAACTATTTTATAGAACTGGTAAAGGCAGGAATACAAAGGTTGTGGAAAACACACTGAGAAGCCAACTTATGTGGGAAAAATGCTTAAAATGATGCAGTCATTACAAAATGAGGCTACAGTCATAGCTGCTTTTATAAAATGAAAGAAAATACTCCTATAAGAGCAGGCACTAAGGCATTTGTAATACCTTAAAAATCTGTGTCACTATTTGTTCTGCTTATTATATATGAAATAAATATATACATATATTGTTAGGCTAATGCTGCTTTTTCTATAATGTGCTCATGGTAGTTTTCATATCAGGTTAGAATGAATACTGATGGACATTTACTCAATTGGCTATAAATCTATGTAAGTGGTTATTAAAAGGATATAACTTCTATAAAAACACTCGTAAAAGACAAGAATGGGGGAAAATGCTATGTGGGATAGATTATCTCTCTTTTCCCACAGACATCTCCTCTTTAAAATGACTATTTTGTTCCTCCCAATTCGCATAGCAAAAGTTGCACTAATTAAAAACTGAGATCAGGAGTTTATGATATTCTTGGACTTCTTTAAACCTGCACACAGTCATGTTTCTTTATTTCAGTAGGCCCATTGACATGAACATACCTAATCATGGAGGAATACAGCACTGTCCTTGAAAGTGTTGATAAGACAAATATTTTGCTCTTTATTTCTGAATACCAGAACACAAAACGGGTATAATTTGAAAGCTAGTAAGTGAATCTCTCTTTGCCAAGCAGTGGAAAAATTAAATTGAATGGGGAGTCAAGCAAGATCACAGACTTTTTTTTTTTTTAATATGCAAGTCATTTTCTCCTAAGGATTGAATCAACAGAAATATCCAAACATTTATTGTTTAATTACTTGCAGTTTAGGGGTAAATACACAGAGCTATTTCAAAGTGATTTATCCCTCTCTTAAACTGCATACAATCCTCTGTTAAGTATGTTGATTTCCATTTTTATTTGCATGAAAGAAAAACAATTATTTGACATAATTACTGGCATGCTGTTGACAATTTGATTCATCCAACATTGATATTTTCAAGGGCAATTGTTGTGATATTCTTACCATCCCCGTAAACAGTAAAGGGTGATTTTTTTTTCTTTCCCTGCACTGTTTTCCTACTTTCCTTTTCCTTTCCCTTTTCTATATGATGAATATTTCAGAGTTCTGTGCAAGGTGTTGATCTGTGCATTTATTTACTTTCTTCTTCATTCATCTTAGTAGTACTGCAGAAATATTATCTACTCCAAACTCAAAGAGAAAAAAAAAAAGAATCGGAAGGAAGTAACTGACTGTAAAATAAACAATATTCAAATTCAGTTTAGCAGTGGAAATTTTAATTGGGTTGAAAAGTTGAAACACTTCCAAGCTTTTATACATAAAAGCTCAGATGGAAATGAAAGATCTTCAATTCAAGCTACTGAATCATCTGCTATGGTACAGTTTAGACTGCAAAAAAGAAGCATCCACTCTTATTGCCTGAATTCACTTTAAATATGTGAATTAAAATGTTTCCACAGCATAAATGGTAAATAGCATGTTTTCAATGTGCTTGTATGTCCTTTTTCTTGAGAAGTCTCCTTAGGGCACAATACCACTAACTTTAATGATTCACAAGTTTTGTCGGAATCAGTCGCTCAGCTCTTGAGGAAATAATACTGTGTACACTGTACCTTAATGCACATTATTACTAAGAAAATAAACACTTCAAAAGAGAGGTTAAATATTTCTTGTTTCTTGCCACAATGTTGTTTTTAGTATAGGCAATTAAATTTTCTGAAGACTAGCTATACTGTGATATTTTACTATTAACAACTGTTTCAGCATTTTAAATTTTTAATAAAATACAGCTCCTGATCCTGAATGGTGCTGGATACCCTAAAGTTCTTTTACATTAAATGGGAATAAAGAGCTTGAAGTACCTTATAGATGTTTGGAATATTCATTCAGGCCTGCTACAAGTTTAAATTAATTCAGAATTTAATGTTGGAGTATACCAGCACATGTCATTCTCCCCAAGTACAAACTTTATCAGCAAAACAGTAAGGGCTATAATAAATAGTACCATAATGTTTTTAAAGCACTATACAGTACCATTAAGCACAGTACAAGGACACATATTTAAGAAAAAAATCTATGAAAGCAGGTTAGACATGTCCTGATTTTTCGTTCTTTGTAAGTCATTATTCTGCAATTTAGGTCTTCCAGCATAAAGTATTAGATAAGGTTACTGCTGTATTAAAGATTACATTCACATATCATTAGAAGGCACTATTTTTGCACCACTGTGTGATGCAAGAAAAGTGAAATCTATCGTTCCTTCTGAAATAAACCCCACCTCTAGCTTTCTAATTAACATGAGCTTAAAGAACTATTTGTCAAATGATGTAAAAGATCAATTTATTTCCTCAGTCTTTTCAAGTGTAAATTTGAACTCCACCAACATGAAGTTTAACCAAGTCAAATTATTGAACTGTGAGTCTCTATGTATATAAGCAAAAAGTTTCCTGTAAACCAACCCTGAATTTATGAACTAAATTTGAGTAATTTTTTTCTTATTAGTATTTCCTGCAAAAAGTAGGAAACATCACTTAAGGAGAAACTGTTTAGGAATTAGTTTATATGCCACAGTTCCGCTGCTCTGTAAGGATGTTCCAACTTTTTCTGAATTAAATGTGTCTCATAAATCCATCTTTTTCCTCAGACATAATGCATTTTCGTCAGCCTACTTGGCTGTGACAGAGCAGACCAGGGAAGCATGGTTTGCATTTGTATCTCTTTCTCCAGACAGCCATTGTCTATGTACAATATCCTAAATATGAGTCTCATAAGCTGGACATCTGAAAAGCCTAGTGTTTAAGATTTCACCTAATTTGGTGTGATTTGCCTTCTTTTGATGTCACTCACCTTTTCAATACCTTTTTGTTAGTACTTATGAAGAGGAAATACTTACACTTCTAAATGTGATGGCACCAAATTATATGGTTCTCAGAAAAAGAACATCTAAGGAGATCTACAAAATTTTATTAACTAGCTTATTCTTTTGACTTGACTTGAAAATCCAAAATATAACCATCTGAATATGCATTTATTATCATTTTATGGAAAGAATAATTTTTTAAAATTATTTTAATTCCATATTAAGATGAGACCGAGGTCACTTCAGACTGAAAAACATGCCCAGTACTGCTGGTTGGAATATACAGATGGGGTATTGGAAATCCCTTTCTGTCCTTTATATAGAAATGAATAAGAAGAGTCCTGACTCTTAGTCCTACTAGCTGTTCAGACTTTTTAAGAAATAGAAGTAGGGAAGGAAGAAGTTTTCTGTGTTATGTTCAGAAATTTCATTCCGTACAATGGAAAGAGTTATATTTCTTTAAAATATTCTGTTCTTTACAAGAGTCAATGGCTAAATTAAAAGTGGCATGTTGAAAATTGCATACCAGAGCTATACTAACTCACTATATTTTGTATAGCTCATACCAAAACTAAAGAAGCATCACCTGGAAATATACATTTGTTGGTTCTACTTCCCCCCCCTCCCCCCTCCCCCCCATTTCAGAATTCAAAAATTATATCTTTATCTTCAGGGGAAAATAAAAACCCCACAACAATTAAAAAAAAAAAAAAACAAAGCAAAACAAACAAAACAAGATCTCCTCTGAAGCAATTATTTCCACTCTACTCTTGTCTTACGCTGTAAGTTTAAAGCATAGTACTTCATGTGACATATGCTAACAACAATATTTGGAGACAACTGATGAAAGCTTATATGGCATCTGAAAAGTAAACTCTGTGAGTATCTCCTCAAATACTAACAACCAGTGCAGGTTCTCCTCCTTTACAAAAAAACATTAATTTTCAGCACTCAGTCTTCTGTGGACAGTCTTCTGATGTTAACTCCTATATACCAGAGTAATGGGCATTTTTCACAGTTTCAAAATCTTCTGGCTTTGAATCTTTTCCCATCCTTATCATCTACACCCTTTTCATCTACTCCTGCTGTGAACTCATTGATATGTGGGACAGTAGCTGCTGCATGAAGGTCACAGACAGAAAGCACACTTGAATAGACAGCACGTTGTTGAATTCTGGATGCAACTTTGCTCTAATACACTTTTTATTATCATAACGAATGTCATACAAATAACAAAGAAACCACAGTTTACAAAGGACAACATTTTTAGGACAGGGAAAAGTAGGCAAATGGTGACTCTTAAAGGAAGAAGTTGCCATTCCTGTCATTCTGCTGGAAGAAAGAAACAGAGATTTGGGAGAAAACTCAAGAGGAAGAGCTTAAACTTAGAGTATCACATGGAACACTTGAATTCTGTACATGAGTGATAGGGATGCATTTCTCATCAGGCTACTTCATAATGTGTATAAGCTTGGAAATACCTCATTGTTATTGCTACCACTTATTGCTGTATTCTGAGTGGCTTTTTTCTTATCTCTCTTCTATTTTTAGACTTTTTTGTGAATTTAAAAATTTTCATTATGCTACTAGAAACTTTTTATACTGAATCTTCATTACTGATTTAGACAAAAGGATTGAGTGCACCCTTAGTAAATTTGCAGGTGACACCAAGCTGAGTGGTGCAGTTGACACACTTGAAGGATAGGATGCCATCCAGGGGGATCTAGATGAGCTTGAGAAGTGAGGCATGGGAATCTCATGAGGTTTAACATGACCAAGTGCGAGGTGATGAACCTGTGCTGGGGTAACCTCCAATATCAATGCAGGCTGGGAGATGAACAGATTGAGAGCTGCCCTGCTGAGAAGGACCTGGGGGTGCTGAGACATAAATGTACAATTGCAGCCCAGAAAGCAACAGGACAGGAGGTCAAGGAAGGTGACACCGACCCTTTATTTCTCTCTGGTGAAACCCCATGTGAAGTGCTACATCCAGTGTTTGGAATCTCAACACAGGAAATTTTATCACCGTAAAAAACAAGTCAGTCGCATTAAAAATGTTGTTCAAGACCTTATATATGTAAACATAAAGAAATATTAGTTAAAACTATTTTACAGACTAAGAGTACTCATTAACTTGAATGGGGATCAATGAATGCAGAATTTTTGGAAACTAAGTTTTGTGCACGTACACATATTTTACCAGCTTGTATCTCACATCTGAACATATTGCACTAAAGAACTTGGTTTCCCTACACCAGTCATAGAGTTCAGTTTCTAAGAGTATATCAGAAAGTTAAGCTGGATTGAGCAACATGTTCTGTGACGGCAAAAAAAGGAGACTGTTGCACATAATGATGATAAAATTTTAACAATGATATATCTTTGAAGAAATTATGTCTATAAATTTATAAATTTGTCATATATTATATATTAAGATATGTTGTATGTTAATAATTAATATAAGAACCACAAATCTGGATGGGTATTTATAATTCGTGTCTGTCCTGGGTTACTGCACTTGAATCAGCCATGGTCAAAAAAAAGAAAAGACACAAAGGAAAACATTCCCATAAATATATTGAAAATTTATGGTCTTTAATTCTCTTTCTGCGTACATCTTAAAATAAGCTGCTTCTTCATCTCATGCCAGGTTTGATTTATGGCATTCAAAGCAAAAATACAAAAAAAAAAGAGGCATGGATACTTGTTATGTCCTAGTAAATGATAGACTTTCACAAATTGATATTTTATAGCCTGATGTTAAAGAATATAAATACAAAGCACACTATAAAAGCTTTGTCAGTTATCACCCAAAGGACTTACAAAGATTGTTCCTAACAACTGTCAGATCTTTAACTAACAGCCAAGTAAAATAATGCTGGAAGCCATGGGGAGACCTTCAAGTTACCATGTAACAGGAAATTTTTGCAGATTTCTCTGCAATAACAAAGTGGCATGAGTGTCAGCACATATACATGTACATTTCCATGTAAGATCATATCAAGAAGAATCTGGAAAATACCACTGGGTAGGATAAGGAGAAGAATCTCAAGGAAATTCTTTATTGTCCTAACTAAATTTATTTGTTTGTTGGTCTTAGTGAGTGTCGGGAGATGCGAAAAGTATTTTCAGGGAGATATAAACTGAACATTTTGACAACTTTTGTCAGGCTCATAGGTTCATTGTTAATCAAAAGCCAGAAGAGGACCCAGCAGACTAAAAGAAATAAGTGGTCAGGTGGGAAAAGAAGAGACAGCAGTTTGTGGTGATAAGGACCTCTCTATATAACATTTTAGAGGAAAATTCTTCTATTATTTTTCCCAGAAAATCTAGGTTTGCTAAAAGGATGTGAGGCTTTTGACAAGGATAGAATTGCCAGCAAGAAACACATAGAATAAATCAGACATGCAGATAATCTGGCTTTCAAATTTCAGTTTCCAGATTTCACATTCATAACAATACACACTAACAAATTTAACCTTGCTCTATTCTGTTTCAAGTAAATGCATGCCCTGTTGGTTAATTGGTTTGACTTTATTAAAACTGTCTAATTGAGTATGAAGCCACTCAGAGGAAAGGTCACATACAGGAGGTTGCTAAGGGTTTTAACCAGCAGAGTTTTAATATCTCCAAGCCTGGAGAATCCACATCTCTGGATAATTCATTTCCAACCATCTTCAGAAATAAGTTTTTTTAATGTTTAAACGGATGTTATTGTATGTCAGTTTGTGCCTGTTGCCTCTTGTTCTTTTCATTAGCATCGCTGAGAAGAAAATTCAATCTTCTTTATTCACCCCATCAGAGATTTACACACAATGATGAGATCTCCTCTTGTTTTCTCCAGGCTGCACAGTTTCATCTTTCTCACCCTCTTCTTGTGTGACAAATGCTTCAGTCCCTTCATTATCTTTGCGGCCCTGTGCTGGACTTGCTATAGGAAGTCCATGTCTCTCCTTGCAGTTGAGCGCCCATGGATGTACACAGCACCACTAATGTGCCTTACCAGAGCTGAGCAGATGGGAGGGATCACCTCATCTGACCTGCTGGCTATGCTCTGCCTAAAGCAGGAATTCTTTCTAGATGAAGAATACTGAAAGGGTGCTGGTTGGGTAAATTTTCTCATAAATACATTTAAAGTGAGGAAAAAGTGGAAAGCAACCAAATGAATTCTCTTTTGAGCATCTAGATTCAGTCAGAGGATCTGCAGCCTAAAATACTATATGGTTTGTGGGAATTATGGATCATTTATGAAATAAAACTGAACAGAATACCAGTAATATATTTGTCTGATTAACTGAGTTTTGATTTACTGTTCCTGCTACAGAGATGAAGGTGGTAAGATTTATCACTGTTACTGTAGGTCAAAAAGGCTTTTGGAAGGTGCATCTCTTATGGGTTTCAGGAATTTCCTGGTTTTGCCTGTTTTTCACAAGTTATCATTAAGTATACCTGTATGTGAAAGGAAACACACTGTTTTGGAGGTATGCACACCATAAGATTTTTAATGTTTGGCAATGTTGCCATGTCGAGTCCCCTGTCCCTATTCTTTCAAGATCTGTGATTGAACAGACTATTTCACTTGTCTCAATTTTGGGGTGATCATGTAACAGTCACATAAATTGTGACTTTCAGGAAGCTTCCTAAATGTCACCTACATAAATTTATGTCATTGCAGGTGCCTAAGTTAGCTCTTAGATCTGTCCTGAGATGAATAATCAATTGTACTCACAAGACTATTGTTTTCCCTACACAGTTCTCCCGCTGTAGGATTAAATCAAAACATACTCCATGATTACACACTCAGCCATATTGGAGTCCAATCTTCTTCACTGAAGTGATGACTGGAGTTAGTTTCTTTAATTTTCTAAAGCAATAGAGGAAAATTATTACCATGAGCTGTTACATTACTCAGAAAAGTGGTTTTCAATTAACATGACCTGGACTGAGTAAGCAGGAAGTGAGCTGTATGTTGGTAGAATTTTGAAAATAACCCAAACTGTTACCTTGTAGTCTAAATACAGAAAACTTCTTACACAGTATAGTCAGTTACATCTTTACCATGTGAGCAGATCTTGTTTATTGGAAAAGTAAAGAGCATTCTCCTTGCACTCTCACACCAACAATGTTCACCCATTAACAATGTAAGCTGTTCCTCTGGGCTGTTTGCCCACAGGGGACTTGTGGAAGGTAGAACAGTTAGCTAAGCAGGAAAGGAATTGATCTCACCCAGGGTGGCTCCTTGAAAACTGTTCAGTTGAACCCAAACATAATTAAAAGGTTATATCTCTATTTTATAGCAGAGCCAATAGATATTAAAGCAGATTTTGAACTCTTAGGTTACATATCATGCAGCACATTATAAAATGTGCTCTTTTCTTATTTCAAAAGACTGGGAAAAAATTGTATTCTGTTGTAATGATGAAGAATTGAGGATCAGACTTGCTGAAAGTAATGGGGACATTTATAAGAGATCTGAAAACTGAACTCGGATATTTTGATTCCAGTACAGTTTAAGAATCAAGTCCCCATTATCATTAGGCTGAAATACAAGAGAGTTCAGGATATGGACTATAAAACTGAGTAAGTTTTCAAACTTCTTCAGTCAGCTAATGAGCAATATCCAAATTGGCTCTTACGAAAGCTCTTAAAAAAAAAAAAGGTGCTTGGGAGTTTATTATACTCTTTTTCATCAGTTTGCAATAGAGTCTTCCAATTTTAGGTTCTTCATCGGGTTTTAACAAAGTACAGAAATTTTGTGTGAAATTAAGCTGCCAAGTTTTGTTGAATTTGTATAAAAAAATTCTATTTCTCTTTTAAATTTATCTTTAAAATTATACTAAAGTTATAATTGAAGAGTTTAACATAAAAATATGAGAGACTGAGATAATGGCATTCATGAACTTACTTTGAACCGCTAAGCACCAGTTTGCATTCTTTATTTTATTTGCATATTTAAGAGGTTATTACAGCATTGTGACATAGCTCTGATGTTGTTACTGTCTTCCCCCCTCTGCCCATAAAATTCAAAAAATAAGTTTTCAGCCTTTCACTAAAAATGGAGGATATTCACTTAATATATAGGGTGACTGATCAGACTGTGTTTGTGTTTAAAAAAGGATTTTCTTGTGTATAAGGAAGGAATCCTGTGCACACATGTTGATTTTCAACTAAATGCTCTGTGAACAGTCTTCCTGAAGTTAGCTTCTACTTGAAGTGTTGGAAACTAAAAATGCACAGAAACCTGCGTAAGGTCTAAAGAGAAGAGATCTAAAAAAATAAGCAACACTTTATTTTCCAGTTTTTAAAATACAGCAGAGCATGAGCTGAACTCCCCCCATACAGGTAAATGATGGCAACTGTGGCATTACTGTGACCTCTTTTCCCAGCTCTATTGCTTTTGTCACCACTTCTGTCTGCCTCACTGTTGCTCTGATTGCTTGCATTTATGTTGGTGACAGGAGCAATGGCAGCAGGCACAGCAGCAGGCAGCTTCAATCTGTGAGATACATCTTCATTTTATCCCTTGGAAAAAGAATGTCTTTCATATAATAAAATATGAGGAGTAGCATGATGTGCAACGTGGATAAAGGATGATTGACACATACTCTACATAAATTCCTGAAAAGCAAAGGACCAAAGTGTAGCAGGAAATGTAGGTTACATAGGCATTTGTTTTTGGTTCATTTTTGTTTTGGAGGTTTTTTGGGTTCTTTTTTTTTGGAGGGGGTAGACTTGATTTTTTGGGGGGAGGGAGGCTTGTAGTTTGGGTTTTTTTTTTTGTTGTTGTTTTTTTTTGTTTGTTTGGTTGGGGTTTTTTTATTGGTTTTTAATTATTTTTTGTTTGTTTGTTTTGGGTTTGTTTTGTTCTGTTTTTGTGGGGGTTTTTTTTGTGCTCATACATTGGAACAGGTACTGGAACGATTCATTCTCAAGGAGGAAAATGCCAAAGAAAAGGATATTTTAACTAAAACCATGAACTTTAAGGCAAAGATAAAGGGAGAACCAACTGAGCTGCAAATTTGTAAACAAATGTTTTCTTTTATTAGTTTCCTGTTCCTAGACTGAGGGAAAAAGAAAATAAAGAAAAAAAAAAGAGAGAGAAAACCCAGATCCACATTCAGAGCTTTCAGGTTTCTCCTTCAGAAAACATTTTCATTTTTCTGGTTGTTATTTTCTTTTATTTGATGTGAGACAAGGAAATGGTATTTGCCGAAGGGTTCTATTTTGAGTAACATAAAATTTCTTAAGTTGAAGCACCACACAGCAACAGTGTTATAGTCCCATCTTAGTCCAACAGGTGACATTTTCTGATTTAGTTCGTTGGTTTTCCTTGTCTTCTTAATGTGTTTATGGGTAGCTGCGATTTATTATCACTTATTTCCTCATGCCTACCGTAACAAACTGTTTGTCAGATATAATTTGTACAAAAACAACCAACAGAAGTGCGAAAAAGAAGCAAGAGGTTGAAGAGATTTACAGAAAATTATAAACTTTTAAGGTTAAACCAGTCTTCTAAATCCACCAATAAAGAAAAAAAAATGTCACCCACTAATTCTAGCATTGGAAATTCCTGTGCAAAGGAGTATTCCTCAACACTCTTGCCCAAGTGTTAAAGGGAGACACAAACTGCTTGCAAAGAAGAGGGAATGACTCTCTTTCCTTATCCTTGGCATTGGCTCAGCTCATTTAGTCTTAGAATGAGAGCTTATGCTTTCTGCTGGTAGTTATAGGAAGCTTTTCCTCCTCCACTTTAAAGCAGCAACACTGCTGTTAGCAATCAGAGGTAGCTAGTTCCTACGCACACTAAGTACCTGGGCTGGTAATTATAGCACTTTCTTTCTCCTTTTCTTTCAGGAATGTATAGCTCCCCTCAAGCCAGAGAAGAAGAAAAGAGAGAATTGCCTACAGAAAGGGGAACAAGGAGGGAGTAACAGAGGGGCACAAAAGACATTTGTAATTTCTAAGAGTTTGAGAGAACACAAGGGAAACAAAGCTAAATAATGCTTAGGACAGAAAAGTTACGATTTTAACACAATCTGCTACCTGTAGCTCCAGTCTTACATAATTCAGAAGCACAGTTTCTCTAAAGTTTAACAGAGGTAAATAAAATATAAGAGCTTTCACTACAGGTGATTCTTAGAGAAAAATTATTGAAACGAAACTTGGTAAAAAAGTAATGATGACCTGGACTGCCCTTGACTTTATACTGCCATATGCATAGCTTCACTATTACATGTTCCAGGCCCCATGCACAGTTCAGGCAAACAAGACTTGTAATAAAGGACAAATCTTTTATTAGACCAAAGTAGTATAGCTGAGGAAAAGACCTCAAAAACTAGACAAGCTTTTAGGCACACAGGCCTTTCTTTAGTTCTGAAATTGAGAGAACAGCTACAATTCTAAAACAGAATTTGGTAGAGTTTAACAAATAATATACTAACAAATTGGCCTCTGAGAGAAAAAGTAATTGCTACTAGCAGAATGAAAGAAATGTTGTAGGGAGAAGGAGCAAAAAGAGAAGTGGTGAATTTATGTTATGGGAAAAAAAAGAGACATATACAGAATTGTAGGAGAACAATTGCTTTTAAGGGATGTTGAAAGCCAGTATATCAACTCAGTGATTTTCTTTACTGAGTTCTTTTCTTTACTGTTTCTTCTTCTCTTCACAATAGCAGCAGCAGCACCATAACTGGGATAAGCTATTCAGTGCAGCTGTTTAGGTAAATAATGTGCTATTACATTTCAATTGCAATTGCTGTCTCTGCAGGTAGGGCCAGGGCTTTCCTGAACTTCATGCAGTCTTATTCTCTTGAGACATTCATTAATCAGAATTTTTCAGAACAGTTTTAGAATTACCCCTACACTATGCTGACGAATGGTCCCAAAGACCCAGTAAATCTACCCTCATAAGCATTTCTTGATTGTTATTAAAATCTTTTGCTTCTCTGAAACCTAAGGGAGGACATGGATATTCATTGATGTCAATCATACTGCCCAGAGTTTCTTGGCTGACAGAAAGGAAACATCTTAAACATAGAACAACTGTTTTTGAAGCATTTTTTGTGCATGGTTTTTGGTCAGGAATGCTGGAGAGTATGATAAATTTTACACTATTTTACATTACTTTTTTTTTCCTGATAATATGAATTCCATTTTTTGCACAGATTAACATGATCGTTTGCATTATCTGATTATCTTCTATGACTCTGCTATAATGAGCTTACACTGTTACTTATCACAGTAATTGGCATTCTGTATATTTGTCTTTCACAGTATTCATTTTGTATTTTTAATAATATTTGCCTTGTAAAATTGTGCTTCCTGTTATTGTCTGGACTGTTGCCCAAACCATCAAGAGAAAAAGGATGTTTAGATGAAGGGGAAGGAATCTTTTTTCTAATGACATGATTTCTGCCTATGCATTTGTATGCCTATACATTTGAGGTCATACAAAAAAAGAGGAATGGGATTGATCTCAGCTTGGTGCCATCTTATACACCATAATTTTCCTTGACTTCACAAGTATTTAAGATAAATTAAGGTTTTCAGTCCATAATTTACCTTGAGAAGTGCAGATGTCTGGAGTAACATGAAATAAACAACCCTTCAGACTTGTTAGATCTTATGGACTAAGGGGAAAATAAAAGTTCTCAGTGAAAATGTATGTCTTGGTGTTGCAGGTGTTTTCATATGGTCACCTGGGGCAATTCTGATCCCAGAATTTTGGGGAAAACCTTAGGAAAAAGAAAATTGCACTATTGAAAAGTTATCTGCAAATTCTACCCTTGGCTTAAAATTTTACCTGATGTTATGATCTTAAAAGTCCACACCACCATATGTGAGCCACAGTTCTATGTGAATATACATGGTAAGTTTGTCAAAATCTTGTAAACCCCATTTTTACTATAAATTTCTGTCATGGGCTGATTTTCACATGGAATAAAAACTTTTTACTACTTATTTCCAGCACTAATCTATTTGTTGTTTAAAAAAACATTACGTTTTTATTTTGAAAGTCTCTAATTTACAATCAGACTCAGACAGTAGTTCAGAATTTTTTTCCTATGAAGTTTCCATTTGTGTCTAATTTGCATGAATAAAAAGTATAAAGTAAAAAACCCCAAACCCTTAAATTTCAGGAATTCATTAATTAGCTTAGAAAAAGTTCATTTTTGCTAGAACAATTTCCTGCCTTATGAAGAACAGGAAGAAAAAAAATCTATACTTTAGACTTAAAGATTTTGGATTTTGGTTTATTGCTTCCTTTTTAATATATCATTAATATTTACAATATCTTATTTCCATGTGGAATATTGTTAATTTTCCAGTGCTTCTTCCATTTCTATATATTTCTAATTACCTAGCAGTACCTGTAGAAATATAAATTACTACCTAATAATGACTAATTAAAATTAAATTAAGATTATTTAAAAATATTTTTAAATTTATATTTTAAAAATAAAATATACCTCTTTATATTTAGTCATGCTGCATTGGTTGATTGAATAAACTAAAAACAAAGGCATTTATCTCCACTAAATTACTATACTCATATCATGCCATTTTGTCTACAGGAAGGGTAGAAATTAGTTAATGTCTTTCTTTCTAATTCCAAATTCTAAAGCAGAGACATGTCAGAATTCTCACATAGATGAGGTATATTGGATTCAAATTATCTCTAAAATGTTTTCCTCTTTCAGTCTTAATTAAATATTTTATGGAGATCCTATCAAGCAACTGCTTATGCAATGAGAATATCTACAACATTCCTATCAGCATTTCACACAGCTTGTTTTAACTTCTTTAGATTTGATTTTTTAGCCTCTTATGAGTGAAAAATAAAATTTAATTTATGAAATCATTCTTGAATGGTATTAAAAGCAGCTGAGGCTAAAATTCTAGGATTTACCAAGAGCTAAGTTCCAGGGCTAGTATTAGCAATCTAGAAAGCTGGATTGGCTTTATAGGAATATCAAACTTTCCCTGTAAACTTCCTTTTGCTTTTCTATCAAACTTTCTCTGTAAATTTCTTAAAACTAACAATTTCTTCTTCAAAAAACAAACAAACAAAACTACTCTGTTTAACTTCCTCCCTCTTCTCATGATAGGAATTAGTTTTAAACATGAAAAACTGTAGCCATTATTCTATAATATGCTCCAAAAACTTCCTAATCCTAAACTCTCTGTTATTTGCCTTCTTCAAGAAAGATAAAATTTCATTTCTAAGGTGCATACATATAATTTGTTCAGAAATTCAGCAAACAGGGCATTCCAGTATGAATACCATATTTACTTATTCACTTCATGCTTTCTTTTCAATACATGAAAGAAAGATTTTACAACCTTTTTGCTGCGCTGTATAAAAGCTTGCTATGAAACACTGAGAGATTCCAGATTATTCAATATCCAAGGCTGATGGCAAACTTTATTCAGTTCTGGTCTCCAGCAGCTCTTGATCATTGTAAACAAACAATGTTGAGAACAGGGAAAATACACAGCACAGGAGTCCGTATTCTGAATAAAATCCATTCTTCCAAGCAGAGGATGGAACAAGGAAATCACAGCACTCTGTGAGAAGAACAAGCCTGATGTATTCTCAAAAAAAAGGAGAATAAAGACGACTAAAAAGTGAAATTAACAATAGTAATTGAAAGTCAAGCTAATAAACCAGCTTTTCGAGCTTATATCCTTTTTAACATAATACTGGACTTTTTAAGGGAAGTTAGCTTTCACTAAAAGAAGAGTCATAAAGGTTTGAAATGATCCTATAGTTTTTGTAAACACCTATGAATTGGTTTCCATATAAATGGAGCCTGCATGTGGTATGACTCCCAAATGGATACTGAAGTTTTACTGAAGTACTCTGTGTATAGGCTGGGGCTCATGACAGGCAGAAATCAGTCTCTCCATCCTCTTATTCACTCTGTAAGAAGGAATGCAGTGACAGGAGTCAAAGACTATAAGGAAAGTGGGATACTAAAGAAGCAGCACGTTTGAAACCTAGCAGTAAGAGATCCAGTAAAAGATGTGGGGCTTGATTTTCAGCCTGACATATAACATTATTGCTTCTACTTCAGATCTTGGCATTCATGGATCCTGAACTGACTTGATTTTCCCTAGCATCATTCAGAAAAGTTATTTACTTAGGTCTATATTTATTCATGGGAGCTAGCTTTAACAACGTGTCATCATGGTTTTCAAGGTGGATTCTGTCTAGAGTATTACATGAGAGCCTTGCAGTGGGTTAAATCTGTCAAATCAGTTTTTCTCTGCAGGAACCAAAGTCTTGTTTCATCAGGTGCTGGGGGATGGATACATGCCCAGTTCTAACTTGAACATAGGGTTGTGAGACAGAAACAGGACTACATCCATCCATGGAAGGCAGAAGAGCCTTTAAAAATCACAGCTATGCGACTGGAGACGAAAAAAAGAATTTAAAGCTCTGCATTACCTCTTCCTATTGGTAAAATGAGTGTAGTGATATTTCCTTTCTTCTGGGCCTTTTTTGTCTGCTTACATATCAAACAAAAAAAAAATTATTATATATAATGTCAAACTATCACTAAGACCAGCCTAAAGATGTATAATTGACCTAGAAATGTCAGAGATTTATTTCTAAACACAGCTCTTCATTGATATGCTTAGCTTTCCAAAAACTGGTATACAAAGCAGATGCACCACCATATAACTAAGACTCAATTCAAGATGTTTACCCTTCATTTCAAGTGTATTCTGTTGCTGGAAACAGACCATCAGGGGTGTTTTGTGGTGGGGTTTTTGGTGGTGTTTTTGTGTCCCTTATCACATATTACACCCAATTCTGCCATTTCTGGGAATGTGTTAGTCACGTTGTTTACACAATACTCTACTGAAGGACTTAAATACTGCAGTCATTATCACAGACTATATCATTTTGAATAAAATCTTCAAGTTCTTTTGTCTTGCTTTTCTTTCCCAAGACATTGTATTTAGTTTTGTGACAATTCAGCCACAGACCGTTTGGGGGAATGAAGTTAGCACATGATAGCTAATTTCCAGATGGACCAAACAATGACAGCTGCAGCATCTGGTTTTGGCCAGAAGCCTAGGGTGTGAATGCAACCCACTCAGTATTTCATGCACAGTCAATGAATATCTCTTATCTCCTGATTACAATATACTGACTTGGAGTGGTTATTAGAGTGAGTTACTGCTAACGAGTGATAGAATCAGACAATCCTCACAAACTCCTTCCTCTAATATTTAACTGCCTATTAAGAAAAATCAGTGTAGTTAAAAATCTAATATTAATAATTACAGAAGAATATCATATTGGTGTCTGAGGTTCTACTGTGACTGCAGAAAAATTGTAATCAGGGATCAGCTCTGAGCTTTGCAACAGCTGAACACATCTGTAATTATATGAATTTATCAGCAATGGCAGGAGAAAAATACTGCTACAATCAATAAGAGACCTTTTGTTCATTCATTCATTTTTTTTGGCATGATGATGCTTCCTTCAGTTTTGGACCAGAATATTATTTAACTGAACTAGTACTCTACCAAGAAGTCTTGTTCAATGAGTATAACCAATTGCTGGAGTGTATTCAAAGAGCACAGACATTCTGTTGGAATAGATTTTGCCAAAGAGATATTTTAGTTAAATTACTGTGCTGTTTTAGTTCTGTGTTCACAAAGAGTTGGATAAATTACCTTTAAGTGTTCAAAAGAATTGGACCAAAGACTCATTATTAAAAAAAAAATAAAAATGGACAGGTCTTGATTTGACCACTCAATCACACCTTTGAGCATTTACCAATCCATACCATTTACCAATACCATCTCAAATAGAACTTCTTTTGGGGAAGTACATTCCTAATCACAAAAATCTTTGAATGATTTTTAGGAATATTCCTAAAAATATTCCTAAATGATATCTACTTGAAGTGTGTAGGAAAGCAGAGGTTGTCTTTAAGAAATACTCAGCATTAATTAAAATGCAAACTGGTATTTCAGTCTTCATTTAATTGTTCTTACACCACATTGTTCAAATCAGAAATATATTAATGTATGGATGCCAACTATTCCATTGCACATGGGTCTTTTTTCAATATTGATGATAATAAAAATTTAATAGTGATCAAAAGAAATAAAAAGAAGCAATGACAGCATTTATAGGTCTGTCAGTGACAAAAGGAAGAGTAGGGAAAATGTGGGCCCCCTCTGGAAGGAATTGGGACACCTGCTTATCTAGCACACGGAGAAAGCTAATGACTCGATGACTTTTTTTGCCTCAGCCTCCACCAGCAAATCAGAAAAAACAAGGGCAAGGCCTGGGAAAAAAAAAAAAAAAAGAACTGCACAGTGTAGGGGAAGATCAGTTTTGGGTCCATCTTAGGAACCTGATGGTGTACAAGTCCACAGGACTGGTGGATGAAGGGACTAAGTCACTAAGCATCATATATGAGAAATCATGGCCGTCTAGTGAATGTATGACTGACAGCTCGCATTATTCATGGCTTCAGTTTAGAAATTAGCAAAAATGATACTTAAGTCCTGAGTTTCAGATACTGTTAGACTAAATTAAAGACACAGAATATTTATGCTTTTTACAAATTCAGTAGTTCCATTCTAAAAGATGTTAATGTATGTGTAGAAATTTGATATGGAAAATGAGCTAAATTTTAATGAGCATATTTTACACATTATTTAAGGTACTTACTAAGTGTTGAGAATATGAAGAATCTTTGTAGATGAAGTAGCTATTTCACAATTACCCACTAGAATTTTTTCTTCTATGCAATATGAATGTCTAGCAATGACTACCATTGATAGTAGATTATATGTTTCATTCATTTCACCTAAGACAGTTACCATAGTAAATCATAAATCCAAAAATATTGAAATAAGGCCATAATAATTTGAAATTAAGTTATAAACATCCTTAAACATAAGATATAAACTATGATTCTCCTTAGTGTTTCATTAGCCTTATGATACCATAGTGCCAGTGTAACTCTGGGGTTTTACATAAAACACATATTTGATCACAAAAATTCTGATCTCTTAATGTGTAGCAATGAATCTAGCCTTTTACCTACAGTATATATATATTAGGCAATCACACTTGAAAGCATAAACATTTCAGCAACATGGAGTGGCCAAATATTTTAAGCAGTGTGTTTTATTTTATGTATGCCACGTGCTGGAAGCCAGAACAGCCAAACGTTGATGTGCCATTGAAAGACTATATAACACATAATGAAAATAACTTGTCTCTTATGGCAAAAATCTCATGACTATCAAATACAAGTCAATTTGAGACTGCTTCAGCTCAATTTATTGTAACATAGCTGAAACTATAGCACAGTTAACATTATAGCAGCTACGCTCCTGGTGGTTCATATTTCTGATTTACAAGTGTTACACTTAAAAACAATCTGTTGCAAGACTATTGAATATTTTGTCAGGTAAGAATATCTTATATAGGAATTGCAACTATTTGTTTCAGCTAGTTGGAGGTGAAACAAGGCATGACGAACTCTGCTTTTCCTTGGAGGTATTTCTCGTTATTTTTTCAGCAATGAGTTCTTTCCTTGCTTAGTTTGGGTGGTGTTTCTTTCTGCCTGCATACTGTAAACCAAGTTAATTGACAGACCCACACTTCCCTATCTCTGTAAAGTAGACTGTATAATAGTTTTTCCTCCCTACTGCAGAGAAAAAATACTGAAAAAAAGTATTCTCCTCAAGTATACTTTGCCCTAGAGGAACATTTGCAAATATATTCAATAACTCTGTTTATCACTTTTCCTAACGCACATGGAAAACAATGTGATTTTTCTTCCAAGTTTCTTTTCCATTTTTTTTCTTATGTAAGTGGAAAAATTGTTCTTAGGTGAGAAATAAAACCATTACTGAAGCTGAGACAGTAAAACTGAATAAAAGAATGAGATCCTGCACACATTAGTGAAGATAACTTAACAGTAAAGGGTAACTTAACTTACTTTACAGTAAAGAGTGGTTAAATTTTGTTCCTTTTGAAACAAACACTAATAAAGGAGCCAATAACTGTTTAGAAAAATGCAGTTGCATTAGTATATTAAGTTACTAGCTTCAAAACAATATATTAGAAAGCAGCTAATTCATTTTTCTGTGAAAAATAAGCTTTTCTGATTCTTGAAAAATCAAGTGATTGTTGACATTTGCAATGCATTTTCATATTAAATGTGTCACTGATAATGGCAAATGCAGTTAGAAATATAATATTAAACAAAATCAATTTTGAAGGCTGCATATAAAAAATCATATTTTATCTGATTTCCTCTTTCATTGAAAAGACCAGTTCTCTTTACACACTAAGTATGTTCAGCATTTGCTCAATACCTTGTGTCATTGGAGGAAAAACAGCTGCTTTGAGAACCTGAATTGAACCTAAGTGAAAACCAGAGTCTCCTTATAAAGACAGGCTTCTTTATAAATAATTAGCATAGAACAACCTCAACCACATTGAGATGGATCCTCAGTTCCCATATACTGCCATAAATTGTTAAGAGGCAGCACAGATTGCTACTGGTGTAAGAAAAAAGGGGAGGAATAAAGGAACTGTACACTGATTATCTGGCAAAAACAAAAGGCAGTTTAGCCTACAGATGACAGGGAAATTACTATTGTTTAAAGAAACAGCCAAGAAGGGGAAAAAGGGCATACAGCTGCAGTAGAGAAAAATAAAACCTAAAACCAGAAGGAGCTGAAATCAGATTGGACAACAAATATGAGTATTCAGCTGCCAAAAACATACTATAAAATTGCATAGATTAATGGTAAAGTCATTGGGCATCCAGAATATTAAATAACTCTAGAGTAAACATAACTGATTATTACTGGAGATAGAATATTTGGATGGGAATATTTAAATTGTTTGCAAATATGTTTACTGCATTTGCCCAGGATAATCCTTGAAGTTCTGCTTACATAAAATTAAATCTAAATATTCAGTTGCCATAACAACATAATGTATTAGTTCTCTAGTTTCTTTTTGATCATTTGACTACAGGATTGTTTGCTAGGATCTTTGTGACTTAAGACTTCAGTGTTTCTCAGTATTAGTCAAATAAGGACTGCACATATTTATTTAAACTTCACAATACATTATACTTTTTCTCCCCAGAAGAGCAATACAGGCTTAAAGAATCTGATACTTCAATATCAAAACCAGAAGAAAATATTGTGCTTTTCTTGGTCAAATCACAGAAAGTCTCGGAATAAAACTAGATAGATACAATTATTTTTTAAAATGTTTTCATTGCCAGTATTAGATGACAGCATCACATCTCTCCTATCCACCTGCCACCGTCCCACCCCTGAATTATACTATCTACTTAAGACTACTCTTAAATGTCTTTTAAGTATAGTAGTGCCTCTATGATATTTTGCCACCCTTTCAGAGAGAGTACTGTGCTCTGAAGGCTGCATTTCAGGTCCAGCATGGAAAAACCAAAACTGTGTTTAAAAAATGCAAAGCCAAATACATCCTCCTCACAATCTAGATCATTTTTTCCAGGTGGAGAGGATATCCCATTTAATGTGTCTGTTCCCAGGGAAAAACCCAAAAGGAGGCAAACATAGCAGCTGTGAATTTCTGTCTATGCCTCCTGTCTAATGAAAGCTAGATCAGGACTCCACATTTGTCCCAAAAACGAGGGAAACCTTCTGCATCAGTGGGGCTAAATTTGTATTAGCATGTCCAGAGCAATGGGAAATAAGACTGTTTTAAAAAGGCTAGGGCTAAAACAGATCAATTGTTAATGGTAGGAGCAGGTATAGCAGCTGGCCACAGACTACTCATGAACATATTCGTATACAGTTAATAGTAAAACAGTTCGCTCAGAACAGTTCACTCAGAAGAGATCTTAACTTTCCACTGCTTTCCACTGCTATTTACTGAAGGATCAGTAAATGATGTAAATTATTTAGTAAATAATTTACATCATTATGTAAATGATGTAAATTATTTATTTATTTAGAATAGTCATAAGTTTTCATTCAAAGGGTATATTCTTTCTTCTGGCATAGTACAATTTATCTTCTGACCCATGCCCTTCTCATCTACACTAGATGCCAAAGTAAATCATGTACAAGCAGATGTAACTGTAGCAGACTTAGGGAGACCACAGAAAATCTAACTGCCAAAGTTGCCAGTGGGACTAGACTAAGACATGTAGGTAAAAGTTGATTTTAACCAAAAAGTACAACAAAACAAACTAAAATATGCATTCATTAAATGGGTTGAAAACACATTCAGTGAAGAGATAGAGGTAAAACCCAAAAATAAATAATAAAATAAAAAAACTAGCTCAGTATTTGGGGAAGGCGTTCTACGTTAGTTTTTAAAGTCAGTCATATTTTTTAATCTTTTTTAGTTTTATGTTTTAACCTGTCATGTTTCCTTGTTAGCTACAATGAATTTTCGTTCTTATCTATTGCTCTTAAGTTATAATAAAATTAGTAAAATATCAGCCCAGAAAAGGTTCACATTCACTAAACAACCAAACATAAAGAAAATTATTAGATGTTGAATCAGATACTGACTAATCTACTCCTTCAAAGGCATTACCTAAGCCTAAGTGGAAAACTGTGTATGGTTGAAATTTCTGAGCTAATACTAACCTCAGTTTGCTCATGTGGTTCAAGCCCGAGCCCCCTAGACAGGGCTTTTTCAAAGCTTACAAGCAGTAAAACCTCATTGGTACAGCTCACAGGCTTAGCCATAACATATCCTTAGCAGTTCTGCAGATTGTTTTATTATGCTCATCATGTGAAACAGATGTACCTTAAAAGGTGCAAAGAAAGAGAACATTAAATGATAAAGAAAAAAGGAGAATCATTCATATTTAGAAACTGGAGAGAAATTTCTCATTAGCTAGTTTAAAAAAAGCTAATAATTTATGGATGATTTTCCAGGTAAAGTTTCCCATTAAAACATGTGAGGGAAACTTTACAATACATTTTGCCGTTTGGGGTATTATCCATAACTATTTTCAATTTATCTTCATATGTTACATAAAAGGACTGGAAAAAAAGTTGCAGTGCTTAAGAGAAGGTTCTGGGGTTATTAAGGAAAAGAGGAGAAAAGCACACAGAAATTGATCCTGACAACAGTGTTTTGTGTACTAAATTCATTAGCTCTTGTAGTGCAAAATGAAATAATGAACCTATAAAATGCAGTAAAAACATCAATTTCTGTGGGAGGAACTTGGATAATTCTATTACAATGCTGTGTAAAACTCTACAAACATTAATCAGAAATTAATAATTTGCAATATGCATTTAAATAAAAACAAAAAAAGGACTTTTCTATTGTTTAATGAAAGAGTTTTGTGGGTGACATAGGATAAAAGTGAATTGCTAGGGTGTCCAAGTGGATGGAAAGGCACAATATTCAGTCATGATGCCCAGGGAGGGCAGGGGAGGGAAGTGACAGCTAAGCTCAGCTCGGAATCTGAGGAGCAAATAAAAACCTATTTTGCTCCTATATTCAACATTAAGACAAATCCCATAAAATTTGAAGACAGTGACAAAAGAATTAGTTTTTAATTTTTGAGGATGGTGACAAAGGAATTAGTTTTTAAGTGCTGTTGTTTAAATGTAATGCATGTTTATTTAGCTGTCAAGGGCTCTGGAATGACATTGCCTCTAAAAAAGAGGAAGCTGAACAAAACCATTTATGAGAGGATAAGTTGGAAATACATGTTCTCATGCTAATGCTTCTGAAAAACAACTACAAATGTATGAAATATGATCATGTCACTGTTAGAATTGCATAAAGTTTTCTATTTGTTTCATCTAGAAGAACTAGAAAGCAACTCTGCACCAGAAAATTTCTGCATGCCCAATGATACAGGAAAAAAGGATTCTCCACTCTCCAATATTCTCTGGCAGTAGAGAATAATCATTTGCTTCCTTATGAGAAAAGGGAATTCAGTACATTGCATAACAACAAAATTTATTATTCAGAACATTTTTACAAAATCATTACCTTCAAGTTAAGAATTATATAAGAGGAGGCAAAACCCAAGTAAATTACTTTTTCTTGGATCTCTGGCTTTGAAGTTGCTTATTTTGTGCAATAAAAACACCTAGAGAGGATTATTTAGTAATTTCTGGATTAAAGACAAGCTGGGACCAGAAACCAAACTCAATTCTGACATTTCTATGTGCTCTGCTTTGTAAGATGCAATCTGTGGGACTTGCATTTTCAACTTCACAATAGTGTGCTAAGAGGACTGATCACCGGACTTATTTGTTTTCTCTAATGAAACATGGCTATGAACTCTCAAAAATGAGAAAAAATAGAACCCAGATCTCTTATTTCTTTGACAAGTGCCTCAAGAGTTTTATCTGAGCCTGATGGTTTCATCTCTCATTTCTACTTTATATTCAAAGATTAAAGCCTATCCCTGTCTTTTAGGCATAATTAGAGCAAACCTTAGGAAAAGATCCCAGGAGCATTTCTCTCCTAACAATATTTGCTCAGATACCTACAGGCACAATGAGGACATGAGTTCGGTGCCATTCTTCTTGTTAATGCTTTTCGGTTGGCTAACTTCCTGAATCCCTCTGCTCAGTACAAGAGTTCTAATAGATCAACCTTATCATAGAATCAGAGAATGGTTTGGGAAGGGACAATAAAGTTCTTGTTCCATCCCCTCTGCCATGGGTAGGGACACCTTATTTTAGACCAGGTTACTCAGAGCTCCATCCAACCTGGCCTTGAGCACTTCCAGGGATGGGATGTCACAACTTCTTGGACAGCCTGTTCCCATGCCTCATCACCCTCACCGTGAAGAAATTCTTAGTATCTAACCTAAATCTTGTTCTGTTTGAAGTAATTCCCCTTGTCCTGTCACTACATGCTCTTGTAAGAAGTCCATCTCTGCCTTCCTTGTGGGCTCCCATCAGTTACTGGAAGTCCACAGTTTGGTCACTCTGAAGCCTTCTCTTTTCCAGGCTGAACAAACCCAATTCTATTAGACTTATCCAATGGGAGATGTGCTCCATTCCACTGTTCATCTTGGTGGCCTCCTCTCACTTCAACAGATTGATACCCTCCCTGTACAGGGAACCCTAAAATCTTTTAACAACACAGCCTTAACTCCTAACCTCCTTTGGCAAATGTAATGAGGGAAGGTGCTGATTAGGTTGGAATGGTTTCTCCATCCCTCAGGTGCTACATATTTTAATACACCAATACTACTGATCTTCCATTAAGCTGGGGTTTTTTCACCCTTTTCATCTTATAGCCCTTCTACTTTGCAACAGTTCTTACTGGTCATTGTGCATCTATATTTACAATTATACTCTTAACTAAAACTGTAGAGACAACTCTACACTTTTTTCTTATATTTCAAAGTTTAAATTTGTCTAAATTTAAGCACACCAGGCTCAAAATTTGTTTTGTTTTCATTTCTTTTTTTTTCCCCTAGAAGTCATATATTAGCAGAAGAGCTTGTTTAACATTAGAAACATGATTTCCAAATGCAATAATTGTGTGGGTCAGTCCCTTAGCATAACTTATTTAATAAGTCATTATTTTATCCTGACTCTAAATGACAATCTATTCCTTTAAATATTTGCCTAATGATTTGAGTTAAGGATTATTAGCCCCCTTTTCCCTAAAGCATTCAGCTGGAGCTCTCTAGCCCCACTGTATTGATATTCTATAGTTGTGAAAGGAAGAGACAAGCAATTATCCAAGTCCAAAAATTTAATGATACTCAGGTGGATTTGAAAACACAGCCTGATTTACCTATTAAAGTAGAGATCTAAGTGCTGTAGTTTCCATGCTTCAGAAAACAAGTTTTAGGGGGTTTGTTCAATTTTTTTTTTTTTTTTTTATTTTAAATTTTTTACTGCTTGCACCAAAAAAATCTTTGTCACTTTCTCAGTATACCTCCTTAATCTATAGAGTTCTGTGCTATTTTAAAATCCTGTGCTACTTTCTCATCTAGTGCCCTCAGAGACTTAGAATGTGCTTGATTATTTAAACCATTAGCAAATTTTCAGCACTGCTTAGGGATGGTTTCATTTTAAACTGACAAATTGCCTATCAGTTGGCATCAGTGCTAAAAACAAAACCAAAATGCTTTCATTTATCTTCATAAAATGAATAAATAAATGAATAAATGTAGAATTCAGAAGTTAACAGCAATTAAGTTGAGCTTTGTTTAGATGAATGTTTTCTGATTGCAGCAAAGAGGTGATACCAACATTTGAAATTTCATGAAGGGTAGAAAGTCATTTTTTGTTATGGAAAGTAGATACATGTAGACAATTTATAAGGCATTCAGTTTGAGGGGGACCTATGGTATTTCAAGGCTGCCTAAAATTTGAGATTTCTTTTTTTTAATAAGTTGTCTTATTTTTGTAAAAGGAGTGGATTTAAAGTATGTTTGTTTAACCCCACTGTTAAAAAAACAAATTCAGCTCTGAGTGAGAAGATCATGAGTGAAAAAGGGCAAGGCTGGATCACACCTGGGACTATCAGCCTTGGTATCTACTCACACACCACGCAGTTATATCCCTCAAGCAACGCCTATGGGCATTCAGTCACTTGAAGTGGAAGGCAAAGCACTGAGGGTTATTTGGGCTGTCAGCTTTAAATAACAGCCAACTCCCTGCTCCCTTTCTGTTTAGCACATGCTTCACAAACAGAGAGAGTCACAATGTTGCAAAATGTTAGGCTGTAGTCACGGGCATAATGACCTTTTTAGTGTGTCACATCCTGCAGAAAGGTACCTGTGGTGATAAATTTGATTGTATTTTCCTTTCTGATTGTGCCACTCTATTCAGGAGCCCTTTTTTGACAATTGCTGAGATTGCCTGGGAAATTGGATTCCCATTTGCAAGCAGTCTTTTGATTTTTTAATTCTAATTATCAGAAATATATTGGAATTTATACTTCATGTGCTGCACTGGAGGTCCCTGATATCAAGTATTTTGCTGACTGTACAACTATTGTCATCTGTTATGGAAGATACACTTTTGGAACTGGACTATTACATGCACCATTATTATAAAAGCACAGGCTTTCCTCTACCATTTACCACTAATTTTATGTAGTAGAGTATGTTTTCTATGGGCTCTAGTCTTCCAGGAAGGCTTTGGAGAGAACAACATGTTAAACACAGAAACCTCAATTTATAAGGAAAATATTTCAAAGTATTCAAATCCTTCTTGGAGTGCACAAAATTCTAGATTTCATATTACGGATGAGAATGTATGCTTATCTTATGCTATGCTTATCTTCAATGTTAATACTTATGTTTTACATCTCCAGAGTTTCCCAACCTGAGGAAAGCCTTACCCAACTTAAAATACTCATTGGAATAAAAAAACCTCGGACAGGGGTAAACAATCTGTTTAAATATTTTAGAGATTCAATAAGAACACGAACTAAAGGGAACATAGGTTTTATTTCTTATAATAGTTCAAGAGAATTCTGGAGTTTGATAGCTTTGAAAGTATCTTCACAGATCTTTTTCTACCGATTCCTTTTCCTGTCTGCTGTCAGGGCACAGTCCTGAGCAACCTGAACTGGTATTATCCCTACTTGGAGCAGAGGATGGACCAGAACTCAGAAAACCCTCATGTCCCTGCTGTCACAGCTGAAAAAATTCCTGGCAGTTTTTCTAGGACATTTGCTTGGTGTTTTAAAAATGACAAGCTGCTCATCTATAATTCCCTCAGCATAAACAGAGAATTCTTAGAAGTAGAAGATTTTAGCTGTTCTGAATGCATTCTCTTTTAACGTTCTGGCAGTTTTCACAAAGGGCTTAGAGAAGTGGTTAGAGGTCACCAGCCAGCCCCAGTCCCCCTGATAGCACTACACCCTCCAGGGAGGTTCCTGTGCATTTGGCTGCCTTCTGCCCTGCTCATGGCAAAATGCAATTCCTCAAGTAATCCCTCACCTGCCTATTATACATGACAGTATAATATCATAATAAACAGACACTGTTGAGTTGAATATGGGAGATCCAGCTTTGCTGTAGTGCAATATATTTGAATGATCTTGCTCTTCTACTTCCCACATTTTCACCAGGTGAAACATGCTCCCTGCATAGCCTATCAATTACAATCTTATTTCAACAAGAAATTATTCCTCAGCTACAAATAATCTGGGCCCCTATGAAAAGCTTCTTTTCCAAGTAGATAATATTTTTCTTTCTTCCCATCTTCTAATTTTTCCCTATGATGAGGCATTTGATTTTTTTTTGCAACAAACTGATACTATCTTTAAAAAAAATAAGCATATTTCATAGGACTCACTCTTGTGCTCTCTGTGAGATATCAAAACTAGCTGAAGCAATCATGGCAATATTTCATCTGGCTTCTTCAGACCTTGCTGTGATGCATTTCATCCAAACCTATGCTCATATTCCAATCAATTCAGCTTTTCTTTCACGTTTCTGCTTCAAATGCCACTTTTTTTTTCTATAACTATTAGATTACATACCACTAAATTGAGAAATAGCCTTAATCAGGACATTTCCCAAGGAATGGAATTAAACCTAATGATACTTATCAGCAAGAACTGCAGCTTAATTGGGATGGTAATTTGCTTAACTGGGATGCCTGGAGGTTATTTACTGTAATCAGATAAGGACATCTGATCCTTATTTTCCCAAGAAGGTTATCAAAAGTGTTAGCTCTAGAAAGATGTTGTAATTATATCTATGTAGTATTTCAAGAGTGATACCCTCATTTGAGTTGTTCAGCTGTTTGCAGCTGCATTGTGTCTTTAATAACCATATTAAATAACCAGCTTTAGCACAGGTATCCTCCTTTCAGGCACAGGGGCCAAGGAAGTGACATCCTAAGTGTTCCCTAACCCTTAGGGCAGAACATAGCAGCTCATGTGAATGAACTGGGAACTCACTTGTTCACTGCAGCAAGATCACATAACCAAGACTGGACTCATGAAATAGTTAAATAATGTCTAATAACAACTACAGAGTAGTTAATGCCAGCAAAAAAAATATTCTTGTAAGGTCCTTGAAGATGTTCTCATACAATAAGGACTTGAGCCACAATGATTTTATAACTGCAAATGCTCTCTCTGAACTGTTTAGGAGGCTACACCCTCTGGGATGACTATATTAAAAGAATGTTCAGGAAAGTGTTTCAATATGCTACTTTATTTCACTATGTTTTAGCTCACTTGGTCAAATATATCAAAAGTTGAACTGCTGATGACACAATAGAATTTTCAGCCCCTTAATGAGACAATAGTTTTGAGATGGGTAGGGCAACAGAAAGATTCTTCAGACTCAAAATAGCATTTTTCTCATTATACTCCATCACAGCATTATGCAGATGAAAGTATTCAGACTCTCAGTACTAGACATAATGGAACTAATCATGCAAAGCATCACTTTCAAGACAGAGGTTGTTACAATTAGGACTAAAACTGACAAAAACCACCCCCTGATTATTTTTTTTCTTTTTCATTATTAACAATTTTCCTTCAAGTTGGATGAAGCAGAGCTTTAAAAGTTATGGCTAATGGACAATCCATTTTTGACTGTTTTCTTCCTGAAATTCACTGTTACTTTTTCTGCTCAGTTGAGTCTCATGCTTTCCTTGAAGGTCAGGAGTTTACTCCATGTAAGCCATCAAAGATCTTAGAAAGCAATTATTCTTTCTTTTGCTTTTCATTCTCCAATGGACATTTCTGCTTTCTGCTTCATTTTACAGGACTGTGCTGAGCCCAAAAACCATTTGCAGAACTTGTCTGAAATTTTGGTAATAAAAATGAAAATAATAAAACCTGAATATTTCCATAAAGATACCTTTCTTGCTCTTAATTTTCTTTGCAGCTACTGATGTAGAAGGGAACCTTTATAAATTCATTAATTCACAACAATCTGCATGATCACTACAGTTTCTTGGATAAGGTAAAGATATTAACTTATAAGAGTGGTCTGATAGCTATTTTGCAGCTTCTCAGATTGTTTTCACTCAGTCATTCCATCCCAGCAATAATTCATAGAGTTCATGCAGGACCTCATTAACAGACAAGAAACAGGCAAGAGAATGCATAAATATAGAATGGATTTCAAAGAAGCATTTATATACTCAATCATACAGATATTCTTCCTGGTCTTACTGCTGCTGACATTACTGGAGGTAATATTCTCCACCTGACTCATTTTCTCAAATAAAACAAAGTATTTCTGTTTAACAGTTCAATTTTATCAATACATTTTGACTTAGATTTCTAGGACAGTTGAATAAAGAACAACTTCAAGCTATTTTGGCATGCTTTGAGAGATTGATCAAGCTTTGGAAATGGCTCTGTATAGCAGGGGTCATAATGAGCTCTTTTAGCAGCCTCCAGAGACACTCCACTATGTGCAGTACTGTACAGCTTCTACCGAATATTCCTAGACATCAATCTTTTGACAGATATTTGAAAAAAACCCAAAGCTTTTCAAGGCAGCATGCAGTCTGTTCCCTGACCCAGATCCATTAGTGTGTGTTAGACTGGTGATGATGACAAAGGCTGTAAAGCTCTGGCAGCTCTTTTCCAGGAGTTTAGTGCTGCTGACACTATAGGAGCTGACTTGAATTCCATGTTCCTGTGTCAGAGCTCTGCTCCTGCTCTATGCAAAGTCTCTGTGGTCCTGCTGTCAGATATATGTTTCCATTTAAAAACATGAGAAGTCTCCAAACTCTAAAGTGGAAATATGGATATACAGTGAGTGGCATAGCCAAATGGAAACACCAGTGAGTTCTTTTGAACCTAAGCTTGTCCCACCTTCGAGTTCTCTGTGGGTGCCATTGGAATCACGTACACAGAGGCTGGACACCTCTTGCCCTGTACTGTAATCAGGCATCCTTCTTAACTGGTAGCAACATGATTTTCACAGTAATTCTATTTAGGATTTTTTCAGTGTGTCCCCCCACTGTGTAATCTAGATGAAGAGACAAATATTATCTCTTGATCCAAGATCTCTTGATCTCTTTATTCCCAGAAGCATGAGACTATGATGATGAATGAAATTGCCTTTGCTTTCATTTTTTTTCTACACAATATTCAACCAGCATTTCTGGTATTCACAATTAATCAGCATTTTGCATTTAAGAAAGTATATCAGAACCTCACCATTCTTTTCTTCAAAAAAGTAAGTTAAAATAGCTGTGTGGCTTTTGTTTATGTGAAAGAAAAAGCAAAATCTTTTCCAATTATGGGTTTAGACAACTTGTAGCTATTTAAATAAGAGGTATTTCTACAGAACACTTTAAAAGATTTTTCGAGCTATAAAGATTCTATTTACAGCTGGCTTTGCACTTAAATGATCTTGAATTTACACATAAATAAAAGCAGTCTCCAAGACTAAACTCTTCAGGCCATTAAATCCTTGCACATTTAAAGTATTAGGATGCATAATCTTCCTGTGACCTTGATGCAGAACTACATTACTTGCTAGTAAAACAATAAAGACATTATATTTAATTCTACGAGTAGGAATGTCCTTAATTTTCAGTACAGAAGTGCAGGATTTATCATTACATCTGAATGAATAACTTGCCCTTGAAAAATAGTGTAAAAATGTTATACTTCAGGACATTTTAAAAAAATCCTAATTTTGTGCCAAATTTGCAAATAAATTTGGCTTAAAAAATTAGTTCTTTCGTGCAAGCAAACATTTCATTTGGAAACAAAGATTAAATTAAATAGAAAAAGAATTTAAAAATTCCAAAAGCCAAAATCAAATGGTTTTGAGTGAATGCCATTTTGATCGAGCAACTTAACCCTAAGCTGTGAATTCTGTGAATGACAAATTATTACGTATTTTTAAAAACTCTTAGATTTGGGTTAAAAACAAGCTATGCATTCATCTTTCTTTGCTTGGCTTTGTTTTGCTTGTTTTTTTTTTTTTTTTTTTTTTTTTTTTTTTTTTTTTTTTTTTTTTTTTTT
>JAYDZK010000001.1:79734825-79751591 GCA_034509185.1 Euphonia xanthogaster
CTTTTTTTTTTTTGTTTTGTTTTGTTTTTTTTTTTTTTTTTTTTTTTTTTTTTTTTTTTTTTTTTTTTTTTTTTTAATATATAACATATAATTTAGCTAGGAGACAGAGAGTATTTTTATTAAAGGAATGATGTCCAAAAGTCCCAAATTTATCTTACCAATTAGCTCTATCAGAGATATTCAATTTTTTTGCTCTTTAGTTTCGAACAAGCCAAAATTAAAAGGAAGACAATAAATATGGTGGTCTCAATGAGATTTTTGTCCATCATAAAATATGTGTAAGTTTGGGGGTTTTAGTCTCTTTTAAAAATTTAATTACAAAATCCCAGGAATACTGAGTGCATGTAATTTTATTCATGCAGTTCTATAGGGAAAAGCTATAGAGAAAATCACAGATAAGTAAAGTTTTGCTACAGTAATTGCAGTGTCTCCCACTTTCAACATACTTTGTTGTAGGTGCTTTCTGAAAGTCATGTCTTTCACATAGGGATTGCTCAGTGGGCTTTAAACAATTTGCAGTGGCTCTTAAGCCAATTTGGTTACTTGCTAGCCTAAATAAACCCTCAATTTGAGTTTTCCTTAATTCACCAGAATGTGATTTGCAACAGTTTAGGAGCTGTCACACTAACCTCTGAGCTGTGCTAGCAGTCAATACAGTGAGATAATCTAGAGGGGCTCTGAAAGCTGGAAAGCTGCTGCAAGGAACAACTTTTCCCAGCTAAGTCATTCCCAGAACAAATCAGCCTTTACATAGAAATTCAGTGCATACTGAGGAGACGAGCCTCACTTAAATCATTAGCAATGATCTAAACACAAACTGAGATACAATTATTAATTTATTACTTATTAATATTTAATAGTGTCTTAATTATCTTTGAGGTAAATTATTTTTCATTGAATCACACACAGGCTTGTAAAGTTCAGGCATTTTTTTTCTCTTTGAGCTCTTCTGATAGTATCCTTTGGACAATGCATGCTGCTATGCTTAAACCTAAGATTGTTCTGAAGACATATCCTCACCCAGTTCAAAAGCAACTATTATAAAATGCATTCTTGAGTCATGAAAATGTATTTCTTTTCTGTAAGCCCCACCTTGTAAGCTGATTTTGATTGATTTGCTTGTGAAACTTTGTGTATTATTAAGATGCGGCAATGTTACTCTGGGCTGAGTAGCTCAGAACGGCAGAAACCTTCCCTAGGGAAACTGAGTCAACATTAAAGGAGGAAAGCCACAATCAAAAACCATAATCATACATTTTCCTTAGGCAGCACTCCTAACTACAGAAAATAAGATATTGATGTTATTAATAACTTTGCTCACTTAAACATTTCACCTAAAAAACCCCTTTCCACAGCTAAACCCACCCTCTTAGTAATGGTCTCATTTTTGTAGCTGCATTTACAACTGTTTGCAGTTCCTAACCTGTGGGCCTGCAGTGACTGTACTCCAAAGTAGCACCTTGACAACCCAAGTTGTCATCAAGGTCAAGCAATGCTTTTCCTTTGCCCTTCTAAAGCAGCTTTTGGAAAGCTGTCAATTATATGTCCTGTTAGTTACTTCAAACCTAGTCTGACACACCCATTTCCATCTGATTAAATTAGCCTCCTTAAATCTTGATAAGCATAATTAGTATGTTAAGATTTTTGAACTGTACAACTGCATTTTAATATCTGTGTGATCAAGGGGACATTGTAAACAAAACATGTTCTTTCGATGTATAAATGAATTAATTTCATTATTTAGTTCCCTCTATAAGACTGAACTATTCAAACACTAGAATTCCTACTAAACAGTATTTTAACTTGAAGAGGTTTCTCAGTAGTAATTCTTTTTTCAGCTGTCACTCTTGAAATAATGTAGTAGTATGAACTCTTTTTGCTGTATTGCTGAAAGTAAAAAACTACAGACCAAAAAAGCCCTAAATAAGTGATGCTTATCCTTCCTACCCTTTAAATAAATTTGTTTTGGTAATAACACAAAATGAAAAATTAAATCCCTACTCCCTCAAATCTTGGAAACCATATCACTTCTTTTGCTTAGAGCTTTTTTTTGGGGAAGAACTTGCATGATGATTATGTAAGTAAATGAACTTTAGAACATGAAACTTTTAGGATATAAAATAAAAAAATGTATTATCAAAAATACATGCATTAGAATCATAACAAGACAAAATACGGTAAGCACATGAAAGCTTCCTTTGGATTTATTTCTATAAATATTCCATAGATAGAGCTATAAAAAGGAGAAGGACTGATAATATATCTCTGACTTTTTTTGGTTTTTTAAGGTGGGCTTCTTTGCTTCTGGTAGGTCAGGAGTCTCTTGTGGAAACAAAAACAATTTTGTTAAATGTTCAACTTGTTAGTGGCCTAAAATTCAGCTACATAATAATTAATTCAAATAAATTTATCCTCTTCTAAATTAAACTTTATGTAATCAACATATTTTACTCTGCTAATAGAGAAAACTTTAAAATGTGGTCCTGTTGCATCTCAGTAGCTGATGAGCACAACAGGTATTTTAAGAAAACACTTTCTGTACTAAAACTGGCTTTGAGATATACACTATATGCCTGAAAACCTGAACCAAAATGATACATGCCTGAGAGACTATAGTCCTAGAAATGCTCAGGCCAGTTTATTCTGGCTTTTAATTTCTCTGAGACACAAAAACATGGACTAATTAAAACAATTTTAAATTACTTTTCACTCATGACATTAACCTCCTTTCCTACACAGATATAAATCTTTCATAGACATATAGACGTTCATTAACCTTCTGAAAAAACGTTTTCCAATAACTGAAGAACAAATTTAAAAAGTCAGAAATATGCCCATTTTTCTGACTGAAACTAGAAAACAGCTTTGAGTTCAGGAGCATCTGATCTCTTTTGAAGCTTAGGAGGCAAGAAAGAGCTCTGGCAAGAAAATCTCTAAATAACAAACATGATGGAGGATAGATCCTTCAAAATGGGAGCAAATCAAATACAAAGTAATCCATTCCTAGGATAAAACATTACAGTGTTATTACTTCAGATTTATCAAAAAAACAGTCACTACTTTTTTTTTTTTTTTTTTTAACAAGGACTGAAGGACCAGGCTATAGCTTTTTTTGGTTTTGTTCTGTTTTTGTTTTTTTTTTTTCCCCAAGAGACATAAAATCAGTCTCAAGCTGTTCCAGTTTGGAACTCCTGTCATTATGGAAAACATATTCCCATCCAGGAACACAAGTCAGTGGGCTGGGGATTACAATCTAGGATCAATCCCAGCTAAACCATTTTAGAAAGGAAAACTACATGCAACCTTGGAGTTTCTATAGGCAAACAATGAAAGTATATAAAAGTGTTTTCAGTTTTGATTATTTTCTCATAAAATCATTTTCTGATGAATAAGAAAATGCAGATTATGCTTCAGTTCATATCAGAATGTTTTCTCTTTAGACAACTTTTAACCTTAGTATGGTAAAATAAACATCATGTTTTCTACAAGAGTTAACCAAATGTTCAGCTATAATGTTTGTAGCTTTGTTATGTAGAGGCTTATAAATAACTACCCTCCATATGAAATTAAAACTTCATGAATTGTGTTGGGCCTGGTTGCACTCCTAAAAGCATTGAAAATAGTGCATTTCAGCATCATAGAGACCACAAACTAATAAAAAGTAATTAGACACTTTGATATCACTTTGGCTAGAGCATTAAAAAAACTGGTAATAGGTTCCTATTAGGTTTTTTTTTGCATGGTAAATACCCACACAAACACCTACACACTGCAAAACCTTGTTTAGTAAAGGCCTTTTATTCGATTTTATAGAACAGAGGAGCAATCATTAAGAAAGAGCTCATGACAGATTTAACCACTACCAGACCTGAGTTTAGTCAGCACTTCAAGAAATTTTTCTATTGTAAAGTTCCTTAGAAATATTTTCATACTTAGATATCACTTGAAAATACACATGAGCTCCGGCAAATTACGTTTCAGTGAGCTTAGCCCTTTAATTTTAGTAATAGGGATAGCACTTTTGATAGGAAGATTTCCTCTGGACAAGTGCACACTGAATTTGCCTCATCTTGTGATTAAAACCATCAGTGTTTTAGCTGCTGGTACAGAGATTAATATCATCATCAAATGACTAGTAAGTGTCCAGAGAATTGTGTCCCAATCACTAAAAGACAAAGGAGAAACTTAAAATATTAATGTAGAAAAATTGCCGGCTGTAGAAGTCTAAAAATCATACACTAGAAAGAAAAAGAATCTAACAGTATTCAGAGGTATTCAGAAAAAGAATCTAACAGTATTCAGCTTGACTGGTCACCTCTGAAAAAAGGCCCTGCTAGAAAAACAAGTCATAAGTTTTCTCTTATATGTCTTATCACTGTTAAGTACTCAGATTACAACCCACTGCTGAACTTAAAACATTATGGGCTTTTTCATACAGTATTAATCAAACTCAAGCTCATAATGATGCTCTTTATAAGCAAATGTTACAGCAAATGCAGAAATGAGGATGAATGTAGATTTGCCCTTTGGCAGTCCTGACTGGGGGCAGATCCAAAAGTGGGAAATGTATCTAGTTTTCTCTCTTCAGAATACGCTTATGACATTAATTTTATTAAATTTTAAGGTAATTTAAAATACTAACATTTCATGGTTTTACTTATTAAAATATAAATATTCAGATTAAAAGATTAAATAAAAATTATCCAAGTATACTTAATGTACCAGCTAGAAATATGCATAGTCTACCATAAATGTATCAATCTCTGTGATTGATACAATCAATCATAAAATTATATAAAAGATAATTCTCTAATGTGCTAATTCTATCTAATAAAGTTGCCATTCAAAATTATTTTAAGAGACATATATAAAATTTCCCCTAAGAAACCTTCCAGTAATTTTGGATATGCACCCTGAGGCTTCATGTGGCACTGTTAATAATATACACATAAAAATAAGAATAAAAAATGAGAACTTTTGTAGGATTTTCAAAACCAATGTTTTTGAAAAGAAAATCTCTTCCTTCATCAGTTCATGGCAGAGCTTCTGAATAAACTGGCTTCCACTGCTTCCCATTTATAGAGTTTTGTTCCATTTCCTTCGTAGCCCTAATTTTATTTGCTTATCACACACACAAGTTTAGCACCATGATTAAGGCATTTCTGGGTTCAACACGTATGCAAATTATTATATACAGAATATGATATTGTAGTAGCACTAAATTGCAAGGTCATATCTTCAGAAATTGTTTAATACCAGAAAGTTTCAGGAGTACCCAATAACTTGAAAATATGGGTAGAGATAGAGTTTAGATATAGTACAAAAAAATATTTAAAGGATGACTGAAAATGTGTGTTTTATTACCATCCTTATAGACTCCTCAGCTTTCAGTATTTTGACTGCCAGAAATTCAATCGATTAGCTCTAGAAGCAGCTGACACATACCACCACCACTGAAAGTAATGCAGCAGCTGAGTAGCCAAGCACACGTGTTCTACTTTCTCTTTCTTCCTCTCATTCCTGCAAATCAGCTAAACAAAATAATGCTTTACTCAGTGCTTCAGAAGGGCAGAACTTACCTCACCTCTGCTACATTTTAAAATTATTCCAAGAGGGGAACCCTTTCAATGCCTCAAAAGGCAATCATGACTTGGGGTAGAAAGCAAGAGTGGCATCTGAAACTAGATCCAAAGTTTATCTAGTGGGAACAAGAAAAGCAAGGAACCCAATATGCTAACCTTTGCTACAAAGATGGAATAAGGTCGCAATCCTTTTGTATCTCAGATCTGCACAGCTCATCTCCTTGTACCAGGCAAAGGTCTACTGGCCAGTGCCCTTGAGTTATTCCTGGAGTTAACAGTAGTGAGCAGCACAGATTCAAAGGGAGATGTGGAGGGCTTCCCTCACAATGGCACATTCTTCATGGCCCACATGTTCTCCAGAGAAGTAAGAAGTCAGTTAGGATTACTTCAGGATAGAGGTGGGTAACTAGCTGGGATTCCAATGTCCAAATTAGTGGAACCCCAACAATTAATTGTATAAAAAGAAAGACACCTTTTCCTCCGGTTTTTGAGTTTAGACATTCACATTCCAATGGAAGCTAAGGGGCTCTAAACTCCACATATTATCTTCTGGAGCCCCATCTTGAGCAGCTTGTATCATATCACAGCTTTCCAGACTGAATTAGTTGGGCCAGGGAAACCGAGCACATTGCCTAGCAGAACAGAGGCCTGATGCAGGAAACAGGATTAGCTGCCACTGCTTAAAATGCCAGACTTTTTCCATGGGCAATTCTGATTTGCCTGATGAATCAGGTATTATTAATTGAACAAGGGAAGTAGATAAGTTATTGTAGTATCACAGTCAGTCTGTGCAGTTGATGAGAATTGGGGTTGCTTAATTCCTAACATGATAAAGACTTTAAAAGTTAATGTGCAGCTTGTACTGAATAATAACAGGAAAATATTATAATGAATAGTTAATCATCACTTAATTAAATTTTCAGGATACAAGGGCTACTAAGCAATTAAGCAAATATTCTGTACTTAAGGGCATAATTAAAGGGCCTTCCTGCTTCCTGCATATAACATAATTTCAAAACCTTCACATTTCTCATGATCATTTCTACCAGGAAATACCTGTGAGGCAGAGAACAGATTATGCAGCAACATTTCATTGTTTCCTCAAGCTGTCACAATTGAAAAAAATCTTAAAAACAACCTACTAAATAATCATTCATAAAAGCAATTATTTGTTTAAGTCTAGCATATTAAGGGCCAATGCATTATAAATAGATTGCTGAAATAATAGCATGGGATCTTTATAACAGTTTGATACCTGTGAATGATTCATCAAATCCTTCCATCTGTAGCTAATAAAATCTAACTGGCACTCTGCTTTTGAACCTGTTAGCTGTTGAATTTATGTGATGAATTGTCATGAGACTAGATGTTTTCTAAGGACAACAAATATGTATGCAGACATTGTTAAATTTTAGGAAAAAAGTCAAGATTTATAGATCAAGGTTTTTTGAATCTAGCATTATTTATCAGAATAATTTCTGATTTGGAAATCCACATAAGCACTCTCAGAATTCAGAGCACTAAAGTCAATTTTCAGTTTTTAATTTTCAGTAGTATGAGTAAAATTAACACAAAAAGACATTTCAAATTAATTCAGTACACATATATCAGTGGTTTCAGACTCACACTTTCATTCTTTCTCAATTTATCCTGCTATTTGAAACGTTCTTGTCATCATGGCATCATAAACTGCTAGAAACAACTTGAGACTTTTGCAAGAATTCAAAAAAAGCAACCACCTCCAATTCTGTAGTATCTGCTGTGTAGTTCTGTTTGTAGAGGCTTTATTAAACTGGTTCAGTAGGATGCTATGACAGAGGTGCTGACTACTCTGGTTTACATTATAGACTCCTTATTATTCCATTGGTCTCTAAAACAATAGCATCAATTCCATTTCTCCTAGTTATCTTTCCACCCAACCAACTTTCTGTACATTCTCTGAAATATGCACATAAAATCTTCCTAAATTTTACAGTGGTGAGAATAATTACAAATCTAATGTGGTTATGCTCCCTTTTTATGTGCTATCTTTAAAAGAATGCTTTAACTGTATAGTGTCAGGAAACAATGGCCAACTGAGAAAATACAGGAATAAAGGCAGCAGATTTTCACTGTTACTTTGTTCTATTTCTGACTGACATTCTAATGGATATATCTTTGGGTTTCCTCCTGGAAGGCAGGTAGGGCATGATTATTCTAATTTTAATGTGCAAAGTGGAAAATGAAAAGTCACACAAAGAACGAAGTTCTTCACTATTCTTCCTCAAAATCTTATGAACTGAGTGAGTCATCAGATTTCTTTGCTATTTATCCTACCAGAACAGTTTATTTGGATGTCAGGAAAATCATACCTAAATCCCAGTCTACACTTTTTTACAGAAAATTGGTTCCACAGTTATTCCCACCTACTCACAGTCTACTACAAGACCCAAAAAAATCCCAACACAACAACAACAACAAAACCCAAACAAACAAACAAAAAACCACTCCAAAAAAACAACCACCTCCACACTTAAAAAACCCCTATAACAGCAACATTGTAAATCTGCCAGGCTTTCCTCTTGTCTCTCACTTTCTCTCTGGTTAAACACTCATGTCATCACTAGCATAAACCATCTCATCTCTTCATGAAGACAGCTGCCAAGATCTAAGCTGTTGAGACAGCAGTGACTGTCAAGTAAACCAGGCAAAAAACAAATAAAAAGAGGTTATACTTTCCTGGGGCTGATCTCCAAGTTCAAATCCATGCAAAGTTCACTTGCAGTGGTGTTCAGTCTCAAGAAGATAATTTAGCAGCAGTCAGAAGCTATATGTTATTGACATAAATTGATTTAATGTTGAATCTTTCTCAGGATCTTCTACAGTACACATTTGCATTTAACAGTCTACCACTGTTTTTATGAACAGAATGCTAATGCGACAGCACACCTACCTTCACTCCTTCATCATTCTCTGCATAAGAATCCTTACAAAGCAGAATAAATTTTATAGCAACACAACATTTGAAAATTTCTTGGAGGACTTCTATTTGAAACTTATTATACAAATTCCTTGCTTACCCAAAACCTGCACAAGCATATTGATTTCATGGAGTTCCTTTTCATTAGTCAGCTGGACATCTTTCTGTTAGGATACAAAAACCCTTTCAACAGCACATTTTTTGGGAAATTTTTTCTTCTTCAGAAAATGTTCTGTTGGTGTTATCCAAGTAATCTATGCAAAGGACTTTAAGCTATTCTAAAAAAACTTGGCTAAAAATTTGAGATCAATACATTGAAGACATTAAAATCAAGGGTCTCTTTTCATAAAATATTTCTTGAACCTCACTTTCTTAGCATCTCTGTCAGGTCATTCATTTCCCAGGAGCCCAGCCATACTCCTAGATATATTTTTCTTGAGCCTGCAAATTCTGAAACTGTGCAGCTTCCAGGGAACTGTGTGTGCTTGTAATCCTGGTTTTATAACAGCTAGTTCAGTTAAGAATTAAAAATTAAATATATTGCAATCCTTCCTGAATCTCTTTAAGATCTACAGTGGAAGGTGACATATGGTCAAGGCTTGCAGAAAGCCATATACATGATCTATTGGACTCCACTATCAGTTAGGAACTTCAGAAGGTTTTTTTCTGTCTATGAGAACTTTAGTCCATAATGAACAAAATAAAAGCAAGAAGAAGGGAGAATATTTGTGTCACTTATATGTAGGAACCTATCGTAGTTCAAAAATGGCTTTGAACTACAGTCCCTTTCACAATCCATTGAAGTTTAAAAAAAAAAATAGGACTGGAGTATTACAAATTATTCTTTGGATACTCCTCTATATGTGTTATTCATTTTTCCTGACAATAAAGAATCTACAAAATAGTAATTGAAATGGGTGATATGGATACTCCTAAAAAAAATAATTTTAATGGATGTACATTTTGGTAATTGAAGAATCTGATTTCTGTATTTGAATGAAAACAAACCTTAAACTTTGATATACTTTTTAAACCCTTAATTTTTCAGTCAGCCTTAGCTATAGACTTAAACATCAAAATATTCATGATTTTGTGCAATATTCAACATTGTTGATATTGAGTATTAAAGGACTTTCAAATTTATTGCACACATGAATCTTAAAATCAATGAAGAGAAGGTAAACTTATATAGGAATAAGATTGCACAGGATACTTTATATTCTCCACCACCTGAAGTCTGAATACTAAAGAAGGAGTGATTTCTAAAGCCCTTTCCACCCACAGTTACTACCAGAATTCATCATATTTGAAGTAAGCACAGGAACAGGATTGGAATGAAGTGTGCATTATAAACAAATGTGTAAGGATGCCAAAATATTCCTTCCTTCCTGTTGTCTCCAGGGAGAGACCTGGAGGGCTGACTGAAGTCACTGTCGCTGTTCCAACCAAGAGAAGAAGTGTCTGAGTGTTAAGTACCTGAATAACAAGAAGGAAGAAAGAATGAACTCTGGAATTTTCTCCTTTTTTCCTTTACTTTTGTGTATCACCTTGATGTTGCATAAACATCTTTTTATTCAATGATCTTCTCATCAGGAAATTCTGAACTTTTGAGTTGCAAAAGAGCCAGGGGATTCCTCTTCACAGAATTTAATTTGTCTTTGTCTCTGCAGTATTTGGTCTCAGAAATACAATACCAAAAATCTGAAATAGGATCATAAGTAACAGCAGCAAGAACATACTCAAAACATAAACTTCTTTGGGCGTCTTTGCGAAAAAATGTCAATTAAAGAAGATGCTATCACTAGTTTCCAATATGACATAGAATTCCCTTCTGATTATGTACTATGCTACAAGCAAAATCAACATATGTTCAGAATATGTTTGGATTTTTTTTCTCCTAGTTATTTTGTCTCCAGCTGTATGATTCTGTTATTGAATTTCTCTCTTTTTCTATTGTTCACTCCTGGTTTCCATCCAAGATATTTACTAAATACTGCTAACACTGTTTTAGATGAAATTGAGTGTTCCCTTCATAAAAAGTCTTTCCCAGCCTTGTTTTGTCTTACTGGAGTAAATGTTGAAGGGATTTAATGTTTACTTACTGCCACTTTTAATGCTGACATACACTATTTTACAAATATAACCTAAGGATAATTTATCAAACAAAATTTTCAAACGAAGAGGTAATACTTTCTAATCCAGGTTGATAATGTTCTTAGCTCATGATTCTGAAAAAGTTTAATGTAATTTATGCCAGACAACATAGCTTGCTCAGCTTCTTTGATATTACTTTTTCTTTTTGCTTTCAATGTTATAAAAAAATTTATTAGGTCAACATAATATTCATAAGTCTTCCCACATTAAGGATATACCTACTCAGTAAAACAAAATATAAATATATATGACTTTTTTTTTCTAGTTCATATTTGCATAAGTTTGCCTTTCAGATTTAATTATATGTAATGGATAGTCACAAATGTGATCATTGGAATATAGATTCTAGTGTGGTACCATTACCAAAAAGACTGTTACAGTCCTTGGACAAGGAAAAATACCTGAACTAGGGAAATATTAATTAGGCATGGATCAGTTATTTTTTCCATTTATTTTTAGTGGTACTAAGAACATTTTGCAAATGGTTTAAAAAGAGTAATGAAAAAAATTGGAGGCAGTTCAGAAACAAGGGTCCAGAATGATGAATGCACTGTAAAACTTGACATTAATACCCATTCAGCAAAATTCACCCCAAAATCTTTGTACTTTATCAATTGTAATTAAGTTGTTAATTAATCACCCCTGATTTATAGCTTAGTACAACCAGACCAAATGGCTGATAGAGCAAGTTGGGTAGATTCTTACAAAGGATTGAAAATGCTTTTTTTGAGTCACAGTAAATTTATAGTAGAATTTTTAGTCATTTACCTTTTCTGTTAAAATGGTTACTGAGATTTTTGAATTCTTGGGAACTTATTTATTCAGTTTGGCTTCCAAATGCAGGTTCATTTATGACCACAGAAAACTGATGGCTTAGTTTTTTGTTCCCCTTCATATGCAAGCATGATCTGCTTGAAAATATGCCTAGTTTGGATTGCTCATCATAGTTTCTTTTGGGCCTTCTACTAATTTTCCTTTGTCAAGGAGAGTTAATCTAGCCTCATAATTGAATATGCTTGTTACATTGCTTGTACTGTTAATTTAAACATCCTCAGGCAGAATCTCAGTATCCTTTTGCACCCTTTTGCTTTTAACAAATAAAAAGATGCATAAAAATAATTTTAAGATTTATTCAGTTCCAGTGAATAAGAACTGGTTTTTATGTTTACTGACTTAGAAGAATTTTCTATAATATTGTAATAAAGGCAATTACAGTCTCTTTATATAAGAATCTGGACGTTAATATCTGCAATTGGCAGTTACTGAAAGGAGAGAAGAACACAAAATATGTTTGCAGAGAGTGTTAAGTGTTTCTCTTATATGCAGAGCAAAGAGAAAAAGCCAATATTAAGCAGTGTCAGTAAGGCAGTTTTAGTAATGCAAGAACCCCAACTCCCAGATTTAGAGCCCCATCTCTGTAATACTAAAGTGTTTACATTTTTTAGTAAAATGAAGCATTCCAGAATAACAAAGGTGATTTTCATCAAGCATAGTGTTGCAGGCACAAGAAAACTAGAACCTTGCATCTGATTTAGCGCTGAATGAAAGCATTTACCAGGCAGAATTTTTTTCAGGGGTAAGAAGAACTGTCATATGCAATCAGAAATTGGCCTTTTAAATTGAGAACTGTAGAATGTTATAATTATCTGAAAGAACTGGCAAGCTTGGGCTTGATGACATTACCGATCAAAAGTAACCTCAGAGATTTTGAAACTTCGTTCTTACTCTGAAATGTTAGAGATTTATTATTTGAAATGATTATTTTTCTGTATCTGTCTCAGTTCTTGTTAGACTACTGTGTTAAATTATTTCTAGGTTACTTGCAAATTCTTTTATTGCCACAAAAGGTAAAATCAGGCTTTATGTATAAAATCCCAAACTAATCCACCCAGAAGTTGATGTCTAAAAATTATCCTTTTTATTTACTTCTATGTTTCTCTTGTTTTTGGTCTCATAAATGAATACGCGGATATTCCTAATGCAATCAAAATTAGAAATTGTATGTGCTGCATTATTTGAGGAAGTAATTTCCTATCTTTTTAACATTTGCCATCAACAGAACTTGTTAATTTCTTTTTCTTTTTTTTTTTTTTGGAGGGAAGGGATTCTGCTGTTGTGCAAGCATTCTCGTATATATATTGGCTTTGGAGAATAGACGGACAAAAAAGTACAGGGCTGAAATTGAAGGATTCCTCTCTCCAAGACACCAAAGCTCTACAGCAATCAAGCACCATCATCAATTTTAGAGTGAGTAGTAGAAGGCTGGACTCAGTCCAATGCACCCCTGGAAGCCAACACCTAGAGCCCCCTGATCTTAAACTTCAGAACTCTGGAGCTCTGGAAAGCAGATCAGACCTCGATTTCCCACTGGACAACTTCCAGTGGGCTCCTTCAATATTTTTTTCCAGAAACTGCAGAATTCTGTCCTCAGTTTCTTCATATCCTATTCTGTAACTAAAGTCAGTCATGTTCACAAGCACAGAAAATCTTCTACATGACAAAGAGAAAAGAACATTGTATAAACAAGGACACAGGCTCTACTAGCACTCCCTCAGCTTGAAATATTTCAATGCGCAAAAGATAATCACTTGATCTAATCAAAGACTAGTTCTTTTGAAGGTAAGCCTTCATTAAAAAAATGTTTGGATACTTTTTTTTTGTTTTAACCTATCAGAATTCTCTTTAAAGAGTCATAGAAGCATAAGACCTTATAAATTATCTAGTTCCAGCCATGCTGTCATGGATAGGGACACCTTCCACTTGACTAGGTTGGTCCAAGCCCCATCCAGCCTGGCCTTGAACAGTTCCAGGGATGGGGCATCCATAACTTCTCCAGGTAACCTGTTCCAGAAGAACAGGTGAAGAACATCTTCAAACAATTTCTAATATAACACCCCCCCCCACCCCCCTTTCAACTTAAAGCCATTTCCCCTTGCCAATTACTACACACCCTTGTCAAAAGTCCCTTCCCTGCTCTCTTGTAGGCCCTTTTAGGTGCTGGAAGGCTGCAGTGAGGTTACACCAGAGCCTTCTTTTCTCCAGAGTGAGTAACCACAGCTTTCTCAGGCTGTCTCCATACAAGAGGTGCTCCAGCTCTCTGATCATCTTTGTGTCTTCCTCCGGACTTCAACAGGCTGATATCCTTCCTATGTTTGAGGCCCCAAAACTAAATAAAGTACTCTATGTAGAGTCCATCCATCAAATTCATATGTCTATAGTTAAAAGACAAGGATGTCATGCTGGACAATATCAAATGTTTTGCACAAATCCAGGGAGATTATGTCAGTTGCATTTGCCTTATCCACCAACGCTGTAAGCCCATCATAGTAGGTGGCCAAATTTTTCAGGAGCTCTTTGCCCCTAGTGAAGCCATGTTGGCTGTCACCAATCAGCTCATTAGTTACCATGTGTTTCTTTTAATCCCAATCCATAAACTTTTGGCTGATTCCTCTTCCATCCACAGGTAGAGCGCCTTTCACCCCAGCCAATCATGGGCACAGAGGGCAACACCACCTCCTCGGCTCTGTTACCTATCCTTCCTTGTATCCTTCCATTCTACAGTCTAATCATAGGAACAATCTCACCATGTCTCCATGACATTAATAAGATTAAAGCCCTGCAGGCATCCACATCTCTAATTTCTGGTTTTTGCTATGTGCTTTGCATAGAGGCATTTAATTTGGGGTGCCAGTGAAGCTGACTTAATGGCTGTAATTCCTTTGTACTTTTCTTCAGGTGCTTTTCTGCTGACCTGTGACCTCTCTCTGCAACCTCTATACATCAATTGCTGGCCCTGGCATCCAGGTGTTAGGAGCAGGACAGATTGAGGAGTAGGACAGACTGTTCCTTCCCTGGCCACTTTAGTTTAAAGCCTTCTCCACCATCTTGGCAAGCCTATGACCAAAGATGTTCCTCTCCTTCTCTGACAGATGGACCCTATCAGCTCCCAGTAGAGCACATTTTTCAAAGTGAGTGGCATGGTCTAAGTAGAAAAATCCTAGTTGTGGCTCCAGGTCTGTAACTATTTGTTAATTCTACAGATTTCACTGGCCTTTTCAAACCCTTTTTCTTTGGGAGGACTGAAGAAAAACTAACTTGTGCTCCAAATTTCCTCACTGCCACTCCCAGAGCTCTGTAATCATCATTTATACTCCTCGGTCTGCTCACAGCTCTACTGCTGGTGCTCTCATGAGCAGCAGATAACAGTCAGTGGATTGAAAGAAGTTTATTGCCAGCCAACAGATCAAATTTCACTGTCTGCTTTTTCCTTTCCTCAACTAGAAAGTGGACACTGAACTGAGGGTAATATTTTTGAATGTTGAGACACAGGCAGCATGTAGAGCTACAGGCTTGCACTTAACAGATTTATATCTGTCTGTGTTTACATCAGTTGAGTAAATAAAGAAATATTTCAGTTATGTCATAAATAACATGTCATAAATAATTTATAAGTTTTGCCCAGTGCAAAAATGAGATTCTTCATTACTAACTGGGAAGTTAACACTAGCTGGTAGCCTCTGCTCAGGAACATTAGAGGGACCAAGAAGAAGCACACCCTCGGCTGAGCATCTGGCAGGCTGCCAGGTAGGAGGTGTAAAGCAATATCACCCACACGGTCCAACGACAGAAGCAATTCCTCCCACTTTCTAGACTGTGCCTTAGGCTCTGACAGCACAAGATGAACCTTAGTTAAAGGCAAAATTTCAGCAAAATTAATATAACTTCATGCAGACAAACCCGAGGTGACGCATCTATGTCACCTTATGTATGTAGTTTAACAATCTGTTTAGTATCGCTCCACAGTGCAGCTCATTTCCTGCATCAAGAACCAGGTACTGATTTCAGTTCCCAGACCTGGAAATCCTAGAAAAGCAAGTAATTTGATCTGATTTTCCTTTGTTCCCTGTGTGTTTCTAAGACTATGATTTATCACATAAACTGCTCAAACAACACTCTGTAAAATCTGTTAGACACAGGCATAATGCTATTTTGGTGAAAATAAGACAACTGAAAGGAGTAAAACTATCAGAAATGATCATGCCTTTTAACAACAGTATTCTGTCCAAGGTTTTATTTGTTCAAGCCTTTTGCTCTACATGGTCTTTTCTCCTAATCCAAGTTCTAAAAACTCCAAATGCATGTTTTTGCGCTTTTTTTGTAGTCATTAAGAAATAATATCATATCAGATCCTACAAGGCAGGTGAGCTGAACTCAAGTAGTGTGTGCTTCTCTCTGATGACTAAGAAGGGATTTTATAGAATTAGCTCAGATGCAGACATGTATGTCATAGGCATGTAATCCTACCTAAGAATTCTTGCAACATTCCTCTGAATGTGTCCAACATGCATAAGGTCCAGGTAAGAAATGCAGAAATACAATTATTTCTTAACTATCAAAAAATATCTCATCTGTGGATTGTCCCTGGGTTTTGGGTGTAGAAGGAATTCAGGACAGAAATTCAGTTTTATTTAATGTTTCCTTTTTGTTTTACTTCTAATTGTTTGGCACAGTCAGGAGATGGGTGTTACTCCAGAGAACAAAGAGTATAGTTTGCATTATTTTACTACTGAAGTAGACTGAAACTTCTGACACAGAAGCTATCATATTTGGATAGCTTATTTTTTAAAGTAACTGATAGTTTACAGGTACAAATTATAGATAGCTTACTGGATTAGATGGAGAAGTAATGGGCAGAAGAGGGGAAAATTATTCTGCATGAAGCTCAATAGTTCTACTTGATTTATCTTCTAGTCAGGCTGAGATTACAAATTCGGCTTTAAAAAGCCTTTTACTTCATTCATTGCTTCCCCCATCCAAAAATCCCCAATTTCATTTTACATCAATGATGTTCAGATCTGGAGAAGGCAATCCCTGTAAGTAAATTCAGTGCAATATATAACGTCCACTTTTTTTTTTTTTTAACACCATAGTAAGTGTTCTTTTGTCCCTAAGAAAAATCTTACTCCAACTCATAAGGGTTTGTTGTGTGTCTTACTCCAAACCAAACCAAACCAAACCAAACCAAACCAAACCAAACCAAACCAAACCAAACCAAACCAAACCAAACCAAA
>JAYDZK010000001.1:79751691-79770694 GCA_034509185.1 Euphonia xanthogaster
ACCAAACCAAACCAAACCAAACCAAACCAAACCAAACCAAACCAAACCAAACCAAACCAAACCAAACCAAACCAAAGTTTGTATTTTTCCTGGCAATTTAAAAAAATTCAAATATTTCTTAATGTTTTTATTATTTATCTTTGTAACAGAACCCCCACCCCCCCATTCTTACTAGTATTCTATGCATAATCATCCTCATAGAGCAAACGCTGTAAGTATCTCGATGTATTCTACTCAGGGGGCTATTTCTATCTTAGATTTATTTCTGCTTCAGACCAGCTCCAGTGAATCTCAAATTTTTATTTGGTAGTTATAGAGCTAGCTTTTTTTTAATATGAAAAACTATAATTTTAATTTAAAGTTTATTTAATGAATCCACATGATGTAGCAAAGAAGTGACTGCAAAAATTATTCCTTAAGTAAATAAAATATTTATTTACTCTCAGAATTGTATCTTTCTCTTACAATAATAGCAAGAATCAACAGTCTAATTTTTGTTTGCTTTTTGATATTCTCAGTAACAATGTAGTATTTTTAAATAAATGAGACAAGAATTTTCCTTAAATCACCCATTAGTAGAATTGTTAATTTATTTGGTCCATGTCTATATTTCTCCACTGAAATTTCTTAGTATTACACAGCTTATTCTAGCAATAGTAGTCAGGAATGTCCTTCAAATTAAGAATGATGGCTTTTTTTGAACTTAGTTTACAACACCATGATTAAATGTCAGCCTCATTAGTATAGGAGTACTTTCACTGTCTCAGTTCTTGAAGCAGCAGTAAAGAAGGATAGGGAAAGCAAATCACTGTAGACAACAATTTAATTTCGATCTGTACGATCTGCATAAAAATCAACTGTTCTGATATGAATGAATGAAGCTAGAATGATAATTATTGATGGATTCACGTAGGAAAATACAAGAACTAAGACAACTTTTGATTCACAATTTGAGTTTCCATGTATGCCAGCTGAACAAAAAATATGTGTGTGTTACTCTTGCAATTGCATTTTAATTCAGAAGTTGTTGAAATATGAAGAATCACTGAGCCATCATGAAGATGAAATCACTTCTTCACAGGAACAGCAGAGTCATTCTTATACTGTCACGATGGAGAGATGCTTGTCAAATATTTTCTAGTGGATGAGTAATTGCTATGCAGTGATTGAAGCTTGTACAACAAATCACAATTGCCTGTCATCAGTATTTCCTTGCAACCACTGACTGCAAGTACTTTTGGAGAAGAGCTGCCTCTTCTATAGATAGTTTCTGTCTCTTCTATATGAAACCCAAACTCTCACAGTTAAAAGGAGGCAAAACTAGTAAATCTAAAACTAGTAACACTAGTAAATCTTAAACTAAATAATTTAATTAACACATCTGCAAGCAGATTTAAGGTATTATTTCAAAAGTGGCTTAACTGAATGCGAACCCTGAATTTTAAAGATGTGTACTTGTTTCTGTTCCTTTGCTTTTTAAAAATAAACATCACTGTTTCAACTTAGCTAAACACTTCAGAGAAAGGAAGAGTTTATTCCTCTTATAGCATTAAAAGTTACTGCATATAGAGCTTTGATATTTTTTATTATTATTTTTAGGTGTATCTGAATAAATACATAATGATTCTACACCCAGTTGTTTTCTAGATTCAATATTTTCATGGAATGCTCATCAAATGAATTTTAATTTGCCTCCAAGCTCCGTCATACTTTCATTTCCCTAATTTGAAGCTAGACTTTATTGGTCTAGTAATACCCTCAAGATACTGTTGGAGATTCTCAGATTTAGCAAGTTTATCAAATATGTATGTCAGGAAATCTGGAATGATGATCACACTGAAATCAGCCATTTTCCTCTCAATAATTTAAGAGCTAAATCTATTTCATATTTCATATTTACATCATATTTCATAGTTATTAAAGGTCAAATTTTGATTGACTTTTTCCCTTGTCTTGTTGGTATAGTGGCATTTCATTCTTCCCTCTAATTCACCTGCTAATTAATACTCAGAATCAAATTGGGTGTGTTTGAATCATGCATCTGAAACCTGGAAAAAAAGAAAATATCTTTTTATAGGATGTTTTTAAGCTGATTCATCTATTTTGAACAGGATAGGTGCACTCAGAATTTGGGGATACACCAAGCCTGCAAGGTAAAATGACCCTAAAGAGCCTTTGGGTCGTATTTGGTAGAACAACTGCAAGTAACTCTACTTTAGGGTCTTGGTAAAAAATGAAACATTTATTCAAATACTGAATAGGTCCTGAGGCCACAATGAAGGTAAGATTGTGCCTTCATATTTGTTTATTTTCCATTCCAATGCAAAATAGCTTTTCTTTCCCACAATGAAATGAGCAAAAAGGTACCATGTGGAGGAGAAAAATTAAGGACAGAAAAGGCGAATTTATTTCTTAAGAGCTTTGTTTTAGTTTTTATAAGAAGAACAATACAACTCAATGTTCTTTGTGAAATAGAGCATAAAAACCCATGCACAGTATCTCATTGTGTTCCATAAAACTGAAGACATGTTAATTGTCTGCTTGTGAATGAAAGACTGTTTCAATTTTTAGTATCATGTACCTATATTTTAATAGGCATGCATTTTGGTAAGAGTTTTTTTTTTATATAATTGACATAAAAAATACTGTAAATGGAATTTTTAAGTCCTATATACTGTGTTTTTTATCTAAGTGAACAGCTTTATTCTTCCATATAGAAAATAAAACATTTTCAAATGAAAAAAAGAATGTCCCTTTTAAAGGTTTTATCACGAGTGTTCTCATAACTTTGGGTAAAAATGCAGTGGCTGTTTCAAAAACTGGTACATTCATTTCTGGGAGTCAGGTATGTGTTAGTGCTTCCTGACCATATTTCACCTCTGTACGAGAGTCAAAAAGAGAATCTGCCTGCATTTTGCCAAAAAAAAAAAAAAAAAGTTAATCTAGCTAAGTACTCATCTTTCTAACCTCGGGGAAAAGACAAAAGCAACAAAAACCAACCAAATACACAAAAAAACCCAAACTGGGAAACAAACAAACAAACAAAAATATTTTCCCCAGTGCTTTCCACTAATATTATCCTCTCTATTTGAAATAAAACCCCACCAAACCCATAACGAAAACACAAGTCAAAGACATTATGTTTAATTTCTCTGGGACAAGGGAAAGTAAAGCTAGGGATAAAAAACTGATCAAACTTCACCCTGTTTACCACCTTTATCACCTAAAAGAAATCGGCACATACAAATTGTTTTTGATAGAGAAATTATACAGTAAACAACTACACATCCATGAAAGAGAACACCTGTCTCAGCATTTATGTGTTGAATTCCTGTATGCTCTGAAAGCACTAAAAATAAGGATCCATAACAATAGAATATAGCACCGCAGAGTTCTACATTCCTTTTGCATAATGCTTCAAAGTAAATTTCTGCAGTTAAACTGCTACAGAGACATTTAATACATCCTCAAAATACTGAAAGGGGTAAAGAAACTGCATACAATGCTGTCCAGAAATTGGATGTATCCAAGAGCTTGGTAATGATTAGGGTGCCCCACTTCATCACAGGACATCAGACTCCAGTGTCCTCATCTGAATAATGTGATTTAAATTACATATGGCTTTTCATTTGTATTGTGCAATTTTTAACTCATGAAAGATTCTCACTATAATTAGATGAATTAACTGACCCTGAACCAGTACTACAGGAGCCTGTTTTGATACTTGAAGAAAAAATGGTTTATTTTGTCCTCCTACAGGGCTTTCCTCTCCTATACTCTACAATTAAAGTTATGATACTGGGCTAATGAGGAGACCATGAAGGACCACATCTTCCACATTTCATGTAGCTGAATATTATCTGCCAGATCACTTTGCCAGCTCACATGCAAGATTTGGAACAATGGGGATTCCTTTTTTTGTCTTGGCTCATACATAATAGGTAGAGATGAAGTTTGTGCCATCGAGGACACTGAAAGTAGCTGCAGGATGCAGAGCACTAATTGCTGAAAGGCTTTTGGCCAACAAAGCCCAATATAGCAAATGAGGACCATTAGGGTTTTTCGTTCTATTTCAGATAGTTAAATACAGAAACTTGGGAAAGCATTCCTTCTCATATTTTAAGGCGATGACAGACCAACAGTCTTGGCATGCAGTGCTTCCCACCTGTAATGGCTACTATCTGAGACTGCAAGCAGGACTGTATGAGATAAATCTATCTAATCCTGCTTTTGGATTTCTTCAGATATGTTAGTAGCATAATATAAAACCTGCCACTATCTGAATTTTACTTAATAATTTCTCTTAATAAATGTGCTTATATTCCTGAGCCATTTCATTTTCCAACATTACCTTTTATTAGCCTGTATGTAGCCAACAAAAACATTAATCAAATGTAATTTAAGCAAAATGGGGTCTCTTTCTTAATATGATATATAAGTGGAACCCATGGCAATTTATTACATGTGTTTCCAAGCATATGAACAATAACCAGTGTCACATCACCATAACCACTCCATGTTCTTTTCCATTCCACTTGCTTTTGCTCCACAAAATTTGTAGTTCCTTCATATATTCCTTTCCCATCTTCTTCCATGTTCCCTAAAACATATCCCAATACACACACCTCCCTCTTTTTCCCCCTAACTAAAACTAGAACAGCAGCAGTGTCTCTAATGACTATGGGAGACCCTGTTGAATGGTTTGAGTAGCAGGTGCTGACTGATCAGAAGGGTGGGATTTTATGTCCTTTTTGACACATTTTGTCTTGGCACAAAGGTTCCTGTAAAGTTCAGAGTGGTAGAGTGCCCACAGACTATTGGCTTTGGTGGTCAGACCAGTCTTCTACTTGTGTAAAAGCAGTCCATAAATCTATCTAACGAGAATTTATTTTCTGGATTGCTGTTTAATGCCACTGAGATTGTTAAGAAGCTATCCCTGTGTGGGCTGAGAAGATTTGTGTGATGGGAAGGTTTACCATGTGCTTCAAAAGAAGAGATGCAGCATGAGTGAGCAGCATAAACACACAGAGAGCATTCTCGGGGCCTAAATCCCACTGGGTCAGAGGCAGGTAGAGCACTGCCAACTGATCTGTCCTGTCTGTTAGAGCATGGAAACACATTCAATAGGTGTTGATAACTTGGACTTGCCCTGCCAGTTCATTAGTTCACATTCAGTAATAGAAAATCTATTGCCCATGGCAAACGAAAACAAATGTTACATTACCGAAGATCTATAGCCATGTAGCTGGCTTGATTTTATGAACCCTTACTACCCTGCAGCAAGTGACATGAACTCAGGACATGAACCCAAGTAATGCAGCATGCTGCACTGCATTACTTGAAGTAAGATACTTTTCTGCTGCCCAGAACCTACACAGATTTCTTTGTGATTTCTTTGAGTCTGTTTTCCGGTCAATTTGCAGCACTGCTGATATGCATTTTATATAACAAATTGAGGATGTGTTGGAGAAAGACATAGTAGGAAAAACCATTATAGTGTTGCTTACAAGCAGTGAAAAGATAAAATTAGTCACCATTTACTTTTGAATCTTTATGTCTAGCACTTCTGAAACCACGAGTAAGCTTTCACCTGTATCTGCACCCACCTGTCTCACTATTTGTTAAAATAATACTAATTTTATCTCATTTGCCTTTTCTGCTAGAGTAATACCAATACTGGACTTTAATTTTTTAGCTAAGGTTTTCTACAAACACGTGTTTTTCCACACATTCAGTGAAGACAAATTTTGACTTTAATTTTTTCATTATATGGAAACGTAAATAAAACCACAAACTTTTCGAAAATGAGAAAAATCTAATCTAACATTTCCCTATTGAAGATGTGATCAAATATCTAATACTTTTCTTAAAACACTTATATTGAGAGACTGATTTTTTTCTTGCTATGCCTCTGTTTGTGTGTGCTTGTGCCTTTTAACTATTGAGGATACATAATTATAGTGTAGTATATGCTATATTACACAATCAGTGCACAGAAATGGTAAGCTGTAGTCAAATAATTGTCCATAAAAAATATACTACTAGCATCTGAACCAAATTTTAACACTTTATTGAGACAAGTATGAGGAAAAAAAAAAACCTATCTTGAGATACATGTGGCTCTGCTGAAGATATGGTATCCAAAAAGCAATATTCATTTATAAGAGAAATATATGTAGCAAACACCCACGAGACAGAATTAAGCATGTTTTTAAAGATTTTGGACAAGATCACCATAATTTTTATTTTCTACAAACGATTCCACGCTACATATTTCCATTTTTTATTAACTATACAAATATTTTTCCACAAATTAATTTCTCTTTCTTATGTGGGCTTTTTCAGGATGGTACATCAAATAACATGTCTAAGCAAAGCTTTTCAGGAACTTTAATAAATCTGCAAAATCTGATAGTATTACACTATCCCAGCTATAACATTTTATTAAGTCAGCTCTAGGGTATTCCAGATCTCTTATAAGTGGTATTATTTTTTTTTTTTTTTGAATGAAGGTGGTCTTTTTCCTAATGATTAATCATTGAAATGGTCCATAGAGAAAGAAATAGCAGATCTATACCAAACTTGCATTTTTAAATACACAGATTAAGAAACTCTACCTAGAGAAGCTGGGAAAGCACTTTTACCTTTGAACTTAGACATAAAATTTTAATAGTCTAGACTTTTTTTCTGCAATTTGCTTATGAGAAATATATAACATTTCTTGAAAGAAAAAACTTCTGCTGCATGAATTATCATTCATGGAACATAATTATGAAAATATTTAATTCTTGCATTGAATTAGAATGATTACCTATGTGGAACTATATAATCTGTTTCATCATCAGAACAACAACTTATTTTCTCTCTTCTTTTAGCATAGATGATTCAGTAAACTGTCTCATTGACCTAGTCTGCTCAGAAGTCTGCTAGTTTTTTAATGGATTATTTGTTGAGCCTGGGGAAAACTGATCCATTCACACACTTTAAATCCAACCAGGATCAAAGCATTTTGTTGATTTACTAGTGACATGTAATTAATCAGCAAGCACTATGGTCAGGATCAGAAACACAGAAACACACAATATTAGACACATGTATGCATACCTTCAGGTTTCTAAATTCCATTTATATTTAATTCCAAGAAACTCCACCCCAACCCACCTGACTCCAGTGAGGTATTCCCCAGCTCTGTGGGTCAGAAGCTCATCCCCAGCCCAGGAGTGGGTCCCGTTGAGCACACTGTTTTTGTGGGACAAGTGAGTGCCCTGATCTTTTGTTGTTCTTTATTGTACACTTCGCTCACTGACCCAGATCTTGGTGAGAAAGCAGTTCACCCTGGTGGGGTCCCTGACCTGCTACCCCTGTAGCAAGGTCTTTTCTGCGTGTCAGAAACCTCTTTGCAATCCTCTGCTTGCAGTTTAATTTTGCTGATGGTTACCTTCCACTTTAGTGTGATCAGCACAGGGCAAAGGCCCTTATGGACAATTTTGGGTGCCCCCAGCCTCTCACAGACAAACACACAGAGCTTATTCCCACTTTCTCATTTTATCATCTGTGGTTGTAAAAGTCTTTTTGTCAAGGGTCAGGAATGTGATCACCCTCAGGATATTTGAATCAAAGTCTAAGAGACAGACATTTCCAGCTGGGAAAACAGAGGTGTATCAAACACTATGGTTTCAAAAATCATTCCATGAAAATCTTAAGTGATTTAACTGCATGCTGTTTTCATCTCTATACTGACACTTTGCAGCTAAAACAGCTCTTATGGCAGAAAAAGAGAAGGACACCTAGAAGGATCTTAACACAAAGGAGTACAACTAATTTGCAAGTCCTTGCTATGCTGGAACGAGGTCAAGAAAAAACATACAGTCCATAAAGGATAGTAATGCAGAATGAAGTGATGAAGTTAATAACTTTTGCTATCACCTGAAGTGAATCTCAAGCTCCAGGTGCCCAGGAGCTTTCTCCAATGGCCCAGGCAGAGAACTGATGTACTCCAACAAGACTGTTACTAACACAGACTGCAGCACAAGTCTAACATTACTGCATTCCAGAATAAAAGCCAAAGTAATGCCTGTGCTGAGCTGAGAGGTCCAGTTAACAAGAAAATACTTGGCTAAAATGTGAATTGCAAGGCAGTGGAAGAAGCAATCACAGCCAACACTCAATATAAGTAGGAGATCCCTTGAAAAATTAAAATCAGTGGAGGACAAAGAAATCAAGGAGGAGATTATTCACTCTTAATAGGTGTGACTTGACCAAGGGTTAGGTGAACATGGGAATAGGGGAAGCTCTTGAATTATACCTATGCATTAGGTAAATTATGTCTTCCAAAACAAATTTAGAACTAATGCAAGTTTCGTTAGATTCTTCAAGGCCTCCTGTCCTCCCTTTCTCATTCCTTCCCTCCCTCATCCTTGTTTCTTACCTTTTTCCCAGTATATTTATGGTGCTATCTCAAAATCTAAAGAATTATAGCTTTGGATAATGAGACAAATAGACAATTACAGCATCAATAGACTCCATCTAAGGTAAAACTAGGCTGAACCATTCTGAAATTGAAAAATTAAGCCAAAACTAAGAGGAAAATGTTCTTTTAAATTCTTTTTATGTGATCCTAATATGACTGTTGGCTGGTTAAGCAAGAAACAGACTGTGAACATTGTCTTTTACATATGGTGACTTCTAATCTACATTCACACCTACAGCTTTGCACTACCTCATCCAGTAGGTTCATCTAATTTGAATTGAAGGATCCAGTTGCTTTTCTGTTGCCAGCAGCTTGAGCAAATTATCTTAGAGGATCAGATCCTCACAGTTCCTACTCACTTTGTTACAGAAATCTTCACTGGAATTTCAGTTTTTCATGGTGGTAAATAAGTATTTTGAGATACAAAAAGGCTCAGAGTTCATTAAGAAAATTCTAGAAAATATTTGATAAATAAAGGTTTCTATATGTCAGAAATACTTCTTAAGGAATTTCTTCTGATTGATTTATAAACCATCTTGGTGGGAAGTTATTTCCTGGAGAAAATGAGAACGAGTGTTGACTAGCCTACTTTAAGACTAAAAGTGATCCCTCATTTAGGTACTCAGAGATTGACAACAGGTAGAAATAGGACAGAAATTACCTCTTTACTTCTCTGTATGCTAATCCATATTACACAGCAACTTTAACTTCCAGCAATAGGACCAATAATTTAAAAAATATCAATGTCATTATTAAATTTTATTATAATAATTATTGTGTTTTTCCCTAAGTGTTGTTGGGGAATACTGACAATTTTGAACTAGTGCAATGGGAAAAATCTAGAAAGAAGTAGCATTTTAATGAAACCACTTACAGCTATAAATCTGGTGTTCCTGTGCTTTATACAATAAATACAGGTACCCAGTAGTACTGTGATACTTAAGGGTCTGACATAATTTCCATTGTAAATCCAGTTTTTCGAGGATTAAAAGTCAGCCGTGAAAACTTTCTTCTTCCTACAATTTGGCATTGAAGATTCATCTTATGAATGGATTTCTTTCGTGTCAGATATGTTGTGCATCCTGATAGACCTATATCAACTTTGAACATCAGGTTGAAGTCTAATAAGGAAACAAATATCTTGAAAAATAAATTCCACCCTCTAAATTGTTTTATGAATTTGTTAGTGAGGAATGCAAACAGAAAGACCGAGAATCAGTCATAGTGTGTTACTATAGCAGCCTGGGAAACAGACCAACTTATGAAAACATAATTTAGACTCCTTAATTTTAACCAATGTCCTAGTACCTTTCCCTTGAATTATTCTATCTTATATAACTCTTGTGCTGTGTAGTCCAGATCATCAGAATCACAAAGGATCCAGAAGTAGAAACAACAGTAGGTTTTACTTATGCCAAATTAGGCATTCGAGTGTTAGGCAGCAAAGTTTAAGCTAAGTCTCCACATTTGTCAGAGGACAGACTCACCACATGAAAAATTGTTTTAAAGTTTGATATCTAGGACAGGTTGCTGAAACTAACTTATTCAAATGTGCTCTTCTAAACAGGGTCAAAATAAAGCAAGAACTGTATTCTGAGCACATTAACACTACTTTTCAATTATTTGAAAAATACTAAATTATTAAAAAACTCAGTTGATATGTTATCCCTAAATTTGTATCTCAGAATGCTATTTGTTTTTTACTTGCTATCTCTTGTAAGAATCCAACAATCCCATTTTACTAAATAAAAAAAATTATGCATCAAACCAGCAGTTTTGTGATGCTGATTTCTGTGCTGCATGAAACGATCTGAATTATCTGCAAAATGCTTTATTGAATTGATCTCGTCAGCAAATGTTTAATGATTTGCCTAAACTGCAATTTTCATAGAAATTGACTATTTCTTGAAAAGTCAAGAAAGGCTTGGCTGAGACAACTGCTTTTAAACAGCAGCATCCATCAGAACTCACCTAGCAGACCCTGGAGAATTATAATCCTTACAAAGTTTCAAGATGAAATTTGAGCCTTGGCCTCCTGAATCCCAGGAACAACCCAGACCAAGGGCTGCTGGACAGAATGGATCACAAAAAAAATATATTTGTCAGGTCTCATTTCATCGTGGGGATGAAGTAGACGTTCTATTGGATCTTAAAATCTTCCAGTTGACCTTCATGAGATATTTTTTTGTTTGATACTCATCACCAATTCACTTTGCGAAAGTATATCAAAGATAACATTATAAAATAATAAAAATAATAAGAATTTTAAAATATTTGGGAAGAATTATTTAATTTCAATTTCAAAGGAAAGCAGACAAAACATATATAGCTAAAATACATTCATGAAATGAAATATGCAGATATGTATATACATATATATGCATATTTATTTAGATATAAACTCCTGTTTGTATATGTTGACACATGGGTATTTGATGTTTTTTTTCATTTTGCAGTGTCTAGAATAGCTTGCTCTTCTGGTATTTTTAGGTCACCTTTTCAGAGCTCTTGGTATACCCATGTGAGAGTTGGGGAGAGTGAGAGGAAGAGGTGGGGGAGGATGAGATGGACGGCTTTGGAAGGATTCCTATTAGACTACACCATAAATCATAAAGTAAATGGATCAAAAACCATCTTTCTTAATTGAATTAGATAGTCCTTTCTCATGTGGGCAGTTTGCAGGACTTCAATATTCAATATTCAATTATTCGTTAATTTAATTGGGAGTTCTTCAGGAGTAAAATATTAAATTTAAGGAAACTGGAGAAAATATGATGAATAAGGGTGTTTAAATCAGGTCTGAGAAGTTGTCTCCACTGATGTTTCATCACACACTCAGCTTAATGAAACAGTCAAAGCAGCTGCTCTGAGAAATGGAGTGACAAAACCATATCTGACCATTGTCTAAATGGCCAACACTGAAATTTGTATTGAAAGCATATGAAATATGTCTGCTTGCCTCACATTGGTAGCTGCTTATGGTTTTACTCCTAAGTGTTTTGGAAAGAAATGGCAATAATGATAGTTAGAAATATATAAATACATATAGTAGGTTTTGTGGCAAAGCCAAGGCTCCTTCTAGGCATTGAAAATTTCACTCCTAATATATTGTGATAAGAGTAAAGTTCAGATAAGCTACCAGCTACATATAACAACAATGGATGTGCTACAGCCACTCTTGGCTGTGGCTTTTTCTGAGTGCTTGTGATGAACATCTGTGATTTTTGTACGAACATTCTTCACCCCTATATCTTCCCTGCAATCTATGTAGCGCTTTTCCCTCATTTAGGGGAGGGATAGGCAGTTTTTCCCTATATTTTCTGGAATAAGGAGACACATTGGAAGTTCAAAATACTAGCCAATCTTGTTCATCACAGGAAGTAAGTACAAAAATATTGGTGCTTTCTATCTTCATATTCTTGGCATAGTCACATAGCCTCAAGTTCCAGATATTCATGAACTAAAACACTAGAATATCATAGGGGTACTTTCAGTGTTTAACTTCGTACATGTAAAACAAAATAAAATAAAACCCCCATATTTTTTAAGGAGAGAAAAGGTACTTAGAATTTTCCTGTTAAGACATGTACAGAAAGTCTTCAAAATCATGCTTAAATAAATTTGGCTCAATCCTTTTCAGATTATATAAGTAGGAAGAAAATACTTCTACTACAAAACCAGGTTGTGACTGTTTTCTGGATACTCAGAATTGGTCCAAGTTATAGAAACACAGCCTTTCATGAAGAAATCAGCTCATCACATTAGTTTTATTGCTTCATATATATGAAATAAAAAGTGATTTAGTATGCGTGCAAGCTGTGAAAAAACTCCAGTGAAAACTTCCCACTTTTCAGAGCTTCAGTATATGACATAGTTTTAGTGAGAGAGGTAGAATTATTCTTATTCCATTCTGTCAACTACCAAATAGTGGTAGAGAAATTAAACTTACTCTTTTCTGAATCATGTTAGGATTGCTGTCTCTAAGAACTGGTAAGAAAAAGGTGTGGTGATGGAAAGCCTCCAGAATCAAATGTATGACCACATTGGAAAAGAAAGAGGACATCTCCAGTAAGAGTGACAGGATGTTCACCCTCTGTATTATGACAGATTTTTTGCATCCCCATGGGGCAAAATATCTCACTTCAGCTCCTGCCAGAGCAGTGTTCATGCCCCAGTCCTTATGCAAGATTTAGACAACAAACCACCATCTGTCCTGGAGCTTATGTGTAATACCACTTAGCCAGGATATTAGATTGCCATTCAGTTATTTGTTTGCAGGTATATATCCTCTCTAAATATATTTCTTTTTACAGTTTTCAGGAAAGGATAAAGGAACTCAAAATATCAAGCCTGTAATACTAATGAATTTTGCATGTGCCTACAACAAAGCCTTCATCCCAATGTGCTAAAACAGCTCTTTTCTTTATTACGGGTTTTATTTCAGATATATCACAGTGAATGTTTTGTTGTTCCAAAAATTTTTTGGGAAAACACTTAAAATGAGTTCAGAATTGGTATACTGATTGAATAAATGAGGGGCTTTTTATTGTTCTAAAAGTGGCTATCACCAGCCATCATCTTACTTTTGGTGATAATACAATGATTAACGAAATTTATTGCTTTCCAGATTTAACAGAATATAGATCAGCCAAGGAATTAATACTTAAGACCTAGAGCTACTCTGAAAATATTAACTAGTGTAGATAGTGGAACTGCCTGACAAGCAAATCCATTAAAACTGTAGTATTAATTTTTACTAAACTATTTCAAAATGTAGCCATTTAAACCAGCATTACAGACTTGTAAAGGATTTATTCATTATTTTGATTGTATAACTTAAATTTAACTCATTTAATTGAATAACTGTAATGGTTAAATTATTGTGTGTTCCATTCTAATAAATAAAAAGAAAAGTGGGATTCATACCCCTTCCCTCAAAAGCTTTTTCAAAGGCATTGCAATTGATAATTCACCTGTGAGATATCAAATAAAGATCTGCAGGCCTATGTAGGGAGTATCCCATCTATGGTTTCAAAGGGATAATTCTGTCTTGTTGTGTTGCTGCTATTATTCACTGTTCTGCAGAGGCTACTGCAGTTCTGGTGCTGCATAATCATATTTCTCTCCTCTCCTTACAGGGCTCTTTCACTTCTTCTCATTATCTTGGCAAGACTCCAAGTCTCCTCATTGTTTCCTCCCTCCCTATGCTGTCTCTTTTCTTGAGGAGTTCCTTCATAGCTCCCAGAGAATTCTTTTCATTAAGGATACTTTCAGGGAGCAAAGGCACAGTTCTGATCAAATCAAAGGCTCTGGAGTAATCAGGCAGCCAGGGAATCCCTGGTGATTGTAGAAATGAAGTAAAGCACTTCCTCTATGCTTACAGAGGTAAAGCCACAAACAAAAGCCTTGCTCTGGACTATATGGATATATGTTATAGCATTTTTTATTAACTTATATGACCCTTAGTTTCCTGGAAAAAAAAAAAAAAAGTTTTCTATTCAGGTGAGGCACACCATGCAGCACAATACGCAGACAAACTGGACAACCTCTGGATAAAAAGGCAATGTTTGACATAACAAAACCACAGTAAATATTCCCAAAGTGACCAGGCACTGGCAGAGGGCTCTAGACATTGCAAGAAAATGGGCAAATACATACAGAAATTAAAAATACGGGAGAAATATACACTATAATATCTTCAAAGAACTATTTTGCTGTGCACATAGGAAATATAGGACAAAAGATTCTGCCCCATAGAAGTGACAGTACAGAATCTTGACCACAAAAACAAAGGGCTGAACTTGATTCAAAAAAGGTGAATTTGGAATTACTCCCATGTGTCTATATTCAGAGACACAGAACCTCAGAACAACATGATCGCAAATACCTTCAATATACTTTTTCAAGGTGCCTGTCATGATGGTGGTGCCACAATCTTTCCAATCTCTGGCAGGGCTTTGCTGACATTCTGGACAAGATGCAGTGTTAAGCCCCCACTCCTATCTCCACTGGATACAAAGACAGTTCCTCCCCTCTGAAAATAATCTCCTTCTAATTTGGCATGCTTGTATTGAAGTAGATAGGATAGATAGATAGATAGATAGATAGATAGATAGATAGATAGATAGATAGATAGATAGGTAGATAGATAGATAGATTAAAGCAATATACTAAACACGAGTGGGTGAAGGACTATAACTGCATCTTTTCCATATGCCAGCTATGCTAAAGAAAGAATTTCGCGCATTAGAGAGCAAAAAATCATTGCACACACAACTGTTACCAACAATCAACATTTCTCTGTACCTCTCCTAACGATCGCAGTTCTTCACTGTAGCAAAAGTAAAAGTAAAACTGAGATTTTGGTTGTTATGAATAAATGTCCTGGCAGCAACTGCTGTTATTCCAGCAATTCTGTGTAAAATTACTGTTATTCTGTGTTACTGTAATTCTGTGTTAAAAGGTAGCCATGATCACTATGACACCAAAAATTATACTAGAGAACATGTTTTGAGAAATGGTACATAGTCAGAAAAGAGGCCATCCAACTAATTTTAGAGCATTATGGAATACATAATTAAGAAGTTCTTCCATATGATAAAAGCTCATCATTTTGGCATTCAGCTGTTGGAATCATTGCTAGAATGTTACTTAACCCACATTATAGAACAGAATTTCACAGTAATAAGTACTTCCTCCTTCCTGAGTCTCCTTTCTGGATTTGAAAGAGGAATATTCGAAGCACAGATAATAGAATATAATAAAAGTGATTCCCTAGTTTTAAGAGGTCAATTTGCTTTGCAATGCATTGGAAATGATTAACAGAAAGAATAGCACAATGGCAATGTGGCATTAAATTAGGCCATTTGTCCAAACAAGGCCATTTCCTTGATTGTTAGATACATAACTACTTTTTACGAATTTCTCTAGCAGATGTTGAAAGCCAATATTAAAAAAAAAAAAAGGAAGAAAAATTATGAAATTGAAACAATTCTACAAAATTTTCTTCTGACTTTAGATTCTTCCATTCATTGTGTTTTCATACAATGAACAGTCCTACAAAAAGTATATTGATTAATGACAGTTTGGTCTCTCAGTACCCACCTCTGTGCAGGACTTTACAGGACTACTCATATCCTCCCTCCTGCTTCTGGGATTGTGTGATTAAATTGAAATTAAATTTTCTAAAGAGTGCAGCTTTGAAACCTGGTTCTATACAGCATTTGGACAAGTACCCTGGATTAATCCCTAAGACATAAGGTATGGATCAAGACTGCCTCTAGATCAAGAACAGTCTTAAATACAGGCTCCAGAGAAAATTTATAGGTCATTCATAATGGTTATTCTAGGGCTGCCCAAAAAGTGTACTTGTTAGAGAGCAAGATGCATCGTCTCAGAAAAAAAAGGCTCAGAAGAACAGCAGTGAATCCTTGTGCTTGGATGCTTGGACCACTTATGGTGTTACATAATCAGGTTGAGGGACAACCTAAAAGTGTCCAATCTATCGATCAGTGATATCACATGAACAAAGTTGTTAACTACAACCTAGACAACATTACAACCTTTCATGGCAGAACTAGGATACTGCCTGCCACAAGGCAGATTTTTTTTTTTTTTTGTAAGAAACCCCTTTCCAGACTTTTGCAAGAGCTAATTAGATCTGTCCTGACATGTCTCAGAACAATCCATTAGGATCTCCACACCACTTATGTCAAACTGAAAAAGGCAGAGTGCTGACATAATTGAGGTGACTCCAAAGTTGATCTCCACATCTCTTTTTTTCTGATTGTCCACATGATCTGAGACGAAAACATGAGACACTGAATACTTATTCTCACAGAAATCCACTGTTCATTCTACCCTTAAAACTCCAACTCAGCCTCAATCCCAAAACAAACCTAGAGCTGGAAAGACTATTCTCTACAGCTGAAGGAAATCAGGAGAGTGATTTCCTGGCCATCTACCCAGGCACGATTAGAATGATTGACAGTAGTTTTCTTTAAACCTGAAGCACAGATCTAATATACAACTCTGAATCAGTAACAGCATGCTTTAAACATGTTATTTATTTACATTTAATCAAAATGAAATCAATAAGCACTCATGAAACTTCACACTGAGCAATAGTCCACTTGCTGAACCACAGCTCTACATTTAAATGTCATAATAAAATATGTCACCCAATTTTCAACTTCCTAATGTATCTGAAACTCATCTTCAAAGTCCTTGTGTTTTTATCATACTTCAGTCTTTGAACCAGAGACTTGGTTACTCAGCACATGGAGAAGGCTGAGATACTCAATGACATTTTTTTCTCAATCTTCACCAGCAAGTGCTCCAGCCACACCATGCAAGTTGCAGAAGACAGAAGCAGGGACTGGGAGAATGAGGTAATGGTCACTGTAGGATAAGATCGGGTTCAAGATGCATCCTCAGGTCCCAGAGGAACTTGCTGATAAAGGGGATAAGCCACTAGAGAATATTTCAGAATAATTGAGAATTCATGAGTGTCCTGTGAAGTTCACACAGATGAAAATTGGGAAACTCCCCCATTTGTGGAGGAATAACAAGCCAGTCATTCTTAACTCTGTTCCCAGACAGGTCATGGGCCGGATCCTCCTGGAAATTTTTTTAAGGCACATGAAAATAAAGATGTGGTTGGTGACAGACAGATTAGCTTCACTAAGCATAAATTATGCCTGAAAACTTTGGTGGTCTTCTGTGACGTGCTTAGAGCTTTGGTGTATAAGACAACAACTGACACAATTTCCCTGGACTTGTGGAAAGCATTTGACAGTATCCAACAAAACATTCTTGTTAACTGAAGAGATATGGATTTGATGGATGACCTCCATGGAGTACTGAACACAGTACAAACTGGGGGATACAAACACGAGCAGGACATGGACCTGTTGGACTGAATCCAGAGGAGAATCATGAAGGTGATCAGCAGAAAGGGGAGAAATCTTAAAACTGAAAGATGGTAGATTTAGATTAGATAAGAAGAAGAAATTCTCTATTGTGAGGGTGATGGGGCTCTGAATATGTAATTCACACACAGAGAAGTTGTGGATTTCTCATCCCTGGAAGTGTTTAAGGCCAGGTTGGATGGGACTCTGAGCAAGCGGGTCTAGTGGAAGGTGTTCCTGGCCTATGTAGGTGTGTCAGAACTAGATGATTTTTAAGGTCCTTTCAAAATCAAACCATTCTATGATTCTAATAATTTAATCATTTGGATGACAATTCAAATTACTCAAAGAGGGAATCTCTATCAAATTTGTATTACTTTTGTCCTGCCTGTGATGCAAAGATTTTTAAATAATTAATCTGAATCTTATTGTCTGATAATATTTCCATCTTCTGTGAGAACCAATCCTCATTCTGAACATTTTGCTCAAAGGGAAATAGGTTATACTGTCTGAATTTGCAGGAAAAGTATTTGTTTTCAGTCCAGCTACTGCAGTGTAACAACTGTCTGAGAAAGCTGGTTCTAACACACCCTGTCTTAGTCTTTTTAGAATCATAGTCATTATATCTCAATTTGATTGCCAAGGAGACAGAAGTAGGATAATGAATTAGCTATAGCATTGAGATCAGCAGCCAGTAAGAATATTCACACTGGTATGATGGTCTTCCCCTGTGCTTGGTGCAGAATGTATCTAACCTACATTAACAGCTATACATTAGTTTGACTAAATGTGATCACAGAGAGAGACATTCATACACTGCATCAGTAATTGTCTTTAAAGGGAAATACTTTACATTGTGCTATTCAATCTTCTGTCCTGTGTCCGTAGCACTCTAATACCAGTTTCTTTAAAATAGCTTTTAGAAATTACAACAGAACTAGTACTATAACAACATAACATGATATTATGTTATTATATGTTATAATATATATATATATATAGATCATATATATACACTAGTACTATAATAACATAACATGATATCTTCTTGGGCAATATGGTTGCTATTCCTTATGCTCCCTTTTGCATGTTGATTTATACCTGTCATAAATTACTTTAGCAAGTTTGCTCTAATCTAGGCAAGTACACACTTAGGTTTTTTTTTAATGAAATATCCTTTTCTTTGCCTGTATACCACATGCTTATCTGGTTTCTGATTCTAAGAATAACACAAAGCCTTCATAATAATTCATGTTAACTGGTAAGACAGTCTTCACTAAAAACTTAGTATACATGTTTCATTCAGTATCTTCTGAGGGCCAAATTTCATTATATCTTTACATTCAAGTCAAAAGAAGCATTTTGTTACAGAATATTTTTCTGTTTCTGTCAAGAGGTATTTAAAGCTTGTGTTTAAGGGGTTTGCCTAAAAGAGATCATCTGAAGAATCCATTTGGGGTCAATTGTTTCTTAGTCTAGCTGCCAGCTGTCTTTTTTGTGGTTCTCTGAACAATGAGACTTCTCCCAAGGAGGGAAGAGTTGAAAGACAATTAATCATCTTACAGTTACAGTACAATTGACATATTGAAATAAACTATACCCAGTTTAAATAATTAAAGTACTT
>JAYDZK010000001.1:79786631-79810641 GCA_034509185.1 Euphonia xanthogaster
CTTCCTTTATGTTCGATTCTATTTGTTCTAGACTGAAAATGTACATAAAGGGAAACAAGTTATTTGCTCTTAGAGTATATATAGATTCTTTATCTGTTTCCATCTCCAGTGAGAAAACAGCTGCAGGAGTGCACAAATAGTGCTTCTCAAAAGTAAAGTAAGGTTACTCAGGAATTTTGTGGGAAACATTGTTAGTAACAACAAAGCAATGGAAATGACAACAGATTTCTGACTTTTGCTATGACAACAAATTTCTGACTTTTGCTAGAAGCTGGCTTGTAGAATTAATTGAAAAGGAAAAGCATGTGAACATAATTGGTTTTGCCAAAATGCTACCACACATTTTTCCCAGATGTAAGGGGGTTATCTAGAAATAGAAAATTCCTCTGCTATCCACAGCTAGAATGGTACCTCGGCAGCTGAGCCAACGTCTTCAAAGGTTGTCTGAGGTATGTTTTGTTGGAAAATCAACAAGGTCAATATACACGTTATTGAGAGCAGCATGTTTAAAGGAGGAATACAGGTATTATAATATAAAGACTTTCTCTAGCACAAGTCAGAGCTGTCCATGGATTGAGAAACCACTACTAGGGCAGAGTCATAAATACCTTGTTGTACCTGGTAAATACCAAAACTGAGCATCAAACTGACTCCTTTTCTAAAATGAATTCTACTGATACTGGACTTACAGATGCTTTTTACTTCCTTTAGAAGCTTATTTATAGAATTTATTGCATAGAGAAATTTGTGGGCAAAATAATTTTCTCCACACATTACATCACTGTTTGCTAGCAGATAGGTCTCTAAAGATATGCTTTAACATCTTCCTCATTGTATCACGTTATATTTGCACTGTTGCTCAGTATACACAATATTTTTTTGGTCTTTGGAAAATATTCTTTTGTTTGTTTGTTTGTTTGTTTGTTTGTTTAGGTAATATTTATTTCCTGGTTTTTTTCATAGCTGAACTGACCCAAAAAACCCAGATGACTTTTCAGCACTCCTAAATGCATAATTATGCTGGTTTAACTAGGCAGCTACCATACAATCCATGCATAGAATTTAACGATGACAAAATTGCCTTAGTTAGAACTTTCAGTCATTCACCTTATTTCATTAGGGACTGAACAATCTCTTTTCAGTCTAGTGATCAGAAATAAAACAAAACAAATAGATGACAACTGGCTTACTGTACAAAGAAGACCAAAGACATTTCTGTGTCAAAGTAAAAGAACATGGACTGTTTCACCGCTTCCATATTTACATGGGTACACTGTATCTGCTTTATTTCTTCCTCACTTCACAACCTGTTGAAGACATTGCCATGAAATAACTCTTATTGATAAATGAAAAAGAGAGAGAAAACATTATCAAGCTGATCACTAGTGATAGCAGCTGTTACATAATTTTGTTATGAAGCTATTTCCTGCTGCTAGAGGGTTTGAAATAACATTTACTTGTATAATTTTAATTGCATTTATTTTATTCCTCCTGGCCTAAATAAAAAGCAGAAATTAAACAATATTGAATATTTCATGGAGATAACTGGTTTAGAAAAAAAATGAATTAAATGTTTTTACTGGTATTTGACATGTTATTACAAAATGACTGGTGGTAGAATCATATCCTGACAACCAAAACTATACTAACTTCAAATATCAATTTTTTCTCCACAGAGGAATAGGCTTCCATCCAATCATCTTCTATTAATCAGAAAAATTATTTACTTCTTATTTATTTACCTTTTTAATACCTACGTATATTAAATACTATAGGGGGCCATAACATCTTCTTTAGCAGTGTTAAAGACATCTGCTTAAAACCATTCATTCAAATTATATCTGTAGTGGATGAAGTGATATAGCCTTTAGAGGTGAAAAATATATGTATATGAGTATATGAGACATCTCTGTCCTATCAGAGATGTCTCAAGAGAGGTGTGCCCCTTTTCTCTTCAGGTGTGTGTACCTTAAACTATCTGTGCAGCTTATCTATGTCTGTTATTAATAAATAATGATTTCTACCTGAGATGTGGGAGTAATTTTTATTAAATTATCTAATGGTTAATCTCTAAGACCACAGAATGAGACGGTTGCCCCTGACCAGAGCTTTCTCTCTCTATTTGCATGCAACTGAAGAGGCATGCTGTCTCAATGAGCATGGGACTTACTAGCAGCAGAGGTCTGGAGGAGTGCATGAAACTTATCAAAAGATGTTTTCAGGGGATTGAAGGATGAGAGAAACTTAGGTGATGTTAAGGAGAGGAGTCAAAGGTAAGGAAAGGAAGGGAACAAGGTGGCTGTGAGATAAAAGGTCTGGAGGAAAAGGTAGCAACACTGGCTGACCAAGGGAAGCAAGAATGAGACACCACAAGCTGCTAGGTCTTGAGTGCCCATTTTTGGCAACTCAGAGAAGCTGTGGCTTGGGGACTTGCTAAGAAGAAGATTGAGCAGGAATAGGTAGCTATGCAACAGGTTAGCTGCACTATGTCCCATCCTGATAAACTGGAGCAGAAGAACAGTCTGTGCTGCTCAGGTTGGGATAAGAGCTGCGCTAAAAAGACACACTTTTGTCAGTCTGTGCAGCTGGCCATGTTAATACTGTGCATGTCTCTGCTGGCAGTATGTGCTCAGCCTTGCAGTGAGCTGGACCTGGGAAAGGAGGAGCTCATGGGTCCTGCATGTCCCCATGTCCCCCGATTAGGCTGCCATGTGAACCAGAGAACTTCAGGACTAGGGCAGGCTGGCTCTCCAGCCGCTTGTGAAGGCATGAGCAGTACCTAACAGGTCATTCCACCCATCTCTCTCTTTCTTTGAGCAATGACTGGAAGGAATGGCCTGCCAGATCTTCATCCACGGTCATATCTCTGTTCCTTATTATGTCTGTAATAAACTTCTTTACATTTTAAAGCGATGGATCTATATGTTCTTCTAAAGAGTTTCCAAAAAACTCGTGTGACATGTGGAATGAGGTTCATTACATGTATTCAATTAATTTTTAAAAGCAGTAAATAAGCTTTGACTCTGCAAAGAAAAAGTAGTGAATGAGGAACTGTCTTCAATTCTCTGGTGATTTCCAGGTCTTTCTGCTTTCCACACAGCACTAGATTCACATTCTTCATTTCTCTGTACTATTAGTAAATCAGAGGGAAAAAAAGGACATTAAAAAAAAGAAGCTGCTGTTCAGACACAATTATACACAAATTAAGACTCAAAAAGCTCTTATCAGTGATGTTGACTACAAAGCTTCATCTTGACCTCACTGCATTGCTCTTATTAAGTACCATCTTGAATGACAACAGAAACTTGAAATGTGAATCACACTTTAATCTGTGATTGTATCTGAATATATTTCATCCATTTCCCTGAATATTTATTTTAATCACTCCCTAGCATGATCCACCATATAGTAAAATAAAGGAAAGAGTTCCTGCAGAAAAATAATGTTGTTGCCTCTTATTTTCTAAATTTTTTTTCTCATTCTGTACTTGTTCCATACTTAGTAATCCAAATGCTTGTCCTAGGCTTCTTATCCAAGAATAAAGTGTTTGTGCTCCATTACAATATAAATATTAGCTTTTGAAATAAAAGCATTCTGAAGTGTTGCACTACAGTCTATAACCAATATGAATATGACATGAAAGCAATGGCATTGCAACTTCTGCTTTTGTTGCCAGTGATGTAGATTCAGAACACTGTTCTAAAATCCAGCTTTTAGACGATGATTTGTTGGAAGCAGACAAATGATCAGTTCATGATAGGAAACAAAAGAAAAGTACAGAGAAACAAAACAGATTGAGGGAGGATAAGAAGGAGGAAAAGACAAGAGAAAAACAGAAAAAGAAGAAGGAAAGGGAGAATATTAGAGAAAGGTAGTGGCAGATATTATTTACATGAGACAAATGAGAAAAATGCAAGAGATAATTATAGAAAAATAACGAATATAAAGGCTTAGAAAAGTTAAAGATAAAAATGAAAATAATCATGAAATCAAATGAAAAATTAATTGATAAAAAAGATTTTTGAATACTTTTTTTCTTTTCATTTTTTTACGTAGAGGAAAGGAGAGTAGCTAGAATAAGTCAAGAGCACTAAAAGGATAAAAGGAAATTTCTAGAGATACAACCAATGAAATGGAGGAAAAGGAGCAAAGGAGTAGAACATAATACATCTTTTGCAGAAAATATTAACATTTTACAATTTCTTTTACTTTCTTTTCATTAATATTTATTATATTCTACACAATTTTAGAAATCTCATCTTGAGCTATATCCTACAAGTCAGTAGGTATGAAATTCCAATTAAAATCTTAAGTAAACTTCTGAAAGCATAACATCGGTGCTAAATATTTCCCATGGTAGAGCAGATGTTTCATTTGAGTTTCAAGTCAATAAGTGGCATTAATTTATTATAATAATGATATTTTTATTTTGAACTTTTCACTGATATTTGCATCAGATTTGAAATGTGATTCAGAATACCTCAATGCAGCATACAAGTATTAAGCATATACTTTTGACATGCATCATTAAGATTGCATTTCACTGCTGTTTAAAATAGCTAGAAATGAGAAACTCTTGAGATATTTACCATCCAGGTTTGATTTTCATTGGGATTTTCAGTAGTACAATGGCCAAGATACAATATTAATTGATTATTTTTTATACATTAAAATTTGAGGGGTCTTTTCATCAATATTAAAACAAAGATATCTCAGAAAGTCATGTAAGAAACACCAATCATTCATAGACAAAATCATACTGAATTTGCTCATTTCCACAAATTTAAGACACAAGAAGGGTAAACTTCACTTCTTGCCAAGTTTTCTTCCCACCGAAGGTATTTAGCCAGCAGGACTGGAATGATGAGGGTCTTTATCATAAAGGCACTGACTCAGTGGACCAGTATTGCCCCAGGGGGGGTAAGATGCGCCCAGTCTGCACCCTGTTTACCATACTTGCAGACTTTCATCAGTGTTTTTGAAAAGGAGGCAGATAACAGTAGCAGAATTTTTTAAGTCGTATCTGTCACTTTAGTAAGATCCAGGTTTTTATAGGAAAATTCACTGCATAACAGTACTTGATGTCTCCTGTGTTTGTCTAAACCATTTATGAACCAACAAAATATTTCTTTGCCTTCTAGAATTCTGCAAGAATTATACAATTTCGGACTTCATTTCAAATGAAAATAATGTTTCCCTTTGTGCATTTCTTTTAAGAAAATTTGAAAATCCATGGACTAGGCATTAATGAGACAGTTTGTGATTTCTTTGCTAAAGAGCACTTCCTGTCTGGGTCGGCTTTGTCATGCGATAAGCACAGGATGGACCAACAGGATGGTGCTAACCCAAGGTCTGGGAGAGGCAAGATCTGGTTAGCTCATCCTGGTTAATGCATCCAGACAAAAGTTCCCACTGGGACAAACAGTGTAGAGAAGCCACTACTTATATGCACATCACCGGTCCAAAAAAAAAAAAAAACAAAAAAGGAAAGCCAAATTAACTGTGCTGAAATCTGCTCTGATAGGTAAAATTGTGATGAGGACTTGCAGCCCATCAACCCAAGAAACCAACTCAAAAGAAGAAAAAGACTGAACATGGGGAATAATTGACATTAGAAGTGAGGGAATCATTCAAACAACAGAATAGGAGAACTGTGTATCCAATGAGCCTCAATTCCTATGTTTGCTAAGATATATAAATGATGAAAAGCTTTGAACAACCTCAGGAAATCCACAACCAAGAAGAAGAATCTGAAGGAGAAGTGGAATGCCTCTGGATCTGTGAGTGGTGACATTCTTCTTGATCTTGCTCTCTGTCTCTTTATCTCCCTTTTCTATTCCTTTCTATCGCTCTATCTACATTTATTGTTAAATAAAATCTGTATTGTTAACTTATGCATATGGTCTGATTTGGACCTTAATTCAGGCAGAGGCTTTTCTCACTAATTAGTTCTTAACATTTGCCAAAACAGACAGCTGATTCCAACCTTCTCCCTCCTTTTCTTCCAAAAAGTCTCAATAGCTTTTAGGCACATGAGCAGTTTCTGCAAAACTTGCAAAGCTGAAATTGTGTTGTTTTAATTCCAGTGAAGAAATCTGACTGTTAAATGAAAGGAGAGAAAACTCAGTATTGACTTTGTTAAAAGGAATTTCAGATGTTTCACTCAGCGTTAAACATTCATATTCATTTTTATATATTGTCAGTGGATTTATACACCCTTAAACACTATCTGACAATTCCTGTAGGCATTTCAGCAGAGTGTTCTCCCTGCGATGTTATGCTGGAAAGTACAGGAACAGAATTCTGACATTGTCTGCTTTCTAAAATCCCTTGCAATCTAAACATTACTATTCAGCGCCCCAAGGTTCTCTTTTTGCCTTAGCTCTTACTGATTTTTTTTTATATAAGAAATGTCCAGTACAATCACAGATATGCTTCAGATCTTCCCATCTATGTTTAAAATGTTTAGGCTGCTGGAGGCTAAAAATGCTCGTTATTTTGTTCCAACAGCTAAAGCGTTTGCAGGAGAAACAACACCTACAAAAGTAAGTTGTTTTATTCTGAAAAATATTTAGAAATAACAACAGGAAAAGGCTGCAATGCTGCACTCAAGGGATGCAGGATCAAAACCTTGCACTTTCAAATGCTATCAAAGTTCACATTCAGTAAGATATAAAGGTCTGTAAAAAATTCATTTTTGTAATCTTGTGTGTAGCATGAGCAGAACCTGTACCCAGATATTCTTATTTTCTATGCCCAAATTCCTTAATGCCTCAAGACATGAAACTCAAGGCTTAAAAAGACTGTTATCAGCCACCAGATCCAGTCTCCTGCAACTGTGGGAAACAATTCAATAGGGACTGAACTCAAAAACGTTCTCCAGAACATCTGCACTATTATCTTCTGTACAATAAATATGTGAGACACCTGTAAAATAGAACACATTTAACACTTCTATACAAAGGACCATATGTCTCAGGATATCAGCAAAAGAGTAGGAGATAAGAAGGTTGCCAATAAAGCATTGAATTGCTGAAGTGCAGTTTGTTATCCAAAAGTGAATGCAGTCACTTCCCTAATGATCTTCTCCCATCTGCCCAGAGGAAAATTGTTTCCTATTTCCTGACATGAAATATCTAGTAATTTTATTATGTTGGCTTGTAAATACAGGAGCAAATAGCACTAAGCAGCAACTTAGAAATTCAGAAAACAGTTTGTATGGAGAAACTGGACAATCTTTTTCATCCTTAATTTTGAGCTTGAGATTTGTTATAATCACTGCTAGAGTAAGAAAATTTCTTTCTGAGAGTGGGGTTTACTGCTTATGTGTATTGAACATAGTAAAAAAATACTTAGATTCAAACAATTGACTGTGATGTAAAGACCAATAAACTCAGGTAAAGGGTTGGGAAAGGAAAGGAAATCACAAACGATATTGAAATCACAAATGATATCCTTTGCTGTTGAATACACTCCAGTGACCACTACTAGAACAGACCTTTGAAAAATTCAAGTATGTATTTGTATTCAGCTTCCCAGCTATGGAGAAGAAAAACCCAAAATAAACCTTCACTGATAATTTCTGTGGATTGTTTTCTGAAATACAATTTAAGTGCTGTCTTGTAAAATCACCTTTTAAAATTTGAAGATATAGATCTAGATTATTATCCTTTAGCAAACATAATGTTATCAATGGATACATTGGGAAAAAAATGGGAGAAACCTAACAAGCAAATCAGAAAGAAATTTTTTTTTTCCCCAGGACATATTTTTTATGATCAAGGAATATTTCCAATTTAAGAATTCCTGTGTTAATTATGCAGTTATGGAATACATAATCACCTAAAAGGACATAGATGCCCAATTTTTTTCAGAACTAATGCTGATCTGAAAGGACAAAAGTGAAAGGGAAAAAGAGAGAACCTTTTGGGATGTATATGTACATATGGCAAGAAAATTTGGTAGCATTCATCAGATTTTGCAATAATTAAGATATTCTATGAATAAGGAGAGAACTAAACCAAGCCTCCTATAAAATAATATGCTTCCAAATTTGGTCTAAAAATTTTCTGAGGTATTTTTGTATTTTTTCTTTATAATCCCTATTAATTTAGGAAATGTTCCTTCAAGAGGCAAAATGGATCATAACCTTCCCAATAAAGAAGCTGTTTAGAAAGATATAGAGTGGTTTCCAGTATGGTTGAGAACCAGTCTCATATGAGTAAGCACAAAAAAAAATAACATAGGAATGAAGAAACTGAAAATATGTTGTTTTAAAATTGTGCCTTACATCCCAGGTCCATTACTTGAAAGAATCAAATTAACAGGATTATAACTTCTTATTCTAGATTCTTGTCATGTTTAATAAAAGTCATTTGAGGAGATATTTAGCAAGAACTTTTCCTAGACTATCCATACTCTTCAGAAGGCAAATTTCTCTTGTACCTAAGGCATGGTAGCAGTGACAGCAGATAAACAAAATATGTCTGCAAGAAGTACTTTAGAACTTTTGTTGGGATGAATTTTGAATTTGAGTTTGCAAAAGCTATTTAGTGTACGCATCTCTACTTTTCTCTAAAAATCTTCATAAACAAGCATAACCCACTTTCAGGGTTATAATTGGTATATTTCACTGAATATATAACTACACAAGTTACAGCTTTTAGGGTGGACAGGGCCACCACAATTTTTTAAAGCAAAATCAATAGGAACATGCTTTCTTTAACCAGCATTTATATCTTAAGTATATAATTTGAATTAAATACTAAGTCCACTTATTGGAAAAGAGAGATGTTTTTCCTGTCTCAGAATCACATAATATTGTTTAACAGTGCACATGAACATTTAGATCTATTCATAGTAATGTTGCATCCACAATCAGGTTTATGGTGCATCTATCTGTGAGCACAAATGGCTACAGTCAGGTGTTAAACTGAAATCTTTTCCAGGAGCAAAAGCCTTCCAAACCCTTTATATTTGCCATTATGGACTAGGTCTAGTCAGAAATTATGTGAAATCATGTTGGCAAATTCAGCTTTACAAGATCCAAACAGTATTTCAAGAAAAATTCTGCCATGTGTTTCGGATAACTGTCTAAACCTGGGGAATCAATGCTTCTGGCTTTCCTTATTCTTAGGTGTTCATCCAGTACATCTGGTTGCAGTACTCAGGTCCTGAAATCTTCTGAGAGTCTTCTTTGGATTCAGCTTTATCGATAGGTACTGGAGTCCTTTGTTGTAGGGTAACCTCCTTCTCAAACTATGGATGAGAGTCCTGGATCTACAGATCTCCACTCAAACACCTTCAGAACAAAATAAAATTTAAATTTTTCAAACATTTCCCAACTCTGTATAGTTCTACTCCTGATTTATTCTCTAGAGCAAATTAAGGTTTTGTTTTGTTATGTTTTGTTTTTAATAACAATTGAATAATAAAATTAACAACTGTAGGCAGGAAAAGCTCTAATAATAGTTTTGCAATCTGCTTGCAACAGGGGAGATAAAGATGAAGAGCTTTGTCTTGAGTGGTGACAAAGAAGGTAAAATGTCCAGTTCATCTTTACAACTTAAAAGGTGGTTAAGCACATCTGCAACATACTCTCAAAGAATTCTGGAGAGATTTGGTACTTTGCATACATTGGCAAAAGGACATCTGTGTCTCCATGTTACATCTTCAACTACATACCACATCTTCAACCGAATGTACCAAAATTTCCTTGTGTTTACTGGGAAACAGCCAATACATCCACTCTCAAAAGTAGTCATTGTACCAGGGAAACCAGTGAAACTTGTGGCATGATATCTCCTGATAAATTATCGTGGTGGTTCTCATTATTAATGATTGTAAAGCACTCACCTAATGGAGGTGTTTGTGAATGCTGGTTTATAACACAGATGTGTATTACCTGATACAGGAACAGTCACATTAGTTAAAAGCATAAAAGCAGCATAATTAATGTAGCTAGCAAGAAAAATTAAAGCCTCATTTATTTCAGGGGAAGCTTTGTGCATGACTGTATATAAACAAGGCAGCCGAAGTGACTGGAATGTCATTATTCAAATTCATGCTACCTTGATAAAACTAACACAAATTCATTTATTCTGCTTATTCATTTTATTCCTCATTTCTTCATATATTCTGTGTAGGGCTGACAGCCCTAGCCAGATCTTCTGTGTTACTCTGTGTGTGGTGACTGTTAGCTTGTTTCAAATGCAAACAAAATTAAAAAGTGCAGAAAAAATTCAATCAATTTCTCTTTAAAATGATGTCATAAATTAGTAAGAAGAGATTTATGTCAGGTTTGTTCGGCGTTTTTTCAGTGTAAGGTAAGAATAAAACCATCTAAAGTACTAGAGGATCTTGGCTACCCTGTCTGTCTTTTTGTGTCCAGTTTGCTTATGATTTTCCTGACTTTGCTCAATAAGCTTACATATGTTAATGTTTGTTTTTCTAGGTATGCCTTCTCTGGGAGTCCTCAAGTATGACCTATATTTCTGGACATTGACATTAAATAAATTCCATTTAATAAGCTAGACAATGCAGTTCATACCTACATTCCAGTTCTGCCATTTAAAATGGTAAAGAGCTCTGATTTAATGAACTAAAGTAAACTAAGTCAGCACCATGCACACAAATTTTCAATATTGACATTTCAGAATCAATAGTACAGAGATGTCAACCACACTAAAAACCAGCAGCTGTGAAACAGCTTTCCATTAATTCTTATTGGAAAAGTTACTGAAATAAAATTCTGTATATAAATATCTAAATGCATCCTTGTTCTTGATCTAGTACACACCTAGATTTGGATTGTGCTAGGTTTTGCTTGATTTTTAATTAAAACTGAAGTTTCTCCTTCATTCTCTCTAAAATGAAAAGAAAAAGAAATTATTTGGAATATGATGGTGGGTTTTTTTTCCTGAATAACCCTGTAATTATTCTCATGTAGTTATTTTCATTGAGAGGAGCAAAGATTATTTGTCTAATCAAGGTACAGTTGGAAAGAAAAAATTCTAAGAACGTTCCATGCTTTGAAGAAAAATAATACAAAATGTAACAAATCTTCCCCAAAAAATCAGAAGATTGTTCAAATGATATTTTATTCTATTCCAGTTTCTATTCACTTTCCCAAAGCCTTCTGGACTGCCCTTCCACTGTGAGAAAGGAACCGTCATTTATCATAGCCTGGTCCTTGCATGCAGGGTGCTATTTACCTCACTGTCAGGCCCTGCCATCTCTTCTTGGGTAACTGTGAAGGACAGCTTTCCCATCACCAAAATATTGCCAAAGAATATCACCTGTATTAGTCTCACTTTTTCCTAGTTTTTCCTTACCAAGAACAGGCACAGTTGCATAACAGTTTTATGCCCACAGTTAGTTCAAGCACATTCTTTGAAAAATTGTCAGGTGTTTGGAAACTGTCAATGTTTCTTATCTCTTCACTATGTTGCATGTGTACTTAAAAAAATCTAAGGGGAGTATTTGAGGGCAAAAAAAGAAAATTTAAAGCTGAAATTTACACTGTAGGGACCTGTTCTGTTCAGAAAAAAAGTAAGGATTTCATCCAAGTGACATTCTGCTCAGTTCAGTATGTATTTAAATAGATCCTATTCACTTAAAGTTTCTCACCAAAGGAGGCACAGCAAAAAGCACTTATTTAGATTTAAAAATAACTGAAATTTCAGAATTTTCTGTGGACTCTTAACTCACAGCCATCGTCCTCCTTGCTCAGCTCTACCTGATCATCAGGGCAGCACTCATGGCTGGCTCTTCAGAACACCTCACACTGTGAATTCCCCATTTCCCATGTGCTGCAGAAGTCTGGGGGCACCCAGGAAGAAGGGCAGCCTGTATCCCAACATGCCGCAGAGGAGCTGTTTTCTAGGTATGATCCCAGCACAGATTTGATGCCCATGATCAGGTACTTAAAAAGATCAGAGAGTTCAAACACTCCCCTCATGACATGACCCTCAGTATGTGGTTCACATAAGTGTATACTCACCTACCTGTTTAGCTTACAATACATGCAGGCATACAAGCACAATACAACCAAAAACCCCGCGAGCCGAATGCATGGAGAAGATTTTGATTAAGCAAAAGAAAATTTTATTATCATCACAATAGAATCTTTCCTACTATTCCCTGGCCCAAATTTTTATTTTCTATCCCCAGCTGCTCTGTTGTTTCACTTACAAACAGCATATGTCAGAAATAGGTATATACCACAAAATAATCCAGATTTTAAAAACAGACATGTACTTTTGCTAGTAGTTTCCAGAAAAAGCAAATAAATCAGAAAGTGCCTACAAAAACTTTTAACTCAAATATTACAATTTTAAGGAAAACTGAGTTAAGAAGAATGGACCTAGATTTGAAATACTGCTAAAATTTAACTCTAAAAGTCAATTTAATGCAAACACAATCTGAGCATCTAACATCTTCACACTGGGAGGAGCTGAAATGGTGAGGGAATTACAGAGTAAAAAATAGGAAGACAATTTTCAACAGAATACCTCATTTCTTAAGCATACATTTTGTATAATACATGGGAGAAGGTTCTATTAATATTCTTGGACAAGAATGACAGGAGTGGAGCAGAGAATTTCATGTCTTATTGCTGTTTCATACGTAACAAGCTGTTCGCTGCTTTCTCTAATATGTATTCCTTGTCAAGCTGTGAAGGTGTTGATAAAATTATTCTCCATGTCTTTTTCCCATCCCCTCTCATAAAACATTGATGAATACAGAAAAGGATCTGCACTGGAGGGAAGAAAACGACATCCAAAACATCAGCTTAAGATGAAGCATTTTTGAAGCAAAAGCCTCGCTTTCCTATTAAAAAGTGAAATTATGAAAGAGCTTTCTTTTAAAGTATCCCTATTCAAAAGGAATCCTAGCTGGCAGAATATTTGAAGCAGCAGTCTTTATCACTGGCCACTTGAAAATTTTATGTATTATTAAAACAAAACAAAAAAAAAAAAAAAAGACAAAAAAAAACATACAAGCAAACAAAAAATCCCCCAAAAAATCAAAAAAAACCCAAACAAACAAAACAACAACAACAACAATAACAAAATCTGGGACCACAAATGGCTCTTCACTCACTATTCTTCTCTCCTACATATTCTAGTAACAAAAATTTGGTAACAGCTCTGTACAACAAGTTAGCAAGCATTTTATACATCATCTAATATATGTTAAAACAAAAGGAAAAAAAAAAAGCTGGATAAGCAGTTGAAAACTTGTGTTAAAAGAACTCATATCCACCTTCCCAATGATAAAAGTGAAACCATGACATTGTAATGAATTGGATAAGTTTGCCTTTGATTTATTGTTTCTTTCACAAATAGTCATTGCAACGTTTGCAACAAAAAAATCGTGGCATTTGATGAAATATTCATATTTCTGCTGGGTAGAGACACAACACACAACAAAAATACAATCTACAGAGCAGAAGCAGAATCTTCCTCACTGTTTTCTCATCATGGTTAAATGCCTTAGGAGGGTGGTTTTTTTATAAAGTCCACCATCAGAACCTTATGAAAGGGTGTCTAGTTTATCCTCAAATCATGCCCACAGTTTAATGAAGTAGTTTTCCCTAGAAAGTTTTCAGTAAATGTTTTGAAGAAGTTCCTTGATGCCCCTAGCAAATATACATCAAATCCAGCTTCAAGTGTGAAAGCAGCAGCACAAGGACACCTGAACTGGAGAAGTGAGAAGAGGAAGAGATGCTGAAATCTGCTTCCAATCTATCTCCTGAAAAGAAAGCTGCAGGCAAGATGAAATAGCAACAAATGAAAGAGCTGGAGTTATAGGCACGGGAATAGATGGATACTTTTGACATTTTATATTTTGTAACTCTTTCTTTGATAATTGTTCCATATTCTTCACCCTTGCAAGCTTGATTTAATCTTTTATTTTTTTTCAAAGTCTGTCTAGTATGAAGTATGATGCCTCTTTTTTTTTTTTTTTTTTTCCCCTCCAAAAGGTGTTTTGAGGTCAGGTCATACTGAATGCCACATAACAGCCAAAATAGATCTCCTCACCAGCCAGTTTTTTCTGTTAAGAATGAGCTTACAGCACAGCTTTCAAAAGAGGAAAGCTATCATGTATTCCTCTGTGACTCAATTTCACCAATAAAATATTGAAATGAATAGAAAATGCAACTTATTTAACATTTTACTGTATTTTCATAGGATGCAATATTCTCTCCCATTTTTTTTTCCTACTACCTCTTATGTGATTGTCTGAGCCGTATGACACTAATAAAAATACCCTACTGGATTCCTTAATTTATAGGTTTTTTTGGTATCTGGTATATTGGATATCTGAAATCTCACTTTATTTTTAACCAGTTTAGTGAAATATTCTGTTTATTTTCACCTGACGTTTAAAAAAGAACAATGAAATAATTGTTTTCATACATTTTTTAATTTCTAAAGAAATTTATGAAATTATATCATGTCACATAAAGTAGTACATACCTCTGGGGAAAGTCTTAAAACCTTTTCTGGCCTGTGGCCATTATTTAGCTATTTAGTGTGGCCGTCAGGTACTGACGAATATGTCACCAGTGACAACACTGACTAAACAGATGCAGACATTTATTTCATCTATCTAAAAGGAGGTGTTGGAAATGAATTATGAATCACAGACAGTAGACTCAATACAGCTGGACTGTATTGGTGAAGATATTCTCTCATGAATGTTTCTCTTGAATGGTGCATGTTTGGCACTACTGAAAAAGCATTCTGTTTGGATAAGAATCTAATAAATCACATTTCTCAGGAGGAAAAAAAATGTTTTGCATCTCTACATTAGGCAACTTACAGCACCAAGTGTCTCATAAAGACACCATAGAATTAATATTCTGTAAACATGCAAGAAAATAGGGTGCTATTCACCAGTCACAAAAATGTGCCAAGAAGTGTAGGGTGATGCATTTTTGATACAGATTAAACATTTTAACAAGTTGAAAATTATCAGTTTAACCAAAGGTTAGAGCAGGGTGGTGATAGAACTGATTTGATTCTAGTCCAGCTTAATTTAAATGCTGGCAGGGACAACAGAAGCAGTAAACGACAAGCTGGTCACTGCCAAGATATTTTGGACCTCTTTTTTAGAATATGAAATTGCTTGTTTCTGTGGCTTTTTTCCTGCCCCCATGCAGTGTTTATACTATTACCAAAGCAGACAAGTGAGATGTACATATTTGGTGAAAAGTCTGTGTTTTCACAGCATTTCATAAGAGGAGCCCTACTGTGAATTATAAATGAATGATAGCTAAAGAGGTACCCACACAAAATAATCTCCTTGATCTCCTTCCCCTCAGTGGCCAGTCAGTCCTCTCTGTCTTTTACCATTCCTCTGGGGACGGATCATTAAGAACAGCTGAGTTCATCTCCCTGTCCTTTATCAGTCAAAGGATTTCTTGACGAGAAACTGAGCTTCTGCTATTTCAGTATGCATGTTATCATCTTGTAATGAGTTGACATATGGATTCACACCCAAGGTCAGTCATTCTGGCAAGCCACAGAGCTGCCACTGCAAAGGCAATCCAGCTTTTAGTAGTAGAGAATGCAATGTTGTTATGGTCGAAATCCATTTATAATGTGTGAAGCAGCCTTTCAAATCAATGAGAGGCAGTGAGCTGTAAAGGAATTGCATCCTTAGGAATCTCCTTGCACTTTTGTTTTAATGCACATCATCATTACAGATCTCATATCACATAAAATCTGAATTCTTTTTACAACAAATGAGGACATTAAATTTTTTCACTTCCACTGACACAGCTGTAACAATACATCATGTTCAGAATTGCCTGGAAGTCACAAACCTAAAGCTGAAAAAAAAAAATAACCCATCAAAATTACTTAAATTTTCTCATGGCTCTATATTATGCACAAATGAAAGCCTGCCTGTCACAAATAGAATTAATTCAACCAGCAAGGAAATCCAATGGGATAACACCTATTTTACGTGTTCACGGGTTCAAAGTATTAGATTTCCTGCGGCTGCCAAGTGCAAATACTGTCTTTTCCTTTCAAATTCTATTTGAGTATTAAAAATTGTAAACACCATGTAGAATTTAATATTTTCGATCATGAGATTTTCCATTATTTCATCCTCTAGAACATGCCCATGCACCAGTGAAATCTCCAAGACACCAATGAAAACTTTATCAGATCTGCAAGGAACTGACAGGCTTCTCAGGAACCTGTGAATGCTTCTACTGCTGCTAAAGGAAACTGAGCGGATGGAAGGAATTTAAAATTTCAGCAACAAACACAAAAACAGCCACTGGCAAAAGGATTGCTAGCTACAAACAGTACAGCAAAAAATATTGATGCTCTAGTGCAAGGACCAGTGCACATTCCCTGATGACCAGCTAGATGACTGCTAGTTCCCATATCTCCTACCAAGAACAGGAGGATTGTTGTTCCATCTGTTGGAAAAAGAGAGGGGCAGGTTAGAGGGGAAGTCATTCTGCCACTTGAAAAAGAAATCAGTCTTTTTGCAGCAACAGCAACATAGCAACAATGTTGCATAGCAAACAGCCAAGCTCGGGGGCCATGTTTCAGAGGTTTTTGGGTGTGCTAAAGGCAGATGATGAACCTCATCCCTGCAAAAGTCAGCCCCACTGTTCCCCTGTGGGAACACAGTACTGCTGGCACTGTTGAAATTGAGATGCTACATTTTCCAAGGCCTAAGGCACAATCCCTTGAACTGTGGGGAGCAAAGATGTATGTGACTTGCAGGGAGGAGTTCATGTCTAAAGACAGTGCTTTACAGAGATAACAAGAATTAAGTGTTTATTAAAAATGTGGTAAAACTATGGCTCATTGGGCAGAAAAGCTATCAGTATGGCAGAAAATTACAGTAAGCAGTAGTAGCTGGCTAAATACCTGCTTGTTTTATTCACTGTTAGGAATCTGCAGTAGATTATTGGGCATTGTGCAGGAACTCCTGTGGCAAACACAGCTGCTCCTGCCATACTGTCTCTTAGGCAGTGCAAGAACCCATCCATGTCCTGGTTCTTGGGTGTTTTCCAGTGGGAGATGCAAATGAACTCCATCACAGTTATTGTGTTTTTCCCATCACACACTATGAAGGGAACTGTTCCCTGCCATCCTTGGGGAAAGATAGTCCAGACACACAAGGATTTTGTGAGAATAAGAATATATTACAGTGGCTTTTTTACATCTTCCCTTTGGTCAGAGCCTTTTCAAAAAGGAACAAATCATGAATCAGGCATTCTTGTTTTATGGAAACACCTCTAAACATTATTTTTCCCCCCACAGGGATTTTTTTTTATTTTAAAATAATTTATTACTTGAACTTATAATTTACATTTTAAATTTCTTTAATTAATAGTACTCCATAAAATAGTAGAAAAAAATAATTAAACAGTCTTTCATTTAAAGAAGAATTCAGTGGGTTAAGGCAGCTCCTGGAGACAATAAAGACTAAATGATTCAAAAGACAATGTTCTCCTGATTATCAATAGAAACATTTTTAAAATTTTGAAGGGTTTAAAAATTCAGGGGTAAGGTGCTAGACATTTATATTGCTGTTATGGTTGCAATCAATCATAAAACTCAGAAAACTTCAGCAATATGAGAAAACAGAAGACAGAACTAAAGGCCTCAGGCTGTGAATAATAACACAACATTTTTACATGTGAAAGCATCAGATACATAAAAACAATCAAAATGAATTCTACCAGAATTAAAAAAACAAAAATGAAAACCAAAACCCTAATCAAACTATGGACAATATAATATTTTTTTTAAGCAGGATACACCATTCATGTAGAAATATACTGTTTCAATTTCTTCAGATCTTTGGGAGAAATAATGATAACTACTTTCCCTGTGAAGCTTATGAATACCTGTGAAGGCTGCTGGGGTACAAATAAGCAGGTCTGCCAAACTTTTAGCTACAGAGGAACCCCACATGAAACAAAGAAAATAAATACAACCCAAGATTTACTTCTTCTGTTCCTGTACCACTGGCATGAAGTCTGAAGTACTGTGAGAACTTTGTGATATAACTTGAAAAGGATTACAAATCTCCTTTCATAAATCACTTATTACTAATTAAAAAAAAAAAATCTTTCAACTTAATCGAAGGTCATAGAATCACAGAATAGCCATAATCCAATTCTGCATCACCTTGTTCTAACCCCCCTGACATGGGCAGGGACAATGTCCACTTGACCAAACTGCTTGGAATTCCATCCAGCCTGGCCTTGAACACTTCCAGAGATGGGGAATTCACAACTGCTCTGGAGAACCTGTTCCAGTATCACCCTCACAGTAAAGACTTTCTCCCTTATATCTAATCTAAACCTACCTTCGTTCAGTTTCAGGCCATTCCCCTATCATTACATGCCTGTATAAGTTGTCCCTTTCCAGCTTTCATGTAGGCTTCCTTTAGGTACTGGAAGTTGCTAGAAGAACCCCCTGGAGCATTCTCTTCTCTAAGCTGAACAACCCCAGCTCTTTAGCTCACAGGAGAAGTGCTCCAGCCCTCTGATCATCTTCATGGTCTTCTCTGTATTCACTTCAACAGGTCCATGTCCTCTTTTTCTTGGGGGGCCCAGAGCTGGGCACAGCACTGCAGCTGGGGTCTCACCAGAGCAGAGCAGAGGGGCAGAATCACTTCCCTCACCCTGCTGGCCATGCTGCTTTGGATGCAGCCAGGATATGGGTTGGCTTCCTGGACTGAAAGCACACAAATATGCTCTCCTGAAGTCCATTTTCTGTGTACTTTCCTTGCTCCCCTGCCACTGCACATGAACTTATTCTCCTGTATCCAGCATCTCCAATTATTATCTATTTCATTATTTTCTATACTCTTTCCATTACTGTACTTCTCACTTGGAGTAATCAAACCCCATATGCTACGACTAAGAAATGTAAATAAATCAGATGGTAAGGCATGGAAAGGTATCACCTGTCCTTCAAAACCTCTGCTATGACACTGCATGCACATTACATTAACTTAAACCTCTTACATGGTGTTCAATATTATTCCACTAGATTTTGCTCAGGTTAGTTCAGAAAGTTCAAAGGAGATGAACCAGAGACTCTACTGTGGAACAAGGAACAGATCATGATCTTGTATGTAATAAAATGATTAAATTAAGGAACGTGACTTCAATAAGGAAGGGAGACATTAAAGTGAGGAAGGAACACATATTAAAGTCACTATATTAATTTGCAGAACTGTGATATAAGGAAAACTATTAAACAAAGAAATTTCCTCAAAGAAAGAAACTGCTCAGCCACTGGAACATGAAGTCCTTCCTGAAGCTTCAAAAATTTTGGGAGACAAAGTACAGGAAACTGGGAGTGGCTTGGCTGATTCTTGTTCAAATAAAATAGTAACAAGAACAAAAAATATTTTCATTTTCATCAACTATGTGACTGGATTTCAGTGGCAAAACTGTAGCAAAATAAAACAACTCTAAATGCTATAGAATTTTTCTGTCTTAATTTCATAATGAATGTAGTACTTAATTAGCTTTCTAGGGAAAAAAAGCAGAAGATGAAAGATAAATTTATTTTAACAAATTTTTGTAAATTTATGCAATATGTTGTGTAGCAGTTAAGCTGAAATCCAATTTATGAACCATATTCCAGCCAAAACATATCCCTTAAGTGAAAGAATAATTGAGCTTGGAGGGTGTGTGAATTGTTAGAGAGATGTTCTTCTGTCAAACTGAAATATCATTCTTTTTGAAGTGCAAACTTAAATATTCCTCAAAATCCTTCAGTTTAGCATGGAAGAGAAGGAGCATGATGGGTCAATTTTTTCCTGATTTTTTAAGGGAGGTGAAATGAAAACTGTGACTTGTTTTCACTGCAGCACATGCCAATGTCTATCCTTGCACTGTGTGTTTGAATAATATCCTGTGAGGCGCTGTAGAATTTGAATATTCAAAGACCAAGTTTAAGGAAGCACAGCAACTCAATTACCAGTTATACATGCAAAAGCATCCAACACATTCACTGAAGCTCTTTTGAGTTTTGTGATGCACTCAAAGTTAGTCTCAGCCCTTATAGAGCCAAAATAGCCCCCAACAACAAGCTCCTGTATCCCTGGGGAGTGCCTGATACAACTAAACAATATTAACTTTATTTTGTAAATCTTTATGCTCAGTCCAGTTTACCACATGTGTGGACATTAAACAGAAAAAAACAGCAGAAATGTGTGGGGATGTGGAGCTGCGTGATCCCCCTGGGCACAGCACTTAGAACTCTGGGGTAATGTATGGATCGGTAACCTACCACAGTTGAAATAATGATGCTGAAGGATTAATTTCCATTGAAGACAATAAAAAAAATTCTACCAGTGTGCATGAGGCCAAGATTCCACCTGTATTTGCTCAATGGAACATATTCACCTTTGACTCAAGGTTCTCTAAGCCTCTGTATAGATCAACATGTGTAAACGCCTTCAGATCTCTTGACTGCCGTGTGGTATCTTTGCGTGACATATTGGATGCTCATAATTGATTTAATATGTGGAAAAGTCCTTCTTGAAGCAAAAAACATCTCAAAGAAGAATCTGGCTCTAGCTTAAAAGCATTTAATTACTATTTTTAAATTGTCTTTCCCTCAGAAGAAATTCCATATCTATATTTATTGGAAACAACAATAGCAGCAGGCTCTGTGAAACAATGTGAATTCTAAGGGGAATAAATAATAACCTACTGATGCAAAATCTATAGAATCAACTTCTCTTGAAAAAATTCTCCATGAAATAATTTCAGCATTTTTTTCAAATTACCTCAGTCCTTTTCAGAATTAGAGAACAGTTGGAATAAGCCTCCTAAATATTTCATAATTTCTACTAAGAAAGTGGAGAAATGTAATTTTGCCATAAAATATAAAGCAGAAAAAACTTCCCAAGTTGAAATGTGCTCTTTTCTGGTTTTCAGCAACATATTCACTTTGAAATTGAAGTGAAGAAAAAACAATACATATTTCCTCACGATTCTAACCTGCTTTTTTCAAAGAAGGTTTTAAAGGCAATGATCAAGACAATGTACTTGATACCTCATAAAAGAAGTGTGATGTATAACACCTCAAAATTACCATTACTGCTTTTCCCACAGCTGAGAATAGAATATCCACAGGTTCTAATTGCCTGCATTCACTTGAAAAAAATAAGCCTTTTATATGCATTCATTCTACAGTAAATCCTGATTTCCTTACCCACCTTTTAATTCAGGCAGAACTCCTACAAAACACAAAAGTCAGGATAAAAGCTACACTCATCAGGGTTACTTAGTAATTTTTTATTTTGTAGTTTACTATAATCCCTATTCTATTCTGAATCTTTTAAATGATTATTATTTTTTAAAATAGCTTCCAGTTTTTTTCTACTGTAAGGAAAGAGTCAAAGTTGAAAGTAGATTTCTGCAAAAGTAATTTTGAGAAGAGAGGTAATAACTCCAGTTCGAGAAGACTTTCCATCATGTGTCTTCATTGTTTGTGTATCATTTGTTCATTTCTGTGAAAGGTCTGGCTTTAGCATTTTCAAACATTTTCTTTAGATTTGCCTTTTCCCCTTTGTTTTTATTTATCTCTATATTTCTCTCTTTCTTTTTTTTTTTTTTTATTTGTTGGCCATTGTTCAGTTGTCACTTAAAAACGTAATTCATTCAGTTCAGTTCCCCTGGAAAGTTGCTATTAAGACTGCTCTTTGAAAAATAATCCAAATTTTTCAATTTTAATAAAGGTAGCAAAATTATAAAATGCAAGCACTAGAAATTTGATTTGAATTGGTGACCTTCCAATAGGAACCCTGTAAGTTTATGCAGCAAAAGAAGCTGCCTTTGAAAACAAGTCACCCAGAGAGATTTCTTCTGGAACAGGTTGCCTGGAGATACTGTGGAAGCTCCACCCCTGGAAACATTCAAGTCCAGGTTGAATGGGGTCCTGAAAGACCTGGTCTAGTGAATGGCATCCCTGCCCATGGCAGGTGGGCTGGAACTAGGTGATCTTGAAGTTGCATCCAACCCAGAAATCTCTATGGTTCTATAAGATGCATGGATCTTGCACGACCATTCCTTTACACAGGTAGCCCTTCACTTGCTAAATGTAGAATTTCTTTTCACATGTCTTATAGGTGTTTAATACTGGAATTGTAGAGAGCAGGACTTCTAGAGATGTGACTGTTGCTAATCAACTTTTGTACCACCATTATTTTTTTTTTTTTTCAAAGTATTCACGTTTTCCCCTGAAGTCTCCATCTGATTATAGGGATATTTCAGATTTACTTCACAAGATGGGAAACGTGACACATATTTTTCTTCTTAGGCACAGAACCATACACAAAAGATATGCAACTGAACACAAAGAGTTGGTCTTTAACATTCAGAGGTGCTTTAACGTGACTTAAATTGCTGATGAATGAAGAAAATATGTTTTTATACAAGAGAAAGAACTGTGAATTCATACAAACAAAATTCTATCCTTTTACTATAAGCATCCTGGATTCAGACTGAAAAATAAATACCACAAAGACTATAATTCAGTTGCAAAACTAAAACCAAAGATCATTTGCAAAAATCTCTATAACTGGGGATGTGACATTGCAAAAAATATTTCCTGAAAGTGATTCTCATGTAAAAAAAGAGTTCCTTAGAAATCTTACTAAGTACTCAGTCACCGGAAAAATAATTTGTTTCGTTTTTACTGACTTGTGTATGAACTTGAAGCTAGTCAGAGGTCACCTTTTTTTTTTTTTTTTTTTTTTTTCCTTTTGAGAGAAACTACTTCACCACATTCTTCTCCCGTTTTGGAAAAAGTCAAAAGGATTTATTGCAAAGACCTAAGCTAAGCAGAAAGGTGAGAGAGAATAATGACAGAGTATTTCTAAGAGTAACTACAATAAAAAATGACTCTGTTGTACTGTGAATAATACCTGAATATTATGGTAGATTCTGATCTTGCATTCTGACAGCCAAATTTATACATATATATAGAAATATAACCATATTTGAAATACACATAACATAAATACTTATATATATATATATATATATACACACATATGCACACCTTCATAATCAGATGAAAAAGGATGCACTTCATATTATTCCTCTTTCCAGCTCAGTGGAAATGCAGGAACAGAAAAAAGCAGAGAAAGCAGAAATGATGCTTGATCATTATGTCAAAAAAATATTCAAACACACTTGTAAGGACCAACTGAGAAGTCAGATTGCAGCTGCACACCTCTTACAGAGCCAACACAGCCAGTTTCCCAGCTTCCACAGCTATTTGCTCCCTACAGCACAGATGCCAGCAGCCACCTCTAGGTGATGAATTTTCACCATGATCACCACACTGTATCACTTTCCAGATGATGAAGCATCTTAGCATTGAATGACTGGTAGTAAATCAGCTTTACTCACAGTGCCCACAGAAGTCACCAGTTGCTTTTCAATCTTTCCTCCTCCTTTTCATACCGGCTATTCACGAGCTGGAGTTGAGCAATAATGTGACTGCTAGCACAAACCATGAAATGAAGATCATATCTTTGGGGATGAGCAGTTTGTATAATAACAGGTTCCTCTGGACTATTTGAGAAGTCTTCACAACCAAAAAGACTTTCTTACTATTCTGGTTATCTTTCATTGTACATAAATCACCCAAACATACCAGGGATTTAAAATGTTAGACAGAGGTGGGCTTATCAGCAGAATAGCATAACATGTACATCACCTTTAAGCATATGGCTATGCTGATTGGATTCAGAGACATCTTTGGTAAAGAGCTGGGAGATAAATTATATTCCCAGCTCCAGGGGGTTTATGACTATGAAAACATTCATCCTCCCACAACTCTGAGTACTTTCAACACATAAAAACATAACTCACAATGATATTAGTATTCCATGAAATACAGTATTGTTACAGGACAGTCATTTACGATGGGAAGGGAAGGGAAGGGAAGGGAAGGGAAGGGAAGGGAAGGGAAGGGAAGGGAAAAGAGGG
>JAYDZK010000001.1:79819772-79831878 GCA_034509185.1 Euphonia xanthogaster
GCCTCCCAACCTTGAGCTGATCACTTTTAATAAAGGCATTGAAAGGAGAAAGATCTCCTGCCCTGTTTATTTCAGGCAGGGACACCTTTCACTAGATCAGGTTGCTCTATCTGTCAGTCATGTTAAAACATAAATTAATGACCCATTGGTCTATAGATTAGAAACTAGAGCTCTTACTGCTTCACATGGTACAAAAAAAAAAAATAAAAAAATCAGCAATTACTATCCCCAGTCACACCATTAACTAGGCACCAGCAGGCCTAACAGAAGAATAGTAATGTCCAACTCCCGTGTGCTCCTTTTGAGTGCAGCCCTCATTTATTGAAAAAGTATTGAAAGGTAATAGATAAAAAAAAAAAAAAACATCTCAGCTCATTTCTTCTGCAATTGTCCCTGTTTCCAAAAACCCCCCAAAACAAACAAAAAACCCCCACAAAACCAAAAACAACAACACCAAAATAAACCCAAAAAACCCCAAAAAACAAAGAGAAAAATAAAAAAAGAGTGCTTTTCTCTTCTATCTAGGGGTTTTTACTTGCCTGGTTATGTGAAGTAGGAGTATGTTATTTTCTGCATGCTTCTAGATTAGGACACCATCATTTATGAACACAAACAAATAGCTAGAAATCTTTTTGAAAGTTGTGATTTTATGATTTAATTTTATACTTTCTGTTACTCTTGGTGCACATTGATTATAATTACAGTTTACAGTTCATCAAAATAGCAGTGTTCCCATACATAAGAGAAGACAGCATCTTTTCAGTCATACATAGGATGCTAGATTCACAAACACGCACTTAACAGAGTTTTTACTGAACTTTATTCTTAAAGTTTTCTGAGTGCTTTAAAAATTTTTTACCTTAGTTCGAACAGGTAATTAGCAATTCTGTATTTTATCACTATTGCATGCAAAATTCAGGTCTGCTTACTTATATTTACATTAAGACAAATGTTTCCTCAAATTTGATTCCATTTTCTGAATTCACAGCATTTCATTGCATTTGAAAAGTGCATATCTGAAAGATAAAAAGTTCCTGAGTTTTCTACAGTTTTAGAAACAAGATAGTTCTTAAAAGAGTGGGGAAATAACCCAAAACAAAACAACGTGAGACAGCAGCACTGACTTAAATCACAATTGTTCAGAAACTTAGTTACATAAGGCAGGTACAGGTCCGCTGAGTTCACCAGAGCTACACGCCCTTGCACTGCTTTAGGATGCAGTCAGGATTATTAAACACACCTTTCCCCACCTCCTTCTTGAGTCTGCATTTTGCCCTTGCTACTCCAAAACAGACTTTTAGAAATGCTTTGCGTTCCAATGTCTATTTAGTGACAGTTGATCTATTTTAACAAACTTTTCAAACACTGTTTCCGGATCTCTATTTTTATTTTTAATAAGGCTATGTAAAAACCAAGTATAAATAAAGCCCTAATACAATAGTACTACATAAACACATGTGTTTTGCTCAGAACAAGAACTCTGGAGAGATAATTAACTCAAATTGCAGGGGTTTTGTCCAAATGCTTGCAGTTACTGACAATTTCCCCACTTTTAACTCCCTTATAATTATAAATGGTCGACATGCCAGATCACTTTGCCATTTTTCTATTGGCTAGCAAGAAAGAAAAGCTCAAGCTGTAGTCTGCCTTCTTTATTGTGCCTTTTTTCTTCCATATTGTGTCATCTCCATGGTTGCTATTAAAATGAGAAGAAAGGATAAATCTAACCTTAAATTCCCTCCAATTGATATGTTGCTAATTTGTAAATCCCACTGAGGGTCACTGAAGCAATGATGGTCACGAATAACTGCACTTGTATGCCCTAATAAAACATACCAACTCCTTTTACACAACAGCCATTATTTCCACATCTGAATACCCATTCATAATGACAATGAGCCTTTTTTATATATTTTTCTTTTTTTTAATAGTTTTATTATTACATAACCATTGATGTAATTTTCAGGACATTATTTTTAATTTTCCATGTATTTAACCACCATTATTATGCCAATGGTATCCCTAGAACATGGCCTGAAGTATCTGCTCATCAAATTTTATGGTTTGGAAAAATAAGAGGCCTTTTTGTTGGTGTTTTTTGTTTGTTTGTTTGTTTGTGAGGGTTTTTTGTAAGAGATATATTTGTTCAAGTTAAGGTTGTGCAGTAGCTATCAGTCTGAAAGACAACAGTATTATTCATCCTGTCAGCAAACTGAACTTCTTGCTTTTAGGTTTTGGATTTGTTGCAGGAAATGCTTCTGTTGGGTTGAATGTATCTTCTTGGTAGAAGTTTATTTCATCTGAGCAGAATCCTAGGATTCATGTGCTTTTTACATGTGTAAAAGGTCTCTGTGAATGGACAAAAAAAGTTTTTTATTTTTGAGGAAGTCATTAAGCTTCCCATGACAGCAACATGAGCATTAAATAGCTATCACTGACCATCAAAATAAAGAAAAGGCAAAATCATCTGCTCTGGACACCGTTGTCCCTTCCCCTGTATTTTTTATGACAGTTGATATGTAAACGCTCCAATGATGAAAACTTTCTATTTTCCCTTCGTTCAAGAAACAAAGAGGGTTATTCTAGAGAACAGATTAGTCTATGAATATAGGTTGATTCTAATAATGATGAACTGCCAGTATTCTGTGTAAGGCACATATTCAAGCTTGTAACACTCTTTGAGGACCAATTTTCCATTACCCTGTGGTGTTGTCTCTTTTTAATGAGCACAGAGGGCCAAGGAATCACTTTTTCAACACTGTTCACACTTCAAGGGTCATGATCAGGTCCCATATAGCCAGACTAATATCAAAATTGTTTCATAAAATGTCTTAAAATAAAATGAACCTTTTAAAATTGTACAGTAATAGTAAATGGTTTTCTTCTGTCACAGAATTACTCAAATACAATGTTTTGAGAGAAACAGGACGCATGAATACATATTTGAAAGACTGTTTTTTGTTTTTGTGTTGACACAAGCAATATCCATAAAGTTAGTTTTTCTTTTGCCTCATGGAACTGATTATATTGCAGCCAATCTCCAAATTTTATGCATCAGTACACATTCCTAAACAAGCTTTTTGTATTTGTGCAATATAATTATAGTGCATAATAATGCAACATAGTTATTATAACAAGCAAACCACAAAAAACCCCACCCCACTTCGATTTTGCATCCATGCAGACCTAAAGCCTGAATAACTAGTCTGGCATCTTTGATATGATAAAACTCTTGCTGACATTAATTGAGCTAGCACACTACTCTCCCTAAAGCAGCCTCATTTGCTTTAAATAGATTTTAGCTTTGTTTTTCTGGATTTTAAAATTATTTTGGTCATTTTAAATTATATTATATGTGTTTAATATCCTCTCAGTTTAGTAGTCCCCACTCAGGCAAAGGTTCCATCAATATGAAAAAAGGTTACAAGCTCTGACTGTAATTAATGGCCATAAAAGTATATTCAAGCCATAAATTTATAAATTATGGGTGCATAAAATTTAAGAACTATTTCTAACTCAGTCTAGTTTTATTTCAATACAAGAATTTAAAAAAAAAAGTTCTAATCTTATCATAAGGTGTGTGATATTAATGAGACATTTTTTATTTACCCAAAGAATGGACTGCACCCTCCCAACTTCTTGTGCACCCTCAGCCTACTTGCTGGTGGAGTGGAGGGAAAAGCAGAAAGGGCCTTGGCTTGTGCAAGCACTGCTTAACAATGTCTAAAAGACAGCAATTTGTGCTGTATTTTCAGCACAAATCTAAAACATGGCACTGTGCAAGCTACTGTGAAGAAGATTAACCAGCCCATGGACTTATCCAATATGTATACAAGCTAATATTTTTCTTTTTATGCTATGCCATTTTCTAGGCTTGCTATTAAGAAAATAATTTTTAAAACCCCCCAAACAACAAAAAAATCCCCCAAAATGAAAAAAACCCAAACAAAACAAAAAAGGGAAAACAAAAACAAACTAACAAAAGGCCAAAACCTTAAAGTTATCTTGGATAATTAAAATATATACATATTATACATAATGAATACATATACATACTGAAAACTTCCTTAGAAACAATTATTGAAATTCAATGAGAAATGCCCACATTATGCTATTTACTTTTTCATAATAGCCAGAAAAATCCATTTTTCCTAAGACTGAGACTCTGATGAGCTACATTGCTACTTGAAAGTTTATGGCTTGCACTGGTTAGACAATCTTCTGCTGGTAGTTGTAATTAAGGAAAATACTTAACTCTTGGCCTTGTTCCCATTTTCCTTCCCAGTTAAATCTATGGCACTATCAACATCTAGAAGAAAAGCGGAAATTTAGGGGTCCTTCTCATAGACTTCTGAACATGAAAAGAAAAAAAAAAAAAACAACAGAAATTTAAAAAGGTGGAATACTGACCCTAGTCAGTAAAGAAACATTAATGGAATTAGTTTAGGGGTCCTATTAACTGCAGTGAAGTCATTCCCTCCCTAAATAAGGTTGGAAACTATTAAAAGCAAAAAACATTGTCCAAACAAAATGAGTGAAGGAGGGATAAAGTTAGGGGAGGAGTAACAAGACAACCTTCTAAAAGGTCAGCTGGAGTGATAACAGGAAGAGAGCAAGTCAGTGAATGGTATGTTTGATTTTGTGTCAGTAGACATGGAAGAAGTGTATGATTTTTTTCTGTGACTGCAGGGAGAAAACCCTGTAAGAAGTATATGATATTTTCTGTAACTGTAGGGAGAAAATCCACTGAGAAGTGCTGTATGTTCTTTTCTATGACTGACGGGAGAAAGCACAGTGAGGAACATAAATGAAAGAAAGAAAAGAAAAGAATTCCAGGATGCAAACTCACGAAAAAGACCAGGAGAGGGTATTTTCCATCCTAAAATATAGACATGAATAAATATGAATCTTTTTATAAGCATGTATGTAAACTCCCCACATACATTATATTTAATATATAGCATACTATATATCATATATATAAATACACGCACACACATTTATAAATAATTAGTAAATATTCCCTGCCTCCTTGAGAAGGTAGCTCAGAATAGTAAACAGGTAAATTAGAGTTTGTTGTAGTAGATAGGATGGTGTAAGTCTTAAAGATATTGTCAGTGAGTTTGAACTTCTGGAATATGACAAGAATATTTGAAATTCTTCAGAATACTCATATAATCAGTGTTGTCATCAAAAAGCTCCACTTCTGTAGAAATACTTCCACAATATGGTACATACTTTGGCCAATATGCCATTTTTCAGAACCAGTCCCTTTGTTCCCCTCCCCTTGTTTGGCCTTGATTGTGTTTTTAGGTTTCTTCGATTTCTTTGCCTTCTCCTCTTGGGAAAGGAAACAAAAAAAGCCCAAAAACCCCCCGAAACTGTGGTAGCTGATTCTGGCTGTAGTCAAACCTATCGAGAAAAGAACTGACCTGGTGCTGAACTCAGATAAAAAGCAGCTTATGCCTACCCCAGATAGCTCATGCCCTTTAGAGAAAGGAGACAGACAGAGGCAGTTGCACTGGCAATTGCACTGGCTATTCTCCCGTCCTCTCTTCATGAAATGAATGAAATGAACACACAAACCAGACCAAAATCCAGAGGCATCAGGAATATGCAGGATGGCAGTGAGATTTCAAAAAGCAATGAGGAAGACAATAAAATAAGTTTTTCATTCACCACCTTGTATTTGAATGAACTATCCTGACCTCTTTCCTTCCACATTTTTCCCATTACGCACATTGTCAAAATTATTTCAAGTAAATGCAGCCTACTGACACAGATATATCTAAGCCTACTGTCATTTGTCAAGAAAGAAGGAATGGAGATGTGTCTGTTAGTGGGTGGGAAGGCAGTAGTCTCTGGGTCTTTAGCATAATGAGCAAATAATTCTACCTTCCCAATGTATTTTCAGAAACATCTAAGCATGAAATAGCACGTTGCCCTATGTATTAAGGAGCTGCTGGAGTACAAGCACATCACACTAGTAAGTGTCAGGTTAAATCTGATTTCTAGGTAGAAGAATTATCTATGATGTACTTCATCAAGCAGAGGTAGAACCCAGATTTCTTGTCTACATAACATTCTTTCTAAGATTTTCAAAAAACAAGTAATTGAAAGAGGAGTGTTAGTTGAATGACAAAAAAAACAATAAATGACAAAAACTTCTCTGGACCTGAAGGGGCTATGCAGAAAGAGTGACTTTGGGGAAGGAAAAATATAAAAAAAAATGCAACAGGTATCTTAAGCACAAGCTCTGTGCTTTAGAAAAATTATATATCTAAGGCCAAATATCAAAATTTTTTAACATTAATTCACAATAAGAACTCTAGAACATTCAGTCATAAACAGGAGGGACTAAAAGAATTTCTGAAAATTTTTTGGGGTCGAATATTTTTATCTTGCAAAAATATTTTAAGAGGCAATAAAATGAGATTAAGTATTTTCTCTGCAGTTACCCAATGCAATTTTGTGTAAAATAATAGTAGAATTTTATATTGAATACTAGCGAAAAAAGCTCCAGTTCAAGAAATTCCCTGTATTCTTTAGTTACGTTTTAGGTACTCAATTAAAATCGGTCATCTATGAAGCATTAACCCTGAATTTATTTAAAAATTCAGGTAGAGGCTGATATATATTTTTTACAATAACTTTTTAAAAAGATTTCTGAGTTTGAAAACATAAAATAGATAGAAAATTTAAGACTTCTTTTAAATAATGAGGCAGAAAACTTTTCTTATTACAAATTGGGTAATCTTTGCTGCAGCTTAAGGAAAATGTGACTTCATTTTTATTTATGATATGAAATTTCCAGGTATATTTGAGGAGCAGAGAGATTATTTAGAAGCTGAAGACTGGGTAAAAATAATATAATAGTTAAATGGTTAATGGTTATATGGTTAATATAATGTATTAACATAGTTGAGAGTTAAAATGGTTCTGAATTCATGCTTTAAAACTGGTCTCATGATGAATTCTGAAATTTCCTTAATAAATATGATTTCAATAGTTCATGTCATTTATTTTTGTGTACAGGGAATCTAACTTCTAATTGGAGTTTAGCTTTTTGGGTTTACATTTACTCACGTCATTTGCTTGTCTTCTGAAACTGTAATTTAGAATACAAATATATTTGTGTTTAATTCTTTAAGGTTAAGAGCCCTCTCCACTGTATTATGCTCGAGCCAAAAGACAAGAGGTCCAACTGTGTCTGGTTTCAGCACCTGAATTAGAAGATCTCTCTTTAGTAGGAGCTTACCGGAGCCTGCTACTGGAACTAGAAAATGATAGTGATCTGGTATTGCAAAAATGAGAAGCAGGGGAGACACTGGAAAACTCCCAACTTTTAAAAATTTAAACTAGCAATGACACACATTCATATCCACTTGAACCTTCTCTTTCCAGAACTAAACGAAGGAAGTTTGGGATCAAAAATCACACAAACAGTACCTATAAACTTATTCATTAAGCTATAATCTGCTGTTCCAACTTGCTCTGTGTCACCGTGACCTGAGAGGGAGTAAGTAGCACAGATTCCATACTCCACTCTCTATTTGGTATGAAACTTCCCCAAAACCCATTGAAATAAAAAGGTTCTACATTTGTTTTAAATACAGAGATATAGACTGGGAGCACAGCTAAGGCCAAGTAATATTTTATCATGAGACAGAGCTAAAGCAGAGGTTTTTCCTTCAGCTGTAAAAAAGATGTGAAGGAAGAAAAGCAGTTAATGGGAGACCATGAACCATTTGTCTGTTCTGCTGAAGAGAGTAGACAGATAGATAACTTGTCTCTGCAGCACAGAGCTTGTACTTGTCTAAATTTTCTAATTTTTTTAGCCATTATTACCAAGGAAGGAAGAAGAACCATACCATAAGGAAAAACACACATTTCTTTTGAATTAATGAATTTTCATCATTAAAATGTGCTAATCGCCAAATAACCAGGGACATTATTTAAATAATTACTATAGCATTATGAAACAGAGGTTATTGAAAATGAACACTTAGCTGCTAAAATTAATTCTACTGCATTTATGTTTCCTGCATTAACAAAATATACTTCTTGCATTTGTTTTTCAGAATGCATTTACAGATATGGCGTGAGGCCATTCATGATTTATTTATACTCAATTAAGTACTTGCTAAGAAAGAAGCAATGTCACTCTGCCTTTAAAAATGGTAGCAAACAAAGAGGAGTTTAGAGGAATTTAAAAAATGTTTCAGCCACAATTTTATGCACATCTGATACATGGCAAAGAATTGAAACATTTTGCCTACAAAACTAAACACATTGATCAATACAACCTGCTCAGGTTTTCTCTTTCTTATGGGATGGAAGTCGACATGTAGTCAGTAGATATTTATTCTAATTTTTCTACCTAGATGTCTAAGGATCTTTTAGGCTGGATGAGGAACTAAGCTCTCAAACAAAAGATGGCAATACAACCACATTATTCTGAAACAAAAATAGCCAGACACCTTAAACCTTCTTCCTTAAAAATAAGGAAAATTGAAAGCTAGTGACAGAGTGCCTCTAAATTAAAAAACAACAATACTACAGCTGATAGCAGAGACAGCAATACAGATGTATTAAATCTGAGACTGTACTTACCAGACTAAAGGAAAACACTTCTGACCATAAGGAATTTACCATCTATAGAAGAGTCATTGGGCAGAGACTTAGAAAGAGAGAAAAATATTTTAAAAAGAATGCTGCTTACATTTTAGATAGACATGAAAATAATCCATGTAAGGAATTGAATTGATGGGAAGAATTACAAAATATACTTAAAACTTAATTTTTGGGGTATTTTCCAACTTGCAGACCAACTTTTTCTTCAGCGCAGTTTCAACGTATTTTCCAAAGAAATATACATGACCATTTCACAAAAATCTTGGTCTCCCAAGCCGTACCAAAACCAGTGAGTTTACAGTTCATACTTTAAGAGAGTTCAATTTTGCCTAGATCACTGGTAAGAGTTATTGAATATAAATACACCTTTCTTCATTATATATATTACATCTTTTTTTAATATATATTTTAATTTTAAACCACTGATTGCAAGCTTTAATGCATAAGTTATCTTTATGTGCATGGAACTTAGCCACCTTCAACTGCAAAATAAAGGAAATGTAGAGTTAGGTCTGAGCTAATGTTAACCTACAATTGTCACTCTATAGGTCCTACATAAATGCCATCTATTTCACTTCCCTCCCTTAGCTCTTAAGAGGTAGTATTGTAAGTATATTTGTCATTTATAGAAACACCTGCTAGATTTTTTACTCCCTTGTGGGCATTATGCTCAGCTAGCCATAGAAAACTTGGTTTCAATATTTAAATATTAAATACTCTGTTTTACTATTTGACACTAATGGAAACATTTATCAAGAAACGAAGGAGCTGGTTAAGACGGATACTGAAAACACTGGATTATGAGTCACACACCAGACATACATTAGGAGTTATTCCAGTTTCTTTTCAAGCTGATGATTTTTAGATTTCTAGTGATTCAGTGTGTAGGCTTACCAGCAATGTAACTCAAGACCAGGTGTCTTCCCTCAACTAAAAAATGCCTATTTTTGATCTACACTATAAATGCAAATACAACTAAGAAGTGTACTAGCATATATATCTATATATATAAGTTCTATTGTTAAGCTGCACACATTTATTATTGTAATCTTTATGGATTTATTTAGCTTTTTTCTTGTTTTATTGTGGAGGAGTGGCGCTGATCTCACTCATCTGCAGTAAGATGCAGGTTGGCTATGGAAACTTCTCACAACTTGAGCATTTGACCTTCTGCCAAAGAGCTTCTAAAGAAATAACCATGAAATCATTCACAATATGTTTTTAATATTTAGTCAGTTGATAAACAGACAGAGGTGAACACTCCACATATTTTCAATTTCCAGCATTTTTCAATTACATTGCTATCAAAATTACATTGCTACATGATCTATAAAGAAAATAACAAGAACAGGACAAGAGAGAATAAACTGAAATATACTAATAAAATCTTCTAGCAATCCTTCAAAGATTCATAATAGTACTTCCTTTTCTACAGATGTATGCACATGTCTTTTTTCCCATTTCTAAACATTTTCTGAAATCAAAGGGTCTATAATTTTTCAAAACATATTGGGGCTTTTCAGTAAAACTTGGGCAGCACATAAAGAAAACAACCAAAACAGCAGAAAAGAAATATCTTTTACTGAGCTAATTACTATGCTTTATACAACCAAATGAGGTCTGAAATTTTCTAATTACATAGTGAATATATGAATATTTCCTCTAGCATATGGGATTTAAGGAGTGAGTTTGAGAAGATATGAAGGGAAATGAGGACCTTGAGAGATCAAGGATGAAACCATTTTGATTCCATTACAATAGTTTCTAAACTGCTGTCTGATTAAAATGAAAGAGAATACTCAGGCTTCTTTTTCATTATCAGAATACTTACTATGGCACTTGTTAGGAAGTCTTATAATGAAGGGCAGGACGTTGTGTGATGGCATTAATTTACTAGCTAATTACTATTATTTCTTTTTTTTTCAGAATTTAGTCTGAGTCAAGTACTTGGTTAGCCAGTAGAGCTGCAACTTTTGCTGCAAGAAGTTGAAAGCTATTTAGTGTATAAAGTAAAGCTTTTTCTTAAAACTTTATGTGAGAGGTTAAAATCATGAAACTCCACAGTAAAATAAAAAAACTTGTTAAGAGCATACAGGGAGAAAGGAGTATGAGGTATGTATGCTTATTTCCCCAGAGTGTGTAGAGTTTCATGGTAACTTTTAGTTATTTAGTGGTGTTCACCTCCCATGTTTCAAGCATGCTGTGGGATAGGAGGATTTGGGTTCTGGTTTGCATATGCAGGGAAAAACAGGGCCAATTTCTGGTCCTTGCTGAGCAGCAGAATCTGTTTAATTCCTTGACTGCCACAGGCCATGCTTTAGAGGTCAGCCTCTTCTCCCAGGAAACCAGGAGAAGACAAGGGGGCATAGCCTCAGGCTGTGCCAGGGGAGGCTCAGGGTAAACATCAGGAAGAATTTCCTTGCTGAAAGGGTTGTTAAACATTGAAATCGGCTGCTCAGGGAGGTGATGGAGTCGCCTTTCCTAGAAATGTTAAAGTGCACTTGGGCACTTGGGTTTAGTGGGCCTGGTGGTGTTTGGTCAAAGCTTGAACTCTGTGATCTGGGAGTTCTTTTCCAAACTTAATGGTTCTTTGAATCTGTGATTCTAAGTATGTTGTTTCCTGCCACTTGCTCCTGCCACTTGCTCTTCCTTACTCTTCCTAATGTTTCCATTGGCTCTGCAGGGTAAGACAAAACACCTTCACATTTCTTTTTTCTTCCCTCCCACCAATAAACATAATTTCCTAGCAGCAAGTTAGATCAAATATTTTTAATTGCTTATTCACAATGTAGTAAATCATACACATGCATGAACATATGTTAAAAAGAAAAGTGAAACAACAATATGTTCTGAGGACTGATGAAAGTAATCAAGATGCTTTTGCACTTTCTTAATGAGAAGATTAATTATACTTCAAATATTCTCAGGTATAACAAGCAGAGCTACAGCAAGATAATATCTTCACGGCCTCCTGCATGACTTCATGAGTGTACATTGACCTGCATCTCCAAAGCTGACAGGGGTGTGAAAGAGAACAGGGAAAGGAGAGGAAATTGGCTGTGCACATATGTAAAGTAAGCATGGCTTACTTTTCTTCCTGTATAGCAACATTTCTCGTCTCTAGCTGATGCCATGAAGCACTGTCTCCCATCTTGCTAGGCAGCTGAACACAAGGCACATTTCTCTATAGATAAAAATCTGTTACAGAAACCTGTATGGGTGGAGGTATTCATGCTGTCAGCCTTTGTGGAAAAAGCTGGATTTAAAACACAAGAGACTACAACTTGCCAGACAGTCCAGATTCCTCACACATTTTAAAAACAATTCTACAAGAAAAAACCTGTGTTCCAAAAATAGGCAAAAGAGGGCTAGGGGTTTGTTGTTTTGGTTGGTTTTTTTGTTTGTTTTTTTTTTGGTTTTTTTTTTTTTGGTTTTTTTTTTTTTTTTTTTTTTTTTTTTTTTTTTTTTTTTT
>JAYDZK010000001.1:79835668-79874699 GCA_034509185.1 Euphonia xanthogaster
CACAAATTACTAAAGAGTACCACAGACATATGGAACTCTCTCCCTGAAAATATTTGCTCATGCTAGTGTTTCTAGAGGCTTCTGCATGTCCTGTGGAGCATGCCTTGCCTTCATGGGAACGCTTCCCTTAAAGAAGCCTGAGGCACAGCTTTTTCAACAAAAAGAAATAAAGCATTTCATGATAGAATAAGTCTAAGGAAGATCCTTCAATATGAATAGAGTCTATTTTTAAATTACTAGAGAATCATTTTGCTGCCACTTTAAGTGTGCTTTGTCTGAGATGTCAGAAGGAAATAAGAGCAGAGGCTGTTGTGTGGGAAAGTCATGGAAACATCCCAACAGCTCCCATCAAACCTGTATTTTTGTAGCAAGACTTTCTGCACTTGATCTTGCAGGGTGGAGGTGCCAAACTCTCTTGGAAAATATTGGAGGATTCTGAAAGCTTCCCAATGTCTCAAGGTGGAGCTACATGATCATGAACTTCATCTAAAAAATCTAGGTTACCTGGATCAACAAACAAACAACAAAACACCACAACAAAACAAACAACAAAAAACCAACCAACCAAATAAAAAAACCCAAAACCAAACCAAACCCCCCCCACACACACACAAAAAAAAAAACACCAAAAAGCAAACCAAAATAATCAGGCACCCTGTCCTGTTAACACATTAGACTCAGACTGCATAGAAGCAATGAAAAATCAAAACTCTTTTTATCAGGTGTCAGGAAAGAGAAACTTGTTTTCTAATAGGCAGAATTTATCTCTAAGGAAAAATCATTAAGAGATTGAAAAATGATCACTGGATACAGGTTATTTTATTTCTGTTTTAAAAGCCAAATCCTGCATAAAAGGGTCAGGAAAGAAGGTACTCAAGAGGTTTCTCAAGACTAAAGAAGTTCTGAGAAGAGCCAAGAGTGGTGCTCTGAACAGAGGTGCTGCAGCTGACGTAGGAAAATAATTTTACTTGAAGTTCATAATTGTAGACCTTGGAATAAAGACCTTTTAGAGTTTTGAACTCCTGAATGGAAAGTAAACAAGGAAAAAGTAACTAAATAAATAAATACATATCTATATATATTGCAGCTTCTTGGAAAAACTTGTCTACTTTTGGATAATTTACATATTGCATAACCTTGCTAAGCTATCAAGCAGCAAGATAACTCCTAGATCATACATTATTTCCCTCCAGTGCTTCAATGACAAATAAAGGAAGGTAAATCACCTTGCTTACCACATGCCTGAGGCAAAGCTTAATCTAAAATATTTCAAAGCTAATAAAACCTGAGTTAGCAGAGAAAAATGCAGAATTCAACCTGAGTGGGAAAACAAGGTCTAATTCCTTCACATATACAGGACTGTGATTAGCTTTCTACACTTAAATAGGATTTGCAGAGTAACAGAGCTCCCGATAGGCAGAGAATTAAATGCAAACATACATGCTTGCTGGCTCAAGGCCTACAACAGTCTTTTTCCCAATTCTTAAATTATGTTTTTTTGTCTAACTCTGCTCCTCAGAAGCCAGGAAGAAAATATTAAAGAGCTGTTAAAAAAAAAATTCCATCTTCAAATACTATTTAGACAGCTGATGTATATATGAAAAGATGTTTATAGGAAAGTTAATTGAAGATGTACAATTAGTAAATTGATTTTCCATTTATATATTACATGCATAAAGTGATTTTCTAAAGGGAAGTTGCAACCAAATTAGTAAATTAGTTCTTTCTCATAGATTTTATCTAAGCATTTCAATTTATACTTTTAATTATTGTCCCATTTTCTTCTTGTCTAAGTTATATTTAAATTGCATGATTGCTAAAATTGGACTTATTCCATTTCTCCATTAAAAAAAGCTAAAAAATATTTTGGTCTAAATGTCTCACCTATGATTTGTTAGGAAAATTTTAACTTAGAATTTCCATTTAAAAAAAGATTAAAATCTAAACAAATCTGTGTGGTGGTTAATATGCTTTTTCATTACCTTTAAAAGTAAACACTAACTCTGTGTATAACGATATTGGGGTAGGGGGGTGGAATATATTAAAGATAATATCCAAGTAGTAGAGAGGCACAGAGGTACAGTGAATAAATGTCTACTTTCCTGAGGTTCAAACATTTCCTCTCTACCCTATTTAATTTTGTAATTTCCATGTTTGTTTTTACTATTTTTATCAACTAATAACCATTTATAGACCATTTTCCACTAATTCAACATTCTTGACACATGCAGAAACCATATAAAATATGTGGGATGTTGAAAAGATGGAGATTTCAGACATTAGGCCAGGTATAGCTATTTTCCCATATAAACAAACAAAACAGTCACAACTTCTGTGAATATAACACTCACTGCAATGTTTCCTTGCAATACTCTTTTTCTCTGTAGTGTAGCACGCTATGTCCTGAGATAGCATTCACAGCAGTAGCACTATTGTTGTGCAAACAAAAATGAAACCATACTGCAATATAAAAAAATCACAAGGAAATCCAGTAAGGTTTATTGAACTGATCTGCTACTTTGAAAACTCTGAGGAACTCTATCTTTCCATCACACCGCTCTGCATTCCACAGTGTGGATCTTTTTTTCCTCCCTTTCCAGTGAATACATGAAATAGATCTGCAGCACCAGCTTTTCTGTTGATCCACTGATTTCAAATGAGTGTGGGATGCAGTACTCCAGGAGTCTCATAGCTGAGAGAAGGGCAGAATCCCCTCCCTTGACCTGCTGGTCACACCTCTTATGTAGCAGCCCAGGATACAATGGACTTTCTGAGCTACAAGTGCACACTGCCAACTCATACTCGCCTTGCATCAAGTCCTCCGCAGGGCTGCCCTCAATCAATTTATTCGTGCAGTCTCTATTGATACTGGGGATTACCGGTACCAATTACCTCAACTCAGGTGCACCTGGTCTTCTTGAACTGCATGAGTTTCTCATGGGCCCACACCTCAACATTGTCAAGGTCCAGGGCTCCCCTGGATGCTTCTCTTCTTGTCAGTGTGTCTACTGAACCACTCAGCTTGGAATTATCCACAAACAAAAAAAGTGCTGGGGGTGCACTCAATACCCCAATCTGTGTCATTAATAAAGATACAGAACAGTTCTGGTCCCAACATGGACCCTTACAGGACATTACTCGTTACTGGTCTCCATATGGACACTGAGCCATTGGCAACTTGTTGGATGCAGCCATCCAGACAATACCTTACCCTCAATAACCCATTCATCAATATCTCCCCAGTTGAGTGACAAGGATGTTGTGCTGGACCATGTCAATTGCCTTATACAAGGCGAGGTACACTTGATTTGAACTTGCAGCTAAGATTAATATTTCTGCCACTAAACTAGCAAACAAACAAAAAAAACCCAAACTTAAACCCCCCCCAAAAAGTACAAAACCCGAAAACAAAATAAATAAACCCGTTCCAACCTTCTCCTCAAAGCTGAGGAAATAAGATCACTTTGCACATACCTTATGTCAGTACTTTCATTCCACTAAATAATGCAATCGGTTAAGGATGGCAAATAAAACATGAAGCAAAGTTTTATTCTGAATGAAGGCTCTCTCTCTATTCGGCTGAGTGCACACTCAGTCAGCTGTAATTCCCAAATAAATCAGGAAGAGTAAACAATGTTTACTAGACCACACAGTTGAAGCAAAGGAAGTGCTGGCTTTAAGCTGGGCTGACAAGACCCACAAAAAGAAATGTGATCGCACTTCTCTAGGACACTAGCAGGCTTCTTCTCCTTTAGAGTGAATTCACATCAAATTTTCTAGCCTTTTCTAGACTGCAATCAGGCCCTACACATGGAAGGGACAGAAAAAGAACAACTGGATTAAAAATGTCACCCAAACTTCTAGCTATGAATCAAACACAAGTCCAAAGTTTTAGTGGTTTTTAGTTAATTCTAAACATTGATTCAGTAAATACAGGTAAAATATATGGTTCAGTAACAGATGTGAAAGAACACTAACCCTAAACTTCACTGACATTTCATGTTTCTGACAAATCTGAGTCCGTCTGTTTTTATTGATTAGTTGTTCACCGTGTCTCAAAACTCACAGTTCTGCTCTGGTTGTTTTGTTACACACTCCCCCTTTTTTTTCATCTCTGCTTTATTTCTTCCACAGTAGCAGTGTGACATGCTATGCTATCCTGTCTATTGACTTTTTGCATTTCTTAGCAGCAGAAAAACAATCTACTGTTTTACACTGCTGGGTTCTTTGTGCTTTGAGCTTTGGCAGTGATGCTCTGCCTCCTTGCAGAGCTGCAGCTTGTCAGGGTGGGAATTCCTTTATCGATCCATGAATTTTGAAGTACATTTGCAGTCTTCCCTGTTGCAATATTTGTGTGACTCTAAGCAAGTTAGCTCTCATTTCTGAAGTAGCTCCATTAAGAGGAAATTCACCACCATCTAAGCACTTTAAATATTCTCCTAGCATTTGTACATCTAAAAGTTTAGTTTGGTTTTCATTCTGAACTTTCAGCATGAAGTGTTTTCTATTTCCCAAATAAATTAATAAACATAAGGATTTGCGAGTCTGACTTTTTTAAAAATTACTTTTATTTGTATCATAATGGTTTGTTTGCAAAGACAATATTTTCCTGGATTTATATTCCCTCAGAATAAACCAGTACCCTACTGACCTTTAACTTTCTCTTTTAAATTTCAGCCAAAGGTGACATAATAAAGGGGCTTTGTAGAAAAAGCAGAAGTTCGCAGCATTTTTTTTTTTTAGGGACAACATTCAATTAAGCATCTTGAATTTTATGGATACTAGTGTACTGTAAGCAGTTTTTCTCACCACTGATACTTTACATGACATTTACATGAGAAGGACAGCAAAATAGGTTTGAACATAAGAGTTTACCTATGACACTGAGAGATTCTTCTGAATCTTCCTTCTTTACTACCTCTACCTTCCAATAGACCAACATGCAAAATTTCTCTCTCTTTCTGCACATATATATATATAAGCACACATTTATTTTTATACAATTAATTACCTCTATGATACATATGCCCTCCCAATAAATTCATTAGGGTTTATCCTGTGATTGCTAATTTTTTCTGCTATTTGATATTAATTGTGCTTTAAATGCAGATATTTTGCTGTTGGGATATCTTAGGAGAAGTTGAAAGAGGAACACGAGAAAAGAGCAGCTAAGGGAAAATTTGAGTTACTGAAACGAAGGGAGATTATGTTTTTTCTATTTATGCTCGACCTAATAGAAAAACATCAACTCATAGAAGCCATAATTAAAAGAAAACTTTTATTATGCTTTTTGAAATAACACTACAAAACGAGTATCCGAATAAAATGTGCAAAATTACAGAATCATGGTCATGAGCTCCACATTATTTCCTTTTTTTTTGAAAGGAGTCAACTATGAGACATACTTGAAACAATCCTTCTAAGACTGGCCAAAAAATATAAGTCCCCTTGGAATATGCAAGATGGTCTAATAAAAAAAATTGATTTTGTTTTCAATTATTTCCAAACAAACTAAAACCCCTCACCCCCAAAATTCATAGGTAAAACATGGCGTTAACTTGAATGATAATTAATTGTGTTTGACTGTTTCTTCACTGACCTGAGAAATTCCTCTGAAAGCTTCATTCTCACAGATATTCTTTCAGTAATTCCTTGCAGAGATAAATTTCAATAAGAAGATGTGAGAATAAATTGGAAGAAAGTCACATAATTGCTCCAGGATTTGGAACTGGTTTTTCTTCTCTGCAAGTTGAATTTTGATGTCCTTTTCTCATCAGTTCAAGTCCATTATGGAAGGCAGGGCATGTTCTCCTTCGCGTACATCCTCTAAGCCTCTACGTGTAATACCTGCTTGTCTCAGAAAATTGGAAGCAACACACACCTCTGCTTGAGATAAACTGTGTGGATGCTGATGAAGGGAAATAACTTGAGAAACACAAGTTTCTGCTTCAAGGTTTTCTCTGTTTTACTGAGCTTTACAAAGAACTGTTGTTGCCTCATGTTTTTTTCTTTCGAACTGCTCAAGCAGCCTTATATCCAGCGACTCTCTAGTGACAGCACGCGACTGTGGCTTACAGGAGAATGTTTGTTGGCAGATACAGAACCAGCACATGAAGAGTCCTGTAAATCAAAACAAATAACAATTTTTTTAGGCAATAAAATTCCATTTCTTCACTTTTAAATCTTTTTTCTATTTAATATTTACAAATTTATATAAGAGATGCTGCTTGCTGGATACAGACAGAACTTACTTCTGAAGCCAGGAGAAGTCTTCACCAGTAAGGACCAGGATCGTGCGCTCTGCCTGGCTACTTCAGAGAACACAGAAGGGCAAAGAGCATCTCCAAGGTAGATGCTGAAAATGGATTTAAAGATGAAGCTGATGACTAACGATGACCCCTTAAAGAACCTTAAAGGAGCACAAGGGATTTGGAGTAAAGGCTTGTGCTGGTCTCATCTGGGGTAGAGTTAATTTTCTTCACCGTGGCTAATACAGGACTTTGGTTTGGTTTTGTGCTGAACAGAGAGTTGACAACAGAGAGATATTTTTGTTATTGCTGAGCAGGATTTACTCAGAGCCAAGGCCTTTTCTGCTTTTTGCACTGCCATGCTCGTGAAGAGGTTTGGGTACATGAGAGGCTGAGATGAGACACAGTTGGAACAGGTGGCTCCAACTGACCAAAGGGATATTCCAGACCTAATGACATCATTCTCAATACATAAAGCGTGGGAGGGAAAGGAGGAAGGGGAGAATTCTTGGAATGATGTTGTTTCTCTTCCCAAATAACTGTTGCACATGGTGGGGCCCTGGCTTTCCTGGAGATGGCTGAGGACCTGCCTGCCCTTGGGAAGCAGTGAATTAAATCCTTGTTTTGCTTTGTTTGTGTGAATGGCTTTTGCTTTCCCTATATAAACAGTTTTTTATCTCAACCCATGAGTTTTCTAGCATTTACTCTTATGATTCTCTCCCTGATCCTGCTGGCGGGGGAATAAGGGAGTGGCTGCATGGGGCTTGGCTGCTGGCTTCTTACCATATTCCTCCAGAAGAAATAAAGCCCAAAATTATTTATTTACAGCCTACCACTTGAGATAAACTCTTATCATATACTCTGAATTTGGGTAGATAGCCTTTTATCATATACTCTGAATTTATATATTTTATTCATATTTACCATTTGTAATGCATATTGCAGATGGTCACAGAAATTATTTCTTCTTGATGCTTTGTTGCATAAAATATAATATTTCTCTCTCCCTCTGTGTCTTGTAGGAAGAGTGAATGAGAGGTTTTGACCTAAGAACTGAATATCTCTCCAGAAGTATTTTTGAGATAGCAAAGTAAAACCATCACCCATTAAAAAGAGGTGGTACAACTAGTACCAACAGTGAAATCATAGTGCTGGATGAATTTTCCTGAAAATACCTTTTTTTTTTTTTTTTTTTTTCCCCTAGGCCTGCCTAGACTTAGTTTTTAAGATATAACAATTATTTTCTTGTTCAAATGGCCCTCAAGTCTTCTTGGGGCAAAATTATGTACTACTTGTTTTGATAAAACAATATATTACAAATTCCCCTCAACATTTCTTTAGATAGCAAAGTTTCCTAAACATGATAAGATATTCCCCAAGTCCTTTTGTACTTGTCAAGTTATTGATGCCGATCAAACTTACGATCACTGAAGGTCCCTACCCAAGTACTTCAAATCAAGAGAGATTATGTGTGACCCAATTTAGACTACCTACTGTAGCCTTTAAGGCAATTTCAGTACTTACAAGGCAGCTAAGCTCAAGGCAGCAATGACTCACTGCTTAAGACTCAGCACACACATTCTGGTTTGGTAACGTGAATGAAAGTGGGCATGATATCAAATATAGAACCCAATCAGCAGTGCATGGTATCACTTGCATCAGTAAAATGTAGCTGAAGCAAGTAGGAACGTGAACCTGTTCTCTATGCAAAGTCCTTACAACACTGTGTCGTTCAGAATTAACTGATTAGGTTCAGTAAAAACACTACTTCTTCAACCTCTTTAGCATGCCCTGGATTCTTGCTTTCAACTCAGTAGAAATATGTTGAAGTAAGAATATTCATAGAGCAGCAGGGATTTCGTGCATGGATCTTGAAAAAAATCACAAGGATGGGTTCTGGTCTCTTTTTCCCTCCATCTCACTTTTTAATATAATTTATATGGCATGCATTTATGATAAAGCCATATTATCTCAGCAGTCTATGGGTGAACTTTGAGCAATGAATTCTGGTAACATGGCTTGAAATCAGCCTCATGAGAAATCAAAGTAAGAGCTCACTCTCACAGTCACACAAGAAACACACTAGCTAAAAATAAGGATGAAAAGAAAGCTAATGTTTACCTAGACTATAAATATAGGTGGTTAAGATGAAATATGCTTTGAAATAATTCTAAAAAGGCTAATAATAACACTTTTCTTTTAAGATTCTGACATGCAATGTTTAATTATCCTGTATGAAACTTCAGAGGTACTTTAGCTAAAATATGTATGAAAATGCTCTTCCAAAGTGAGTCACTTATCAGTACTTAGGGACAGCACATCACAGGCCCCATAAGTTTTGAATTTGTCTACCTGAATCATTCCCATGAAAATGTATCTGGCTTCTTTTAAATATTACTGTACAAAGCAATTGGAAAATGTTCATTTCACCTCAGACTTTCAAATCTCTTACACATTTTGTTAAAACTGCATGACATGCCTCTAAATAACATTTTATCCTTCAAGTCAGCCTAAGTGTTAAAAGTCAAGATTGCAACTTAGTTGAGCAATACGTTAATACTATGTTGAGTTCTGGACCAACAAAACTCAAAAAGGACTAAAGGTCTAAGCTCAGGGAAGGGTTAGAAAAATAGGAAGACCTAAGAAGAGAAATCGAGAACTCATTTATTCTGACAAAGAGTTCAGGAGACAGTCACAACTGCCTACTTGAGCAGCAGAGATATAAATGAGAGCAAGAAGTATTAGAAAGCAAAATAGTCAAACCACACTTTTGGAAGAACTTTTTCACTAATACAGTAGTGTACAGCTGGAACAGACATTGTGAAATTTTAATATTTCCAAGACTCAGATGGAGAAAAAACACAAGGTGGTGCAGTTTCTGGAAGTGCCCTATTTTGGCAGGCCAGTGAAGCTAGAGGACTCCAGCATTTGTACGGTTATTGAGGTAAGCTCATTCTATTTCTTTATTACTAGACCTCTGTTGGGGTACACAAAACAGAGAGTACTTTAGACCTTATTAGCATAAGAGATTTGATAAACAAAATGCCTTGGCAAGAGCAAACAGAACTTTGAGGATTAAATCAAGATTGCAAGAAGATTCAATCAGACGGGTTTACCGGAAAAAGAAAATTACATCAGACTTCTGCAAGCAAGAGATGTTTAAAATATAAAAAGTTTGTTTATGTGATCTTTAACCCAATCGTTGTAGTAAAACATTTGTCTCCCTAAAATAGTATACAAGCATTTGTATCCCAAAATAAAATTGGATTCTTTGACCACCTCAAAGTCTTCCCCGTCTCTTGTCATTGCTGATAGACCTCCATTACATGTCTCTAATGTTACAAAAAAACCCCTTAAATAACTGTCTGGGTTGTTTGGCGATTTTAAAGTCCTAATTAAGCACAAACAGTGAAAGAAAGATGTGAAAATCCTTACAGATCCACAGGCTTGAAAAACCAGAGGTATGGATATTTCTTCCTAATTCCATATAATTTATTAAAATATAAACCCTTTAAATTTATATTAATGATTCTTTTTTATACTAGCCAGGCAGAAGAAACTGCAGATATTTACTGTAGAAGGTTGACAGCAGATTGCATTTCAAAAGGGAAAAGAACATTATATATTTGAAAAGTAAATGGATATAAATAATGTGATTTATTATGATAAATTTAATTTCATCAACCTTGAGATGATTTTTTATCATCTAACTATTATTATGTAAGAAAGTAATTATATTGTTGATAGTTTCCCTTTCTTAAATAACTTGCAGCTATTAAGACAAGAAACCTATGTCCCTTATTGGTTAAATTTCCTTTTAAAATTGACACGTCTGAAAAAGGTATTCATATTATATATATATATATATATATATATATATCTTTCTGCTGTTTCTATATTGCAATAATTTTACTTCTGTTTCCTCTTTGTCAGCTCAAATTGAATAGAGCCTTAGTTATATGTTTTGAGTTTTTAATTTGAATGATAAACTTAATTTTGTAGTTGGAAAAGTCAGCTTTTACCTTTTCAAGAAAGAGAAACATGGGCTTTAGCCTGAATTTTTCTGTAGATAAAAAGGTATATTCTATATTTCAGCAGAACTGGCAAGAATATTAATTGAAAAAAAAAAGTTCTTGCAACTTTGGCACAACATGCCTTGCATTTCAGTCATGTAAATACAATTAATATACATGTGTTTCTCTCGCTCTGAATTTGTGCAGTATTTTACTATATTCATTTTTCTGTTATGAAAAGAAAGGAGTCAACTTATCATTGATTAATTGTGCTACAGGGCATAAACTTGATTTGAGCTACAAATTATTGATTTGAAACATGGTGGATATGAAACATTTTGTGTATTCATAATTCAAGAAGTTTTGCTGTGTTGCTATTTTAGCTTTTTTTAAATTTAGAAATTGATTTTGAATTTGTAAATGCAGCAGTTTGTTGTAAACCTGCCCATACAATACAGAGTACCAGGGAGCATACAAAAGGAGTTGTGACAATTAAAAGGAGGAAGGTATTATTCTGAGACTCAAAGAAGGAAGAAAGGAATTCTTTGAACATTCATTTTCTCATTCTTTGAATGAGAAAAAAAAGTTATTTTAACAAGCACGTTGGAAAGATACTTGCAGTTGAATCAAAACATTAAGAACAACTTTTATCTAATCAACTAACTGAAGAATCACAGAATTCCAAAATTATTGAGGTTGAAAGGAAGTTCTGGAGGTTATATGGTTCAACCCTCCTGCTTCAGCCCTGCCACCCAAAGTGAGTTTCCCAGACTCATGTTCAGGTGGCTTTTGAATATCTCCAAGGGTTGAGATTCCACAATGTTTCTGGGCTGTCTGAGCCAGTGCTCAGTCATACCTACAGTGAAAAAATATTTTCTGAGGTTCAGAGGGAGCCTCCTGTGCTTCAGTTTGTGCCACTGGCTCTGGTCCTGCCCCTGGCCACCGCTGAAAAAGCCTGGGTCCTCCTTGCACCCTCCTTTCAAGTATTTATATACATTAATAACATCCTCCTGAGCTTTCTCTTCCCAGCCTTTCCTCATTGGAGAGATGCTCCAGACTCAGTCACCTCAGTGAGTATTTGCTGGAATCTCTCCTTTATGTCTGTCACTTGTACTGGGCACCCAGAACTGGACACAACACTGCAGGTGTGGCCTCACCATGGCTGACCAGAGGGGAAAGATCACCTCCCTTGACTTGCTGGTAGGACTTTGTGTAAAGCAGCCTAAGACACCATTAGCCTTCTTGACAGCAAGGGTGTTTCACTGGCACATGAACAACTTGGTAACTCACAGGACCCCTGTGTCCTTTTCTGCAAAACCAAAGGCTTTAAGTCAAAAGACAATAAAAAGTTTGATTTATGTTGTCAATGATTTACAGGTGTTTTGTTTTTTTTTTTTTAACAGATTCTGAAAGACATGATATCATTTATCTTTATGCAGATAGACCAGGATTTTAGGGGACTGTGTTTTAAGTGATGTTGTGAACTATGTAGCTTTAGTGACACAATTATTCTCTAAAATTCTAGCATAATTTTTAAGTAAAGTTCCTCTCCACCCTAAAATGAAAGCCAATATCCATTTCATATTTTTCCCCATCAGTTAAAGGGGAAATGATAGCTAATTTTCTGTCTCTTCAGTTACTTTCAAAATGTATTTCTTTCAGCAGCTTCAGTATAACAAAGGAATCTATTGACATTTCATGTTTTTTGTGCATTGCCAGACACAGAGACCCTAAAAATGGAACATACATTTTATTCCTAAAAATTTCTACAAAAAGAGAAGAAGAAAAAGTCTTAGTAATGTGAAGAATAAAAATGTAAGAAAAGATGTGTATTTGAATAATCATCTCAATCTGAGACTGTTTCTTGTTCTTTTATTCTGAAAGAAGCTTAACTGGTTATGCATCGTCTTTGGTTCTCCCGTTGTGCATCTTCCTCATTTCTCCACATTTCTATTTTTAGGTTTCCTCATTTTATACTTTCTTTAGCAACTTGGAAATTCATCTCTCAACCACATCTTCCTGCAGACCTCCTGCAATGTACTTCCTTTCAAGTCCCCAGAGCCCACAATACATTTTATCCCACAAGAAAACAAGAACAAAATGTTACTGGTCTGTGTTTTTACAGCCAATTTGCTATAATCACTTTCTTTTGTATTGTATAACAGAAAGTACAGTACATCATCTTCAAGAACAGAGACACTACGTCTCAACTATTTTTAACAGATTTCTGGTTTTGCTCTCTTTTCAACTTCTTTTCTGTAACTCCCCTGCTATCTTTCTCACACCACAGTTTCTGTTTTGACAATAAATACTGAATTTTTTACCCATGTGATCAACATCGATTGAGTTAATGAATTGTTAAGCCTGGTTATGCAGGGTTTTTTACATTTGTTAGAGATTTAAAAATATACATAACCAGATACACAGCATGCAATATGTCAAATACTGAAGTTACTGAAAGCATGCATTTTTTTACTGAATGACATGCTAAAATTTTATTCTCTTTAGCCATCTTCACATTTTTACATTTATAATCTTTTTAATTTTTTGAGTAAATTGACAAAAATATACTCCCGTGCCATTTGAGTAACAATGATAAAGAGGAATATACAGTCCTCAAGTGGAAAAGTTTCTTAACTTAAAAAAACATAAGTGAAAGTTTTTTGAGAGAAATAGTCCTCCAACACTGCCTACTTTCTTGGAGATATAATATTTTTATTCCTTTAAGGAAATTTTATCTCTTTCCTATACATTTTCAACAGAATTATTGAGTAAATTTTCCCTTCATCTTTGTTTCTTCTATAGTTTTAGTGATCAATTGTCACCCATCAGAAAACCGAATCTATTTTTTGCTTTTAAACCTCAATTGCTTTATTCTTTAGATCTTCATCAGTGTCAACCCATTTTTTAAACTTGTACAGCTACAAGGCAGCTAATGGATTCACAGAAAACCCACCCTGGAAATTTATCTCAGGAGGCAAATTTTTACAAGTCTCTAAGGGTTTTGGTTTAGGTCTTTTGGGTTTTTTTCTAGAAAGGCAAGTCATACAGCTACTCTCCTTTACAGCATTCTGATGAACTAAAGAAGTGCTGACTTATAACACAGGATTTAGGAAAGGTCATGGAGTTTTTCTTTATGAGGTTGCTAGGATCATGTTTTATTACTAGACATAAATGTTGAATAATGCTTGAATTACAGTGAGCACATGCAAATGGGAAACTAGAAACTGTCTCTATAAGGCTGAAAAACATAACTGGTGGGCAGCAACTATACTGCGCCTGGTTTTAATTTTTATCTCAGACTTGATGACATTTGAAAAAAATGGAGCTTTTTCTTATTACTCTGGTATTTTTACATTTTCCATTTCCTTCAGCCTTCTTCATGACAAAAATATCAATGAACAATAGGTAAAACTGTAGATGCCAAGACTAAAAATGGATTTTCTTTGTCAAGAGTTGAAAGATGACGTACTGAACTCACTCAGAAGGAACCTGAACAACATGCAAATACCCACTGAAGATGAACTACTGCTTTGAGAGACCACAAATGAAAACCATACAGAATCATATATACTATGGCAACTAGTGCTTACCATTGTAAAAGTAAAACAAAAAAAAACCAACAAATACAATAATTAAAAACTACGGATGGGACACATGGCTAAGTTTAAAATAAATAATTTAACAAATGCGTTAGGTTCCTCTTCCTGACAGCCATATGTTAGTCCAGCCACAGGTACCATGAAGCATGACTTTTGCCTTTAATTCTACTCAATTGTGAGTGACAGTTTTCCTGTATCCCATTTTGCAAGCCCCTTCCTGCTAATGTATGAAGACCATTATTATAAACTTCCACTGGTAATGCAAATTTTGGACATGGGAAGAAAGATCTTTGAAAGAGATTTGTTTTCCAAGTATGGTATACAAAGTGTTGAAAAAGTGAGCTTCTGCAACAAAAAAAATATACTGAATATTCAGTTGTTTTACCAGAAGATGTTAGCAATGGAAAATAGATATGATGGTCATTTGGAATGATGTATATTTTACTTCAGTTACCTCCAAATTAGTTATGTACATTAGGAAGTGATCTGTTACTCCTTGTAAGTGTCTGCTCCTCTGAAATAATTTTCAAGAGAGTCTAGCCCAATGAACTGTAATTTTCTAAAGTTAGGCTGTCCATAGTCCTGTCTTAGATTGCTTTTTACTGGCTTCCTCAGCTTTCTAGAAATGTATTATGTACACATCAACAGTATATTTTCTACATCAAGCACTGTTGGGTCTCAGTCTATTCTAGATTTTTTATTTGGAAAAATCATGTCAATTTGCACTTGAAGTTGTTTACATGCAGCTCCAGTAAAGCCATATTTTCTCCTTCTGGAGGCAAATAATACACTTTCAAAAAGTGCTAATTACTGTAAGAGTGTCATTGAAAATATGACAGTCTATATTTACACTCAAATACTATGTTTACAGTTTGACTTTTTTTTTAATTTATATTCTTAGAACTAAGTTCACCCTCCATTTTACTTCATCCCCCAGATACATTCACCCAGAACTAATATGAAATGAATCAGCTTACTGTAATGCAATATAAAATTCTGTACCCATTATATCCTATTCTTTCAGCTAGTGCCAAGACAAGGCTAAATCTTTTTAGAGCATGTAGCTTTAAAATACAACCATCTCATAGAGGTTTACTGCAAATGCTACAGAAAGTGACTCTTAGATTTACTGGATACTAAACTTCTCATAGTTTTCACCTATATGCTTCACTTGTGCATTGCTGTGGTCTAGAAATTTATGAGCAAAGGCTGCTGTGGTTCCAGAATGGGACTGGTGTAATGCTGGTGTATGTACACACTCCACTGAGCTGAGTCCTGCTTTTAGAGATTAAATGAAGCATGTAGGAAAAACAAAGGTTTTATGTTATTGCTCTTGGCACTTGATATAATAAGATGCAGTATGGCAAGACTGCAGTATTGGAATGGGTTCATGAGTCAGAACTGACGTAAAAACAGCACAGATTGAGCAATATTGCAGTATGGCTATACTTACATTGTATATTGTAAATGCCATTCTTACAATCATCTCAAACTGTGGTGTGCAACCAGTATCTTTTTAGGGTTAAAGCCAGTACCAGCTCTAACACAAGTTTGTTACTGGTCTGCATTGACATTATCATAACTTAAAACTGGTCCCTGCATAAACTAAATTCTGACACAGCGCCCTCCCAAACAGAACATTCTTTAGTAATATACTCTTTGTATATAAGATATATTCAGCCTTTTAGAGGTAATTAGACACTAGCTGCAAGGAACAAATGATTATTTATTTATTTATTTATTTACCCCTCAAACTGTCGAAATAATGCAATAATTACGTGGACTCCATACTAGATGGCCTCCTTGCCCTAGAACATCATGAAAGAATCTGGACCAAGCAGTCATTCATAAAAAATAGTGGCCCAAGGTGAGAGTTTGGAGAAACCCCTGATATTCCTTTTGAGTTGTGGTCATGGCAGCTATGCTTGGAGAACCAGCCTCTCACATTAAAACACTGTGTAAAAAGGGCTGTGTAATGTACAGTTGTGGACTCACCTCGCTAAGAATGCAGGCATCAACAAGATGTCCAAACATTGAAAGATAATTTCAACTGGGATTCAAGTTACATTTCAGCAAAAGTTGTGAGTCAGAAAAGTAGTTTCATGGTGCAAAAGACCAGTCCAGCTTGGATACCAACACTCTGTGCTTTCAAACAATGTGCTAAGGAATGCTTACTCAGGTTTGACCTATGCATTACAGTATGGGCAACAGACTGAGAGGAGCTGACTATAGGCATAGACATCCATAATTCTATGGCTGGCCCTGCCAGACCCCTGGAAAGCTGAGACAATTGCTTCAACTGCTGCCAAAACACTGAAGAGTGCTTGTTGGAGGTTATTCTTAACCAACAAGAACATGGTTCTCACCTCCCCATTACCCACAGTAATTTGCAAGACTGTTTCTCCCACTCAACTGCACCTTGCAGACGATCGACTTTCCCTCTCATAGGAATAGCTGTGATATTCTCACAGGAATATCACACAGAAATAGACTCTTGCATATTATAATAGCATATTTAAAAGCTGTTTATGCAGTGCATATATAAATGGAGCAAAGATTCCCATGCTTGTACCAAAGTGTTATTTTTTCCCCATTTATATATACACACTGTTTTAAACTGTATGGCCAATGTGTAAAGAAAATGAAAGCAATTCTGCATGCTGCAGAATTGTTCATGCAAAAGGCCAAATTATTACAGAGAGACTTTGTGAAGTAGCACGAAAACACAATTCTTGACTTCTGCACTCCCTGCATGCATGCACAGTTGAATAGCAAAAGGTTTCAGTAACATCAAAATTCACTATGGACTGAGCAAAATGTTATATGATCTATAAAATTGCCACTGGTGTGATGCCTTAAATTATCTAACAATCTCATGAATGGTGATGTGGGAAGTAAAAGGTAACATTTATGCTTTACCAAGATACTTCGGTTTTATTTTTCCCATTGGCTTGTAAGTTACTAACTATTTTTCTCCCCGTAACAGATGTAAAGATTAAGGTGCACAGAGAATAATTTTCTGGAAGAGGGAATGGAAAGGGAAATAAAATATACTGAAGGATCATATCTAGTCACAAGAAATTTTGAAAAGCCTAATTTTTTGTTCAAGGAAAGAGATGCAAGAGAAAAAGAATGGAAATAAATGACTGAAATGATGGCAGCAATCAGGAAAGAAAAATGTCCAGAAAGGGACTCCTACAAAAAAAAAAAAAAAAAGTGGCACTGGAAGACAGGTGTTTCAACCTTTTGTGAAGAAAGGTTAAGCCCTACAAGAACTTCAACCACTGGTTTTATACAAAATACTTCCTCTGTCCTCCATAAAAATTGGCAGTCTACAATAATGGTAGTGAGTTTATGATCACATTATGGATGGAAGTCAGTGAAGTGAGAAAGTGTTGCAGTTCTCCTACCTTAAACTGACTCAACCTAGTCCACTACTATGCTATACCATCATTATTAAAATTCAGATTCTGCATACAATAAACAGTGAACACATGAATTATTAATACAGTTGTCTTTTGTGTTTTGAGGTTTTTATTGTGTTTTGGAGTTGTTTGGGGTTTTTTATATTTATTTTTATTTTTATTTTTCCCCTGGGCTGCTGCTGCTGTTGCCCTAGATTCACAATTTGTAGTCACCATTGTTCAGATTAGACCAAAGGAGCAGTTCTAACAAAAACAGCATGATCTACAGCCTTGTCTTAGGGAGTGGAATGGAGGTAAAAACAAAAAAGTAATTTTGACCTTTCCATAGCTTTTCATTTTTACTGCTGAACAAATATGAAAACAATAAATTTCTTAATGTGATTGAGACATCAGTTTTGCATTAGTTTATGTAAGACAAGACCATTACTTTTTTTCCTGGAAAAGATGTGTCTTTTGGGTTACTGACTACGTACAGGAAGGAAAAGCACTTGCGGAATAATGCAAAGACATTCAATAAATTAATGTTGGCATTTTTTTAGAATAAAAGAAAATGCACCAAAACCAGCACCTCTACAACTCATGCAGCCATGGCTGTCACCCAAAAACAGGACATACTTGGACTCCAAAAAGTCCATCAATGTTTTTTCCAGAAGGGTGTGCAAATGCTACGGTTGTTTATGCATAACCATATAAAACCACACTATAAAATGCTTCTCAGCAAACCTGGCAGAATTAAGTTCTGTGCAATGTAAAAACTGAATAATTACTTGTCCCTAAAAATGAGTTTTAATTTATTTCACTCTCTGCCTCTAATAACTTTATATTTGTAAGTATGTTTTTCTGCCAATACCCCCCAAAGTGACTGCATTAAGAAACTCATTCTGAAAATATTTGTAGAACATCTCATGGAGGAAAGTATGACCCACAAAGTCCACTCCTCGTACAGGGGATGAGAAAAAGTGAAATGTCTCTGAAAGTTAGCAAAGAAAGATTTTTCATACAGCAAGAGGGTGTTTTCAAATTACAGAACTGTTTATACTTGCTTTTCCTAGTTCTCAAATGTTTTGTTAGCTGAAAGCTCGACCCCAGCATAACATGGTGTGGTTCATAACTAGGTAAGACACATTCTCAGAAAATTGCTGTAAAATTACTAATGTTGCAGCAGCATGACAGATGAAAAAAAAAAAAGAATAAAAGAAAATCATAGTCTGGAAATATGAATGAGCAAGTTAATTTCTTCCTGCATTGTTGGAACTGCAGAATCACTATCCCCTACAGAGTACAGAAAGGTTTTAAACAGATGTTCTGATTGACACAGAAGAAAGAAACAAACACCACACTTTATCTCTTCTGAAGTATTTAAAATGTGGAAAAGATTAAATGAAAGAAACACTTACTAGAAGTGCCTTTCTTAATCAATTCATTGCACTGGACTATTTGGAAAATGAAGTATTTCTTGCCCCCAGATATTCTCTTGTATTATTACACATAATTGCTTTCTCCCTTTGACATTATACTGTAAGATGTCATTGAGCATGAGATTAATCACATACTAATCTGATAGCAAAATCAGAGAACAATTCAAGATTTTATATCTGATGCAAGTCAATTATTTTGAATTCATCCTATCCCCCAAAAAAATCACTTGCTTTCTTCATGATTTTTGGGACTTTTTTTCTTTCCATTTGTTTACTGTTAGATTCCTTGGGACCTCTTGCTGAGAATCTCGAGAGATCTGATCTCACACATACAATTTCTGTGTAGGGGCTATTCCCATCCACATTAATAACGGCTGAAATGATATCAATATTGACTTATATTTATAATATATTTTAAGTTCTGTGACAATTACACTGTGGTTTTACCTTTAATCTTTACTACCAACACCCAAACAAGTCCTGACAGTGTGTATTACAGTAACCATGCTCACTGAGCATGCACTGCTAAACAATTATATCATAGCCATGCTGGGAATGGTTTGAGATTGAGCCCTTCAGACTTCTCAGCACAATTAATTCCCATTAAAACACAGAAATTACAGTTTCCTTTACTGCCTAATTTTCTATATAGATAGTATCAGATACTGTAATCAAGATATTTTTTTCTATTTTTTATTCCCCCAAAGAAAGAAAGGAGACAGATCAACAAAGCAGAAGTAAGTGTGAAGGAAAGCAATGTTCATGGGTTTTGAGAGTGACAGAACATAATTTAAAACACATAAGCCAGTGTGAAAGCAAGATGGAAGGAGGCTTTAAGGTCTGAACCACGGATGTCCCCTGACACCCAGCTGGTTTCACTGCAGTGCTGGGGATTTGTGGCATGTATCGGCTCCAGGTCTGCCAAGTTCTTCCAGCCATCCTGTCATGTTTAGCGAGATCACTCATGTGTGCAAGGTCTTGCAGAAACAGAGCCAAGCAGGGAAAGGTGAGGTAGAAGAAATGTGTCATGAAGTAACTGCATCCCAGCAGGACCAATCTTGACTTAAGTCATATTTTCACTTTCTTCAGTATGTGAGTTAAAACAGTGTTTATCTCTCTCTTCACTGCACCTTATGTGTTTTCCCCAGCTTCCACTCAACATTTAAATGCAGAAAAAGATGCAGCTCTAAGACTGTATTATGACACTTCTTGTAGTAGCTGTTCAAAAAAGAATAAACTTTTTTTTTTTTTGTTTTTCCAGCCTCATTTTTATTCACTTCCTAAACATCAAACATGAAAATAAGAATTTATCTGAAAACAGATGGATGTAAAGGTGTGTTGGATAGGAGCTGTCAGTCCAGTTCAGCATCTCCTCGGTGAGCCATGTGTTACTGTAATTCTTGTAAAGAGTAGCAGTAAAACTGTAAGACATGCAGTCATAGTTTTCAAATATTTTATTTTGAAAAGCTACTGCTACATATGTCAGTTTTCACTTAGCAAAACTGTTTAAACATTGTAGCAATCTATAAATATTGATATTTAATTATTTTACTGAATCATAGAAAAGATAGAGGTATTTTCAGGTGAAGCTTTCATTGTGAGAGATATAACATAGCTAGCAGCATGTTTATAGCTTTGTGGTTTTTCCTTTCAAGAGAAAGAAAACATAATCCTAAATTTAAACCCTAAATTTGAATTATAGATTTAAGAGTTTGCAATCCAAGAAATCCATAGAAGTTCTATTTCCCTGACCAGGGACTGAAAGAGATGGAAAAAAATAAAAAAGGAAATCTGAAAATCATGGGTTTTCATTGTGAGTTTCAGTCATTTCATTCAGTTATTCCTTTTTTTGTTTCCAAGAATGTTTCACTGAACTTCCATGGCAATTAAGAAAGACAGAAGATGTTCTTAAAAGCTATTTAGTTTGTACTAAAATAAATATATTTTTTTACAACAGAAGCATTTTTTTTTAAACCAACCTACTGATGCTAGCCTATTAAGAAGAAAATATAGTTCAGCATTTATCATTTACAAGACTTATGTTTGTGCATTTTACATCATGACAAATTGCTTGCTTGCTTGCAATTTAAATTTGACCTCTTTAGGAAACCTGTACACTTTTTTCTTCATAGAAGAGTTTGAACAATATCACCATGCACAATCTTTTCTCTGCTTGTCAGACTCGGAGCAAAGCTGAATTCCCAATTAATTTTCTGAAGTTTATGTGTCTAATGGTTTCACAACACTGTAGTCTCTTTGAAGAAAATAGAGTTGACTAGACAGCATTTTCGTGCATCACAAAACTGAAATCATTGCAATCAGGAAGAAATATGACTGCGACACAGCAGGCACAGACAAATTATATTTCATTTCATTTACTGTGTCAGATATGACTACGAAATGAAAGTTCACTATTCTTAAAAAAAAAAGAAACATTTAAATATAAAGGAAGACAGAATTATATGAAAGATTCTAAATGTTTCAGGTTTGCATATAAAACACTTTTTGTTATAGGAAAAATATCCTGAGCATTTCTGACCAGGCTTGTTAGTATAAACCAACATTTTTAAGGCTTACATCAAGACACTATTTATGCTGTCTCATTAACTACAGCCTGTGGAAAACAAGCTTTGAAAGACCATGTACCAAACCTAGACCAAAATGCATGAAAAATTATTTTAAAAATAGAAAAATAGACTGATTCTTAAAATTGATGCAGTACATACCCTTAATATTTTGCAGCATCTGTACAAGAAGCTTAAAAATAATTGTAATGATTAACTAGAGAGATTTCTTTGCATGTAAAAATAAAAAAAAAAAAATCCCATTTAATGCCAACAGTGCTCCTTATTCTATTCTGAAACTTAATTTCCAGATAAAAAATAATTTTAATAATTAAATAATAAGAATTTTCATTAAAAATGGGGACATAACATTTCCTGTGTATATAGTGCAGGCAGGTATAGCTATATGTTGCTATGTACACTTTTCAGAGAAATAATTAATACTCATAAAAATGTACCACTCTTCACACACTTACCCACAAACACACTGATGGAAAGATACACACAGGCCACTAGTGGACAGGATACCACAAATACTTATAAATAAAGATGTATGTACACATATATAATTGCATACTCCCAGAGAGGGTGTTCAGACTATTATTATCAGAGGATCTCAGCTGGTTTTGGGCATACAGGACATTAAATTCTTGCTCAGAGTAGAAAGTGTGTGTCTCAAAGATACACGCTACATCACCCATATCTACACACAAATTGCATGTTGACATTAAATACAGTTGTGTTGAACAACAAGTGTCTTAACAACAGGTTAATCAAATGCTAAATAAATGTTAAGCATTCCAGAAAAATCACAATTAAAATCACTAATCTCTCCACAATTACAAAAAGAAAAAGTTAAAATAATTAAAGATAGAAGTATTTTATATATCTCCATTAGAGGTATCAAATGAAACCCCAAATAAAACCTATTTTAAATATACCTTTATTGGGCAATAATTCATTCAAAAATGTTAGTCTTGATGCCTAATTGTGTCCACACATAACATAGTGTTAAAAACAAAAAACTGCCCAAATTTGAATCATATTAGTGGTGATGAAAGAGTGATTAAACTGTTTCTACTTTAATAATTAAACTTCTAAAAATTCCTTGAAACATTGTTTCCAAACAAAAGTAAGTGAGGAAAGAACAGACTGAAGAGGCATGATTTAATGATACTGTTCACATTAAAGAGATCAATGAAAGGTGAAGGTAATGTGAGGCCATTTCAGTAAGTCAAATGCTTATTCTTCTCTCTTTCTCTCTCTCTCTTTCTCCTTCTTTTCTTTCTCTTTCCTTCTCTCTTTTCATTTCCCTTTTCCTTATTCTTTTTTTTTTGGGGTAGGGGTTGTTTGGCTTGAATTTTTTTTGTTTTGTTTTGTTTTATAGGGATTAATGACTCAGACTTCTTTCTAACTTGCATAACATTTTGTTTTATGGATTAAAACCAGCATCCTATTGGCTGGCACAGTCCCAGTGCTTATATAAAACGGATCAAGGAACGAGTTTTTCCTGAATATGAGGGAAGCATCAATGTCAAAAAATCCCTGCTTTCTTTTCCTGACTGTTCTCCAAATGACTTTGCAATACTGAATTATTTACATCTTGACAAAGGCTGTGATATAATTCCAGAAGTTTTACAAGAGGATCGCTCCAAAATTTTCCACCTCAGTCAACAAGACATATGATATTCCCTGAGCATAACAGCTTTACTGCCAAAAAATAAAATATGTTTCTGCTTACTGCCAACCCACCTGACTTTACCTAAGTAAATTCCTTGCCAAATCCATCAGCCTTTCCACCCTCAACCCTAAATCCATTCATTCTTGCTCAATTTAATATGCATTCTCTTACCTACCAATTCATGAAACATCATTTGATAGACCTAAAATTCACTAAAGTGGTATGACTTCAGAGTGGGGCAGGGGGCACTAGTTTTATGAATGTTGATCTTCTCATTTGAAGTATGCACTATAAATTCAGAGAACAAGACCTCATTTGGTCTGAATGAATTTCTCCTGACTGCCAGCGATTTGTGCAGAAGAAATTCATGGGTGTACAAGTGCCAATACATTGGAAGTAGGAAAGGTCCCCCACAGAATGCAGGGAAACACAACTAGCAGCTACCAAAAAGCCACATTGAATAATTGCATCTATGAAATTCAAAGACCAGAAAAAACACACCCTAAAACTTTCAAAATAAAAAATCACATTCATGCTTGTCTGGTATATTCTAAGAACCTACAATGAAGGCAGCTTTGTTTTGATTATTAGTGAAGACAAAGTAAACAATAAGTTTTTCACTACAGATTATTGCCATATTCTAAGATTAAAACTGGGACAAATTCAGACAGGCAGGACAAATTCAAAACCCCCTTTACTTTTCATGTCTTTTTAATTTAAAATCATGGGAATACTCAGAAGACGGATACTACTGCATAGGAAGCTAGAGCATCTAAACACAAATGGTGGGGAAATAAGCCTAAGAGAATAAGATCCTAATACAGCCAGCTATTGCTATTTAAAAACCTGGTTACAGAATCAACTTGATTATTTAGTCTGTCTTGTAACCTTACCTCCAAACTGTAGGGGAAGGAAAAAATATGTGCTAGGAGGGCAGGGAGAGAGCAAAATGACAACACAAACAAACAACAAAAAAAAAAAAAAACAAAACAAAAAAACCCACCAAACCAACCAAACAAAAAAACCCTGAAGGACAAAAAGAACTCTGAAACTTGAAATGTGTACAAAAGAGGGAGAATTTTATAAGGACAAATTTAGATCCATCCCCACCTACACATAAGCACGTAGTTAAGGAACCTTATTAAAGTAGCAAGCTCTCCATACAGCCAACCAAAGGTGGTAGATGCCTTCAAAGCAGGTGATGTAATTGAAGCACACATGTGATGCTGTGAACTCCCACCCTGAAGAAAGTAATCTCTCTCCAGAAACTGCACCTAGAAATTCAGGGCACCTGCTCTGCCCAAAGAAGATGACATAAATAAATTCTCACAAATTACTCCTTGAGGTTGGATGGTTCCTCCTGTTCTAAGATTTTGAGAAGAAACAAAGACCAAAACAAATAAACAAATCAGAGATTTTTTTTCAGGAAATTTGAAAACAGTCAGAATTTATTAAGGACTCCAAATCACAGCTCTCCACTTGGCTAGCAAGCAAAATGCATAATAACAGTTTAAAATTTACCCCTAGTGGAGTGAAGCCATTTGCCCTATCTTCAAGCCATTGAAGCAATTGTTAGCGGGCTTTGTCAAATTCAGGCATAATTTTGTTTCTAGAAGGTAACATTTAAGTTCAATTACTTATGATACTAATTTGTCAGAGAGAATGTTTTATATCATTTTTCAACTATCGTAATCCAGACAGACAGGTACTAAGATTACGAGTTGAAATTTATCTGGATGTATATGCACATTCCCAGTCCATACGCATTTTGTGTGACTCATTATTCATAATGCTCCTACATACTATACAGGTAATTATAAATTCATTTTCCTTTCATGTCCTCTGTGGATGTGAACACTTTGACTGATGTTCTCAACACTGCATTTATTTCTTGGAGTAATGACAGATGAAAAGAAATGACCTATTCTAACAATATGATTATTAATTTTTTGCCAGAATTCATTTTTACTGCTTTTCCAAGCTCCCCTGGTATCATGTGTTTTCCTCATTTGTTAATGTTCCAGTATTTCATTTCCTGCATAAAATACTTATAAGTGGATTAGAAAGCAAGCATTAAAGATGCAGTATATACTGTATTTCAGATGAAGAAATGTTAGCAAAAACAGGACTGATGCTCCTAGGTGCATTTTTACACTTTGTAATAATATTTGTTCTTTAACAGAGGTACCTGAAAAAAACACTTAAAGAAAAACTATGGAAGTCCTTGAGAAATTTTGATGTTGGAAAAAGATGCACTTTCCATGAGACTTTCTTCATTAAGTCTGAGGGAAAATAATACAGAAACATATAATTTTTCAGGAAAGGTGATTTTCATCTTTCCTCAACATACATTTTGTTGTAACCCAGAAATTACTATAAAGAATCTTTGATCCCATCTTTTAGTCTTGACTAAGTTCAGATAGTTGACTAGTTCAGATACTCACATTTAAAAAATATATCTTAAGAAAGGAATAATAAGTCAATAATATAGATGAATACTATATAATTAATAATTTATAATTAATCTACATTACATTCTCTTGGACAAGTAATCAAAGGAGAATTGATGCAGAAATACAGCAATGTTTTTAAAATACATGACAAAATAACTTATAATATGTAAGCTTGTCCAAATATATTTAAAAACTGTTATTGTGCATGTTCACATACTTTTGTCTATACAATTTGCAATCTATTTTCAAGGCAATATAATGCATTTTATTAAATTTGAAGAGACGCAATACGATCTTAAAGGCTATACTTGACAATATATTTCTGATCTGAAAAACATGCAAAGTTTTATTCAAGTTAAAAGTCATGCCCCATAGAGCCAGGAAAGAGCAACATGAAAAATGATTTCTTGTACATGTATATTATGGTTGTGTATAATTTTTTCTCCAATATAGACTCTGCTATATGGAATAATCATTAAATGAGTATCCAGTACTTTCTTTTTTGGAAGTTTCTTAATATAGAGACTTATATTTACTGCATATTTTCGTACCTAATTTGAAGGCACAATTAGTCTTTCCTAGCAGGATTTTAGAGTGATTATCTGTACAACACAGTGTTTGAAAAAACTGGCTCCTTTTGCTTTGCACCTACTAAATGAGGTTAGATTTCAGTGAAGATCTATCGTGACAAAAGAGATGTATCGAAGTAAAAGAGCTCTTCAAGACTGGGTAACAAACTCAAGGTACCTAACACCTAATTTTTCAAAATACTTTAGCTTTTAGAGATGTGTTCAATGTTGCTTTGTCTGAACAAAGTATTACTGAAATCACAGGGCAGATTATGCACATGTATTTTAGATTATTAGGCCAGTCTTCTGGGAGATATCAGGTAGCTGGAGTCCAAAAACTGCCACTGAGCATACGCAAACTAGAATTTTTTGCCATTTGGTCAAACCTGGATGAAATGTTACAAAGATAGCAAAATATTCTTTAGCACAGACATTTCTCTACCTACCACAATGTTTACAGGATCAGCATATTTATGATCCTAGCCTTTTCTTTTTTTTTTTAATTAAATGTACTGAACTGATATAAATTCAGTCAATCTGAATAAATTACTAGTCTGCAATATTTCAGATTGCTCAGTCAACAGCTGACATTTGGCTCCAAAAGTCACCTTCAGTCAATCCTGCTGGTAACTTTCTATTTTTCTAAGGTAATTCTACACTAACACAAGAATAGTAACACTATTTAGAAGCAAAGTGGATTTGCCCACCTCATTCCCACTCATCTCCTTGTCTATTTTTCCAAAGTGAAACTGCCTGTTTTGTGTTCTCAGAGTATTTGCTGATTCAGTTGTTTCTGTAGGGCAGAGCACAATAGGTCTCATTAAGTTATGTAATATTTCCTTACATGTTACAGTCACTGTGACTGGCATCCATACCATTGAACACCAAATTGTAGAAGAATCTCTCTGCAGGAATTAATTATTATTGAAGCAGACTGGGTCAAGGGGGAAAAAAGAAATCAAAAAGTGATGTTGAAAGCATTGATTCTCTGAAATTTTATTAAATTCTGCAATGAACTTGCAGCAGTTCAGCTTATGCAGAAGTTAAGTTACTTATTTATGGATCTTCATTTCCAAATAAAATGAAGAATATAAAAGTAAATCTAAACACATAAATACATAGATTCTAATCTTTATAAACTGAAGTGAGAAAGCACAAATGTTTCCCCAAAACTATCCAGGACAATCAACTCCTAACTTCTGGAACTTCTTAATCAGTTCAAGCATAATTAAAATTACAGCTAGAAATCAGGACATACACTTGTATAATGAGTGAAATAAAGCAATAGAACTATTTGATGGGAAGCTTTTTGTAGGTAGTGGCAGGATTTAGATGCTTTTTGGCTGCATGTAGTGACAGACTACTTTGAGAAATATCTTTATGTTGCCTTTTCAAGAAACATATCTCTCAGGAAGAATACTATAAAATAAATACATAAAATCAATCCCAAAATGGTTGGGTTGGAAGGGACCTTGAAGATCACCTAGTTCTAGCCCCCCCACATGGGCAGATACACCTCACATTAGACCAAGTTCTCAGAGTTTCATTCAAGCTGGCCTTAAAAATTTCTAGTATTGGTGAGTCCACAACTTCTCTGGACAACCTGTTCCTTCCTGTGTCTCACCACCCCCATAGTCGAGAATTTGTTCCTAATATGTTATTCAAACCTGCTCTCTTCCATTTTGAAACCCTTCCCAGTTGCCCTCTCACTATACTGTCTTGTAAAAAAATCCTTCTGTCTTTCTTGTAGGCTGTCTTCAAGTACCAAAAGGTTGCAATTAGGTCACCCCAGTGCCTTCTCTTCTCCAGGATGGGCAAACTCAAATCTCTTGGCCTTTCCTATACAAGAGGTGTTTCATCCCTCTAATCATCTTGGTGATGCTACTCTGGGCTCACTCCAGCAGCTCAACATCCATTCTGTGCTGAGGATCCCAGAGCTGGATGAAGCACTACGGGTGGAGTCTCATGAGAGGGAAGTAGAGGGCCAGAATCACTTTTCTTGACCTGCTGGTTTTGCTGCCTTGAATGCAGCCCAGGATACTGTTGGCTTTCTGAACTGCAAGCTCACTTTGCCAGCTCATGTCCAGCCTCTCAGCCACCAGCACCTCCAAGCCCTTCTCAGTCTGCTCTTGATCTGCTCATCCCCCTGTTCAATGATATCAATATCATTGATATTGGGGATTGACCCAATCCAGGTGCAGCACCTTGTACTTGGCCTTGTTACACCTCACAGATTCCCATGGGCCCACCTCTCAAGATTTTTGAAGTGCCTCTAGATGGCATCCTGTCCTTCAGATGCGACAACCACACCACTTGGTATTATCTGCAAACGTACTGAGGATGTACTTGACCCCTTTGTCTATTTAATTAATGAAGATATTAAATAACAGTGTTACCAATATGGACCCCTGAAGGACACCAGTTGTCACTGATGTCCATTAGGACTCTGCACTGTTGACCACTGTCCTCTCGACACAACCACTTTCTTATTCAAGAAGTCCACTCATCAAATCCATTTCTCTCCAATTTAGGGAAAATGTTGTGGGAGACCACTGTACACCTGTTCCTGGTAAATTATTCCTTTGTGGTGAACAAATGAAATGTATGTGGGTTATGAGTTAAGTAGTTTGAGGACCAAATTATCCTCCAACAAATAGAAACATAACTCTGTGAGATTAAATGCAGACTCATATTGGTCACGCTGAACTAAGACTCTTTAAAACAGCAAAGCCAAGAAAACATTTGTGATTTGTTGAAACTAATTAGTTATCAACATGCAGCATAGTCAACAACATGAAAAATTCTGTGGTCAAAATCCACAGCAGTAGTAATGCGAGGAAAATTAAACTACTTCTACTGAAGTTCTGTGAAGGGATATAGCCAAGTAGGGTAAACAGGAAACAGGTTAAGATTCTGATTCCTCCTTTGTACTTAAGCTTCCAAATCACCAGTGCTGCAATAGCCTTCAATCTAATGAGAAACTGAATACGAGAATCCCTATTTCTATTATTTTAGTTAATGGTAGGTAATCAAACTTTGATTGGTTTAGCTAATTCCATTCATTCAGACAACTCAAATAAGAAAATATCGAGGGCCTACACAGAACCAATAACACCCTGTAAAGATTAGAAATACTTTTGACTTAGTCCTGCATAGCTACTTCACTGGCACGTTACTTCATTTGACATCTCAGTACAACCACATCAATTGCACTTCAATCAAGTATTGCATTCATACAGAGGCAAAGATGTGTCACCTTCCCATGATGTCTTATGGCAAACTGCACATACTTCAAACAATGTATATCAACAAATAGATGGCTTCGTTTCACAGTGTACATTACAGGAAAAATCTTCACTGACAGCCTATTTGTCAGTGCATCGGATGCAGCACAGTAACACCAGACCATCTGGAGATTCCAGTGAAAAAAACACTTAGGGTGAAATTCCTCCTTCATCTACTGCTCACTGAAAGGAGACAGAATAATGGGTCTTCTCTGCAGTTTGTCATAACGTCAGAAACCAGGAATTGGCTGTGATGCTTTTATTTGTGTTGGTTTGAAAAAAGATTGAATATGCTGTAGCGGTAAAAGCAGAGGATCAAAATTAAGATTGAGTCATGACAAAACAATGCTAAGATTTACTCCTCCATTTTCACAAGGGGAGGAAACTGTATTCCATATACAGGCATTTTCAGTCTTCAAATGTCTCAGCACAAAACCCAGCACACTACTCAGATTCAAACAGCAATTCTGACCACATTTCTTAATGAAACCATGCACACTATTGAATTATTTTTACTCATTTGCACCTAAGGACTCAAGGTGCAAATGAGTCAAGAACTCCCAATGCTTCAAAGGGAAAACTAATTAATATATTTATTGGTGTAATTGTCAGGTGGAGTTTTAACAGCAATGTTGTCTTGAAGTGAAACATGTTTTTTACAATTAGTGTGGCTTCTCTTACATGTGACTTTACACCAGTTTTTCCAATAGACACAAAGAGAAAGAAAAAATCTTCGCAGCTTTTACCATGATTTCTACTTACTGTAAAATAACACTTAGTGCTACTGTTGGAGGGAAAGTTAATTGGATTATAGATTATACCTAAGTAAATACTGCAAATGAAATGCCAAAAAGAATGAAAAATATTCAGATATAGTTTGATTACAGATAGAAATGCCTTCAGGAGAGAAAAATCTGTATTTTTCACATATTTGTGAAGTAATTAAACAACAATCCCACAGTAGCCATGCCATAATTAGTTTAGTAACTAAATACTGATCCATTAATTTTTGCTCATGTTTGCTATAACATACATTATAGTTGAGGAATACCAGTTGCTGTGCTTTAGTCTGATTTGCTGCTGATTAACAGCAGAAGAAGCCAAACTTAGAGCTTTTCAAGAACAGATGGTGCTTCTATCCTCTTCTTACTGGTCAGAAATTCAGAGAAAATAAGGATGAAGACGGATGTAGATGGAAAAGAGAAGCTACCAAAAGAGGAAAAAAAAGTTTGGCAGATCCATAAGCAGCTATAGAAACAAATTATACCCATTTTCCACTGTGGGTGTACAAGTTTGAGGATTCACAGATGGCTTGGAATTCAGCTCCTCATCAGAGATGAATGTGTTTCTAAGACAGTCTGAAAAGGGGGTACCGACTGATTGCTGAATGTTACTTTTCCCACTTTTACTACTTTATAATGTCCCTTCCTTACCTCCTTTTTCTCAAAATTAATGAACCATGCAGTAAGAATGGAAGTTTCTTGAGGCACCAGGATAAAATGGACACTGACAGTATTTGCCCAGTTCAGAAAACTAAAAGTTGTTTTCACTGTGGGTTTCCTAAAGCCTAAGGGGACTTGAGGAGTTCTCATATCCTCCTACCTACTCCTTATAAATAAAACCATGACTCACTTTTAAAAATTTGGTATCAAGTGAGTCATTTTTTTTTGCACGAGTAGATTGAGACACCTTAATTTGGTGGTTTCCATTTCTCTACCAAGAGGGCAGGAATGCTTCAACATTCTAGGAAATACAACCAAATGTAACGTAAGGCTCTCTGCTTCCATAGAGATGAAAAAATCTTCATAACTGTGCTGAATAAACATTCACTCAGTATTTAGGTGCTAGAGTAAGTAATTAGGTGCTAGAACAAGGTGCCAAATTTGCTGCTGTTGACAAGGTATTGTCCATATTTATTGCAAGCCACAAAAATGTCAGTTTGGATCCAAGAATTTTCGTATATTGACTATATCTCTTTATTCAAAGTCCACCAGCTTCTCAGACATCTTTTATTTCTGATGATGCTCTATTTGCCATCCAGTTTTACCAGGCTCTTTCTGCTAGGCCTTGTGCGAATCTCTTCTTTTCAATTTTAAAAAATAAGCATCTCACCCTTCTAGCATGTGTTCCTATTGATTAATGTTATGAAAGAAGTAAGAAACTTGTTTTGATCTCTGCCAGACTCAGCAATGGACCTCTCATGCAATCACTTACTGCATGATTTTCATTCTCTGTGGTGACCCTCTTGAAATTTCATCAATACAGTTCAGCTTGTCGAACTATCAGTGGAAAGAAACTGCAACAGCCTTGCTGAGCCTCTGTTTGCTTCTGTCATGGAGTTCATGGGGACTCCCAGTAATGGGAAAACCAAAGGTCCACACATGCCCTGCTTGACAACAGAAAAATCCAAGCATGTCCTATCAGATGCAGGCATTTAGCCTCTCTGTAAACACAGCTTAACTCTGTTTCTCACCACAGAATAAAGGCCATTGCATTTAGACTTACTGTCTTTAGAAAACTGATAGGGATTTCATAACAAGAGAAAGGCAAGTCTGCTATAAAAAAATCTTTAAATATTTAAAATGCTTCCAAAGCTAAGATAGCTGCAAGGAAGATTTCTCTGTGTTCTGCTAAGTGAAGTAGAACTCTCCTGGGGTACATACTAAAATACCTCCTGGTTTACAGGGTTGGTGCAGTCAGGTTAGGGGTGTATAAGTGTTTTGATGTGCCAGACACTGAAGAAAAGACTAATATTTGAAATCTTAATAATATTTCTAGGTTACATTACCAATAAATAAATAGTGCCTAATAGTTTAATAAATAAACATCTAAACCCATGAAAAAACATAAAATGCCATGAAATGAAAGTCTAGAATGCAGAAATAGTAAACAGATTCTGTCTACATATGTTGGTGTTTGAATTACAGGGAAATGTTATTTGCACAAACCTTAACTTCACCAAAATCACTCTGGGCATGAAACAAGACAGGAACATTTATTCTCCTTCATTGTTCTTAATGAACTGCTGAAAAACAAATTTAGCAGAGGGGAGAGTTAAACTTAAGTTTTCATTTTCTGGAATGAAACTATTATGTTAACTGTTATTCCCTCCCTCTATATGCTATCACATATTTCAAAACTCTTAATAATTTCATGCAACAATGAAGCAGTAATTTGCCTACTGCTTCTCTCAGTAAAATGCTGTGTTTGAATCTTCTTTCCCTTCCACTTGCAATACAGTCTCATAAAGGCCATATTTCCAAACTGATCTAGAGAACTGCAGGTGTTTTGTGATGGCAAAAGATTTTTGTCATTTGCTTGCATGATTTAAAGACAATCTTCTCCAAAAAAGACTAAAGAAAATGCAGAACATATTCTAATATCTCAAAACATCAAAGTCTGCTTTCCGCTATTCATTGCAAATATGTCTCTGGACTTATCACACCTGTGAATACCTAGAAGGTTGTAAAACACCTCAGTCAAAAATAATAGCAGTTAGTATATAATGCCCTACACAAAAAATGGCACATATCTTAAATACTAATTCAATCAGTATTACATAAAAGTTCTTTGAAAACTGAATTACCTTCCATCTCACAGTTGAAGATAACATCCTGTCATGTCTAATCACTGGGAAAAAAACACAGATGCCACAAGCCAGTCCATACTTAATTATACTTACCTCTATAATAAAAATGGTCAAGTATTAAACTTCTTTTACAAAAAAAAAAATCTGATATTTCAAGAAAAACCCTCAAACTTCATGAATCTTCAGAAAGGTTGTGAATGTTAATTAGTAGGCCAGGAGATAGCCTTTATCTTTTAATGCATTTACCGATATTTGGGTTTTTTCCTCCCAATCCTCTGAAATTACATCTCAAAAGACAGAATACATCTGTAGAGAAGCTGTTTAAAAACCCAAACATTTGAAAATCCCCAGAAGATGCATGAAACAAAAGAGCCATAAAAGTAATGGCTCAAGTTATTGCTGCTAGTGCTTCTTATTTGCTAACATTTATTGCAATACAAAATGCTAGAGCAGCAAACGGCAATTTTCCTCTTCATACTAAAGGTATTGCTGCAAGTAGAAAGACTGTGGGTGGGACTTATTTCAGGTTTAAACACCTACAAAAGATATCTGTAACAAAGTATGGAGAGTAACCTATTGCAGTTAGTGAAACATAGCAAACAATTCAATACCTAATCGCCATGTGTCTTCAGATAGATTGGCTGAATTACTTGCTAGACTTCATCGACCTCATGGGAAACTTAAACTCCTTATGGCCAGCGTATTCTAGCACTGCATCTCACACTTGGTGCATTTGATTGAAAACCAAAACAAAACAAATTGATATTAAACCACAATCAGTGCTAGAAATATAACCATTATGGTATATCCATCCATCCATCCATCCATCTATCTATCTGTCTATCTATCTATCTCTCTGATGGTTATGACTATGATTATGCTTCATTATGGAATGACTACTAAACCCTGTAATTATACAATCAATATCTCACAGAGTACAAAGTAATTTAAAACATTGAATATATAATAGAAATACAATAACAAATACTTTGACGCTTCATCTGACTTAGAAAAGGAAAATGTCACTTATACTGAAAGATTAGATTCTCAGGAAAAGCTTTTTACCCATCACTAAAATTTTCCCTTCTACAGGACAATCTAGTAGCTTTGCAGATATCCAGCTGCTCAGAGCACATATTGTCATGAAATCTTTCCCCAGTGACTCCTCTCTGTATTCCATTCATCTTCATAAAATTCATAGCAAGTCCAAGCAGCTCAGCAGGAGTCAAATAGGAGGTGTCAGGACAGCAGCTGGGCACTCCCACACGGGCACGTCTGCTCATGACCTGCCGTGGCCAGACCCAAAGGTCCTCGGCAGGCGTCGCGCAGCGCCTCCAGAGCAGACCAAATTAATGCAACTGATGCAGAGAGGCAAACATACTTTGTTGGAGGGTGTCTGTGCTGAGTAAATGCACAAAAAAAAAAGCATCCCAGAATACGAAATCACACACAATAGTGTGTGATGGCTTTTCAGTCAAGAATTTTTTCAAGCACAAATTTGGCATCAGTTTTGATGGTATCTGGATGAGTTAGAAGATTCTCCTAAAAGCAGTACTTTTACCAGTGTAATTAATTAATAGGCAAAGCTAGTATAACAGTGAAATGCTAACCAGGATTAGGTAGGAGTCACTTCTTCACTACTGACCATTCAATTCTGTATTAATTCATAAATTGTGAGTTGTGAGTTACAAACGATTATGATAAGTACACTTCTACCAACAAAGAAAATTAACCTTAAGAAAAATGTAATTTGTTTTAATACACAGACCAATGGGATGTTCAAGAAAGTTAATAAAATTTTTATTATTTATGGCACACAAAAATCTTCCTATTTTTAAAATAATTTAGATGTTCTAAAGTTATATAACTACAAGGGTAAATAAGTTTCTTTTTCTCTTTAGCTCCTGCTTTCAGCCTCCAAAATACTTTTTGTAAAACCTTTAATCTCAATTCAGATGTGTCTTTTATATGTGCTAAAGAAAATTCTCTTGACCACACCACATCTTGTCCAATGTAGAGCAGGTCTGTGAAGAAAATGTGTGTGTGGGGTAAGTGTACTTTTAATTTAGGTTGGCTCCAAAATTCATAGGAAAAAATTCAGCTGCTCCCCAAACAATTTACATTCTCCTTTTTTTTTTTTTAATGGGTTTTGCAGGTACATATATTTCTTTTGTAAGCTTTTGTTTTCCAGCTTCTGCAGGTTTTGAGGCTTTCTTTTTGTTGTGTTCCCTCCAACAATTTGGCTTCTTTCACTAAGGCCAAATATCAGAGACTAATTACATCTTGGAGTTTCATATTTCATTTTTCACCGACTGGAAAGAGAACTATGCATTTAGCTCAGACCAGCTGCCTAATTTTTTTAAGATTTGAAATTAAATTAATCTGTGAGATGATTCCATCCTTGGATACGATGCTTTCAACTTCTCATACCACACGAGTGCAACCTACAGCCATGTCTTTGTCCTGAATACTTTTCACTGTACTGCTGAACCCACCCCTTATTTCACCACTCAGTATGCCAGGACTACATTTTGCCTGCATGCTTGTGGCACTCAGACAAGTTTCAAGAAGAAAGTGACTGGCTGAGGCTGGATCGCACTGACAAGCTCTTATCAGTTTGACTTTGTCCCCTCTTTTGTAATATCTCCTTTAGGAGACAACTGTCATCTGCATATGCATAAATTCAAAGCTCAAGGTTTTTTTGTCTCTGACCTTCTCCAGCTAAAACTGGGGTGCATCTATATGTGGCTGTGGCAGCCTTCCAGTCTTTCAGCAAAACCGCTTGTGTGGTTCATGCTATTTAAGTCACCTGTACATTTTCAGGCTTGCTCAGCTGCACTGTCCTTTATAGCAGCTACTTTTTAATATGTTGCCTCAGGTTTCATGTTAATAAATTATTACCCTTTTACTTTCCTTTACACAATTTCAAAAGATATCTTATGACAAATGTAAGCCTAAACATATTTCAAAGAATTATTCTCAGAAGAAAAAACAACAGCACAAACCACAGAACTGTATTTATATTAAAAATGCAGCAACAGGAAAATTAGCATAAGACATACTGAAGAAGAAGTGGAAATAGAATAACGCACACCAATCAATGGCACTAATGAGGCTGGCAAAATCCCAATTACACCATTTTATCTCTGGGTACAGTCTCTACTTATGACTTATAACATTGACCAGGTAGTAAAACAGATGTGTTTTGTTAATCTCAAAGAGTCAAGGTCAGAGTTATTTAGCTGAATCCTAGGAGGAAAAATTTAGCCAATACCATGACAACCATTATTTACTCCTACTGTGCCCTGCATTTAAGATTCTTACCAAAAATTTTATCATTGAACAATATTTTACATAGGTGAGATGCACAACAATTGTTTGTAACATAATAATTAAGGCTGAATTAGATATTTGAATATGATTACAGACTTTTCCTTTTATTTTTGACAATATGACCCAAAAGGCTTCACACAATATCAGGTCCTTATTGTGCCAGACAGCAAAAGGGATGCAATGAAGATAAACACTAAGCAAGACTGGACTTGAGAGAAAAGCACCATAAATCTTAAATCTTAAATCTGCAAATCAAATATCATCAGAATTATCAGTGACAGTTCTGGGGGCTGTAATACTGTGTTGTATACCATGAAAGCATTAAACTTTAGTAAATTTAATAAGCACTTAGGAGTGTACTATTTTCTGGGGTGGTTTTTTTTTACTCTACTGGCCATTAATATTATAATATAATAATAAATAAATATATTAATAAATAATAGATTAACTACTTAAATACAAAATTCTTTATGTTAAACAAAAAGTAAACATTTCCAGAACAAGTCTCTAAATCAGATAAGATTTTCAAAAAGCTTTTTTAAATGCAATTTATTTGCCTAGGAACAATTAGCTTGGCAATCACATCTGGTTTTCTATCATACTGGTTAACATTAATATGAAAGGACCAAAAAGATCTTTGATTTTCAGAACCTCCCCTTCAAAATTTCAATTAAAAAAGGTCAATTCTGTAGGTGACTGAAAAACAAGAAAGAAAGGAGCAGCAAAAGGAAAACTTCTAAAATATTTCTACCAACTTTATTTTGTAGTAGCAACCACACTATATTTAACTTACTGCTGGGCTGACTGAAACAAAACCAAAATAAATTCCTTAATTTCACACAATGAAAGATAACTTTACGAATTGTCTCAAGTATTTTGATACCTATTAAAATTTTACATGGTGTGATTTTGGCCGAGGGTCAATTAACTTAGCATGACAAACAAGGATATTTTGCTGTAAAGAAGTCATTTTCACAGACTTCTCTGGGACAAAACTCAGTTTGCAAATTTCTTGAGGGTAAATCATGAGACCGTCATCACTCGTTTTGGTCCTCTAAGCTCTCTCCATTGCTACCTTAGGCTAGGAAGTAATTTGTTTCCTTTAATTTGTCACAGCTGCACAGGCTTCCTAAAAATGATATGATGCATTTTTGGAATCAAATGAAAACGGAGAAGACAAAGTGCGGATTTAAAGTCCAGAAGCAGCATGAATTGATAGATGGTAACACCTGATTCTCAGAGATATTATTATCCTTAGCTCTTTCACTGGCAGCAGCCTACATGCTAAGTTGAATGAAATAACCTAGGGACATAATTCTGTGGTGGACCTGAAATTATTAAGTTATTGGTTGTATTTGATGATCTTTTCCAACCTTAATGATTCTATAATGATTCTATGATTCTGTGAACTGGCTGAAGACCTCCTATTAACAGAAAGTAGAAGACAGCATCAGGCCATCAAAAGCAACATCATAAACTTTCAGTGCAAATTCTACCCTCTGTTGATGTTCAGATTCCCCTAAGCACCTAAGATGCTTATTCATCTTTGAAATCAATGACCTGTTGATGGCTGAAATACTCTAGAAATTAAGCAAGTTGCAAAAGTTTCTGCCACACAAATTTATTGGAAGGTGAAGTGAAGGAACGCTGAATCTAACTCTGGGACAGTCATCTTCATCTGCTTCAGGGTCAAGAAAATGAAAGCACAGCACATGGCTTTACTGCATCCATAAAGTGGTCTTCTCTCTGCAAAAGCAACAATGCTTGCTAGCTTTTAAATTAGCCCATTATGAATATGAGGGTTTGAATGACATTACAACTTGGGAGTAACAAAGAGCATGAAACCATCGTATGAGTTAGTTCAAGTTGCAGAGCAAGCAAGAGGAGGTATCTGAGGCACAATTTGTGTGCTTTGCCTCTAAGGATACTGCCTCAGTTCTGCTAACACCAGCATTTCAGCAGCTTTCCATCCCTATCTATCCATGTCCATATCCCGTACTAGTGACAGCATGGGGACTGGGACTAAATTCTCAAATTAACATATGGTCTTAGTTAAAGTGACTAGAATGCTACCAGGTTTTCCATGCACAGAGCCCCATATTCAGGTCTACATTCTCAGGCAAAACATCTGATGACATGGAATATTTTGAAGAATGATTTAAGCCCTTCTGTTTTAAAGAACAATGTTATGAAGAAAAGAATGGGATGAGGAAAGTATTCAAAGATTCATGTTGTGATAGTTAATATAAATATGCCAAAAATAATTGGAAATCAACATTTGGCATGATAGGCACTAATGGACATCTATGGAACCAAAAAAAACTTCCTCCAAAATAATATCAGAGGAATGAGATGCAAAAACCCAGGCAATTTCAGTTTACAGCACAACAATAAATATTCTCCAGAAGTAAACTCTTATATTAACAAAAGGAAACAGTAAGAGAAAAACAAGTCACTGAATCTGCACCACCATTTTGCAAACATTAACAAATTTCTTTTACTTTTAAAAACAGAAGACAGTACTTCCAGGAATTTGATCTATGGATATAGAGTGAAAACACAAATAAAATTACTGACAAAAACAGGACCTCAGAAGGTATAGATACGTCGTTGCCATAATATTTTATTTAAAAGAATCATCAGTTGCATGTATAAAAAAGATATTGATTTTTCTTTAGGATCAGAAGATTTCTAGACTCTTTAATATTCAATGATACATTTATAATACAGAAAACAAATGTTCCTCCTATTTAGTTTAACTTTTATCCAAATCTGGCTTCTGAAATGCAGAAAGAGACGTTCCCAGCCTAAAATCAGCCTAAAAACTCATGAAATATGAAATGAAAATTCAT
>JAYDZK010000001.1:79874799-79895765 GCA_034509185.1 Euphonia xanthogaster
GCTTCTGAAATGCAGAAAGAGACGTTCCCAGCCTAAAATCAGCCTAAAAACTCATGAAATATGAAATGAAAATTCATTAAATATGTCCAGCAATGAAAAAAAAATATAGGCAGAATAAGTCGTTTATAGATTTTCATTTAATAATTAGGGGGAAAAAACTACCTTCATTCTCTATGGATCATTTATAGTTTATCTTGTGTCTGAATTTAACAACCTAGATGCATGTAAGTTTGTCTGGGTACAAGATCTCAATTCCAAGAGTTGGTACTCGTTCCATAGTCTTGCTTAAGGAAAAGGGTGGACTTAGCGGGGACAAGATGAAAAACAGAAACAAAGTTTGCATCAGAATATTTAATAATTTATAAGGAAAATATGCATTTGTCTTTTGTTCCAAAGCATCTTAAGGATTTGAGGCTAGAACACTGGTCACACTACCAAAATAAGGCCACCTCTTTCAATGGGCACTGCTCTACACTCAGTGCTTAGGCAAAAAAAAAAAAAAAAGAAAAAAATCACATCTTTTTGTCAATATAATTCTACAGAAAAAAGGCTTCTCTGGGTAACAACATTTATAAGTAGCAAAGAAGGATGGAAAAAGAAGACAGGCTACATTGAGAACAGCTCAGAAAGCTGAGGTATGAAGAGTGCATTTACATCATGCTATCTATATATGGCTCTGGATTATTCCTAGCTAAAACTGCCAGCTAGATTCCACACCCCCCCCCCCCACCATTCTTTTTACGTGTTCAGCAAATACTCACCTTCTACTGCTTGACATTGAGATCCATCATTCTGTACTTTCATGAGCTCTTTACAATCTTTGCTGATATTCACACTTCAAGCGAAATGCAATGGGCAAGAAAAGTCAGGCAATTATACAATGTTCTGGAAAGCAACCCCATGGAAGCCTGGGAATTTCCAAACTACATATTCTGTCTTGGTGCTTGAAGAACCAAAAAGAAAATTATTCAGTATTGACACAGACCTTTCGATTTTTGAGATTTATTAATTTTAACATTCCTGTAGGGATTCATTTGGACACAACAACTCAACAACAGAGTAGAAACTGACAGTTCCTTGAGAAGAAATAAATATTACCCATAATCTACAAACAAAGAAACTGAGATGCCTAGAAGACTAAGAACTCCTAAACTAAAATACCTAGAGCTTTTGTCTCTTAAAATCCATCCTTAGAAGGTAGAAATATGGTTTGATTACCAAGTGCGTCAAATTCCAAATAATCACATTGATTTCATACTATCCAACAGGGTCAAACATCTGTGCATGGGTCTGACATGACTGTCATCTGAAAAGGCCCTAGGGGAGATACCAGTTGTTCAATTTGAGTGTCATGAACTCGTCAATCAGATGAGCTGCTACAACTGCAAAAGTCTTCTCTCCAATTGGCTTGGTCCAGTGTTCAGAGTTAGGAAAGTGAACACTCTGGAAAGAATGGGCCTTTTTTTATTGAATAATGAAATGTATATATTTTTAAAATCCTCATTTCCATCTTTTTTCCATAAGTTTTTAAATCTTGCCTCATTTGTTTTAGAGGACCTTGCCAGCTCCTTTCTTTCTTACCTTATTTTTTCTTGTTTACCAAAATTTTGTTCTTTCTTGCTTCAGCAATTCCTACATAGCACTAATCGACAACATCCCAAAATAATTTCTTCTCTTAAATTTTATTGCAACTGTGTCTCTTGTCTGTCTACAACCCTGTTTCAGCTTATGATATCTTTCCATATGAAGTACCAGATGCTCATCATGGACTCAACATCGGCAGGGAACCTGGCAAAGATACAGTGGGGCTGACAGATAAGCAAGGTGTAAAAAGTATCCTCACTGATAATAAGGTCAAAAGAAAAAAAAATAAATTGGCTTTTTTTCATCAGTTTTGACTGCAAAACAGCTTAGGAAGCTTCTAATCTTTCTAATTTTAACCTAAAGAGGAAAGCTGAGGAAAAACTTGCTCAGCGGAATATCTTGCTCTATTCAAATATCAAAGATATTTTGGAAAGACTCAAAAAAAAAGAACAGTAAAAAATTCACCACAAACTGGATTCATCACTCAGTTTCTCTAGGAATTAAATTAGTACTGAACTATCATTCAAACAAGCCTTAGTATCAGAAGACAACAGCTAATAATAAAAATGACAATTTCTGAAGTGCCCTGTTATATCTGACTTCTGGCCAACACCAAGATAGTGTATCACGAAGTCAGTAGACACATAGGAACTATGGTGGAGGGTTTTTTAAACAGTTTTTGCTTTATTCAGAATTTCACAAACTTGTTATAGGGCATTTTAGAGTGAGAATGGAATATTAGAGAAATTGATGAAAAATAATGGGGAAACAAGAGCTTTTGGAAATGCCTTTCAACTAAAGCCAAGAGAAGCTTCAAAGATCAAAAAAATTGGTATTCACCATTTTAAAATTATTCACAGTAACCAAAAATAAGGCTGACACCAAGGAGTTAATGAAGGAAACCCTGTTGTTAAGGGGATGAATTTAACCTTTTATTTTAATGACTGATAAAAAGTATGTGAACACACATGGAGAAGAAAATTTCCACCCATATTTCCATGATGTATTAAATTATCTGTTGCCAAAGAAAAAAAAAGATGCTGCAAATATTGTTGATGGTCCTCTGAACATATAGTGGTTTTTCATCAGTGATCAGAAAGACAAACAGAATGATAATTGGTAAGACAGAAATGCAGAAATGTACCTGGATAGGTTTACATTGAAATCCGAAGATGTAGGATTCTATTATAAAGTAAAAAATTATATAGAAGAGAGGAAGAGGAAAGGTTTTTTTTTATTATTATTTTATTTTTCTCATGCAAGGCCTACTGTACACTTGAATATTTACAAAACATAAGCCTAAAAAGCAAATGATAAGGACTACTTTTTATTTTAACAAGTAATCCAAATATGAAACTCATTGCCACAGGATGTGAGAGAAGTCAATATGTAAACAGTATCAAGAAGTCTTTGTCCATCAAAAAGTTTTTATTTCCAGAGTTTCAATACTTCCAGAAGATTTACATTGTAGTTGCTGCTCCTTTTTCATCTTTTCTTATGCTCTAACCATTTTTAAGTTCTTTCTGTGTCTACATCTGCTCTTCTGTAATATTATGCCCTAAACTCCTAGCTGTACAGCAAGATTTGTCTCTTTCTCCCACACATGACTTGATGCTGCAAAGCTGCTCTTTGGTTACTGATCCTCTGTGTATCACACAGCCCACTACAATTCTCATCCTTCAGCTCCTGTCCTTACAAACCCCTTCCTTCTCTCAGCCTGCTAACATTAATTTATGCTTATAGTTTCCGCTCCAATTTAATTTTCTCAGATTATGTTCCCTTGTCTTTTAGTCCTTTGTTATTCTACCTGTCCTTCCAGTGACCCTTGTCACTCTTGGCTACCTGATGTATTATCTCTATTCAAATTACTGTCTTTCTGGGCTTTCTTTTCACTTACTAGCCTGGAAATCTAACTGTCCATTGATTCTGCTGCCCATACAATGCATGCTATTTAAAATGTTAATAACTACTGTGAACGTTATCAAGTAGGTCAAATTTCCAGTCCCCAGACAAATTACAGAACTAAATAGGAGCTACATCTGCAATCTCCATTTTACCACCCATGCCATAGCCCATACTTTAGATAAACTTTTATGTACAGCCTCACAGAGGATTTCCAAAATAAATATGAAAGTGATCTTCTTCTATTTGGTTTGATTTCAGGGCATAAGAGGTGGTACTACAGTTCCTGCTTGCAGGGCATTATTTCAGATTATTCGGTGATGCTATTGCAGAAGTACCTGTAGGTCTGTGGCACGTATTAAATGTTAGGAAGCAGAGCAATAGCTGGTTTATCAGTTCTCACTAACTGATAAAAACTGCTTAAATCTACCTGTAAGAGGCACATCACTTGGCAAAGAGGCAAAAAGGATCAGGAAGAAGTCACGCAGAGCAGTGAGAGTGGAGACCAGTGTGAGAAAAGAGACAGCAGAGAGAGAAATACAAGCTGCAAATCTGACTGCTGAAAGCTCTCAAAAGAGAAATCATAACTTGATTTTCCAATTTCCAGAGGCATAAATAGGCAGGTAACAGTAAAAGAAAAAATAAAGTGGAACGTTCTTAAGCATCTGAGTGTCATATTATACCAGAACCCCTACAAAAAGGAGAAAGATCAACTTTGCTTGACCATATATGCATTTAGACCTCACAATACAATGTTCCTTAATATATTGACATACTTAATAAAATTGCTCTGAATCTTGTGTGCATATACCACATTTTGAAATCTTTAATAAACACTTTGGACACTTTTTTAAATTATTGAGTGCACTTCTGGAAGTAATGTTCTTTGAAATTAGATGAAAGATTCTACAAACAATTCCACAGTTACCGGAAACAGCCATTCAAATGTTATTACCTCTAGTTTGGTGCTGAAAGCAAAGTGGTGGATTATTTTGATATACACAGCTACATGCACCAAAACATCTCTCTGTGATACTAGAAAATAGCAAAAATTTATGGAGCTGTAGGTAACAAATTAAGATAAAAGTTGTATATGCCATGAAAAATCTAGTGTTAGCTATTCCTGCCATTGCTAAAATGTAGGAATGTGAAATCACAGCAAGCAAGTTCAGTGATTCCTTGGCCAAGAAATAGCAACTGTTCTACTAAATAAAAAGGGCAAGGTCTCTAAAACTTGAAATAAAGGGCAAGCAGAGCTTGTGTCCCAAAGCAGGTGGTCTTGTTTATGCACATATTAAAAACATGTCCTGGTCAAAGTATCTTTGAAGGAAGCATGGATACTCTCTGGAAATGTGTTGGTACAGCCAACTGCTCTCTTAGGGAGTGTGTTATGAAACTCTAAGGAGAATTGTTAAGGATGAATTTGTGACAGTGCTCAAAGCCAGAGTCCTGGCTCTGCTGAGTTAACTAATGTGGTTGTAACTACAGGAATCACCATGTCTTCATTTCTGTGCTTAACCTTTCACAAATTTTCATTCTGGATGCTTCAAGGAGATCAAGCCACTTGATTAATTTTTCTTGTTGTATGCAAGTGCAGATACTCTTTTCCAAAACAAGAGGAGTAAAAATTTTACTCAGGGCATTACTTTCCCTAATTCTTCAGCCGCCTACTGGGATTGCACCACTACACCCAAGTGACGTGTTACTATCAGGACACACACACTGCCAGCTGATGCAGTGGGAGTTCAAGCTTCCTTAGGTGTCTTGTTTCTGATCTCCCCTCTTCTTCCTCTTAAACCGGTGTCTGTGCTATCTGCAAGAAGAAATGTAACACTTTGTTTCCTGCAGCTGGCTTTTCCCAGGTAAGCATCTGAGGCAAAACGCAGGTAAGAGCTCTGAAAATTGCTGCACCCTCTAAGATTCTAAAATGTGTCGGCTACACTTAGTGGTCATTGAATTCTGGCAATTAGTCAATAACTTAATTATGTCTGCCAGCGGAATTTCTAGGAGAAGTATTATTATATGAAGACCACAAATCTTTGTGAGCTGAACTTATACTGAAATTATATTGGACTAAGCACTAACAGTTTAAAATACTTCTCAGAAAAATAGGTACTGTTTTTACTAAAAGCTAGTTTTACCATTAATGTAAATTAAGGATGTTTGGTATCAACAGTTTACACAACTTGTTTCTTCATATAACTCCAAGGAAGACTGAATTTCAGCAGGCATGTAGTTTCCCACTATATTTACATGGAGACTTCAATGCACACTGGGAGATTTCTTCCTCTTTTATTAATTTCTGTTTTATTGCAAACACTTCATGTTCAGTCTTAATCCTAGCTGAAGAACTATGTCTGAATTGTCAATTAAATTTCAACCATCTTAGCCAAATTTAGCTCAGTTTTCATTATTAATTGTATAGCCTGAATTAAGAGGTATTCTTTTAACAAACTTTTAACTATCTTTTAATGAGATAAAACTCAAGTGATATCATTTGTCTACATAAGTAGTCCTTGAATGCATTTCATACTGCTTTTGCACTTTAATAGCACTTAGCACCACATTTCCTTTTTATTTGTTCTTCACTCACTCTGTAAACAGTCACTGGCCAAAACAAGAAATGTGGAAATCAGCAGCCAAGTCTCTGTAACCCCAGTAGAGCCCTCTAGCCAATTGTGCACAGAAACGGGTTTCCTTTTCCTCCTTTCTTGGAGAATCCTGAATTATCTTCTGGAGAAAAAAAGAAACAGCTTGACATGCCAAATCCTGCCTCTTCTCTCCAGGACTGCTGGGTGATTAAGAGACTCTTGAAGATGTGTCTGAGTATCCTAATCAGAAAACTTGTGTCTCCGAGACCATCAGTGAGTATCTTAATCACAAAAATCTTGAAAAGAAAGGGAAGACACCAGAAGTATTTCTGCTTCTGGAAAGACTGATCTCTGACTGGATTCAGGAGGAAAGGAGGAGAAACCTGGGATGCAGCTGTCAAGTCAAAGGGGGTGATGCTGTTTGAACACCCTGACATGTCTCCAGTTGCTGCTACAGGGAGGGGCAGCTCTCCTGCAAATCCTGCGAAATACTTTCAAGCTACACACAGGTACCTCAAGCACTCTGAAGAAGTTAAAACGGCACTAGACATGAAACAATAATGTTTAGGCTGTATAATTATTTTCACAGGGTTGAGTACCAGAGTTTGTTCCCCTGTTAGTTAAGCCTAGATAGCCAAGTCTTTTTAAAATGCTTCCTGTTGAACAAAAATAATTAATGAACTGCACTAACGTCAAGAAATAAAATTCTGACCTTATCATGATGTACCCCTAAAAGTATTTCCTCCAGTCCCATCCTCACTTAAAGTTTTTTTGTATTAAGCCAACTTTTGCCTAAAGGCAGCAAGGACTTTTAATTAAACAAACCTTAAATGTTCCCCGAAGCTAATTTGTAAATCCTATACATTGCCTGTATATATTAACAATAAATTGATAATACATACACCCTTCAAAATTGGTTATTTCTAAACTAAATTCTTCTTACTGTCATGACCTATGGTTGCTGCACACAGCACACAATATGTAGCCATTTCCCAGCAGTGACTTCAAAACAAATGTACCTTTCAGCACAAAAAAATTGGGAAATTCTGTGTGAAGAAAATTTGTCTGAAAGCAGAGGCAGAGGGACAGTATCCAAAAATCTTATGCATCTTTGTGACTCCACCAACATATTTTGTTTCGTTGAACAGGTCAAGTAGTTCTCTTTAAAAATGAGAACACTGACTGCTTGGAACTATTGGCAGATGGGGCAGGGACCAAGAAACTGCATCAAGAAAATGGTGGGGCTCACAATCTGATAATTTCTCATAACTGCTTCTGGTAGTATTTATATTGGTCTAAAGTCAGTCCAAAACTGAGACTAGAGGTTTAGAATATTCATAGGGATGCCATTTCTCACTGTTGTACACAGGCAAAAATAAGTTTAGATACATTCAGACATATTTTACAGACACAGCTTAAGGAAGACTCATATGTAAAATTCCCAAAAGGTCAACCCAAAACTGTTCAAAGGCAAATTCTTAGCTCATAAAAATAAGAAATAGATTTATATCTGCTACACATTAAATCTATCTTCAGTGTTTAACTTGCCCCGACTTGCCCAGCAGTTGAATTTTGAAGAAAATCATCAAGTTTTGTTTTGAGTTCCTGCAAATCTCACTGCATAGCTAGTTCCCCCACCTTTTCTTCCAGAGCATCCAGCTGTATACATAAATGTCCCACAGAGGCTGAGCATAACTACACCTGTCACAGTCCACTGGGCTATCAATATGCCTGACACCATTCTTTCTTTTACAGATTGCTATTTTCCCCCTTTCATTCTTGACCTCTCCTCCCTCCTCCACTAGATTCACTCAGGTTTCCTGAAAAATTCATTACAAAAATAATCTCATGTACAGCTGTATCTTTAATAGTGCAATTCTGAACTGGCACAGTACACGACAGAATTCCCAAAGTCATTTAACCTGAGCACCACCGAAGTGTATTAAGCTAAATAAAAAATGAAAAAACAGTATCAGGTTTTCCCTTTTCAACTGTAGAATAAGCCAGTCAAGCTCAAGTAAAAGGAAAACAACTTTGGCTATGCTCTCAACTTTGTATTGTTTAACAAGACCAGTGATATAATGGCAATGGAAATACTGATATTTTGAGGAAAACTTAAATTTACCATAACACACAAATGCATAGAAGGAGAGGTCCACTTAGTCATAAAAAGTCATTCCCCAAATTTGTTAGCACTACCTATATGCATTCAGATTAGTTTTTTCTTGATAGCACCGCTTTGAATACCTGCAATGACTCATAGTTTATATTTTGGAGGTAACTTATCAGTATTATTATTATTATTTATGTTACTATTTTCATTTACTTAGGGCAATACTCATGACTGCTGAATGGCTATTAGGGGGGGACCAGGTCCTGGGTTATGCTCTGTACCAGGTCTGCACATTAACACTTGTTCTTACTGCAGCAGTATTTTCAGAATACACTGGAATTAAGGTTCATTAATCAGTCTGAGAAACCTAGGAAAATTGTACATCTCTGTCTTGATATTTGTGTCTGGTTATGTGCAAAGGTTCTGGGACATCCTCCTGACATGAAACTGAATGTGCAGTCAAGAGTGGAAGGGCTACAGGACCTATGAGACATGAAATCTCTGGTAAATCATGGGCTGATCCTATGCCAGTGTAGATAATCTTCTAAAACTAACTGACTTGAATTTGTTTCTGCAGCTCTCTATGGAGTGTGTGTGGGAAGAGCATTTTGCAGTGAAAGTGAATCGCTACACTGAGGGTGAAACAGGAAACACAAGAGGGAGATCAGAGAGATTTGGGCTCTTAGCAGAGATGGGGGCTGGGTGAACTAGGCTTTCCCTTTCCTGGCAAATGTTCAAGCTGCTCTGGGCAGCTGGCTGGTGCAGAAGTTCAGCTCAGTTATGTCAGAGACTGTTGGAGCACAGATAGCCAAAAACCTACTTGGTCTTCTTCCTGGGACAAATTCATTCACTAATAACTCTGTTAATTAAGTTAAACTGCAGACGATATAAAAAGCCAAAAATTCCGTATGATTTATCACCTCTGGGAATTCTTCTGATGAAGGAACACAAGTGTGTCTTGTTTTCTTCTGTTATTCATTAGAAAGGAGGCATATAAATAACAGTGTGTTATTTTCTTGAATTTTTAATTCCTTTAGAATAGCCATGGCTTTTCCAAATGTCTCTGTTGGGAGTAGGCCTTTCACTTTCTTATTTTTCCCATTTGTGCTGGTTTTGGCTGGCATGGAGTTAATTTTCCTCACTGTAGCTGGTATGGGGCTGTGTTTTGGATTTGAGCTAGAAAAGGAGTTGACAACACAGGCATGTTTTCTCATCTCTGAGCAGTGCTGGCACAGAGTCAGGGCCTTTTCAGCTTCTCACCCCACCAGTACTCAGGCTGAGGGTGCACAAGGAGTTGGGAGGGGACACAGCCGTGACAGCTGATCCCCAAATGACCACAAAGATAGCCCATATCATATGGATTCATGCTCAGCACATAAAGCTTGGGAAAGAAGGAATATGGTGGGAAAGTGTGGAGTGATGGTGTGTGTCTGCCCAAGTCTCTTTTTCATGTGATGGAGCCTGGAATTCCTGGTGATGTCCTAACACCTGCCTGCTCATGGGAAGGGGTGAATGAATTTCTTGTTTTGCTTTGCTTGTGTCCACAGCTCTTGCTTAACCTAGTAAACTGTCTTAATCTCAATACATGGGTTCATTCACTTTTATCCTCCCAATTCTCTCCCCCATTCCACCAGGAGAAAGAGCAAGAGAATGGCTGTGTGGGACTTGGTGTTTGCTGAGGTTAAACCATGACACCATAAGTAATAACAGTAACAATAATAAAACAAATTATTTAAACATTTTCATCTTTAGAGTCTTAAGAGGTGGACTGTCGGAACTCAGGACATCCCTTTGGGAGTCCGGAGTTGCTGGGACCCTTGCCAGGGGGCTCAGAGACCCTGGCACACAGCCCAGAACACCAGTGGGTTTGATTACAAACCATGGAGCAAATTCCCAGCTTTACAAGAAGACCTAAAAGCCACAGTAGTTTAAATAGTGTGATAATAAAAATTAGCACAGGGTGTAAATGTAGGTTTTGGGATTTTTAGTATAAGGGGTTTGGGGACAAGATGGAGGGACTTGGGCGTGTCTAGCCTTTCTTCTTCTTCTTCTCTACTTCCATCTTCAGTGGTGATGGTGGCACTTTTAGATTGGTCTAGAGTAGAAATTCACTGTCTAACAAAGGTGATAGGTATTGGAAAATAATTGTAAACATGCTACACATAGTTTTTAGTATATAAAGATAACACCGCCCCGGGTGTTATCTTTATATACTAAAAGTATATAAAGTGTGCCTGGGACTGTCCTGCTGAGCAGACCTTAGCTGGGCAGGGAGAAAAAATTTTATAGATAACATACAATAAACAATTTTCAGACTGAAAACTGAAGAGTTTCTACTCATCCTTTGAAAGCATGGGCTGAAACAGAGACTTTCAACACATCTCGGGGTTGCAAGGGCCAGCGACTCCCTACAGTGGACTCTGTCACTTTATGGCACAGGCGGTTTACTATCATCAGTAAGAGGCATTAATTAAACTAATTATCCACAATCTGGTCATAAAGCACCTCTTTAGAGGAACTGCCCTGAGATGGAGAGAAGTCCCAAGGAACCAGCGGTGGCAAAACTCTAAGGCACCACTGAAAATGCTGACTTCTCTGGAGCCATTAAGGAAGAAGAAATTCATGTCTATTTGTACTTAAGAAGAAAAAGGAGTATAGCTGACTATCATTACTTACATAAAAATTCTGCCTTCCCTCTCAAGACAGTACAATTTCTCATATTTTAAATTCAATATAAGCCAGACAGTCCTACTGTGCTGCCTTAGTAGCCAGCAATAAATTTCCAGCAGCTGTTATCCCTTTGCACTAGACTGCAAGGTACATGAGGGCACCAGAAAAAAAGGAAAAACCCCTCCGACTCCCGACTGACAATCTTCTAGTATCTCAATTAATTTTTCACTGTCTTTCATTAAGCAATGAATGTCAAATTTGGATGCAACCTATCAGAGAGCAAGAGATCTGAAAGAGGAAAGTTTCCAAAGCATTAAATTTCCACAGCATGGTAACGATGTCTTACCAGAGACATGATTCTAAAACTTTTTTACTTCTTTCTCAAACACAAAAAAATTTTCCTCTTAAGAGAACACCCCACCATATTGATCATGTATTTTGGGAGTCTGCATAGATATTTTTATATGCAAAGGAAAGAAATACATTCTGTAGTAGAAAAGAGGATGTCTTTGCTCAGTGTCTGGTTAAGCAAGGGCCATGAAACAATGGAATAGAAGTATTACCAGGTTTCTAATGCTGGGATTAAAACAATAAGCCATTGTGAGTGCACATTTTTTTAATATCTATCTATTTAATAATCATAGTTATTTATCACAATTGGAATAATTAATGTTAATTTTCATTTCATTTTACCAAGAACTTCATGATGGAAGATGAAAAAACAACCAATTCTTAACCTGAAGGTGAAAAGTTATAAAAAAATTAAAAAAAGATTTCTTCTTTTTCATTTTCAGTCAGACTAAGCTTTTGTTCTGGCTGTCCTTTGGTGTTTTTGTTCTTGCTTTGTCCTTCTTTCCTGCTGTTTGAAAAGATGCCTAAAATGTTCCATTTTATGTTCTTTATTTATAAATGTAAAATTAAATTTTGTATTTATGCATTTTTCAGGAAAACCTGTTTTTCACTGCAAAGACTTTCTAGTAAAGTTCACTGAATAAATAAACAACAAGCACTCTCTAAATACCATGTTTCCCAGAAATTATGCAAGAGCTTTAAAGATGCAAGGTGCATCTACATCGTGTTTTTATAATTGGCCTTCTCTCTAAACGTTATCAAGTTTCCCAGATGAAAAACTGGTGTCAAGCCAGTAAAAGCCCCCAACTTATTATTCCACTTGAAAATTTGTCTCCCTAGAAAATATTATAGAAATTGTAACAAAGAATTTTTTTTTAGTCTTATTCCAGGAAAAATGTTCAGTGTTGGACCAAAGAGGCTAAAGATGCTGTTTCACCACTTTGTTCCAATATATCCTACAGCCATCCCTGTTTATGAGGTAGGGTTTAGAGACTGAATTCAATAATAAAGGTGTTTTACAATTGTTATAATACTACTCAAAATTTAAAATAGTGACCAATCTAGAAAACCTTCAAAATTATTGTTAATTTTTAAGTGGATGCAAAAGTCTTTCAAAAATGTTATTAAAGTTAAGGGTCATAACTTGCATAATGCTATTAGCAAGTAAAAACACAAGAAACTTCAATAAAAACTACAACTAAAAATGCAGCAGAGAAGAACAACCATCTTAATATGTAAAAAAACCCAGGCATTTTGATGTTGTATTTTAGATCAGGGGCAAAGTTATTGGCATTTGGACTTTGCATGCCTAATAATAGTGAAATTAGATAATTATCTAGCAGAGAAATAGGCAAGTTTTCAAATGTCCAGATGGTTCCACCACCCACCTCATTTAGCAATGCTTCCTTTATTCACACTGCTCTAACATGCTGCCCATTTCCTCAATTTGTACCCATTAACTGAGAAGAAAAGGGCTGAGCTCAGAAATCAACAGGCTCTGACAGGAAACCAATTCCCAGAGGCCCTCTTAGAAGAAGTAGGATTTTAACTGATGTTGCCCAGGAGACAGCTGTAGCAACAAAGTCCATATCTAAAGTAATATTAGTGAAGCAGGCAAAAGGATTTACAGTACAAAGATCCCTTAATATTCTTGGAAAGCTGCATGGAATGATCTTTAGTCCACAGGAAGTGGAGCATGGGCTCAGGATAAGAACCCTAACATAACTTATTTCCCATTCGCTACTGAATAAAATTTCCACGTGTCACTAAGTGATCCAGCTGAAAAATGCCATTTATACAGCTCGGCAGATGTAAGTGGCAAGGTCAGATTTATGGCGGAAGGCATCTTCACGGCTGTGCAAACAACTGAGAGTTCCCCTGTTCTGGAAGGTCTGAGTAGGAGTGGCAGCTTCACCACAGCTCAGATGTGTTTCAGGCAGGGGCTTGATTTGCTATGGGCTACATTTGTCAGATACACAGCCTGCTGAGAGCAGTGGCAAGCTCGGCTCTAAAGGGAGGACAGGCAGGAATACACAAAGCTCATCTGACAGCCAAAATATCAAGATATGTTACTGTCTAATTAACTTTATGTTTATGTAAATTATATATTATATATATTATGTAATATTTTGGTTGCACCAAATTTGGTTTTCTCTTATCAACCTGCTGATTCTAAAAGATATTTTAAAGCATTGTTGCTTTAACTGCCTTTAAAACTCCATTATGGCAGAATGGCAAAGAGATCACTTCATCTAATTTTTAATATGTGGAAAACAAAGAACAAATGAAATGAAAATAAAATGTTTGCTGTTTTGTTTTGCAACACTGAAAGCAGTCAGCAAATAATGAAAGCTTCATTTCAAGGTCTTTAGCAGTAACTGCCTAGGAGAGAAATGTAATTCACCTGACACTGAAGAAAGCTGAGATGCTGTGACAGCTGTATCTGTTACACAGCCTGGGAAACATATTAGTTAATTATCTGTAGGCATAATGATTCCCTGACAAAACCCAAATTAAAATGGAGTTGCTACTGAGAGTATATATTAATAAAGGTAAATTACAAACCAGACCTTTTATAATTATACTTAAATCTTTCATTTAGTCTAAGACATGGGGTGAAGGTCAAAAGAAGGCCATGAGTGTTGTGAGGCAGAAATCCACTGGGGGGAACAAAACCATCTTGCTTCAGCACTGTCAAAGATGCCACAGATTTCCAAAGAAATAGATTTTGCATTGAAATCTAGTCCCCATACAGCATCAGATAGCAAAAAATTCATTTTGCTTATAAGTGGATGTGTCAAACTATCAAATGTTTCTAATACAACATAAATAGGGGATGCTCTGGAACTGACAGCATATCAGTCAGTGCTAGGTAGCAAATGATCAAATCTTTAATAACTACAAAACTAAAATCTTAATCTAAAATCTTTAATAACAAATAATCTAAAATCTCTTAAGAAAAAAATTTACATTGGGCACCCTTTAGAGAAGAAAGATACATCACTGAAGAAAAAAAAGGAAGACTACAGAAAGATTAAAATTTAGAAGCCTAAATAGTATCAGAGGAAGTTGATCTGACCTGCAAAATACAGTCAGTGTAGAGTACTGAGCCGATGGATGTTTTCAGTTACTTCTACCTTCTGCTATAAAATTAGGAAATAAGAGATTACCAATATATATGCAATATCCTTAAACAGAAAAGGAAAACAAATGAGACAAGTCCATAGATCAAACCGCAAAAGGGAAAAAGAAAAGTGTCTGAGGCACTCTAATTTATCTGCTTATATTACCAGTTATCTGTTTATAAATAGTGGTGTATAAATACCATCATCCTTTTTGTCCTTCAGCTCTGTCTATTATCCCAGGTAAGGGAAATATGAGGACTCATAAATTCAAAGACGACAACATTTTTCTTTGGTTGACTTAATAAATGACTGCTTCTTAATAAATGACTGCTTTAAAAATATACATACTTCTTCAAGAATTACATTCTTATTCCTTCATTAAAACATATGCCTTAAAAAATGTTGCTACTTCTGAATATGAAAAAGCTTGAAAAAAGTTTTACAGTTCTCTCTCACACATTTCAGACTCAATATCTCCCAAAAATTTTCAAAATAGTCAAGAGGCAAACAAAACCCTCCCATTATTTGTAATTTTTTCATTTTAGAACAGAATGGAAGAGGGATCACAATCAAGGTTTTGGATTATTACAATTTGCAATATTTTAATTTCCCAAAGGACTGCAACATCAGATTTCATCATATTCTCTTAATTTGTTCCTTCATTTGCTGGAAATTTATTCAGGAAAGTGAAGCTTAATTTATTTATTTTTAATTTATTTATTTTCCTGACAAATAGTAGACAAGGCAATGATACAATTGCATTCCCTGACTCCTCAGTTACCAAATCCACTCCTTTGTCCTACCCAGCTATGATGGCAACTGGATTTTTCCTCTGTAAAGGGCGAAACATCAGGATGGAAGAAGGACAGAAAAAAATATTGTATGTTTGCCTTGGAAAACATTGTCTAACAGCAAAGTGTATCTATTGGAAGCCTTCGTGATCTTCTGGTGAAAAACTATAATAAACTTTAATCTCTATGATTTCCTGTATCTCCTTGACTCAGTAATATTAATATTAGAGTGGCCAGGGCTCAGCAACAAGCTGCTTTACCACAGCAAATACAAACTGTTATTGCTGTTTAGCAGCACTGTTTTACTCAAATATGCTAAGGAAATACATTCCTTTTTCCTTTTCTTTAGATTCAAAATTTGTGATCTAAAGTAAAGGAAAATGTCCTTCCATTAAAATAACTATTAATTTCATTTTAGATGATACATTCTTTGGAAAATAATCCTCTACTGGGCTGTCCAATACCATTTTCTCTCATCACTTAATTTCTCATTTTCAGCTTCTAGGCTTAGAGAAGAAGCACTTTGTTTGGTTAAAATACAGCTAATATGAGAAAATCATACGTGTATGACAGTGCAATTCATTTTTTTTACCCTTGAGGCTAATCTACACAAAACTTTTGCACCAGTTTAATTTTCCTATGAGGCGTCTACTTTTACCAAATTAAGTAAGCAAATGAACCTTCAATTTTGATTTTAACAAGCTGGTGTTGGGTTGTCTGTTACAACACAAAAAGCATTTCTTTCTATTATCAAAATAAGGTGTCCTGATATAAGCATATGTTTCTTTGTGTTGCATTAATAATTTAATTGTAGTGCTTTTTACAGTCTACAAGACATTAATTATATATACATATCTACTAGGATAACTAAAATCATTGTGCAAAGAAACCTCTAAAAAGCACAGATTTCAGGGAAATGAAGATGTGCTGCTACAAATAGAGGCAACCAGGCATAGGTAAATAAGAATTTGTTATGTAATGGAATAACTATAGGTCATTTGTTTCACCTAAAAGAAGTTAAAACAAAAACCAGAACACAACAAAAACTAAGCCAAACCAAAACAAAAAGCTGTGTTTAAAAACATGGTATAGAAGGGGGTTTCTGAGTCTGTATCTACCTCACACAGATTTCCTGGGGTATTGTCTGGAGGTCAATCCTGAGTTTCTCAGAGAGAAACGTCCTCACAAGTGTGTCTCTTCCCAAGTGTTTGTTCCTCCAGAAAGGACTGCAGTGTTCTTTCAGAGGTATCTGGCTCTAAAATGCGCTGTAGCCTACTCCAGTACATAAACACAGATTGCCTCAAAAGGTTATAAAGGCTTGGAAATAATGTATGTGTGTGTGTGTCTGACTCCTGGCATTCTTGTGCATATTGCTTGAAAACAAAAAGAGTTTTCTATAATATACACAACTAATAGCATCTATCCATTTACCAGTTCATACATTCAAGCACACTTTCATTTATTCATGACTAAATCAATAACCACGTTTCCCACTTCCACCCAAGCTGAAGAGCTCTTTGTTCACAACTTGAAGGAGAAATTCAAGGACAACAGGTTAATGCAGTTAGAAGGGAGGACAGAGAAGGGCTGATCTAGCTAATGCTGTGCTGCACTGAAAAGTATTAGAGTGATTTCTGAGTAAATCACTGACAGTAAAAAACGATATGGCTATATATCCACAACAAGTCAAGGAAAAGCTGTTCCATTTTTTTTTTTCTTGCTTCACTTTCTCTTAAAGAACAAAAGTGGCTAAAACACAACAATTTACCTTTACATATAAACGGTTTTCTGCCTTTGGTGCTCATGAAAACTGCCATTCTTAGGCTTTTCATAGTTGAGAAGCTTCACTGTAGAGGAATTGAGTAAGCACAGAAATTAGTTTTATTAAAATGCAGGTAATTATAACAGGGAGTTACAGAGAAGAGTGGATTGAGATTTAGACAACAATGAAGTATGGTCTTCACTTTTAAAACACATTTTCTTTATGTTATCTTATTTATTTCTAAATATTTCCCCCAATGCAACAGAAATATTTAATATATTATTAACATGTACACAGTCTAAAGCACACACTTCAGTATAACACTCGAGATTCTTACAGCTCAGTTGGGGTTGCTCTTAATGAATGTCCAGCTAACACACCTGGTCAAGGTACTGCACAACCTCTTTAAACTGAAACCTCTGTGAATACATTCCATATAAAGGGCACTGCCCTGCTAAACCTTCATGGAATCTGCTATGTTTTCTTTCTTAGGTGAAAAAAATTAGACCACGTTTAAGAATCAATGCTATAATAAAAGGAAATCCTTTTTTTCCTTGCAAAATTTGAAGCTATCACAAATAAGAAAAAAAAAAACATTTCTGAGCAAACATCACAACATACATCATGAGGAAATTTTGGAAGTATAAGTAGATTCAGTGTTCAGGACCACACGTTTAGGAATGCATCCTGTACTAAGGCAAAATGAAGGACCTAGCTGTTAGCTTCATTTAGCAGTACAGTACAATCCTGAATACAAATTAAATTCATAAACTTGCTGAAAACTTGACAAGAAATTTGTTTTCTGCCAGCAAATTGTTATATTTGAGTAGAGGGTTGCAGCAGAGGGAGAACTGGCTAGTTGCTGTGCCAGTCAATACATACTTTGCACTAACAATCAAAGAAGCTTTAAGTAGCAGGACATTCATGATGAAGATGATGAGTGTATTTCTTCAATGATGGAGAAGGTCTCAGACCTTAACAAAGAAACCTAGGAGAGACCATACACATAGAGAATGCCTGGCAAACCTGGTAATGTCCTGATTAGGAGGACTGTGCCCTTGCTCAGGGAACTGCAAATCCAAACAGCTTAGGGATTTTAGAAAGTGGTCTTTCACAGCAGTGAAAATGCACACTTCTTATTCCCTGACTGGGGAAAAAAGCTCCTTCTCAAACAGACAGAAAAAAACCCACAGAACTCAGAAAATTTCTAGCAATTTTTTCTCCTGTTCCTTTATTAGACAAACTACAAAACAGAAGACCCTGGAGGCTTGTCTGGGCTCATTTTCCATCAGTTCACTAAGCCTGATCTGGTGTGAACACAAAGAGCTCCTGGGCTGCTCAGCTTTGCCTAGCCTGTCATTGTTAGCCATCTCTTGACAAGCACTCTATTTGAGGTTTGTGGCATGTAGGCTGTTAAGAACAATTCATGTTAAATCAGACCATCACATTAAATGCAAGACTCCCACAAAAAAGACTTGACAACAAAAGCTGGCCTCATGGAAACCACAGCAAGTTCTTGCATGCAATTTCTGTGTTAACATTTCATTAGGGTGGGGGCTGATGGCAATGGCATGAATGAGAGAAACCAAGGAGCAAAACACAGCCTTCAAATCAGAGCATTCCCACTTTTACTGCTATTTCAGCATCCTCAGCTCAGCTCTAAAGACTTTGAAATGCTGCTTGGCCTTAGTTCCTTTCCTGTTTGTAAGCGCTTGGGCACTCCTAGGAAAATTATTTGAAAAGCTGAACTTAATATTTTCAAAATAAATACTCAAGAAGTTCTCTTTTAATTAAGAGGCACTCAGAATTTTTGCCTTTTAACAAAAGGCAGAAATTCTGAGTGCCATTTCACCTTTTATCAGTAAATATATCGGACTTCATTCAGAACATACCAAATAGATTAAAGAAAGAAGCTTTTTACAAATAAAAAGGTTGCCCAGAGAGATGGTGGATGCCTCATCTCTGGAAGCATGCAAGGTCAGGATGAATGGGGCTCTGAGCAACCTGATCTAGTTGAAGATGTAGATGACCCTGTTAATTGCAAGGGGAGGTGTCTAGATGACCTTTAAAGGTCACTTCCAAAAGGAACTATTATATGAGTCTCTGATACCACATTATATATATATATATTCAATATGAGAAAATATATATTTTATATTATGCAAAGTTACATATGAGATGTTTTAAAAATGAATGCTTTAAAAATGAATGCTTGAACTATTAAAAAGGAATTTAAAATTTTCTTATTATTTCATTATTTGTGATCTCTATATATGTGAACACTGTACAAAATGTTTTACTTCAAGAAATTCTTTAAAGCTTGAAAACTTCTGTCAGAATTTCATTGAATACTCTATTTATGACAGAAAGCGTGAAGTTTTGGAAAGAAATTACCGAGCCCTTTGGATGTCTAACCCACCTTTACAAGAAGCCTTCTCTATAAAAAACATCATTGCCAACTGTGTTTCATTAATGGATCCATGGTGGCATTCTGTGTAGAATATAATTAAACTTAAAAGGAGAATTAATCTAGAGTAGATGGGGGGGAAAAAAGAAAGAGAGACAAAAGGAATGATGCTACAAAACAACCTAGCATGGAAAAGGATGCAAAGAATTCCTTCCAGTGGTCATTATTGTGGAAGTTGCTGAGGAGTCAAACCTGCAATTTGTAAACTGCGTATTCTGGCATCTCAAATTTCTGGGGTTGTGCAGACCTAAGCACAACAGATCCATCTTATCTGTGGTCTTTAGTCAATTTAGTATAACTCACTCTTTAACCCCTCAAATTTTATAAAAAGTCTGTGAAATTACTTCTCCTAACAGTGTCACACCACTTGACCTGAGCCTTCACAGAGTTTTCTAGCAATGTTTTTATTATTTGATCTTGCACAAGGATTTACAACGAGGTTTTAATCACCTTAGTGTCTTGTGCTCACTCTTATAGTATCGGAATGATTTGCACTTATTTTTTACAACACGGGAAAGTATTTCCAAACCACAGATTTTCACCTAAAATGCTGAGCCAGCTACTTTTGCTGTGGTAGATTGCTCTGTGTTGCCTTAAAGTGAGATAAGTGTAGGGTCTTGGAAACCAGATCCTCAAGACTCAAAATCTTAGTTTTAGAAAAAAAGTGAGTTTTTTTCTGTCTGGAAAGGAACAGTGGGTGATCATTTTATATGCCTGCTAAATCAATCCTTACATTTCAAATTGAAAAAAAAACATTTTAGAAGTATAGAAATACTAAAAATTGCTTCAATGACTGATTTCTCATCTGCACAAGTGCTAGTATGTTTGGGGTCAGAGACTATTCTTGTTCTGATTCAACAAAATATTTATGCTAGTCGCTTCTAAAAGTCATTCTTTTTCTTTTCTGAAGGAAGTTATCTAATGCAAGATAAATGAGATTACTACAAGTGTTTTCTTCTATTTATTAGCCCGGGTTATTTATAACTAACAGAAATTAATTATATTGCTGATTTTTCATTGGCATTAGATTAGATTTCATTTTTCATTAGAAAGGAATCTAAGGTCAGTAGAATTTCTCCCAGCATCCAAAAACTGGGGTTTTTTAATAGGTTATCATTCTGTTCATCCCAACAATCAACTTTCTATCTGCAAGACTAACTTGTCAACAGGACTAATTTTAGTTTTGTTTGGGTTTTTTTTTCTTACTTCCATACTACATTAAATCCTGTCTGGGAACTTCTTATTCTTTCATTGTTTTTTATGCCACTTCAAATGTCTTTTCAAATCTTAAGATAAATAAGTTTCAAGGTTTCTTGAATTTTGATATCGCCACTGCTTCCCCAGAATTACATTACAAACAGTGCACAGGTACACTCAGTACAAAACTTCTTCAAATACAGGAAACATTTAGACATGAAAAAGTGCCTTCCTCATAGGGCTGACAGTGGCCTGAATTATCTGCATTGTTAAATGACTGCTCAACTATCATTGTCTGGTAACATAAACTGAAAATTGTATCTGGTTTACAAGAGGTATTCTATAAATATATTTTTTAAAGTATATATATATATATATATATATACAAACATACATATATATATACCTATATG
>JAYDZK010000001.1:79895771-79943281 GCA_034509185.1 Euphonia xanthogaster
ATATGCACACATACTTAAAATACAAGTACATTTTACAAATATAAGATTATATACATTTTTAAAAACATAGCTAGCCAGGTGTTTATTAGAGAAAAGTTTGCTACCTTATTCTAGGCACATTTGGCCGTTCCACTCACCCACACCATAATAATAAGGCACTAAGCAATACCTCCGTGTATTAATCAGAATCCCTAAGGTGAAAAAATAAAATGACTTTGCATTGCAATAGGGAAGGAAAAAAATGCAGCATTTCTCACCAAGATTAAAGCATGCAGGTGAATTAACAGAATGACTGTGTAATTGTGGCAAAGCAATCCATTGAGGTTAAGTCTTGTGTCCTTAATATAATATATTATAATATATTGAAATATCCTCTGATGCTGGCAGATTGGAAGACTTTTATTTTCCCTCCTTCTGGCTCATGTCCTGAACACACGTCCTCTGTCCATTTCTTCTGTACAAAATAAATTAGCAAGCTCTCTGAAGCAGGGCTGATACTTGGCACTCTGCAGCAAATAGTGTAAGCACATTCTCTTGTCCACAGCTTCAACCTTGAGAGGAACGCTGGATTTACAACTTAGCTCCTCAGCAGCATGTGGCAACTGAACACATAGATGTGAAAATGCCACAAGAGCACTGTGGTGCACTTCTACCACAGTTACTATGAGGAAAGAGGACTAATTAACATGTATATTTGTGCTCCCCCTACTTTTTTAATAATATTTTGACTTGCTTTTTTTTTCTTTCCCCTTTCTGATTCTATCTAATATGAGGAGGAAGGCACCCTGTACATCTGAGGAGCACTTTCTTTTAAGCGGACCTGACTCCTGTCAGGTCTATGTAATTCCTCATTAATAACAGTGGTGTCGTTTAAGTGTAAAAACCCAGTTTGTTCTGTATGATAGCTGTCCATTTATTCATAAGATCTCTGTTTGACTGAATGAAAAGCTGTACTTAATGATATTCCATTATGAGTCGTGTGACAGGTGCAATGCTTTTTCATGCCACTTCCTATTGACTTTGCAGCAAAATATAGATTATGCAGTATAGAAGTGAAGGCACCCAAACTTTAATTTCAGAGCAGAATTTACTGTCTGACAGATAGGTGTGGCAATTCCTCAATACCAAACAGAATAAATAATGCATCCTCAGGCTTGTCATATCATTGCAACAGATTAAATGTATTGTCAGTCTGATTTTGCCAATTACTTCCTGCATAGATTTTCCAAGTCAAACCCACACAGAAAAAATTATAAAGTATACATTTGCTTAAGTAATCCACATAATAACCACAGACACTCTAATGAGCTATGAAACCTATTTTTAGTTACCAAGCTATTGGTTTTCTCACAGGATTTTTACATGCTTTACATCCCAGTAGAAAAATTCAGGTGTTAACTGTCTGTCAGGATTTCTGTTCCTGTGGATTTCCACCTTTTTTTCTACTTTTATTTATCGACAAATCAAGGCATGAGTTATGCTACATATTTCCAGATTATCCTTTGTTGCACTTTAAATTTTAATTAAAGTTAATGATTAGCTGCACTTAACAGAAATGCAAAATAAATCCATGCCAGTGTCTAGAGTATGTATAGTATATTGTATAATGCCTATTGTCTGCATATGCACTATGATTCCGTTTAGTAATATTTAACTCAGTTTCTTAGGCATAGAGTATTTAAAGATAATAATAAAGCAAAATTCTCTCTCTTCTGGTGTGTGTGTGTGTGTGTGTGTGTGTTATGGTGTCCAAACTAGTAGATTGACAGCTGATGTTATTATCAACAGTGTACTATCAATTCTTTTCCACATAGCAAAAGGTCTTTCAAGTACATGGCAACCAAATGCACTTAATTTTTATTCTATCAGCAGTTAAAAAATATTTAAAGCCCAAAAATTGTTTATTATGTCTTTCTAAAATTGAAGGAGACTTTGAATTTAATTTTTCCATTATTTTATTCTTAATACAGAGAAAAGTGAAAAATAGTAGCAGCACAGAAAGTTTCTTCCTCCCATCTGCCAAAGTAGGTAAAAGTGAGTATTTGGATCATTTCATATAGTCCATAACCTTTTCCTATTTTCTACACTTTCTATTCATGTGTAAGGCTAATATTTTTCAACTCCAAAATTTTATACCAACGAAACAGTGTAATTTCCCATGCTTCCCTCTCTTCCCACCCCATCCATATTAATTTTGAAAAGACTGTGTGAAATTCACCCATCTGCTTCTTCTGTTTAACTTGTATGCTGCTGATTTTACATAGTGGTTGCTGATATTCATGTGAGAAACAAAGACAGAGGCTGGAATCCTGAATTTATCTATCTGCCAATGAGCTGTCTGTAAAGTCAATATTCTATAGATTGTAACAGAGAAGAGAGAAATACAGAGTATTCCAAACAGGATAACGTACTCTGTTAAAAGGGATTTTTAAAAATTTCTTGCACACAACAAATCAGAAATAAGAAAAGATCATTCAGTCTTAAATGTTTTACTTCAACAAATCATAATGAATGGATGTTTTAGTGTTTTCTGAATATTAATAAAAAAGTGGTCAAAATTATTTAACATTAGTTTGGCTTCGGATTTTTTTTTTTTTTTTTGTAATATGACAAACGTTTTTTTACATGCATAAGTGATTAGACTCTTGTAATCCAGAGGATGCAATGACACTATATGAAGACTAACTATATAATATCAAGACTAACTATAAAATATAAAACTTATAAAAATTACAAATGCCATTTGGGCTGTATAAATCAGTCTAAGTGCACACACACACACACGTTTATAAGTATAGCATGTATTTATGTGCAAGGAGTTTGTTGCTTCCTTTTTTCAGATACATTTTGATCTGGCTACCAATTTTACTTTGTAGTTCTTCAACTGGCACAACTCATACACTTATTGCACATTTTTCCTCTCTGTAACCAAATAAATCACTACATTTAAACTCTGATCTAATTCAGACTAGATTAGAACAAACAAGAACAACAAAAACATCCATTATAGTTGATCTGGGGAATCCAGCTCATTTGTTTCTATTATCAGTAACAGTGATTCATACATCCAAATAAAAAGTTATTTGTTGATAAAACAAAAATTAATAGAGTATGAGAATGTAATAGAGTTGTGTAGCTTCTCCAGTTCTGAAAGAATTTGTAGTGCTGATTTCAATACCAGAAATTTTTTTACCTGTCTAAATATTCTTCTGCTTCCTGAAGCTGAGTCTTGGCATAGCTGGGGCAGGAGTGCAGCACAGCATAAGAAAGTAAAGCAGTGATGTAAAAACAAAAAATACACTTGAGGATTGTGAGTACTTTGGTGGAGTCAAAGCTTAATTTTTACCTTTTGAAACCAAAGCAACTTCAGTTAAGGAATTCTATGTGACAGATGTGACAGTTAAGTATTTCTGACTAAAAAACAAGTTTGCACTGTGCAAACCTACTCACCATTATAGAACTTGGAATGAACATCTAATAGCTTTCTTCTCCTAGTTTAGCTATATAACAACTATATCATATTTTGTGAAACTTTTTAGTGGGTTCACCTCTGTGCCTCACTTATATTCACATCAGTTGCTATCACAGTTTTGCTCCACATCCTGAGTACACTTAATTTTCAAAAGAATTTATCTTTCATTCAATCAATATCTGAAAATAATTTCATATTTCTGTAGTTTCTGTGTTGAAGGCCGTTATCTTGAAATGTAGAATTGAATAAAAACCACTTTATGGGTGCAAATATATTCACCTGGTCCATTACTTAGAAATCACTCAGAGACTCTATTCACAATCAGGGATTTTGCAGGTTATGGAGCAATTTTCTGTCAACAGACTGACATGAAAAATGACATAATGGGATTTCACAATGACTGCCTTAAACAAATTTATTCCCTCTTTTTGGATGACAATATAGATTACCACAAGTATGACAATCTGAAGTTCCTTTTCTTTTTGTTCTATTGAATTTTCAGATTTATGTCCGAGTTAATGAAGTCCTCAAAAATACTGCTATTTTTCAATTGTTTTTGTTCTTCACAATCATCCCTTAAGAAAATATATTTCCTTTGTGTATATCTGTGAATTGTTTTTACAGCTATGCAACATTACACACAATAAGAAACTGACATCTGTGTATTTTAGCTCCTGCTTGGAACTCATTTTGCAGAAAAGAGGTCTACCCCGATCAACAACTCACATAGTAAAATATTACACTGAAATGAATTGGGAATTTAGGAAATGGTGACAGATTTACCACACCAAAATGTCAACTAGGCAGAGAAACAAGGAGTAAGAGAGAGGAAACAATTCAGATTGCCAAGGCTGCCCCCAAAACAGACTTCTCTGTAAGAGGGCTTCCCCCTTCCCTTCAGCGACGTCCCTGCAGCCTGCACGTAGCAGAGGGACCTGTTGAGGGTGTTTTAATGGCTAAGGGGACGAGGCTGACCCTGATCTGCTTGACTAGCACAACACAAAGATGCCTACAGCCAGCTCACAGGAGCAGCGGTGCAGAGCTGGTGTAACCCTGTGACCCTGGGCAGTGCCTCCCAAGGGACAGCAGCCACCAGTGCTCACTGTCCTTTCTCAGTCGGTAGCACTGTGCCCGTGGCAGACACGTGCTGAGTGGTGCAAAGACAACTGAGTTCTCAAAAGATTTTTGAGACATCCTCCCTCAGTTTTGCAGAAATAATTTCAATAAAGTCTGAAACACTCTTTATGATAACGTGACTTCTTCAATTCTTCTTTATTTTAATTTTTAAGTGAAAATAGTAGTCATGTACAAGTGTTCCCAGGTCACTACATGGGTGTCAGAGCAGAGCAGTATCTGAAGCAAAAATTACTTTAAAAAGAAGATAATGTTTTAAAAGGTATTCTATCTGTGTAACTGCTCTTTTCTTAAATAGAAGTGAAGTGAATTTATGGAATACATGACACTGATATGAATTAAATCGTACCAGAGGAATTTTTTTCCCCAGGATCTCTCACAATCAATTAAGCATTCATCTGAAAAATACCCCAAACAAAACTTCTTCATCTACCCAATACATCACAATTATTTCTCTAATTTATCTCTGATACAGAATCACAAAATCAATTAGGCTGGAAAAAAACTCTGAGATCCTCAAGTCCAGCCTTTGACTGAACAGATGAATAAAGAATCAAGAATTGGACTGTCAGCAAAAAATGTTTGGTGAAACATTCCTTCCACTTGAAGAAATACTTTTGAAATTGAAAAATATTAAAGATTTTCATGTATAATGCATTAAATAAAATTAGACTTTCCCACCTAATTAAGGACCTTACTAGAGAAGTAATTTTTAAAATTATTATAATATCAATCAGATTTTTAACTTTATTTGCAGAAATACACCATCATTTGGAAATGTGTGTTGGGAATTTACTTACCGCAAAAAATTAGCCAAGAATGGAAACTACATTATGAATTTAAAAATTATCTGAATGGCAAGTTATTATTTTTACTTAGACTGTGAAACCCTGCTCAGAATTCATCTCATCTGTCCCAATTTTTGTTTTTACTTTCCCTACTCTTTTGAACTAGAGAGAAATTGTCTTGCATTTGTTGCAATTGAATACCAAGCTTTCAGGCAACTGATGTTAATTTTGCCATTTGCAACCCATCCTCAAATACTTTCTGCTGCATCTATGAAATATAAATAGTGGTTGCAAGACTGGTCTCAGCTGCAGCCTGAAATGTGATTGTCTCTTACTCCCAGCTTGGAGGCGATGTGGGAATTGCTTGCAGCACAGCTGCTGCACTGTGGCCTGTGCCACAGACCTCCACATACCTTGAGGCAGCCCAGTATTCCACAGCTGCAGCCTGCACTGAGCTGTTTCTCCAGCCACACCACCAGGTGTGGAAGAGGAAGAACTGAACTGCAGATGAAATCTAAAGCATGGCCAAAAGGGATGTTCTTGATTTAGCCATAGGTTGAAACATCATGATTTCAGACAGTGGTTTGGGGGAAGTGCAGGATTCTCTGGACACCACCAACCACATAAGCAGACACAAGCCTGGTGAAAGATGACAGCCTTGAACCTGTCAGTGCTAGAGCTACTATAACACATGTCATTTCTATGGATAGTCAAGTAGTTAAGTCCTCACAAAGACAATGAAATTGCTGTCAGCTCAGCAGACCTTGCCTGACAGTCCTTATTGCTCTGTGGAGCCAAGCATAGCAAAATTAAATAGATGTGATGGAATTATTTCACTGAAGTTCTTTCTCACACAGTATATGTGGTGTTGATGGGTATGATAAAAAGCATGATAAAGAAGAAAAGTCTCATATAAAATATTTTTATTTACTAATTTATTTTTTTTATGCACTATAGAAAATATGGTTTACAGAGTACCAAGAATGCCCTCAATGTGAGGAGGAATTTCTAGCCGCAGTCCCTGGGATTAAACGTCACTGTATACAACACCACCACACAGCACAACTCCACCATTTAATAACACCTGGAATGTAATTCTTTAACTTCTCTGACCGTACTCTTCCTGGCAGCAGAAGTGAAAATTTAGAAGTCCAGGAGCTCATCTCAGTTCAAAGCGGATAAATGTAACTGACAAATCACCTTAAGCATAAAGTAATCCATGAGTGGGTTACTGCAAGTCCCATGTGCAAAATCCTGCTAGACATTAGAATTAAGGAAAAGAGAGGACAAGTATATACTACCTGTTTCTTAAATAACTACAGCAGATGTCCACATGATTCATGGAGATTTTTCAGGAATATAAAATCAAATCCAGCCTCCTTGAAAGTTTAGCTAGCTTATTCTAGAATTAATGCAGACTTCAAAGAAATGGCAATCAACTGGGAAATACACTGTCAGCTCTGAGGGATGTCACAACCCACGCAGAGACAGAGTTTTGGATGTGGGGAAAGCTCCTTCCAACCAAGGATGGTATATTTATCCTCTGCATCACCTCTCCCTGTGCACATACTCTATAGAAAGGAATGAAAATCATGGGAAGGAGGCAGGAGAGGAGGGTCCACTACAGTGGAAGTCAGGGCAGGATTGTGTCATCCATCTTGTTCTGCAAAAAGTAGATGTGGAGGCCTGAATTAATCACTCATCCTCCCTATACCTGCCTTTTCACTGACTCGTTGAAATTCGACCTCATGTCTTGGCATTTACTGTGACTGGATAAATTCTGCCACTAGTTTCAGAATCTTGGTTAGGAGACACAAGGAATGGAGTTTAGAGCTGTTAGGCGTCCAGTTATGCCCAGGACATGAGTCACCTTAGAAGATTTAAAGTTAACATTTGAGAGACTGGTGGGAATGAAGGGTTTCAAAAGGAAGCTCTGGGAAGATCTTTCCCATGAGGAAAGAACTGAAAATCTCACTCCTTCCTTAGTTCAAGTTTTGATAGCAAGCATTTTGTTTTGCAGAGAATAGCCTGAACATCCTAGTTTGTTTGTCTTATTAGTTCTTTTACAAAAATTAGTAAACTTATCAGAAAAGCTTTTTCAGCATAGATTTATGATAAGAAGAGTACTCAAGCTAGATATTTATGGGTTTCTTTTCTCAGATCAGCTGTCAAATTGATGAAAGAGATACAATACCTTTGCAGCACAATTGGCAGAAACTGGGCCAGCCACATTAACACAGGAGTATGGACCTGCCACTGACTAATTTGGATTTATCAGTAACTGCATTTGAAAACTACAAAATTTGGTCTACAAAATTCATATTAATCATTAGGTGTCTCGAGTAGTTTGAAAGTGTGATGAACCAGTCCACTATAACATAGGATGTTGTCATCTTATTGCAAAAGTTCCATACCTTCTTGGTGATTTCTCACGGGCAGCTCCTCACAGCACTGACTCCTTCTTCTTCACAGTACAGCCAACAAACTCCCACTCTCTCCTCAACCAGCTAACCCACTCTTTGTAGCACTCATCCTCATTGGACACAGCTGAGGCCAGTTAAGGGCAGGCCTGTTCCTAATCTTTGATGATTAGTACAGATGCAGCTCCTCAAGGATGAGACTACCTTCTGCACTATCTTCATTTTCTTACATTCTATCCCCCCACAGGATGTGGCCGTAATATGCTGTCTATAATAAATTTAAATTTAATAATTGAAGTTACACCTATGAAAAGATTCTAAAAATTGTTACTTGGCAAGATTAAAAAGTGTTTCCTAAGAGTCTTGATATAAGACTTGGCTAATAGCTGCACTTGAGAAAAACCAGCTGAAAAGTGATGTTTTTCCCATTTTGTCACTTTTACAACCAGTCTGAGTGTGATATATACAAGGTAAAAGGTGAAGTAGAATTGTGTATAGAAAGTGTGTAGGTTGATAGTGAAATACTGGGTAAGTACAAATCTAAACACTATCAGCAGAACAAAAAGTTAATGTTGATCCATCAGAGGCTGCCTATAAAGCCCACTGAACTTCAAACAGCAAAAAATAACTTTATCATCCATACTAAAAAGGAAACCTTATATCATGGTTCCAGGAACTTAAAGCAGGAATGTGAATGTCACAAGTATGAAAACATATTTAGGTATCATGGTTTACTTTTTAAAAGTGTAAGTAAGTTACTAAAACAAATGTAGTTGCTCAGTCTAAACAAAAATCATATATGAAGCCCTAGAAGAAACAGGATTTGTCCATAAACAGTTTATGCATCACTAATATTGACTTGAATGGAGTCAAACTCCAAATCCTGAAAAAATATTTTTTCTTCTTTTTTTTCAGCAACCTCTTTCTTTATGAGTTCTTTCAAGTTTGGCTGCCTCTTCTTCCCAGAAAACTCATATTAAATATATTTCAATTTTAACAGTTTTGGACTTTTTGACAATATATGATGGGAAGATGCATAGGGTTTTAAAACCGAATTACATAAAAAGAGTGGTAAGCTAAACTAGTTTCTGTAAGCAATTCATTTTTGTGATTTTAGTGCTATTTCTGGCTATGCAGTCAGTTATGCAGACTTTTTTTTTCTCCTTAGTGCAGTTTGATGACTGGAAATAACCCTGTGGGAATTGCAAGTAGAGCAGGGAACAAAGAAAAGGAGAGAATATAAATATGAAGGTATTTTCACTTCATGAGAATTAATTATGGGGCCTATGAATAAATATTTGACTAGCATTGTTAGTACAATGCAATAAGAGCTCTCTGGTGGCAAAAATTATCATTACATTGCATCTCATTTTTATTACAGACAATAATGGGGCTTTAACCAGAACATTTCTTTCTTTACATTTCACTTGAAAGTATAAAGTATAAGCAAATTCTGTTTAAAAGACTATATCTTTTAATTTTGGGTGTTTGTTTTTTTTTTTTTTACTGTTAAGAATTTTAACTTAATAGATTTGATACTAAAAATCTTCTGTATTTGCACTGGTTTCCTAAGAGAGCAGTAGTTTCTCACCCTTAATATCAATTGTGATTTTCATTACCTTTAGTGGAAACATAGAAGACATGTACTAGACTGTGTAACACAAGCAACTTCTTAACAGTATGCATGAAAATGTATGAAAAATCTCCACTCATTCCTTTCTGACAGTAGCTGAAATCACTCCAGCTTTTGCGTTGATATTTTTACAATGCAGGCAGGGTGTCAACACAAATTGCATGCACAGCGAGAAACAAATATCAAAATATCTATAATACAATTTAATAAAATGCAATGTAACTACTGTCTCAATATGTAAGTTGTGAATATATGCATTGCTACACCAGCAAATTAGCAGAGAAACAGTCTGCTTGACACAAACATTTTACTTCCTAAATTTTGCACCCCTGATGCTGTAGCTCTCCCAGAGTGATTCTCTACACAGCTGGTTAGGAAAAACAGCTACTTTCGAACACGTTGTGGGAAGATCCTACCCACACAGTTAATGCACAAAAAACTACAAATAACATCTTCTTTCAAGGCCATCACATGAAAAAGGGAGATTTCCTCAAATCTTTAGTGCTTGTTTTGTCTGTCAGTGCCCCAGGAAAGCCAAGAGCCTTGTGCCCAACCAGTCTTGTCAGTGTCCCTTCATGCGCACTCCGCATGGAGCTGCCTGCTGGGTTGGCAGCAGCTCGGCTTGGTTGACAGCTGCTTTGTGCTTTATCAGCTACAAGGTACTGTAGGTGCCCCTCACTTCGGCTATCCAAGGGGATAGCCAAGAATTTTGACGGAGCCTGGTCAGGTGTCCCCGCTCTGCTCCACCCCCCAGGCCATCCCCCTCAGCATCTGCTTTAGGTTGCAGACTGTGGGTGCAGGGAATCATTGTGGAACAGGTGTTGAGCTGCCAACCCCCTTGCATCACGTGAGTAGCAATGACGCTTCACCCTGTAATTTCTATATCACTACAACGTCTGTTAGAATGCCTGTATGACTTCCCAGTTTTCTCTCATTTAACTTCAGTTGCCTTTTCTCAAGAGCCTTGGATATAAACGCACAGTTAATGAAGAAGTTAATATAAGAAATATGAAAGCTAAGGGACACTTTTAAGGACATTAGTATATAGTAAGACTTAATGTACAATCTGTTGCCATCTTATTGCAAAAGTCCCATACCTTCTTGGTGATTTCTCATGGGCAGCTCCTCACAGCACTGACTCCTTCTTTTTCACAATACAGCCAACAAACTCTAACTCTCACCACAGCACAGCCAAAAAAACTCCAACTCCCTCCTCAACCAGCTAACCCACTCTTTTGTAGCACTTGTCTTCTTACTGGACACAGCTGTGGCCTCTTAAGGGCAGGCCTGTTCCTAATCTTTGGTGATTAGTACAGATGCAGCTCCTCAGGTGTGACATTACCTTCTGCACTATCTTTATTTTCTTACATTCTATCCCTCCACACAATCAGTGCTTTTCATCTATATTTTGTAAAGTTCTCCAATTTATGTTACATGCAAGGAATATGATTGACAATGCCACCAGCAGAATTCAGAAGAGCAGGGACCACAGTCTGAGTTTGTCAGTCCATTCCAAACTTTTCATGTCATTTGAAACTGTCCACCACCTAGGAACTGAGCAAGACCTAGAGAAGAGGGAGGGTTTTCTGCATTAGATCTGTGCATTTAGCAGGCAATGTCTCATAGGATGGCTCTTCCAAGTGCAGAACTATATATATATATATATATATTAAAAATTACAAAGACTTCTTCTGAGCATCTTTCCTCTCACCCCTTTTGGCACTATTTTGTGGTAATAGGTGGTAAATCTGTTTAAAAAGTACTAGGGAAAATAGGGAAATGACATTGAAATGTCTGAATTGTACTGACGTCCCATCAGTGTAATAAACCAGCTGAAACTTATTGAGACATGAGCTGTAAAAATGCAAACAGGTTGAACAGCTCTGCACACCAATGGCAGCACATTTGTGTCGAGAATAGAAAGCTTATATATGCTTAAATATGCCAAATTACTTGCAAAGTGCTCAATGTTGAAACCCTGTCATGCACGCTCCTGAGGAGATGCAAAACCTCAACAGATGTAGGCTCTGAGTGCCTACTTGTAATTAAGAATTTCCTTCCAAAATACAGGTTTTGCATCCTAGAAGGCACAGCAGTGTTAGTATGTGCAGTTAGAACCTTCATTAACATTTATACAATACTGTCAGTTACCTTGCTATATCCAGATTTACTTTTTTTCCCTTATCCAAAAAAATCCAAATATAATCAGAGAGATCAATAATTCTCCCATAAATGTAACTGCAGAAGAGTTCAGACTTTGCCAAATGCAAGCCAACTCTATCCTGTCTTGTTGCAACTCTTTAGCTCATCCATTCACACATCTCCCAAGATTTCTCTGCCTTTTGTTATCTAAAAGGAAACAAAATACAAGTGTGGTAAGTAGCAACAAATATACTGCTGTCAGTGAAACATCTGCCTTGGCTGTGGGTTCAAACAAAGAATATAGCAATGAGACTGGCTGCTGTTACATAGATGGCAAAGGCATATGCTCCACACAGAGATTTCTAAATAGAAAAAAAAACAAACTTAAAAATTCAAGTTTCTCTCATAGTCTAAAATTGTTTCCATCCACTTCCTTTCTGACCTTGCTTACACATTTCATTAATTTCACAGTGGCCTCCCTAATAATGCCCTCCATTTGCCATCATCATTGTTACCATAAGCTATGTGGATACAAACATGAAAAAATGGAGACAGTCAAATATGTTAGAAATCCTGACCAAAAAATGAAACAAACACACAAATAAACAGAAACGGCTATTGTCTTACTGAGATTTATGGTCTTTGCATGAGATTAAAAATTCAAACCAAATCTTACTTTTTTCACTGCTTATTTTTTATTAGGCATGAAAATCACTTTGACAATCTAACTACTCCTCTCAATTTTAGAATAAATGAAATTGTAATTCATACATTGAAATCTATTATTTTCCATATATCAATAGTTAAAATACTTTTGTGTTACTGCTTGTGAAGTTAAAGTTCGTGAGCTGTGGAATAAACCCTGATAAAAAAAGTCTGGTTTAGGACACAAAATGTCCTTAGTCAGCATCTTTGCCTCCTTCTGAAGGGAAGAGAATTAAGTGAGACAGTAAATGTGGATGCTTTTCCTTTTGGTCGCCCCTAAACAGCATAACAGAGCTCGGTTTTAGGAAAAGCTGTAAGATTTCTCTTTGTCAGCAATTCGAGAAAAGGAACAGGAACAATGTCGATGGCATGTGATACACTACTGAGGGAAAGCAAGCTCAAAATCTGATCTCATGCAAACTTACTTTTTATAATAGCCAGCCAGCCTTTCCTGTGGCTGTTGGGGAACCCCAGTACTCCCCAAGAACCTCCACCACGGCTCTCCAAGCATTCTCTGGTCCCTGCCTCTCCAGCACACATATAGTCAGTTCTGAGAAAGCATATTTTAATGCAGAATAAAGTGTGAAAAACAACATTATTACAGAAGGTCAAAACAAGGAAATATAGCAAAAGCAAGCTCCCAGGAATGAGTGTGAAGGGCTACATATTGGATTGAAACATGCAGAGTGTTTTTCAATTAGCAGCATCCTTTGCAGCAAATTCCATTCATTCCTTAGGGAACAGATTAAAATGAAGATAAAGACCTGCCTGTTGATAACATAATTTAAACCTGGGCATATAAGGCAATTTTTGTTTTCAAAGTATTTTAAAGTGCATTTGTGACTCCCCACTGACATTTCACAGAAACTTAACATGACATTTAATTATGGTTGATTTGTTTTTCTGTGTACAATCAACAGCATAGTTCTTAGAATGTGTTTTCTTCATAAAATACGATTCACTCTTGGAATATTAATATCCAAGAAGGGAATTTTTCACCAAACATAAGGGCCCAGAACATTACTCATTAATCTAATATTTGTTCTGATAGGGAAGTCATGCAAAGCAACCAAAAGTGTACTGAGATGCACTTGTAAAGAAGAAAAATAATCATAAACATTTTTAAGAAAGAGCTTTTGAGTTCTCCTAGCTGAAACATTTAAATACCAATTTATAATGAGTTCAAGTTAGATAATGAAAACAACAGGCTCTCATTAGCAATGTGGCAAAGATTTGACATCACTCATGAGGGGAGTAATTTGCAATTATAGTACTTTTAAAAGGAAAAAAAAAGTTCACTTATCAGTAAGAAAAAGCTAGTAGAAAAAAGGGTTCCTTTTAATTGCAACTTAGTGCTGCTTTTTGGAGGAGTCCTGTGCTATTCACCAAGTTGTTGGGTTTTTCTAAAAAAACCTAAAATACTTACAAACTTGCATGAGTCTAGCATCTGTAGCTTTCAGGTAAATGATCTATCATGAGAAAAATCGCAAGAACTGGCAACAAAACAACTAAAAGTTACTGAATTTTATTAGGTACTGAATGTCACATAGAAAGTGATTACATTTTTCCTATGTGTATTTGTTGTAGTTTCAGAGAAAAAATAAATTTGATAATGTTCCTTTTACATGAAAAACTATAAGACTAATGCAGAATCATGTTAAAATATTAACACTGGGAAAAAACACCCACAGCTTCTTTCTTGAACTTACACATGAAAATATGTAGTTCTTTGAAGAGGCAGTTCTTTAGCGTGAAATCATTATTTCCCCAAAGTGAAAGTACAAATGATACTGGGAGGCAAGATTCACATCTCTGCTTTTCTAGGTGTAAAATAAGCATTAATAGGTATCACATGTGTTACAAGACTCAAAATTCATATATCATCTTTTAAAGGTTTAAGTTCTTAAATCTGAGTGTATTTTTAGTGCATTTATTATAATCCAAAATAATTATTTAGTTGCAATTTCATAGTACACATTCAAACATGGTCAACTTATTGACATTTCTTTTACAAGTAATTTATTATATATATTTATTTCCAAGATGAAGTAATTTCTTAAAGATATTAAATTCAAACAACTCTTTGGCTGATTTTACATTTCTGGTCTTTATTGGTTGAGAAGCCTCTCATTTATGTTTTCTCTTACTGTGTTTGCTGCACTGAATTATTCTCTCAAAAGCAATAACAAAAAAAAACCCCGACTAGAATTTTTGTCTCTGTGATGCTTGCACTCACTATAGGAATCTGTCAGTTCAAAACATACTCATATTTTAAAATAAAGGCACATATTTCTGCACATAAAAAGTTGTCATAAAACTGAGTTCCCAATCAGAAACTCTGAAAGTCTTCATAGTCACTGTTTGACATATGGCTGGTGTAAAAAGGATTCATGGGTTCTAGTGGTCTCCAAGAGACCTATTATGACAGCCTTATATGTGAAGAATGATGATGGATTTTGGTTTTTTCCCTTCTTCGTTTGGTATTCCTGTTTTCTAAAAGCAATACTACCTTTACTCTAGATAGGTACCTGGATATGCGTATCACCAGATCAGATGGATGTTTTTTCTTTAGGACCCTCTTCCTGGCACAAAATTTTGATAAATTTCTCTCCTGACAATAGCACTGATGCCTAAAGTAGTGTTTGGTACCCACACACAGAATGAAAGATTCCAATAAAATCCTGGATGCCCTAGTGTGCCATGACTCACAAGCAACAGCCTTTTAAGAGTCCACAGTTGTTTACATCAACCACAAAGTCTGTTGACATCACAGAAAAGAGCAATGACGTACATCACAAACAAGGATTAAAATAGAAAAGGCAGATGGACAGTGGGAGAAAGTGGCATGCAGTCTACAGCAGGTGGATAGCAAGAGCATTGTACACAGTAGCTACCAAGCTCTTATTTAACTTTCTTCCTCACACGACATGTAAGCGTAGCAATGGCTGATTTAACAGGGCATAGCTAATCTCCTCAGACTGCTTGTGGACTACTTCACAGTTTTACAGACCACAAGGAACACTGAATTCTCTTCCCCACATCATGCTGTTCAAGGGTTGCTACCTCTGTGCAGAAGTCCACACACCAGCTTCTACAGAAGCAGCCATAGGACTGCAATTTGTGTTGCAGCACTCTCAGTTATTTGAATTCCATTAATCTCTCTCTATACACTACCCAGAAAAACATATAACATTTTTATTCCCCAGTACTGTAAAACCACTCTTGTCCTGCCTGCATAGGTTAGAAACCAGCATTAACCCTCCGTAAGTTTCTGATTGTGACTCAGAAACCACAAATTATTGTACTTGCAATATATGATACTCTTGCAATGTCTTTGTGATGAATATATGCCCTTAGTGGTACCCTTTCTTTGTTGTATCCTCCTTTAATTTCTACATAAAGAAACTGTTGGCTCATGCTGATGCACTCAGAAAAGGAAGTAAAATAAAACTGTCCCAACAGATTTAATTTTATCAATTAGAGCAGCATCAACCAATTATATCAGTTACAATATACAGGCCTTCATGTATAGAGTCATCCAGGGCTGACATAAAATACATAACCAATGAATCAGCTGATTTTTCAAGACTTTTGGTGTCCAAAATGATATTTAAGTAGAATACAAAAAGTAAATTAAAAAAAACAACAACATTGCACTGGCTCCAAGTTCTGTTGGCCACTGTGTGTTAGAGGTACCTATACTGACCTGGCATCACCCTTCCTGGCATGAGGTCTTCCTCATGTTTCACCCTCCATGAAGTTTCTCTGTGTTTCATGCTTTACACAGTTTGAAAGCAAAGGCTCTGACAGACTGAAGACATTAGAAACTGTTGGCTGATTGTGCCTCCACACAGAAGGATTTCTAGTGCATACTGAAAATCACATTGAACAAGGAGTTACTGCAAAAATGCACTAAAAAACTGTCCAGTAAGGTAGACAAAAGGCCTCAGAAGTAGTGCAAAGAATGAAAGGCGGTGAAAGCTTCACCCATTCACTTCACTGCACCACCTGTGACAGTCCTTAGCATTCCTAAGGAACAACAACTTTATTAAAGATTTTGTGACAGAAGATAAATCTGGTTGAAGTTATCATGATTTAATTCCCATTTGAAATTATTTAAATCAAACAATAAATGAAAGCAAACTAGTAATCAATATGTTTGTTTTCAAAAGGGAACCGAGAGGAAGAGGGGTTACTCAGCAAAACTAAAAGAATTATAGAACACAGGACATGCTGAGATTGCCTAAAAATTCTGAAATCAAAGCTCAAAATCATTGAGGGAAGTGCATTGCATCTGAGAAGGAGGTTAACTAGGTAGTGAGGATGCACCTGAAAGAAAAGTTTATACAGATGTCGTTGGAAAGATTAACAGATCTTACTCCAGATTTCAACAAAAATAAAGTTTTGATGATAGCTCCTTGGAAAAGCTGTTTTCGTACATATCCATCACATACATCCTCTGTATTTAGCTTCATCAGTTCTCTTATTAAATTACAGTCATTTTATAAACACTGACATACAATATGCCACTGTGAAAATTATTGTATTCCCAATGGTCCTTATACATTTCATCCATTTGAGAAATGACATATTTACTGTGGCTTCCCATATAAAATATGAAATTTCAGAGAATCATTGTTGGAGGAGATAGATAATTGTTACCTAGAGGCTGAGTGAAGTGGATGTCACTTCAGGGTTCCATTTCCCACACAATAATATCCAGCGAAATGCAATTAGGGTAAAAAGTATTTTATATCTAAAAGGTCTGTTGTTTTCCTTAGGTCTTATTTTAGTAATGAGTCTGTGGTTTAGTATTGTAAAGGTTAGAATTTTCTATGTGTCTTAAATATTTTTTCTATAAAAATATATTTTGCATGTAATCATCCCATAAGTCAGATGTGACATTCTTATGGGGTATTATTCACTAAAAACTCCATCTTCAACCATTAATATTTGAAAGAGTGTTATAATTAAAGGTACAATGAGCATGTGAACACTGTCTACTTTTTACAATATTGTAAAATTAGTACTATATTTAAATATAAATTAAAAATATCCCGTGATCTAAATTTAAACTTTTTATTTAGTCTTGACTTTTTATTTCTACTTGTATTCATCAAAACTTTTTCTTTTTTTTTTCCAGTAGTTTTTAGACAGCTTGTTCATTATTAAAGAAACAAATGGGATCTATGTTCAAATCTTTAATCTTGTCTTAATATTATTTAAGAAACATAAACTTGAGTATACTCGAGTACTTTACAAGATAAATGGCACATAACTTGTAGTTTCTGGAAAGAAGAAATATTGGTAACTGCACTTTGTGGGGGGATTTATCAGAATTTATAGTGCAAGTGTCTCCAGGCAGCATGGGGCACAGCTGCTAGTTCATAAGGATTGTAAGATTAGGGGAGATGATTGCATTTTTTTTTCGCTTTCCCAGTCTGAGATGAGGTTCCTGTAGGTAGAATTAAAGTACATTTTAAATGCTGTCTAGATAGTGTCATCTCATAGGCTTCCCAAGTAGGTGAGAGCATTATTAAGAATGTCTGCAATGCTGCAGCCCCCTTCTCTGCAAGTCACCGCTCTCCCTGCATTTTCTGTGTACAACTAACATTAAAGAATTTCTTGGAAAGCAGCTCTTCTTCCTTCATACCTCATTGCTAGAGGCCTTTCATTACATTTTGAGCTTTTAGAGTTCTCTCACACATCTTGGACCTTTATTTGAATTGTAACTGCATCCAAAAGAGCCCAAGCTTTTCCTCATGTAGTCAGGTAGTTACTCAGGTACAGAAATATTCATTATCAAAGTTAGTCAGAATCTATGAACTACTTAACATATAAGATGCTGAGGGTCTTGAGTTCTTCACAAAAAAAATTTTAATTGTGACCACTACACTTAAAATCAGGCCCACAATATTCTCAGATTGTCTTATTTTTGAAAAACATCTAAGCATCAAAAAAAGCATTAGGAAAAAAAAAAAAAAAGAAAAATAGATAATCACAGAAAGCTAGGAAATTCAAAGCAAAGATGAAATTATATTGAAATTAAATTTTTTGATTAGAAAATGCAAACTCAGAAATAAGTCTTCCATGATGTGTACTTATGTCTCTGCAAGAAAATTCTCCCAATGTCATCCCACTTTAATGCCTTGCAGTTTGTGTATATGGGTGACTCTGTGCACGTGTGTTGGAACTTGAAAAATGAAACTGCTTACTCTTTAAGTCTGAGTCACAATTAGGTAAACATTTGCCCTAATGTGAATGTTAAAATCATCATTAAAGGCACTGGTCTAAGATAAGGGTTTTCTTTTAGATTTTACTTTACAGGTTTTTTTTTAAATTCTTAGGCATCCCTTTATAAAATGCCACCAGAATGAGTTTTCCAAGTATGTTATCATACTACATGTTTTTTAAGCATTCTCCTTTCCCTCACCCAAATCATGTTTGTATGACTGCTGTATTCTAGATCGTTATTAGTAATGTTCAAGACAGGATACTGAGCTAAATCATAGGAATAGCTGTCCAGATGAAAAAACAGATGCAAATGTAGGTGCAGCTTGTTTATATTTACATAGATGTGATCGATGGTGTTAGCACCCATAATATTAATGATTTACTTAGTAGAGCACACACAAATCCTAGTTGGAGCAAGACACCATCTTTATAATCACTAAGGGTAACTATTAGACCAACTGTTAAACAAACAAAACAGAAAACACAGACCTGCTTTAGGTACCTCAGCTTCTAAAAGAAGACATTTCCTCATACGTTCTGGGAAAAAATGAATACATTTTCAATACAAAATGATTGAAACATGAAATCATGGAGATCAGAGATCCAGAAGTTATAAAGTTATCTCTTTGATATTTTCCTCTCTCTCTAGGCTGAAATTGATTTTTAAATCCAAACCAAACTTAAAAACTTTAAAGAAAAAATTATACATGAGTCTACATACTTACCAGCATTCATACAGAGATTTAGAAAGCAATTGCCATTAAGAAAGAAATCTAACCCCCTTCACTGAAAGTATCTCTAACAATTTCCCAGTGGTGTTTTGGTAAAATTGTAGACAAAATAAGCCAACATCAAATTGCACACCTCAGATTTGAACAATCAAGAGGATAAATGGTTCTAGCATGAGCTTTTCTGTCTTCTCCACTAACACAGCTACCTACAGTGCCTCACAAAATTACGGAGCTCACTGAAAATTAGCATCCTGAAAAATTAACACCCAAAGAAAAAAAAATCCCCCTTCAAAGGAAGAAAAAGGACAAAGCAGTAAGAGTTTCTGAGCAAAACCATGTTTGCTTTTCAGTTCTTTAAAAACAAACAGAAAAGCTGAACTCCTCATTCAACAGATATAGTCATCAAGGTAGTATTAAAATCACAACCATAAAACAACCTCACATGAGTTTCTGAATAAAAGCCTGATAAGTAACAAGCCTAATTTAGGCTGTAGCCTGACTGATAAAATACACCTGAGATAGATTAATCATTGGGAGCTAGACTGCTCAGCTGACTGTGTTTTTAAAGTCTGAGGTGCTAACTTCATCTATCTATCAATGGAAAACCCACCCTCCACTCCAACAGCCCAATTAGGAATATTTCTTGGTTTTTTTGACTGTTTTCTTTTGGGTTTTTCCATTACACAATAATCTGTTCATCTATTAGACCTAAGAGTTTCTTTGACTTTTTAAACAGGAAAGTAATAATTTAAGGTAGGCTTTTCCCCTTTGTTTATCTTTAAGATGTTCATATGAATGAGGATATCAACATGCAATGTGCAAGATTACATTAAATATTATACAAATATTTCTGTTAGGTAAGACCATTTTTATGCCTTGGGTAAATCAATTTCCCTTCCTGTCATGTTTCCTAATATATTCTTTCAATTAGGTTATTTTCTCTCTTGCATGTATTTCCATACAGAACTTCTACATTATTTAAAGCAAAATGCACTTCGTGAAAACATTTACTTCTATCATCCATTTAATTTTTCACCACTGATGCTCAAAGCACAATCAGTGAAGTACCTGTCACAATAAACTGATATTACACCAAGGAACTAGGATGCCTCTGTTCCAATTTCATCTAGTGGCCACATCACTCTGAGCAAGCAGATTAAACTCATTTCCTCATTTCAAGATTTCTCACTGCCAGCATATACAAAATTGTGAAAAGACATAGAAAAATTTCAGGATCTATAAATTAAACATGCTAAGAAAAATGCAAGGCGTTGTTGTCATGTAATGGACTGTCTTCCAGCTGCTGTCAATTCCAAATAAAATCATGGGAGCTGAATTCTCTGCAAAGTCATTTTCCTGGACCATTAATTCTGAATTGTCATTTACAGAATAATTGCACTTTTGTTTCCCTGGGGATCTTGCTGCTATACTTTAACCTATGCTATCCTTCTTAACCCTCACATCAAAATATATACAGCTGAAATGGAAGTCATGAGCTATAGGTCATTAATGCAGAGCTAGGCCTAAGGATATCTTTAATAGTTCTGTCGAGGACATCCTTACAAGGACTGCATTTTTAGGGGAGTGGAAATATTTTGTCCAAAAGGACACAGCTGGATCTATTCTGGGAAAGGTTAGCTGGGACAGCTGAATGTCCCTGAGGAGATAATAAATTGCACTGGCCAATTTGATAGAGCTGATTCTGAACTGGAGGAAATCCAAACAGCAAAAGCCTTTTGAATGGTAAATACTTCCCCCATTAATTGCTGAAAATACAGGTAGGCTTGAGGGAGTTTCATTTTGACTACACTTGAAAATGACTCTCATGACTTTGATGAGGCTCAAGTTGAGAAGAATTTCTCTTTCTTTCCTTTAGGAAACTCCAAGGGAGGAGCAAGGCTAACAAAGTTAATGACTTGATGTCAGAAGTCAGCAGTGGAAGATCTGAAGCAGGAAGGAAGCACAGCGGCCTCCCGCTACTGTGCAGGGTAACTAGGAAGGCGCTGCATTAGCAAGAGCATCATTCCGACCACACTTTTGTCAGGCTCTGAATAGAAGGTCACCATGTCCCTCATTTTTCCCTTCCAATCAATATTTAGTCTGCTCAGCAGCTGCTAGAGCTGACTGCCTCTGAACTTCATTGCTGCAAGTTACTGAGAAACTGGCTTATTATGACAACACAGATCTCCCAGCAGGTCTGACCTGCAGCGGCTGCCCTGCCTCTTTCAATCTACTCCAAAATAGTGAGATATTCTCAGAGATGACTCCAGTGAACAGCATTTACTGTACAAACCACTGCAGAGAAAGGCTTGATCAATAGGAAGAGTAACAGGCTATGAGGGGATTTGGGGCCAAATATGTTATGTAATGGTTGGATCTTATAAGGTTAGGTAACTAATTAAAAAATGCCCCTATGACAACTCATTGGTTAAAAACATGAAATTTTACTTTGTCATCTTTTACCAAACAAAGTTCCAGTACAAATGTATTTTATGAAGGTTGTTTCAATTTTCAGAAGACCTTGGGCAAGACGCAAGGTATCTGAAATGCCAGAAACCAGACAAGTTTTTTTGAGATACGTTAGATAAACTCTCAGTAACAGAGCGATTTTAGTAAAAATTATTGTACAGACTCAGGAATTTACAGGTGCAAATGATTGATAACAGTATACACAACTTTTGGAGCCTTGGTTCTATTAGCTGGATTGTCAGAAGGTTCTAAACCCACCCCTGCAGTAGTTTCAGGAGGTACTAATACTGAGTGAGCAAGGCAAAAAAACCACTTTCCATCCTGTTTTTAGGTAGCCCACAAAAAGTTATCCTGACCAGTCTACAAGTTTTACAGTGCATCTATTAATAATTTTACATATTAAAATACTGGCATTCATTTACTTTTACTTGATTTTACAAGAAAGTGAGAATTTTCAATCGCAAATTTCAGATTGTCAGTTTAGAAACCAGATTATTGTTATAATGTAACGTAGAAGACCTTCAGCTGCTGCAAATGGACCCTCAGTGGGGCTGCATGCATTCAGTCCAGCTATTCCCTGATAATGAAATTGTTTCAGACATTAGACACTGTTGAAAAGCAATCTGATACCTTTACAGTAGCCCCATCTCTTTTACTTCAGTGTAAAACTATGGGATCTAGCTAATGCACAAAACATAACTCGTTTTAAAAAAAAGATATGAAAAACTTTAATTTTCCTATGATAATCTACTTTGGGTTCTCTTGGCTTTCAAGAGACCAACTACAAATCTGCTTGTAAATTTCCAGTGAGACAAACATGCTTTTAGATAGCATGTCTAAACACTGAAGCAAGATAGAACAACTGGTTCAGGAAGACAAAATAAGAATTGAGGCTAAATCTTTGAACAGAGCATACAATTTTAATGATAAAAATGGTTACAAAAACTTAGCAGCGATCTAAAATCCTAATAGACACTCCCCCCCCAAAAAAACCACCACCAACAAAAAACCCCCTCTATGATTTCATTTGGATTTAATTTGTTTCTTGTAAAAATTTCAAAATATTCCTAAAGAACATTTTTATACTACCTCCTTTATTTAGGAAGTAGTGGTACTCCTACTGGAACTAAACCTTTCAAGTTTTGCTTGCTATTTGTGGAGGAGTTTTGATTCACCAAGAACTGTGTTGTGACTACCTTTGCATAGATACCTCAGGGGGAGGGAAGTGATATATTAGTTAAGGCACAAATTTTGAGCTAGGCTCTATTCCAAGTTCTGTCCCAACTTCCTCTGTGACCTTGAAGAAAGCACCTAATTCCTCTGTATTTCAGTTCCATTTCTAGAAAATGAGGACAAGAAAACTGTGCTATCTCAAGAGTCCTGTGAAAAGAAATTAATTAGCAGTTGTGAAGCACTCCTGTGCTGTGGCCATGGAAATCTTCAGTCTGACAAAAATGGGGCAATGTAGTAATGGTTTTTCTGTGATCTGCCCACCTAGAGAAGAGTCAGCACTACCAGCTTTATTCTGGAGCACTTGGTACTGATAAAATCAACCACAGTCTGTTTCCATCCCCTGTTTTCCTCTGAAGGAGCAGAGCTATATAAAATAATGGATTAGAAACCACCACATTTACTGCACAAGCATATATTTTTCATTTGTCTGCACATCCAAAAAAAAGAAAAAAAGGTGAAAGAATATCACTTAGCATTCTTATTTCTCCGCTACAACAAGCTTCTCCAAAAATTGTTTCCTGGAAAATGTATTTTCTGGAACACTAAAGCCAGACAAACTAACAAGCAAAGAAAAAGAAAAAAGAGAAGAAGAAAATGGAGCATCAGATTCAGAAAATACCTAGCAGAGGAGATTCCCTTTTACAAAATATTTTAGTAGCTAACATATTCTGCAAGACATGCACAGTGATCTCTCCTATGGGAGACAGTTTTAAACCTCATGCCTATCTCACAGCTCCCATAGCTCAGTTTTCTCACTTCTCCCCATTATTTCCATTTGATGCCTTCCTACAAATTCATCACAGATTCATAAATAGTTTCAGGATGACTTAAACAGGGGGTGGGATTGGCATATTTAGTATTCATGCAAAAGTTTTAGTGATTTTGATGAGAAAGGCAAGATTTTAAAAATATATCAATAACTCTTGAGCGATACAGCCCATGCATGAACTGCTGTTATTGATATATTTATATATTGCTTATTTGTCTGACCTGCAAGTTAAGTACTCCACTTAATACTTTGGTCTGTTTTGAATTTTTAAATAGGTAGCTCTCTGTATTATGAGTATTTTCACCCGAAGAGTACTCAGTATATCTGGAGAGGCTTCATTATTCTAAAAAATTCCTGTGAGGTGTGTACTATGAATATCAATTTCCCAAATAAAACATGGGTCCTTTAATGTCTGAAAAAGCAACAGAAAATACTGAAAATCAGAAATTTTTAACCCTAGTCCACTAGGCTAAATTGGCAATTTTAGTACTGTTCTCTGGAAATGCATGCTAGATCCCTGTAAAAATAACTATTCACTCAAATTTAGTTTTAAGGGTCTGGTTTTAGGAATATTTTGAATAATTTGAAAATATACTGTTATATAATTTCAAAGTAGTTTGCTGATTATTTTTCCCCTGCCAATACTGGCTGTCAAATGCTATTGCCAAATGCCTTAGTTTCACAGAGATGAATTTATGGTTCAAGATCTCCCTGATGCTTAAAAAAAAAAGAATTCTTAAAGACTGTTTAATGCACATGTCTATAAAGGCTCAGTAAAAAAAAAAAACAAAAAAACAACAAAAAAACTGAATGACTATTGTATGTACAAATCTACAAGCATTCAACAAATGGCCCTAATTCAAAAGGTAATTTACATGCTTCCATAACTTCTGGGATGCCCATAGAACAAGAGTTTTTTCCCATGATGTGTGTGTTCAGCAGCTGGCACAACACCTGACTAATCCCACTGAGAAAGCTGCAGCAAAGATGATTGATAAGACAGGATGTAATGATGGAAGTACAGAAGTTACAGACATTGTAGACTGAAGAATGCTCAAGTGTGACTGAAGTTATTCTTCCCTGACACTTAATTAACACTCACCTGTCGTATTTTCCTTGAAAAAGAAAGATTATTGCTCTCTAAATTTTACTGCAGTAATTTCAGATACTGACAGCCTGACAGTAGATAGCCTCACTAGGAAGGCAAGTATTTAGAAGTGAGTTTTTGAAGGAAGCACAAACAGGCTGACACTCTAGATTAAACTTATTTTAAAATACATGCATAACCAGATTTGTAAAGTAAAATATGCAGGCTGCATTTTATGTAGAAATTGCCTTAGGTTTTTCTTTGGGATGCTGGAATAACCAGCGATCTCGATACTGGTGTAACTCTTGTTTAGCACATATTGGCAGGGCTTTCAGCAGCTGCTGGATAACAGACAAGGTTACAATTGTGCCAGTTCACAGTGTCACTGTAAAATCAAGCTCCTTTACCTTTTTTTTTTTCCAAGACATGCATCACTATAGATACAAAAAGAAGTCTTGAAATGGCAACTTCAAGCATATAACTTCTTTTATTTAACTGGATGTCACTTCATTTCTGAACTTGTAATGAATATATATAGGACAAATTGACTTTTTAGGGATGTAATTTCTCTTATTATAAAGAAAACAATGTCATTGTGCAAACCTATTGTTTTTTATTTTCTAACAGAATAAGTTTGCATGGAAAAAATATTTTTAATTCAGGCAAGCAAAAAAACCACAAAACAATACGAAAAGGTATCTTATAATTAAGCAAATAAGGAATTTTAATTTTATGTTTGATAGCTTAACTTTTAAATTGTAACCTGAGAGGGAGAGAGAGAAACGTTGCTTTATTGCTTGAGGACCTGACAGTCCTTGGGTTAATTTGAAGTACTGACTGTGGATTCCTGGGGAAAAGAAATGGTTTAGGCTTTTCTCTCACTTCTCCCTAATTCTGTAGTAACACAACAAGAAAAACAAATTGGGACACAGCAAGGACATACCTGTAAACAACCCTTTTCATCAGAACAGATTAGAATGCTTTTGTTTCAGTGGGATCCTAAAAAGGTTGAGTTCCCAGCCACTTGGTTGCTGAAGGATGCACTCTGGGCTTTGAAAGGTCAGATCCTTTCTATATATATTAGAACAATCAAATTATCATGCTGCTCAGATATGTGAGATTTAGATATCCATTAACACTGTAGAAACACTCAGGAGTGGTTGTCCTTCCCAAATCATGAAGCCAGATGTGCAGTGTGAGGTCTAGTTCTGCTCTGCAGATTACTCCCCATGCAAAGGTTTCCAGAACCACAACTTTTCCCCAGCCAAAGAAACTAACCAGAATTAATAAGACACCCACATAAAACACCACATGATTCCCTTCACATGTCACAAGCCCATCCACAGGTCAGCAGGCACCACAGACAGCAGGTTACCTGGCTCTGCTGCTTCTGCAGCCTTCCATCTCCCTTTGAGTCAGAGGAAGGAGGAAGCCCTGGCATTTCTGTGGGCAACATGTGAATTTCTTCTCTTGTTTTTTTGTTGTAAGGTCTGAAGCTACACAGAACTCCATATGAGTGCAGGACCTTCTTGAAAAGGGGACTTTGCAAGACATTACTGACTTCCCAAGAGGAGTTTGTTAATTGGTTGGTAGGGTTTTTCATTTTTAAGTAGAGCTTGTTTGTGGACTAGAAACCACCTGAATGTCCTAGGAAGTGGAATGTATATTTTACTGTGTCCCATTACATTTTTACAGTGGTTGCAATAATTCAGAGCTATGTATAAAAGTGAAACAACAATAGCATTTAAAATCATACATTTCACTCCACCCTACTTGCCAAGGTCAATAAAAATATCTGGTTTTCATAATTTGTTGTACAAGGTGATACAAATGGAAAGGTTGAATTCTTCACTAAATCACAGTGTCAGAAATTTAGAAAGGAAAGTCTTGGTATTATGCTTACATTGGACTTATATCTAGTTCTGATTTCAGTAAAAACTACTAGCAGGCACTATTTAGATGAAGAGGTGTTGGAGGACTGTGAGAGATCTCTAGGAAATCCACGGAGAGTAAAAAAGGTTTTGTATCTTCTGCAACAGGAAAGTAGGCAGCAACAGATGGTGCAGAATGCAAAGTTCACAGCAAAAGCTCCTCTGTTAAATTATAGATACTTATGTGGAACAGCATATACATATCTCTAGTCTTAAATCTGAAACTAAAAAGGGTAGAGTACCCATCTACTCTGGCTGCTATATATGATTGTGCTGTTGAAGACTAGATGCCTGAAATGACATAAGAAAACACCATCCTGCCTCTCCAACAAAATTTAATCTTGATTTTGAGGTAAAAAAAGTTTGTAAACATTGTTTGAAATATTCATATACTTCCAATTATTCTTTGTTTGTATGTTTGTTTAAAACAAGCCAGAAAAATATTGTCATGTAATTTAAGCTCAGACAATTTCTGTAATTTCAATAAATACATATAGATCTGAAAAACTTTATTGTAATTCTATTGTTTTAGATATTTATTTCTATATCAGCTTCCATAATGTAATCTTGCTAAAAATTATTGTGTGGTTATAATATATGATAATCTTTAAAAATATGATATAATGATACCATATATCTAAACCCAACCTAATTACACTGTCCAAATAGTGAGCAGTATGCTTAGCTAAGAAAAATAGCTTTAAATAGGCTGTGAGGCAGAGTTGAAGGCCTACTTATTTAGAAATACTTGGAAACTGTGTTTAAACAGAAAAATCAGGAGTAATACCTCACCCCAACCTCATGTGAGATCAATACAATTCAAATCAATGTTCTGACTATTCCTGAGGCTGATCTTGAAAGAATTGTCTGTAAACAAGATTGAGGCTGAACGCTTTCCCCTAAAACCATGAAGGAGGAAGCTTCAGTTTCACAACTACCTTTTTATGAGCTTTGTTCTGTGTTTTATTCTCTGTTTCATGATTAAGACATTACTTTTTACACTGCAGGCACCTAAGGTCAGGTAGCATTTGTTCCTAATTTTTAGCGGGCCGCCCCGAAGGCGCTGTATGCTAGTACAGCCACACTACCAGGTGTGAAGCTACCAGTCATTCCCAATACAGCTCATGACTGGAATATTGATGGGATATGGCTGAAATACTGGAATCTAGGCTGTAACTACTCCTCCTGCAATGTCACTGTGGAGTGTTTGTAAAGGATCCACCACCAGTGGGCCATTCTCAAACAAACAAATTTGTTAGGCAACAAACACCATCAGCTGAGAAGTACAACTGCCACACAGCAGGCAGACATATGTGTTTGTTTTCTTTGTCCTTCTGAGAATGACAGCCTCTAAATGCATTGAGGAGTTCTCATTATCTGCAACGATACATCTGAATCTACTGTGCTGTAACATGTATTCTTTTATCTATCTTTCTACTTTCTGGATTTGCACTGTTTCTCTGAATGTATTCCTCATACCTTGATCCCATGAATTTCTCCACTGAAGTCTTATACTGGAAGAAACCACTCACACTCAGATGCTTTGTAGGACTCAAACTTTAATTTTCTTTGCTTTCCATACGAGTCACGCACCTAAATGTCATTCAACTATTCCTTAAATGGCACGCATGATTTTATTTGCCATGTTCATTTTCTTTCATAATCTAAGAAACTTTTGTCAATGACTTCATCTTCAAGCTAAAAGAGTTCAAAGAGTCACTCCAGGTGTAGGTAGTGGAAGAAGATTGAAATTTCTGCCTGCTGCACTTGACTTTTTTCCTTTACTGAATGTTATCTTCACCTTGCTTCTGAAATTTGATTTAGCTACTCCTGTTCCAAATGCTTTGTGCTACTCTACTGTCAGTCTTCCAGCTGCTGATATCAATTTCACAGGTGTCTGTGCATCTATTCTCCTAAACAACATATTCATTCTTTCATACCACAAGCTACACTAGCTTTTCTGTGATTTCCAGCCATGATACATAACCCCCAGAAAGAATCCCAGTTTCAGGGGAAAAGTTCAAGTCATCAGTAAAGTCCCTTGGGCTCTAAAACTCTCACGCCCTTAGCTAGGTCTACCCACAGTGCTGGGTGTTTTTGTCAACATGTTGCCTACTTTTTTTTTTGTTGCTGCTGACAAGACACCAAATAACACTTGACATGCACATCACTGGTTCTGAAGACACAGAATGTACATCAGGCAGACCATAACAGATGACATGGCATGCACAGCAGTCAATAAGAAATCTGGCCAAGATTTTGTCAGGAACTGTCAACAAAAACAGTACACTGTAGTTTCTGCAGTCTGGTTTTATCTTTTCTTCTTTCAGATGGTGACAGTGATTCCTTTTTGACATGCTCCAATATCTCTTGGCTTTCTATATGGAGAAAGTAATCATTAAAAGGACCAGACCTTTCTGGATACTATAAGTGACCATTATCATCATTTTGCTATCATCTTTATAACATTATTTACAACTTCCGATTAAGTTCTGGGAAGATCACATTTAAATAACTGCTCCTTAATTAATACATTTTTAAAATTTCCTTTTCCAATTCTCCCCTTGTCTATACACCGTCTGTTCTACCATGATGGGCTTCTGTTTCTTTTCTTCTAGCAAGTAATTTCCTGCCTCTCATTTCATTCAAAAATGTTCACTCTCTGCTCTGGGACTGGATGACAGCTTTCTCACTTCTGCATGACAAAATACAAATGGTGTGCTGAGAAATTCTGGGAAAGCCCTTCTACCAAGAATTACATTACCATTCTTCAAAAGCAGATTTAAAACTAAATGCTTCAACTTCAGGCATTTAAGGTTATTTAAGCATTACTAAAGGGTTTTTTATGGTGTTCTCTATAAATGGCATAATGTAGTTGGGTTCAGGTTTTCTACCTTAAACCAAATGGAGAATGACAGAATTGCAGTCTTTCACTACCTGCTTGCATCACAGACAATAACAATCCACTGTAAACAACAGTATTTTACAACAAAATACCAATAACAACATTACTGAAATAGTCTCTCAAATTTGTTTTATGTGCCATCCAGTTTTAAAGTAGTGTTAAGACAGAAAACCCCAATATTCTCAACACAATCTTTTAACTGAATTCACAGTATTTAATTGATTTTGGTCAAGTGTTCCACAGGGGCAGTCATGCTAGAAAGTCTAGTATTTTCCAGTTAAAATCAATAGGAAAATGTTCACCACATTCAATGGGGAAAAGCCAAGTTTGAACAGAGTATCATCAATCCACTGCAAACAATCCAGAAAAAATGTACAGCCATTTAAACTGCAAATACCTTTTTACAAAGTGCTTTCACTAAGAGTTAGGTGATAGGTTTTACAGCTATTTGAAATAATTTTTAAGTCTAAAAACGTGATTCTTAAATATATTTTTGCCTTATTTTTACCATATGATACAGTCAAATTAATAAGCAATGCCAGTGCAATCTAGATGCTCAGCCAGCTGTCTCAGGCAGCTCACACCATGTTATTAAAGACTCTTTCTGGCACATGATTAATTATATTGCAACAGACATGTTCCCAAACTGGTTTTATTTTCTTCTTTTTTAAAGCGTGCGTTCTGCTTACTTCAAGGAAACACCAAATAAGGTGTTAATGATCATCTTTTCCCCAGATAATTACAGAATTTTCCTGAGAAATATCATGCTGCTGTTCAGGCTTTTATACAATGATTACCAGCAGATATCAAGTGTTTACACTGAATATGACACAAATTAACCTAGCAGGAAACTCATTACCGCTGTGTACTTAAATGCTTATGAATTAACATATGTACCCATCTAAATTTGAAGGTGGGGATTGTTTGGTGTTCTGAAAATGAAATGGTGTTGCTAGTTCTCATAAAAGACACAGATCCCATTCTGGGCATAAGCAACCTGTTAAAATCTAAACAGCTGTCATAAAAATCAGGTAAACCAACAGCTTTTTCCATACCATGTTTCTCCCACAGCTTCCTTTCTTCTTTCTATCTTTTCTTTCACAAGACCTATGGGCCTACTACTTCTGCTTAAAAAAATGCACTTGTTTTCCATATTCTTTGTCTTGTATTACTTTACCATAATACAAGAACTTCTTTACAGTAGTTCTGTAGTCAGATTTATCACCTTCTACTTCAAGACTGATGTAGAGACTTATAAATCTTAGAATTATTTATACATATAAAATAATTTACCACATTGAAAATAAACTTTAAAATATTCCAATCCTGTACTATAAATACTTTTGCTATCTATCTATATTTTGAAAAGTTTGATAGACAATGTACACAATTACAAAACACGAGTTTGATGCTCCACAAAACCTGGCAATGTTTTACCAGTTGGTAAGCTGATAGTATTTCAAGAATTTACTTTCTCCAGGGTTGTAATGGCTATAGTGTTCCAGGTAAAACAGTAAGTTTGAATACTACTCTGAATTTTCTACAGAATGACTAAATACTAAAAAGAGAAACAATAATATACAGAAGCATCTATCTCCATGGTTTACAAATATGTGAAAAGGGCCTTTAAGGAACATAAGAAAAATAACACAAAATAATATATTTCTTGATGATAAATCTAAAATGCTGGGATGAATAAAGCTTAAGTTCTAGTGTCTTATTAGTTATCATTATAGCCTAATCTGTGTATCAAAATTTTAAGATATATGACTAGTAAGAAACATAGTAAATGAGTATGTTAGAGCTCACTAAAATTGAAAAAGTATTAAGAATTCAGTGTTAAACTGCACTGGTCCCAGTGGTGATCCCTGAGGAACACAACTCTTCATGGTCTCCATTTGGACATGGAGGCACTTATTGCAACTCTTTGAGTGCCACCATCCAGCCAATTCCTTACATATCAACTGGTCCAGCCATCAAACCCATGTCCCCCAAATTTAGAGACAAGGCTGCTGCTCAGAACAGTATAAAATGCTTTGAACGAGTCCAAGTGGATGAAATATCCATCTACCAACACTGCTACCCTGTCATAGAAGGCTACCAAATTTGTCAGGCATGGTTTGCCTTTAGTGAAGCCATGAGTGCTGGCTTCACCTCATTTTCCATGTGCCTTAACAAAGTTTTTTCCTAGAAAAGATTGGGACAAGCAGTTTGTGTAGATTACATCTGCCACAGCCTGATTCAGAGAATGGTGTCCTCACTGTTAATGGGAGAGATGATGACATATGAGCTCATTCAAAATCAATCCAGCTTGCTGGAGGCACATGAGAGATAATTCTGAGAAATAGATTAGTGCATTGGAAAGAGTGGAAAGAAATGCAGGGGGTAACAGGGATATCAAAAGCTTCATCAGGCTCCTGCACTTTTCAGCTGGACAGCCCTCTCTTACCTAGCAGGTACCCGCTTTAAGAGTGCATGCAGTATTTGCTGAATGTGGATGCCTGCCCACACTGTGTCCTGCAGCTGAAAATAAACTGTTAGCTACCTTATACAAAAGTGAGACTGCTACAGGTGTCAGATCATGGAAAAAGAAAAGATTTTGGTTAGGAGTCTAACAGCCATGAGATCAAATAGTACATGTTATCAAAAATCTCAAACTAGCTATGTCTAAACTGTCTTATCCAGTGACATGAATATCATTTTAAATCAGTAAAAAAAAATCTGGGCTTCAGATTTTAGAATGTGGGAATGTCAACTCCAATATCCTTTAAAAACGTATTAATATATTTTCTAGTTTGGCATGTAATTAGGAGACATATTCCCAAATGTTGAAGGCATCAAGTGATTCAGTGAAGACTATGAAATAACTAGGCCTGCTTGTAGTCAAGGCACTAATTTAAATGCTTTCCTAATGATTTAAAGCTTACTTAAGGCAATACATTATACATTGCCAAGTCTACTGTAGATCACCTCAACAGAAGTGCTTTTCTTCTGCTCCAGTATGCTGTCCATAATCAAAGTTTTCCCTGTCAGTTATGTGTATTTGTTTCCTGGCACTCCTAGTCCTGATCAATAATCTCTGTGTTTATTTGGTGTACCTGTTTATCAAAAATCACTAACAGTATATCTAACAAGTAGTGTAAAAGAAAGAGCCTAACCAATGAAATAAATGTGAAACATTCTGTTGAGCATTTTATCAGCTGAATGGGTTTCATAGAATCACAGAACATGCTGAGATGGAGGACACTGATCAGAATCATTGAGTCCAACTCCTGGCTCTGCTCTGGACACCCCAACAGTCACACCATGTACCTGAGAGTGTTGTCCAAACACTTCTTGAGCTCCATCAGGATGGTGCTGTGACCACTTTCCTGGGGAGCCTGTTCCAGTGCCCAAACACCCTCTGGGTGAAAAACTTTTCTCCTGGTTTGATTTTGTTGTCTTAACTTAATGGAGGCATCAGGTAACTGGGCTTCCATCCAGTTCTAACTCACTTCTCAGTTAATCCTGCCTGGCATTCACAACATTTACATATGGATGAGAAGAACAGAGCAATCGCAAAAATCTGCAAACATGGAAAAGCTGTCATTTTTACCCCAATAGCATTTGATGCATGGTTAGAAACCTAAACCCCAAACTTCACATCACAGTTATGCAAGTATATGCTCACACTTTAACACTGAATAATATTGCAGCAGGCATACTAGACCTCTACTGGTAATACCGCCAGCATGATATAAAAATAGTCTGTAGTCCATTTTAAGATCAACTCAATATGCCAGCTATTAATTTATAAGCTCACTAGCTGAAAAAACCAAAATTAAACAGAGTTCAGCTCTCAAATCTTTCACCTTTTATTACCTTTGTGTTAATTGAATTTGCAGATTTTTCACCACACCACAAAACTTAGACACTCCAAAAACACCACTGAAAAAGCACACTTTTAAAAAAATAACCACAATAAAAGTATTTTCAAGCTTTTAGCGTTCTCATGTTGTTTCTTTTTTTTTCTTTTTTTTTTCACTTGCAGTAGATCAGGTTATTTGTGGTACTGTAATTAATGCAGAGCATATATACAATGGTTCAGGCAGAAAGACAAAGGACTTGTATGAACAAATGCTGCAACACACAAATCACCAAGTCATTACAAAAAGATAGTGGAATTTAAGGTGTCAAAGGAAAGATAGTTCTGTTAAATTAAGCTTTTTGCACATGTATTTTTAAAAGTAGTAGCACAAAAGTAAGTGTGAGCAAGAACTCTACATTTTTTCACTTGTCTGTTAATAAATAATAAGAAAAGATAATTTTTCTCTTTGCCTCTTAGAAGCAGTGGTGTCTTGACTACATTGTTTACAACTCAGTAATACTGAACTTATTTTGAAATACTGCTTTAGTTTATTTAGTTCTACCAACCTAGTAAATACCACAAACTATTTACAAAATTTATAAGGTGTGAACTCGGTAAGTCTCCAAGCTCTGTGCAGCCACTTTCTTGCTCCCTGCAGTGGGATGGAGAAGGGAATCAGTAAATAAAAGTGAGAAATCTCCTAGGATGAGATAAAGTCAGTTGAATACATAAAGCTTTACAGTGTGTTATCAACACCATCTTACTCACAAGTTCAAAACATAACACCCTACAAGCTACTATGAACATTTCATCCCAGTAAAAACCTACACAGAAATATTTGTAAAAGACTGAAATGTTTGCAAAGTGCTTAAAATTAAGCCTATGTAAGTATAGTGCCAAAGCACTGCGAATAACAAATTGCTTTCCTTAGCTTCAAGCCAATCAGCTGGCTTGGATTCCTATTTGCATATCGGTGTATATCCATTTCAAAATCATACTAGTACATAAATATTTTCTGTAATTTTTTTAATATATTGGCCCAGTGGACATTATCACATAGCAGTACATGAATCCACATGGCTGCTTCATTACCAGATCTTTTGACAAAATCATTTTTACTCTGTCTCTATGTATATATGTAAGTCCTTAATACCATGTGGATGCACATGGTTTTGAATTAACCCTGAAAATTAAAAAAAAAAAAAAAAAAACACAAAAGCAAACAAAAAACCCCACAAAAACAAACAAACAAACAAAAGCAAAAGCCAAAACAAAACCACAAAAACCTTAAAATATCAGTACCTGTATACTAGCCTGGGAAGACTTCTTGTGGACCCTTTTATTTACAGGGAAACCTTGACAGAGGAAAATTAAACAGAAAATCAAATCAACTCAAATTGAAGGCTGAAACAGTATGCCACAAGGATTTTCCAAAAGACCTCATGAAAATCTTTGCCAAAAATTAGTGCATGCTTAAGAGGGAAGAATTAACTTTGGGAGGCTAGGGGGAAAAATAATCTTTTCTTCCCTTATTCCCCAATTCAGGATAATTGACTTTCACTTATAGTGGTATATACTCATTTTCTTTCCTATTACCCAAGAGTCTAGTCTGAATAACAGTTTTCCCAGAGCTACACCATTAGGAGGCATAAAACTGTGTGTGTGTGCCTCTGTCTGTGTTCATGTCTGAACAAGGAAGCAGATATCAAAATACCGTTCTTTAGAATACCTCAGAAAATTCATTATATATCTTAGTTTTTAGTTCTAACAGAATTTTTTCATACTTTGAATGGGATGTTACTTCCCCTACTACATCAGAAAGCAGCAAACAAACAAACAAACAAAAGCTCCTAAAAATTATTTTATAAGCAATGGCATGCCTATGGGTCATGTTTTCTGTCTTTATCCTAAAGAATGTTTTTTTTAATGTTCTTCAGCAGAATACTTCCTGTAAATTCATTTTAATATTGTATCATACCTGCCTAGCTACTGAATTATTTCATATTAGCTTCAGCTTTAGTTCTCTTCTTGTTTTCTTAACAGTTCTGACATGACTCCTGCAGGCAGCTCTCACCAGCTGTATGAGAAAAAAAAAACGAGAGTGATCCTGGGGGGTGCAATCCAACCAGGGACATCAGTGAAGAATAAACAAATTTAGACCCTGATTCATAACAAATCATACCCAACACAAAAGAATAAGGAAAGAATTTTGCAAAATAATTTTATTTTCCCCTGCAGAGAATTACAGTTTTTCAAAAATCACATTTCCTTCTAAATGACTTACAACAATCTTGGCTAATAGCTACTCCTTAAAGCAAACAATGTAGAAAATGTGATTGTTGGGAAAAAGCCTTTCTCACAAAATCCCTTTGCTTTGAAAATGAGGCGCAGACCCTAAGCATAATGTGGATCTACCAGACAAGACTGAGCTTTCTCTGTGGGTTACAGAGACCAGCACAGGAGGAAGGCTGCCCTGCCCATCAGCCCCTCCAAGCACCCCAATATCAGTGAAGCCATCTGCTGCAGCCACCTCCCTGCACATCCTCTGCCTCCTACATGAGTAGGGGCTGAGCCCACTCAGGGCCTTCCCTGCTCCCTGAATTCCAGGGTGCACAGAGGCTGCTCACACAGCCCCACCTGCAGCAGGAGGGGAAAATGTGCCCTGGGTGTGCTCTCATATTTGTTGTATAGGAGGGGATGATTAATTTGATCAATAACCAGATTTTAAACTTGGGTGTTCTTGGGTGTTCTTTTCTGTTTTTCCTTTCATTAGGACTATCATTCAGTTGAGTACTTCAGAACATAATGTTTCATCTTTTTGTTAATATTTTCCCTTTTTCATTTGTATTAACATTCTACAATCTCATAATTGTTTTTGACATTTATTCTTCTATTTCTTCCCTGTGGTCTTCTTCATTTCTCTTGTCAATCATCATTTTATACACATTATGAATCACTTCAGCGTCTGCCCATTCCAAAACATTAATCATTCAAATTTTTAATAAACAAGCATTTTTAAAGGGCTATAATGTTGGCATTTTTTAATGTTGGGGTGCTTGCATAAGCTTTCCGCCAGAAACTCCAATACTACCCTCCCATAGCAATACACAGGAGTGATACAGACCTGAAGTGTGGGGGATTTCAAGGGTCTTGTGTAGGCAATGCAAAACCTGCAATGCAGAAAATTCTGCAGGAGCAGCTATCACATGGGAAAGTTATCACACAGTTGTCACATATTACATCATCTCTGAGTCTGTTCATCATACAGGAAAACAAGGAAGGTCTTACCCTATCTCTTCTTTTTCTATTTTCACTGAGCTGTGATGATGGAATCTGTATCTGGCTTACCTTTTTAGCTTACCAAATCACAACAGAATGACATCTAGTGTCTAATTAAACACTGATTTATCTCATACCTATAAAGTTGTTTGAGTTCTTAACCTGCACTTCATTGAGATCTGAGACCACATTTTCTCAGTAACAAAGTCAAATCCATCCTGCCACTAAAACATGCCGCTCTTTTTAGTATGTTTGCTTGCTTCTTTGTGTGAGGCAAGAAAGTTGCTTCTGGTTTTGCTTTTTTGGCTGGAGCACTTCTCCTATGCAGCAGAGAGAGAGCTGAGGCTCTTCAGCCTGGAGAAGATGAGGCTCCAGAGAGATCTTACAGCAGCCTTCTAGTACCTAAAAGGGGCCTGCAAGAAAGATGGAGCAGGACTTTTTACATATCTTCAAACTGAGAGAGGGCAGGTTTAGAGTAGATACAAAGAAGAATTTTTTTACTTTGAGGCACTGGAACAGTTTGCCTACAAGAACTGAAGAGGTCCTGTCCCTGGAATTGTTCAAAACCGGGGCTCTGAGCAATCTAATGAAAGGTGTCCCTGTTCATGGCAGAGGTATGGAACTAGCAGGTCTTTAAGGTCCCTTCAACTCAAACCACTCTGTGATTCTATGATTACCAGAGAACTATGGACTTGCATTTGTTCAGATTGCTACTTCTGCTTATATAAGCAGCCTGACTGCCAAATGCATATCTAAGGTAACTGATTTAATACAGAATCAGTCTGCAAGTGTTAACTCAGTGTTATTAGTCAATGGCAGATCTTTACTGATTCCAGTGATGCCAGTAATGCTATTGCTTTTATAAATTACACACACAGCCTTAGCTACCATCAATGCTGTTATCAGATACGGTGCATATCTACAAGTTCAATGTTAGCAGGTTTTCAACTCAGAGTTTTACCTGCTATTATTTATTTATTAATTTCTCTAGGACTCTGTACCTGCCAGCTATATATACACAGATATGTGATATACATGGAAGCATCCTTTTCAACTTGAGCTGTAGTGTGGCATTATTTGTACCCCTGTTTTACTTGTAGACAGTTTTGGATCTATATTTGCCATTCCTTTTGCCTTTGAGAGTGTTCCTCCGTACCTTCCAACCGCCAAATTAGTATCTTAACTTCTGGTGTCTCAAGTGGTCTTCGTCTGATGCTGTCATTTATTGATTGCATTATTTATGATGTTACTGATGCTCAGCTATAGCATTTATTCTCATTATTCTTCCCAACTGCTTTCCCCCTAATCTAGTCAATAAGAGAAGCCTTGCCTTAATTTCAGCAATATATGAACTCTGGACAGCTTGCTCCAGATGACAAATCAATTGCGCTACTCAATACCAATCACAGGGCTCTGCTCGCAGGCATTACAGCAGAAATCCTTATTGCTGTGTTGCACCCTTAGATGCTATCTGTTCAATGATGTCAGCTATCTTTCACTATTCATTACTGCACACTCTCTGTGTGAAGATTCTCAAAATTATTTTTAGAGTGACAGTGCACATAACATTTCCCATTTTTCCCACAATGTCATATCTTAGTTCATAAATTTTCCACTAAATCTGGCCAAAGCCCTGCTTTCTCCTCACAGACAAATTAATATGATTATGTAATTTATGTTCAACCACCTCACTGGCAAATCTAAGTGCAGTAATTAGTAATTAATTGTTGAATTATGACTGTTCAAACAGAACAAGTGCTAACAGTCAAATATTTAAATGTAAAAGCATTGTGTAGGGAAGAAAAGATCTTCTCAAGAAAGGATTTGAGAACCGTGCTGTATTCTCAAGAAAATTCTGCATAGCATAAAACACTGTGCAATATTTTACCTTCGTATTGGCCCAAAATTGTCCAGGAGTACACAGGAATATCACCAATAAATTAATCCTTATTAAGGAAAGAGAAATGATTGTGTTCTCATCATTCAGAATGCTCATAGGCAAACTAAAAGCACATGAGTTTATTTGATTCATAATAGCATGGAATTTTTTTTTGTGTCAGTAGATCTGAGAAGCTTTTAAAATATTCTGAAAGGTCTTAGGTGTAATCAGCAAGGATTTTGTACATCTGATTGAATATCAGAAACATGTTACCCAGTAAAATATTTGCATGGATAGTTATGAATATACTGCTTATAAAAATAGAGAATGTACCCATGTAAAAATTTATATTTCCCTCAAAAAATTTTTATATGTGTAAAAGGCTGAATTCAAGTTAGGTTTCATATAACTCTCAAGGAATTGCAGATTTGATTTTACACTGCCACATACCACAGCCCCAAGCACGCACACTTTTTTGGACAGACTTGATTTGTACTGTGCGAGACCCAGTCCTGTGGGTCCCATCTGTTTCTGGAATGAAATTACCTAATCTTAAAGCCCTTCTATGTAAGACTATGACATTACTTTCCAGAAGGTAATGATAAATAGAATTTATAAGATTTATAGGCCACCTCAGTTCAGCCTGCTAAAGAACAACACAGAGCTACCATTTTCACAGAAGATAAGCAAAGATGAGCCAGGGAGGATTCTCTTGTCAGTGAAGAGCCCATACTGATCATTAGACTAATTAAAGTCATTTTCTGTGCCTATTTACAGAGGACATAGAAAAGAGTTTCCCCCTCTGCTCTTTCTTTTCACAAACAAGTACATTTATTTTCTGCAATCACAAGCCTTTATGTTATGAAGCTTTTATTTTAGAGTGTGTGTGTCACCGTTGAGTCAGGAACAGAAAGGATAGGCAACACATACTCCATACATGTTCAGAGGCTAATAACCCAATTTATTAGAAACCCATTCCTTTTTATACACTATTCCAATAAAGGTGGATCTGATAGGTCTTTTAATCAACACCCCATCACCATCAGGCAATTAAGAAACCACCCTTTGGTAAACCATCTTGTGACAAAACAACTGTTCAAAACACCAGCTGCAAAGCCTTAAGATAAGAATTGTTTTAATTCTTTTCTCTGAGCTTCTCACAGCTTTTCCCAGAATGATGTCTGGGAAAGTTTCTCTGGCTTTCTCTCTCTGACCAGGCTGTAAAAACCATATATGTGTGTATATATGTATGCATGTACATATGCATACAAACCTCTCTTTTTCAGAGGAATGTTAAAAAGGAATATTTGCAGAAAGCATCCTCATATACAAGACAGACAGCATGGAAAAATGTAACATATACAGCTGCTTCAAGATTGTGGTAAAGAATTTGGGCTTTCTTTTCAGAGTTCTTGCATAACTCCAGAACTAATAGGAATCATAAATGCCCATCAGTTCAGGAAACATCTCTTTTATTCCACAATGGAGAGAGGTAGAGATATGCTTGGAGCTGCGTTCCAATGTTAGGAGAAGCAAATTAAAATCTTTGTTTCAGAAAAGGCCAATTATGATGTATCACCTAAGTAAGCCCCTAAGTTACCTGCCCCAGTCACTATATGGCATATTTTTCTGGAGGAATATTTTAAGATTTTATGGAATATATATTAAGGATAAAATCTTGTTAAAATGCTGAAAAAATATTGTATATACTCCAACTATGCCTTTTTGTCTTCAAGATTTCATATAAATACTCCAGTAATAAGTAAGAAAACAGAATTCATGTTCTGTAGTTAAGTGGGAAAACATACTAACACAGAGAAGACCACATTCTACCAAATATAAAACACATAAAATTTCTAGCAAATTAACAACTAACTTTAAAACCAGCTACTTCAGACATACTTAGAAAATATAAAGCCATATTTAGTAGTAGTAAAATATTGTAAGCAATTTTTAACAGATATATTTTAAATACAGAGCTACACAGTCATCCTGAAGACTGTTGTGGTGACCTATAAATATGATAGTTTCAAGTTATACTGCCTTAACCAAGCTAACATCCAAACCAGAACAGTTTCCTGGAAACTATAAAAAGTGAAATAAGTAGAGTTCTAAGTTGTTTCTATCAATACTAATTGATGTCTGCAACAAGGTTAAATTAGTTGACTCTATAGTCAATATTCTCGAAGTTGTCTGGGGTTTGAGTCTTAATAATTGTGTCTTTTTTAACAGAACAAATTAAAGTTTCAGTGCTATGCTGGAGGCTTTCCCCTTATCCCTCTACACCTTCAATGCTTTCACTAGTTAAAAAGGTTTTTTCTGAGTAGCAAGATATCTGAGGCACATATAGTTAATCTGAATTAATTTCTAGTGGAGCTACAGTTCAAATCAGTCATACCTAAAGAAATGCATTATAAATTCAGATTTCCAGATATAAATTGGAAAATTGGACGAGCCCTCTGAGTGAACTTCTCAGTTGTAGTGTACATTTATTTCACTGCAAGAAGATTTTGCTCATTGCAAATTTTAAAAAAGAAAACAAGTTAAGGAAATGTCTAAGTGCCATTTTTCTTTTAACAGTCTTATAGCTAAACCAACATTTGTAAAAATAAGGCAATTTTACAAATTACAGATGTGATTTTCAAAAATTGATTGTTTCCTGATCTGAGTTCTGTTTTCTGAGGAGCAATTATGGAAAAGTAAAAAATTAATTCTACATTTACAAACAATTGAATGAAATCAGGTAATTCTGTGTATTCCAAAAGACAGACCCTTCCAGAGCTGCATAAACATCACTAGAACAGGTTTTCTAGAAGAATGGCCCAGAAAATAAATGCAAACACAGATATATTGAATGATATTGAATAAAATGATACATCTTTTAGAAGACAGGCTACATTATAATAAATTGGCTAAAAATCAATTATTATTAATGAAAATTAGCCTCATTTTTTTAGGACAGAAATCATAATGTAGTTCTCCATGTAAGTTATTAGCTCTCTATTCACTTGGTTCTGTAGAAGAACAGCCTCAAATCTACGCAAACTTTTTCATGAAATTATCTATAAGAACTCCTGATGAAATACTAGTTAATATCTATTTCAATTTTGAAAATTATAGCAGTAAATATTAACCAGTGGCAGCAAAAACCATACTGACAAAGGAAGAGTTAAGAAGAATAATAAAACACAGGATACAAAAATCTCATTTCAGTTTTAAGCACAATAGATGATATATTCACATTGGCACCATTGTCAGTACACTAATTTTTGTGCAGGTCTAAGGCTAAATACAGTAGGCAGATAATTCTTGTTTTCAAAAATTAAATACAATGTTACAAAATTTATATTGACTCTCAGAATGGCAAAGACATATTGGCAAATCTGTAAGCTTTGATGTATAAGCAAAAAAAAAAGGGATGTGATTTTATTGCTGCTATGTGATACAGCACTACGCTTTTGGAAACGCTTCAAAATTTCCTTGAGTTCCTTGATATTTTGCCCTCAGGTGATAGAACTGAGGGGAGAAAATGGCCATAGTCCTGACATATAGTAAATTTCCTCCACTATTTTCTTAGGCCACGAAAGAAGAAATTTTTTCACAAAAGAGAAACAGTGGTTATAAACACAGTGGGAATCTTCATGAGGAAAAAAATCAAAGCAAAATAAAACAAAAACCAACAAAAACTCACTGTGAAGAAAAACTTTAATTTTTACAGCCTTGACAATAAGCCATTAACTCAGAAGACAAAACTGCAAGCAAGTCATACAAGGCCTTCATTGTCAGGGTATGAAGTGGAGCAGGGAAATATTAAATTTCAAACTGCATTCACTTGCAAATCAAGATTTGGCAGAAAATGCTTTTTTAAATAGTGGTTATCCTTAACTGTCAAAATGCTGCTTATGTGCTGTCTGGAAAAATTATCATTCGTATTCATTTGTCAGTACTTCTCTCACTCTTCACAGTCAGGCAATGTTAAAATTCATGTCAAATTTCATTTTTTGTCAATAATATTTATTACTCCTAAATACTAATATGTAGACAAACATTTCCTGTTTCTTAATGCTGCTTGCACACGTTGCTGCACCATGTTTCAAGCTAGGGCTTTATAATTTCTATGTGAAGAGTTGCATTTGGGAGAGGAACAGGGTCTCCTGTTAGGAAGAAGACAGTAGATGTCTTTTTGGTCTTTCAGTTTAGTGATTTATGTTATTTTTATGACATGCTACAACATCAAAGAAAACCATTCTACAAAAGCCTGACCATAGCATTCCAGAGAGTTTGCTTTGCATAATGTATCTCCATTAGGGCTTCCATATAAGTTGACAGTATGACAGTTAAATCTCTTCATGCATTTCTATCACTTCACATAATAAAATGTCAAGCTTCCTATGCACACTGAAGTAAAATATGTACAATATGTAACACAAAATCAAGACATGCAAAACCAGAGCCCAACAATACTCTGTAAACAGGGGAAGTTGGTATCAGACTGAAATCTAGAAATTACAGTCTCCTAGGTATAATGGTTTCATTAAAATGTTCAAACAGTGTCTTCAAAGCTAATTTTCTTTCCAAAGTACCCATGCATAGAAAGTACAGCAATAAGACATCCCCCTGCTATGCCTCTATGAATAGCAGATTAACTGCAGAACTAGAATGATGTCAATTTGTTTCAAAATATTGCAGCAAAGCTTTTGAATGGATGAGCAATTACTAACAGAGGGTGCAATTATAACCGAGTCACAGGGAATGCTTTAATATGGTTCTTCTCCCGTGTACAAGGAAAAAGGAGAAAACGTAATGAAAGAGGAATAATGAGACAGCTGGCTTTGACAGCACCTTGGCAGCTGTCACTAAGAAAGTAAGTGCATTAGTTCAGTGGCGTCCATTCTTCAAGACATCTAAAGAAGGATGAAGAAAAAGCATCTTGTCAGAGAGTAGCCAAAAGCTACCACCAACAGTGGGAGCATAAGATTTACTTGAATCAAAACAAAATTTAGTCTTTACACTAATTAACACCTAAAAGACAGTAATTTGGGCAGTTTTTACTAGGAGATCTTTGTGCATTTTTTCATTTCTTATCCCAGATCGCCAGCTTGTTTTTTGACTCTTTGGAGATGAAATAAAAATGTACTTGTGACCTATCTATTCCCCAAGTTCACTCAACAATTCACTCTTTTGTTTCTGAATGAAATTTTTACAAAGTGCTTTTTGCCATTTGTCACATTAAGGTGGCTTAACACTATTTCTGCACTTAAATAGGTCCTGCCTGGAGCCAGCTGGTCTGCCTAGGCAGGCTTGGGAGGAAGAAAATTAAGTTTAAGAAGCAATGGGCTAAATTCTCCTTTCAATTATCCATTATAACCTTATTACATACAAAATCAATGATACAATGTGGTCCCATGTTTTGCTAGCAGAATCAATATAATTGTCTTTATGGTATTCAAATGCTACAAACATGGCAAATGTTTTTATTAAAGATAGATAACTGCAACAAACCCCCAAACATAAAGAAGCTTTATCTTAACTACTGCCAAAGTTCTTTTAGTTTTTTGAACAATGTTCTTAAATTACCGAAAGCTGCAAGAAACAAAACACTGAGATAGAACTGTGCTATGCCCAGTTCTGGTCTTCTCAGTACAAGAAGAGTACAACAAAGGGTCACTCAGATAACTGAAGGACTGGAGCACCTCTTCTATGAGGTGTAGCTGAGACACCTGGGACTGTTTGGTCAGAAGAGAAGGTGATGTCACTGTATAAATTCCTGGAGTAAAGGTACGAAGGGGACGGAGTCAGGCCCTTTTGGGTGGTGCACAACCAGAAACAATGGGCTCAAACTGAAAGAATCGAGCGTCCCTTTGAACACTAGGAAAGGGCTTTTTGACTGTGATATTGACTGATCACAGGCTGTCCAGGGAGGTTGTGGTATTCCCATCCTTGAATATGTCCAAAAGTCATCTGGACATGTTCCTGGGCAACCAAATCTAGACTGCCCTGCTCAAGAAGAGGTGCTGGTGCAGGTGACCTGACAACATCCCTTCCAACCATGACCATGCTGTGATTTGGTGATTCACTGAAATAGTCACATACTTGCTATAAAACCTTGTGGGAAAAGAAAAAGTATGAACAAAGGTACACAACAGCACAAGCTGTTTCTTCAGCACATTACTTCTACACCTACTAAGTAATATATTGTCTTCAGAGAGCTGCTGTCTAAATAACTCACTCAGGAGAAAGAAGGTATTAGCATACCTAATCTGGTAGTATACTTTAGATTTGAAGGGTCTTCTTGTAGGTTTGTGGGGGTTTTTAACAAGCTTGCAGTGGTCTACAAACATGAAATAAATCCATTAAAATGTATTCCATCTTTATTTATTATTTTTTCCCTAAGGTACAGATAATTTAATCAGAATTGTTGATCAGTATCACTGCTCATAAAAGTGCTAATCCCTGTCCACTCAACTATAATAAACCACAATCATCAGGTTTCAGAGCTCCAACATAGCATTCAGCTGTTCTTTGTCTTGTAAAAAATGTCAAATAGACCTTTACCATCCAAATATTGGATATCAAAGTTTGTTTGGGCAGAAGCTACAGCATCAGGTGCACAGTGCTATTGGTATATATGTACATAATGGAAATTGGCCTCTTTATTACCATCTGCAAGTATGCCTTTTGACTTTCTTACATGTAAACGTTTCTGGGCTCTTTATTACTACTTGGTATTGGTACTAGTACTATCTGTGTAAACAAGCAGTATTATTTACTATTAAACCTTTAGTTCTTAATACTATAATGATATCTAGGAGTACAAGAGATACAGACCGTGACTATTGTGCTACAGGTTCTAGAACTGTAGGACTAAAATAGGGTCACTCTCCTAAAAAGCTTTAAAAAGTCTTCCTGTTTCTTTCTGCTTTTGTGTTGCTGTTCACATGTACTTTTCACTTCATACAATAAGAAATATATTCTCAAAGTGTGCATAACAACTGAGGAAATCTAGAGGCAGAATTAAAGCACAAAGACATTTTCTTTCATATCTCATCAGCAACCACTTACATTTCCCCATTGTTATAGTACATACATCCCAGAGCAATCCAAACGGGAAATTAGGTCTTCTGGCTTCCTCCACCATTTTTCAGAAGAGTCTGTGCATGAGAAGATAGCCTACTTCCTAGACTATATTAACACATGATAATTATATTTTCAAAGCAAAAAGGAGCACATGTCCTTTGTAGTCTTTGATGGAAACTTTAAATTGCACTCATTGCTTTATAGCAAGTATCTGACTCTAATGAAAAATAAAGTTATAATGCTGAATAATTGTCCACTGCCTTCCAACTTCAAAGTGTTTTGTAAATATGACCTAATTCATCAAAATTTTCAGTACTCAAGGGGATTGGGTACACAACAAACAGAGACAGGAAAAGCAAGGCAGACAGGGCTAATGGTCAAAATCTGTAATTTTTGCCCAACCACGTCCTTGCTCAGGATTTTCCTTAAAGAACAAATGAATCTAAGAAAGTAGGTAAAATTTTTCTAAATTGAAGAATTGTAGCTAAATGTGCAGTGCAACTGTCATTGTTTTGTTTGGTGTTTGGCAATAATGTGTTCAGAAATCTCCATAACTCTGCACAAAACCTTAGGATAAGGACAATGTGCCAGGTCCTCAGAATCTGCATGTAGCAGATATGAATTCCTCCCTCCACATCATGAAGCAAGTAAGCTTCTTACAGACTTCTACTACCATTTTTGGCTTGCTTATGTCTTCCTATGAGGAGGTTTGATTAGCTGGATCAAATTGTATATGGCCTCCTTATGGAACCCATTCAAATTTTCCCCCAAAATCTTCCTATCCTTCAAACACAGAACACTTTTCTCTTGCAATCACTGCAGCCTGCAAACACAAGACTACAGCGGATCTGTGGCTTTGAATCCAAGCACATACATCTTAAGGAAATAATATTATTCCTGAAGGTATAACTACACCACAGAGGAAGTATAATTTCCATTATTTGTTCATCTCCATCTATAACTTTATATGATCGCTGAAGATATGAATGAAAATATCAAATGTTTCAATAGATGAAATGTGAAGTCAACAATGAATCATATTTGGTGTCAGCAGTATCTTTTAGTTCTTTTTCTAAACTATAGTCAATGCATAATAACAAATTCATGGTTTAAGCTATTTTAATTGTGGAAGGATTTAACAAACTAATATGGAGAGATGTTTTATAATGTTCCATATAAATGTTAAGATATCTATACATATACACAATACAAATACTTACATACATAAAATATAAAAATACTGAATCACTATGAAACAAACCATTAGGGAAAGAAATGTTGATGATATTGATATCTATACATATACAGAACTGTTCAGATGAAGCATCTACTTGTCCTTAGACAGTTATGTAACTACTTGGAAAACATTAGGTAGGCTTTCAGAATTGTTAGGATTATTAAGATAATGTTAAAAAATAAGAAAAACTCTGCACAGTTTACATTTAAAACAGCCAAGAGACATCTTATTTGAAGACAGAATCTTGTTGATGTGCTTTTGATGCTTTTTTATCCTAGTATTCCTTTTAGTTATAGCTACCACTGAAAGAAGGAAGGAAGGAAGGAAGGAGAGGAAGGAAGAAAGAAAGCAAAAACGCAAGCAAAGCAAGGAAGTGAGAAAAGCAGAAAACCAAGGAAGAAAGTAAAAAAGCAAGTGGAAGCAAACGAGAAAGAAAAAGAGAGAGAAAGAAGAAAAACAAAAGAAAGAGAAAGAGAAAGAGAAAGAGAAAGAGAAAGAGAAAGAGAAAGAGAAAGAGAAAGAGAAAGAGAAAGAGAAA
>JAYDZK010000001.1:79943361-79965585 GCA_034509185.1 Euphonia xanthogaster
AAGAAAGAAAGAAAGAAAGAAAGAAAGAAAGAAAGAAAGAAAGAAAGAAAGAAAGAAAGAAAGAAAGAAAGAAAGAATTATTCATCTCTTTTCAATGCTAAATGCTGAATGTCTTTATAACAGTTGGAGATAATGTAGCGTCACCTAACTCAGAGGAATTATCCCACAGTTTGCCAGGAGTAGCTAAACCAATAAATAGCTGGAAATATGAAGGAAAATGAATGGGAAAAAATGCATCCAGCTTTGTACGGGAATTATCTAAACTAAACCAGCCCTTGTGTGGGATGCTTCCACCTCTTACATTGGATTAATGACTATGACCATAAACAAAGCCATTGTGTTTTATTCTAATCCAACAGGAAAGCATGTATTACTACTGTAAAGCATTTTTTTAATGAATGTTTGGCCGCTAGAGCCCTGGCATTTTTTGTATATAATACCACACATTCTGGACACTTCCACAAATGCTTTTGCCATTTCATGCTGGTACAGCATTTGAGCATTTCTGTGAACATGTTCGTTGGCTGAGAAGAAATAAAACTGTGTTTTCATTTATCAAAACTATGTGTGGGACAGGAGATAAAACAGTGCAGAAGATACTAGAATGCGTGCTAGAAGGTATCCAAAGTGCTTCTCCTTCCAGGGAACTAAATAAACAGCCGTATTAGGCTTATAATAATGTGATCTCTATGTTAGTTTTGATAATGCTGTATTTTACTCTGCTCGTAGTTGGTTTTATGTGTTTAATGAGCTCAGATGTAAGTAGATCAATAGAACATAGTGTGTAAGTTAATGGGTAGTAGTTAAAGGGTCAAAGTTTGGATCTAATCAGAAAAAAAAGCCCGCACCACACTTTAAAATGGCCATATGGTAGTATATCTATCTACTATATGTGTCTGACTATCCTGCCAGCTTCCCTGAAGAAGGAAAGACCCACATGTCCTGAATCATCCCATTAAACTGGCCTTATTGTGCAGGGAAAGAAGCGGGTTTATAAAAGTTGTAGGATAATGTCACTGCTCTGCAGTTTGCTCTTACAATCCAGAAATTATAAGAAACAAATGCCTGAACTGCTAATTCAGGTCAATTGCAAGCACACCACATTTGGTAGCATGGACTCAACAGCAATCCTCAGCCAGCAGTACTTCGAAGTGCTGTGGAAGAGTGACCACCAGCAGAAGCGAGACAAAGTCTCCCCAGTTCTCTGTATCCCCAAAATGTGATCAGCTTCTGGATCTGCTCCAGCTGGTAAGAGGGAGGAATGCAGTGAGGGCTCTGCAGCGGCTGGCTACATGGATTGCTCACTGCCAGGCTCAGGAAGGAGAGAGGGAGAGCGGCTACCATCACAGTACATGCACATAGAAGATGGAGCCTTAGTGCCTGAGATGTGTGAGAGAGGAGGTACCGAGCTCCTGCCACGAATGAGGCTGAGGAGCACACTGTCCTGAAACACCCCTTTCACAGGCAGTAAGTTTCTTGAACAAAATTACTCTTAAATTAGCAGCTACCTATTTATTAACAATAGAGTTCAGAATGAGACAAGGAAGTTCCAAAGTTTATTCTATAAAATAGAATATAAAGCCGTATCCACAAAAAACAAACAAAAAAACAAACACAAATAATAACAACAAAAACCCACAAAAACCAACCAAACAAACAAACAAAAAAAACCAAACCAAAATAAAACTATTTCACATAATTGAGTCCTGGTATTATTTGGTGGTAGTCTGGGTTTGGTTGGAGGAAACGTGCTTGGTTTTTATTTAATGCACAGATTTATCTCAGAGGTGATGTCATGATGTTTTTTACAGAGGAAATCAATTGAAACAGCTTACTTATTTGGTTTTCTTGTTCCTGCTGAAATGGAAACCCAAGCATGCCAATGCTGTGCTAATATGTGTAAACCATAAAATTACCCTGGCTGGGGACTACAGCTTGAACTAACTGAAACAGACAGCAGGCTGCTTTCATTACCCACCCTAAGTGAAACTAGAATATTGAGAAGCAAGAATAAAAAGTGAAAATAAATTAGGAACCTATTTTATAAATTCCTTTGAACAGCCTGCTAGTCATATAAAAACAACAATCACATACAATATACTTTACCAAACAAAGGCTTGCAGAAGCACCAGATTTCAAAGATAATAATTTATTATTATATTCACACAGGAGAGAATATATTAATAAAGGAGAGACATCTAAGATGTACCTAATTATTGCAGTCTTGATCATGTTTATTTAGATATTGCTGCTGTTTACCTTATTGTGGGTTTTTTTTTTCTTTTTGCAATGCTCTTCCTGATAATATACATTTTTTACATTGAATAAAAATTTTAGGGAAATTATCTATTACTCTTATGTGCACTATGCAAGAACATACTAAATTTTATTTAATTGCTCTTAATAAAATCAAACAAGACCGTCAGAAAGTATAGGAAAAAGGATAACAAGAGAAAAATCAATCCAAAAATGATCCAATCAATTACTATTCATCAATCACACAGCTGTGAGTAAATTTGTACTATTTGGCTCGGGGTAACATTTGCTTCAGTGCTATTCACATGCTTAGTAGAACCCCTGCTCACAAGGTTTGTTGAACTAATGTTTAGAGACACAAAACTGAACCAGGGTATTAGTCTTCCCTATTTCTATTCCTACAGAATTCCCCACAATATTAAGTGGTTGCCAGAAGCTACGCCTAATTATAGTATTTGATACTAATGCAAATCCAGCTTTGAAATACCTTGTTAGATCAAAACCATCATGGATTCATGATGCAAACCATTGATCACGTGGAAACGCCAGCTGCTGATTCAACGGAGTGCAAAGCAGGGCTTTTTAGGTGAATTAGCTTTACACTGGTGAGCTTGAGACTGCTCAAATACTGCCTGTCCACTGCTGCCCAGCAAAAGCCAGCATAAAAGTCAGAGGTCAATATAAACCCTGTATATGTGTTCTGGCTAATTTTCCAGAAATAAAATTGTGTGTTCATTTCTCATTCAGATGAAATTGGCACTCCTGGGTCACCCAGTAGCACACAGATCAGGTATTAACAATTGTGGAATGAAAGCCTAATTACATTTACTGCAAAATGAGTATATTAATAGTTCTCACCACAGCCAGAGTATAGAGAGAATTAATTCAAATCCCTGTAAATCCCAGAGGCCCTTTATCTCATTCTATTGTGTAAAATTCAACAAAGTAGTTATATTCCAAAAGTTACTTTTTTCTATTTTGAAATTGTCTTGATGATATATATCAATATTTTTGTCCACACTACACAAGCAAAAGATAACAGTAGAAACTAAACTACAAAATCCTAAATAATACATCTCATTTCGGTATGGTCATTATCCAAACTGGAATTCAAAATGTCTTCTTATTCAAATGATTTAATAGAGAGAGCCTCTTGGTCAAATTTCAAAACTTCCCTCAGCAAGAACAAAAAAATTACCTACTAGACACTCCCTGAAACATCAGAAACTTTGCTTAACCCAATTCATGAACTGCTTGGAAAATTGAAAATAAGTTATTAATGTAAGCAAAAATGTTTCACTGCAAATTATTGGCAGTATATCGTATATCTTTATTTGGAATATAAATAAATTGACAGCAACAATCATCCTGTTTTGTCTAGACACCTTTGCAGGAGGGTGAGCTACCCAACGCAGCATCAGAAGCTGAAAGATAATGACTTGATGCAAGTGTCATTTTCTCATTTCCCTTTCATCCTATTACATGAAACTACCTGGTTGCTATTACGTTATATAGATTCTGTATCCTTGTAAGTGCAAGATGCCAGAATCTCTTCAAGAGCTGCCCTCCCTCTCTGCATCATAACAAGAACCACCACATCAAAGCTCCACCCCTCATTTCAAGTGTAGAGCTTCTTGAAGCCAAACCTCCATTTGTTTCCAAGGTAACAAAGAGAAACTCAACTCCAGCCTGTTTCTTGCTTTACAAGTAAAAATTAAACAAGTGATGGATATATGTGCCTTGCTTTAACTGAATGTTTGTCAAAAGTTCATTATTTTTCAAGTAGAATGGAAAAAAAATATATTGAAAATAAAGAGAAAAAGTTGGAATAAATAATTTCAACAGAGGATTACAAATACTAAGACATATTTACATCCACAGCCCTAGCTCTGTAAAAAGCATACATAATTTAATGAGCCAAATTAGAAATTGCATTGTCTTTTTTTAATCTTTAGGATAAATATGAGTTCTACTTTAATGGCTTGTGTGTATTGGACTCGCTGGCTAACAGTATTTCAAAATACCTTACTATGCATTTCGCAGTATTAAAGTTGGTTAATGTATGGTTTTAGTTATTTTTCCTCATTTAAAAGCCTTTTCAAGAATAGACCATATTGCAACTTACGGACAGTGATTTCAACTTGGAGGGAAGCAATAAATTAATCAGGGTCAGAATAGAAGCACAGACCTTGCTGCAGCCCTTGGGACAGCAGCATTTTCTGTGGAACTGAAAACTGCAAGTTACAGAATTGGGAAATCAAAATATATGCCCAGAGAGAAGTGATAGGAATAAATATGATTGTGAACTTTTCATTACCATTTTGCCATAATTCTGGTCTCCATCTTTAACCTTTCCCACCCAATGATACCTACCATTTTCCTTAACAGAATTTATTTAAATCTTAACATAGGTGCCAGCAACTCATACACAGCATGGTAAGTTTACCAGTTAGCCTACTTCTGATGGTATTTTTGAAAATAACTTTCTCTGGTTACTGGATCACATATTCCATTAATCCATTTCAGTGTCTTTTCTCACACAAATTCAGGCAATTTGATTTTTTAATTTTTTTTTTTTTGCAAGAGAAAGCACTAAGAAATGCAAGCCTCCAAGTTACTTTTGATTCTGTCCTTGAACTTTTGCTTGCTACTTTCACTGTATTTTTTGTTTGAACCACCTCAGCCACAGAAGTGGAAAACAAGTAACTAAAACAAATTTTAATCAAATAAATCAGAATTATAGTTCTAATATCACTCATCATTTGGATAACTCCAGCAAACAACTTATTTATGCATATAACCCACGAGCCTATTTGTGTGGGAAGACTGAGCTATACAAATCTACTCCTATTTGAGAATACATAAAGAGAAAAATAGTCTGAACAGTAACAGACCATATAAATAAGATGGCAAGCTGCATCACGAAGAATGGGTTTCTGAAGAGAAACATCAAAAGAAATTCCAATTATTCAACTTTTTCTCATTTAATTAACCTTCTTTCAAATCTTCTTTATCATTAGCTGTTATTTCCTTGCCTTCCTCAAAATCAAAAGGACTCTTAAAGATCTTATACTCAAGAGTATATCTGAAACTGATTGTTTATCTTTTGACAGGAATCTGGTCAAAGAAAACACCCTGAAAATTGACCCTAGAGGACTCTGCTTGAAAACTTCAGCTGCAGCCCAAAGAAAATTACTTCCTTCAAATTCCTGCTGCATCCTAAGTAAAGGCTGACTTAAAAAAGAATACAACAAACAAATTTAACCAAAAATATCCAACAGAGAAAAATTTTGCCTGCTAGGACTGCTTAGCCAAACAAGCATGTCCACTAAACATTTCAGTGCCATTTCATCTCTCCTTCCAACCTCAGACACGATCAGTCTCAGTACTTGAAAATATTTTGTTAGAAAAACCGTTGCACACAAATAATAAATTAAGAAACAGAAATTTTCTTTTTCTTTCCCTTGCCCTTTTAAACTTGCATATATACTCAGTTTTCGCAAAGTGCATATTAGCATCAGAATAAGAAGGCATTAAGCTATGTTGCAGCAGTTTGTGTTAAACACTTAAGGGTGCAGAAAAAGGTGCACTCTTTAGCAGCAGGGCATGCAATTTCATTACGTGGGGTGAAAAATCTCAACACGTCTTTATCAGCTCGTTTGGAAGCCCCACCCCAGCTTGACTTCAAACAGACTCATCTGAAAGGCTATTGTGCATGACTGCATGTTTTTGTTCCTAAATTATCAAGGCATAAGCTGATCCTGTAGAATTTCGTTACTTGCAAACTAAAGCCAAAGTAAAATTAAAGTGGCTGTTCCAAGTTTCGTCACACTTGGGGAGCTTGCTGGCTCCCTGGGGGGCCCCCGTGGGCGCTGGACTGTGACAGCACAAAATTCCTTTCCAGGCAAAAGCCAGGGTGAGAAGCAGAAGAGGTTCAACTGAGTCCACCAACGATCCTGAAATGACGAGGGGGGACCAGCACTCCCAGAAGCACAGTGGTTTCTTCTCTGCCTGCAGGTTTCAGTATAAGAAACAGCTCTTTGCTCTCCATAAAATTACGCTCTGCTCTCATCTTCCTGCTTTCATTCACAGAAGTCAAGAAGGCTTTTTTTTACAAGGTGATAATATACATATAAAATGCAGACAGAGGGGAAAATAAATGTAACACATATTTAAATATTTTACAAATAATCTTCCCCTTCTGTTTTATTTACCAGAACATTTCCTCCCTCTCCCATCTTGAGCTAAACAGGAGGTGGAACAAAAAAAAAGGAGGGAATTTTGGCCTACTGGTCAAAAAATAGCACTCTCTGTGGGCGCAAGCATCTCACATTTATTGTTTTTTGGGTTTGTTTTTTTTTATCTTTGGCTAGTCAGTAAAAACCAATAATTTTATAACTGGGGATTTCAAATATAATTTTATTTACTTGTTCTTCCTGAGATGATTTCTCTCTGTGCTTTCTATTTTGAATAGATTTTATTGCTGTATCTTCCAGAGTTGCTATATCTCCACAGGTATTTCCTACTTCCAAGAAAAGTCTGTTTAAATGGATTTAGTAAGCCTGTATTATATACAGCTTCAGTTGTCAAGAAAGGATGTGTATCAGAATGTGATTAGAATAATTTTTCAAACAGTTCTAAGTGAAAGCTCTGAATTTTTAACTTATAAAATAGTATCTCTCTAACAGAAAATAAGAATTTCTAAAGAAAATAAGAATTTCTGTGGGTCTATGGAAATGATGAGCACAGCTTTATAGGGAATTCTGAGTTCAACTTTCTGGGCTGGAAGGGGAATTGAAGCTTTTTAATTGAAGCATTTTAGTTAAAGCATCCTGTCAGAAATTAGAGAATTTAATTTTGGTATGGAATAAGCTTTCTGTCAATTCAAAAACCAGTCTTCTACTTAACTGACTGATTACAATTGTTTTAAAAGTGCCATTACAAATATTAGCAGGGTATGATAAAAATGTTCATGTCAAGAATTTCTCTCTGAGAAATTCAGCAGAAACCTAATGCATCATAACCAGTGGGTTACTTTCTTTGAAATAAGCACAGGGTATATTATGTAAATATACCTGTGTAAAAATTATAAGGGATCTGGGCTAAGATTGAGACCTTCAGAATATACATATTGCTACTTTTGTTCTGTAAACATTAAACCATTTTGGGCTGGCATTAGTATAACCTATTCTCCATGCTATATGAACTTTCAAACTGCAGTTTTCCTTAAAATAGCAGTTGGAGTGTGCAGAAGGTCAATGACACTCATGTTTATGCTGTATAACTAAAGTATCAACCATGCCTGCCCTGCAAAACAAGCAGCGCACACAGACGCCGCTTTCAGTACTCAAATTGTCTCTACCCGGCACTATGGTATCCACGAGATGTGTATACACCACCAATGGGAAATAAAGGTGGACTAAGCAAATGTTTGTATTTTGACATAACAGACTTCCTTGTGGGAAAAACTTTCATTAGACCAGATTGCTCTCAGGTCCATTAGTATCAATATATGGCATTAATATCAACGTATTAGATTTATACTGAGAGATAGAAAGATGGGATTATATTGATATTAATTGTACAACTATTTCAGTACTCAGTGTATCCCTAGGATTGTAGCCTGATGCCCTAATTTACAAAAGCACTTAGAGGGACCTGCTTCAAACTCCCCTGTTAGGTCATATCTTGCAAAATTGCAAGAGTTTTACATTAGTGTTGCTGCAGAGATAAGCTCAGTTCAGTCACATACTATATAAATTTCTCACAAGTACTCATCTGAAGCTGTGACTTGGCAGGGGTGAGGAGGTAGGTAGAAGAAGGAGAAGTAGGAAGAAGAGAACAGGGATCTGCTCATCAGCAATGAGGAGAAAATTTCAAGCAGGGGGAGTTGTCTACACTTCCATAAATAAGATATTAATCAAAAGGCAGCCTCAACTACCTGAGCAGATGTTGTGCTACAGAGACATAAGACAAAGGTTCTCCGTAACCCTTGCACCATCTCTCATGTCCCCTGGTCTTTCCTCAGAGTCTTGTCCAAGACCCATTTCCCAATAATCTGGCTTCCAAAGATTAAAAAAAAAAGGTTTATGCAGGGCAACTTGATACTTTGCCCTGGACTACGAGAAGCTTGAAGTCACTTGAGCTTGAAACAGAGAATGGAGAATCTGTAGCACAACTCATTGCTCCACCTGAAACCTCAAACACATTTTCATTTCTTTTCCCAAGTGGAAAAGTGGGCTTTAAAGGGATCAGGATCAGATAGAGTAGCTGGTCTTGCTTCTATATGTGAAAATCTGAAAAAATATGTGGACGTAAAAGGAATTCCATAAAGGAACCATGTTAGAGTGCAATAGACTTATATTTCATGACTTCTGATTTGATTGCATCCTTTGTAGTTACGAATGAAGATTATAGCAAAAATATTCCTAAACAAAAAAGTCATTTCACAATCAGATGGGTGAGATAGTTTAATATCTAATTTTTCTTTGTCTTCAATACTGTAAAGGCATCAAGCTCAGCTTTTATTTTAAAATGAGTAAAAGTTAATTTCAGTGTTTTTGAACTGAATTAGTCTACTTAAATTTGACATAGAAGTTATTTTTTTCAGTTTTCAGAGAACTAAATGTTTAATTAAAAAGAAAATTACATGTTGTTTTGATATTCTGTTACAACAAATGAAGCCTCTTTTAGTGAATATTTAATTTGTATTTTAAAGTCTAAAGAATAGCTGTATTCAAAAGAGAATTCCTGGTGTGGTAAAAAAACCTCACATCTCATAAGCCTCCCTTAATCAAAACTCAAAATCTGGCAACAAAATGTCAGTGTGGAGTGTTTGCTTTATAAACTTCTGGGAAATGGTTTACAATGGTAATATTTCAAAATGAATAATTTCATAGAGTTTCTCTATCATTAATAAGCTTGCCATTTTAATCTAAAACATGAAGGAAACATTTGTATTCCTGAAATAATAGATATAATATTGCAAGTGCTTCAAGAAATTAAATTATATGTTTTTTAATGGCATGGAGTCTGAAATAATGAACATCACAGCCAAGAATGAGCATACAGGATCTGCTACATTATGTTGAAAAGTAAACTAAATGCTTCTGGATTGACCATGAGATACCCTAGAGTATCCACAGAACATGCTTACATTTTTAGTTTTTTCTTCCTTCCTTATCTCTTACTCTTTGGCAATTTTGGTGTCTGATAACCGTTTACCTCCCTTGGGAGGCACTATTGTGAAAATTTCTATTGCCAGAAATTATCAAAACTCCTCTGGCCAAAAGCTGTCTGCTTATCTGCCTAGATTTTCATTCTGAAGCCACCTCTATACCATCTCTGTGCCCACTACAGCCCCATGGCTGGCAGAATGAGTGTCACCCAGCAAGGGGAAGGCGGAAGCACCAACTCCATTTCCAGATGCTTCCCTTGCTGCCACGCTGGCAGATGGAGCAAGCTGGGCTTGCCTGCCAAACGTGGCATAACTCTACTCTTAGCTCAAGCAAAATCTTGGCTATGCTGAAACCTGTGGCATGTTGCCCATCCCCTTCAGCAGAGCCCAGCTTCTGGCACTGCAGTGGTGATGAGGAAACGCAAGACAGTTTGATTAAGCGAGGAGGGCACTGGGCAAAGGAAGCAGAGGAGCCACCATGCACGTGGGTGAGATGGGGCTCTGAAGGAAGCCAGGAAGCAACAAGTCTTAGGTCATTGGTTTCCCTTGATGTGGTATATAAAGATGGATGATACTCACAACACTACTGAAATTATTTATTGACCAGAGTAGGCAAAACAGCACGGTAACCATTCTATTTTTCTTTATTACCTTACTCAATTTATTCTTATGCCTAACCTGAGCCTTGTAACATTTCATCACTGTGCTCTTTGGTCCTCTTTACCCCAGCATCCTTCTTACTATGTGTCATCCTCATTCATCTTGTCGTATTTGAAATTTAGAGGGTAAGATTTCTCGGAACAAAGATGCATCTCACTGAAACTCTTGAAAAGCATTTCCGGTACATCCTTTGAATGCAAAATAATCAATACAAGTTTATTTTCATTGTTCTCTTCTTGTAGAAAGAGATAGAATTAGGTTCCCCAGAATATAGTACTCTCAAGAAATTTTATGATTTTGGTGTCTTTGGACCTTCTTCATTATGCAGCATTTCCTTAATTTTGAGATTGCAGATTTTGAAGGGTGTGGTTGCAGCAAACAGTTTCAAGGATCTTTTCCCCAAAAGGTGTGTTCCATTCTCCATCATCATATCAGAAACCATAATACATACCATCATCAGCTCTTTCTTTTTTGGGACACTAAAGAGCTGCTTGCCACCTGCCACCTAGCTCATGTCCCCTGCAGGTGACCTGCTTTAATATCAGCCCTCAACTGTTTGGTTTCTATTTTCTATTTTTTAGTTCTAATGTGACACGTGTCTCAACAAAAAGCCTTAAACCACCAAACTCCTAATTTCGTCAATTTTCCTCCATTTGGATGATGATATTTGGATTCACCCTCACAAAATGTATGGTGGAAGGAGTTATGATCAACAGGCCTGTCCAAAAGCAGGAGTAAATGTACCCATGCCTTGGTTAACTAGACATGCCTAGACAACTAGACATTAATTTTTTCCTGTAGCAACCTCTCACTTGCTTGAAGACCAAACACCATTCTTGTTAATTTACTAGTGCTAAATCAGCTCATCTGCTGTCATTATTTTTCTACCAAGCTTGACTTTTCTGGGCATTTTGATGTCCTTTCCTTCATTTGTATTAAATGTAATTTGTTCTGCACCATTGCATCATATGTTTTATACTTCAGTGAAGACTCCCTAGGGCAGATGTCAGAAACCCAACTAGAGTAGTTTGCTGAACTTCAGGTTTATTTCTCAAACCTAGGATTATGTTTATTTCCAGCCACTCTACTGATCTAAACTTAAAATAAATTGTCAGTGGAGATCACTTCCTGCTTATCTGGACCTCCTGGAGGGCAATGAACTGCACTCTTCCAAAATTGGCTTCCTCAGGAAGTAGGTGTCTCAGCTCTTGGCCCCAAAGCTGCAGTGTGCCATCTAAAATATACCCCTCTTCTATACTTTAGGTGGTGACTTCTTCCCAAACAGACTTTTACTTATTCCTATGTCTGCCCTGTCACTTTAGAAATAAAGAAAAGCTTCAGAGAGGACTGACAAACTTTACATGCATAGCAATAACATTTAAACACATATTAATTCACACAGGAATTCTTCAACCTTCAAAAAATATTAATATTTAAAAATAAATTAATAGAAAACTGGAAGACTGATATTTTCCATGTGCTTAGATGACTACGTTAGCATTAAAGGACAGGGTTAAGTCTGAAAGCTAACAGTGTAGAGGGTAAATCCTGCAAGAGAAGAGGGAAATGAAATGTCATGAAGTAGCACAGGTAAAGATGTTTTTAAAAAAGGGATTTTGGTAAAGTTTCTTCTTATTCCTTCAGTATAACTCCCTAAATTACTGCTGAATTGCAAGGATGTCAAGGAGTTTATCTGTAAACTTGGTCATGTAAGTTTTTACTATGTCTAGTAAATCCTTCTCCTTCTTAGTATTATATTAACAAATATAATTTCATTATAATTCTCAGTAAATTCACAGGTAAACACAAAATAACTCATTTAAAATAACAAAAATAATCTGCAAAAATATTCTGAGAATTCTGCAATATTCTACATCAATTATTGCTAAAAGTTGCTGATTAAATGGGAAATTATTTAGAAATGGAAAACTGAATGAAAAAATAGTGAAAATCTATTTCCAAAACATCAAAATTATAAATTCCATATAATTAAATAGTAAATATTATTATTTAATGTTAAAAAAACATTTTTATTTCAAGCTCAGCCTTAAGCCTCTGGGTTGTCTTTGCTGTCTTGTACCCTCCTGTATGTTAGTTTACCAGGCTTTTCACGCAGAAGCAGTAAACACCTTCCCTACCACACTATCAGCTGTAATATCCCTTCTTCAGGAGAGATTGCCTGTTAAGCTCCGTTGGGTGATATGCCTCAATGCCAAAATTTACACCAAGAACTTATTGGTTGGACTGTGAAATAACTTATAGAAGAAAATGGGGTTTTTTTCCTCATAAAAACTTCAAGACTTTAATTAATCCTTCCACTCCAAATAGCACAATAAATCAAAATGAGAAATTTTCCTTAATCCAAATTAAATAAAATATAACCAAGTTAGACAAAATGCCTTAATAACTTATCCAAACTTATAAATTCTAGATTTTTTTCTCATAATTTTAGATTTTTGATGTGATTTTTAAAATTTAGTGTGCAAGGTATCAACATTTCAGTTTAATATGTTTTGATCATTAAAGTAATGCTAAATCATATTAATTATCTATACCAAAACCATCCGAACCAGCATATTCTCTGAAATCTCAATTTCCCTACAAATATTATAAATATAAGAACAATATAAAACTAAAATCCCAAAGAAACTTATTCTACAGAAAAGTTTCTTACTATCTGTAGTAAAAAAATGAAGTTCCATAATGAAATAATTTTCCCTATGAATATAACAGGTAAAATAAGAGGGGGGGGCAACAGAAGACAGAAAAGAGAAAGAAATCAGAATCTAGGGACTGCTGGGAAAAGATGGTATCTGATATGCTTAGAAAAACTGTATTCTGCTCCCATTGTGTCAGGTAAAATACCAAAATTTTTTTTGTACTTTCTGGGAACCTTTCCCATATCATGCTGAGGCATTTACATTTTACACAAATTACCATGTGACTGCTGCACTCAATGGCTAATGGAATACATGTTGAGTAATGTGAAAGCTCAAAATCACTTAAGAGTGTCAAATGAGGTATCTTCACCTCTGCTGCCAAAATGATTTCCAGTGGTGCGTAAGAGACAACACAGTTTCCAAAAGAGTTGAGTAGGAAACAATGGTGTCTCTCTCTAGGAGGATGAGAAGATTACCAGAACAGAATCTGCCTCGTTCAGTCATACCCACCACATCTCACAGAAGTGCTGCCAGATGGGTACCTTGTGCAGAAGGCTACATGGAAAGAGTGTAATACATCACACACAGCTCCCGTGTCCTTATCCAAGAGGAGACACTTACAGTAGTTGCCAGTAGAATCAATAGACTAAAATTAATCATCTGTTGGCTGAACTCAGTCGGAGCCAACATGTGCTGAAGTCAGAGGAAATGCAAGAGAGCTACACTTCTTATGTGTCTCAAAATTGTCTTTAACAGTCTCCTAGTCAACATGATTTGAGAAGTCTACAATATTGTTCAACTTTGCCAAGCTGGAACCACGACTTTTGGATGTTTACATAAGACTAGGCCCACACATGACTTCCTCTTTTCTTTTTTTCCCAAGGGTGCAGGTAAAGAAGAAGAACCTGTCTACTATCTATAATCAATGTCCATTGTGTATTGAGAGGAGGCTCTCACAGTTCCCAGTAACACACCAGGGGTCTGGCAGAAAATGAAGGAAACCTACGACTGGTTTCACCACAATCTTCTTGTCTGATCTTGAAGAGTCAAGCTCTGTACCTAGTGACTCACTTTACCATCTGCTCCACATCATAGGAGTACTGTGAGGATAAATACATTATGAGTGGGAGGCACCAAGTAACTACAGTGTTGAAGGCAATATAGTATGTTGGCTACCAAAATGAAGGTGTAATTGTAGCTTATACTATGTTCCTCTGCAATAGTAGTAAAGAAAAGCTGACATGGGCTTTAGTAGGTGGTAGCTGCCACAAAAGAAAAAGAAAAAAATAGAAAAAGAAGAAAAGCTGAGAAGGTACATATTCTATTTAGTTGTTAATTTTTTCGCATAAGAAGAAGAGCCCAGTTTCAATTTTCCACATCATCAGCTGTTTATTTACATAAACTGAAGAGCATCAATAACATAAATATAGAATAATTCACACTCAGTCCAGAAAATACTCTGTAGGTACTCACTTGGGCTGTGCTGTACTTGACTGCAAGATCTTCTAGTGAACAAATTGAAAAAAGAAACTGAATCCATGTCTTCTGTGTTCCATGGCAACTGCTTTTTTTTTTCAGTTTCAGTAATTCTAAGAAGCGACTTTTCTTTTTCCCTGCACAAAATATTTTTTTTTAATTAAATCCTTGTTTCATGCAAGCTGATGAGCTTTCTTCTGTTTCTTATGTTGTGAAGAGGACAGCAAGGGCAGCTTTAAATCTGAGAGATGGGTAACCCTGTATACCCTCATAAAATTTTTAGCTTCTTTTAGACACCATCACAGCAGTTTTATATTTCATTCTGTTACTGAGAACATCTTGGTTGCTAAGTTGTCTTGGTGTGGTGAACACCACACTCTTAATAGTTGCTATTAGTTTTTAATTCCATGGCTGTCCTTATATGTAAAAAATATAAAAAACCAAACTATTAAATTCTGCTGACTTTCAAGATATAATGTCTATGTTCAAAAACTTAAATCAATGTCTTGATAATTTTATCTACAAAAGCAATTAGAATAGCTTCCTCTATACCCATGTCTTAATCATTATCTGAAAGAGTTCCTAAAATTAAACGTACTCTACAAATTTAAAAAAAAAATCTGTTTTATTTTAAAATAAAATAATTGTCTATTTTAAATAATTGTCCTTAATTGTCTATTAACAATGACTATGAGATTATTGTTGAAAATTAATCAACAACTTAAATGTGTATTTATTTTAATTCTTGTATATGGACTTCTTTATAGGCTTGCCAAACTGTAATTGAACATTTGAATAATAATAAATGTAACTTTTTTTCAACCCACAGACAAGTCACGGTAAAGAATGGCATGCAAGCCTTGCTCCTTACCAAGGCTGAGAATTAACTGCCTAAATAAAAAGCTCTAAGTCCAACTTGGCTACGATCAAAGGAATTATTCCAATATCTCAACACTTAATGTGTCACGTTGCCACCATGGGAACCCTACCTTGGTCCAGTGTAATTGAATTACAACATGATTTACTTTGTGCCTTTTGCCTTTTTTCCACCAACTGGTATCTGTATTGGTCTTACAAAAAAAAAAACAATTTTAAAGGAGACAGTTTAAACAGAATAGTGGTTTCTGGTAATTTTCACAAATACAAATGCATATATTCTTCTTATGGGTTTAAGCTTCTAAATTATATTCCCTTCTTCATTGTCTAGTTAAGGTCTACTATATAATTCCTTTAATGTTCTGTATTTGGAGAAACTTCATAATTTTCAGGAATGATTACATAAAGAATTAATTTCTTTTCACAACTGCAAAGATGAAAAGAACCTTTTTTATTTCAAAATTTGAAATGTAGACTTCTATTTGAAAAACAGATCAGCCAATAGTGTTGGAAACCACTCTGTCCTGCTGTGCAAATCCATGACATAGCAGTGTGAAACCTGTCACTCCAATGCTTATTCGTCCTTCCAGGCACTCAGCAGGTGGTAAAGGCCTTAAAGCATCTCAGTAAACAAAAAGGGTATTTGAATTGCCATTTCATGTCATTTCTTATGAGGGAAAATTTCCATTTAATCTTAAAAAGCTGACAGCACTTTAGAAATATATTGTTCTGTCTTTCTTTCCCCCTCCAGATTACTTTTCAATAATTATACCTAACAGGGTCTTCTCCCAGTTTGCATTCTGAATTACAGGTACCTGTCTATAGCCTTGATGAGAGCAGTAATCTTCATGAGTACATCTACATGATTTCACATGTACTTCAAATATCTCTTCTACTCCACACAGACCTGCAGCAAAAAGTACTCAAACAAAATGCAAAACAAACTGAACCCCCCCTCCCAAAAAAAAACCCACCAAAACCCAAAAAAACCCCAAACAAACAAAAAACAACCAAAAAAACCTCCAAATGTGATAGATCACGCACATAAAAAGTGATCTGACAGACTGGCAATCTGGAGCAGTTTGCCCAGAGAAGCTGTGGATGCCCCAGCCCTGGAAGTGTGCAAGGCCAGGTTGGGTGGGGGTTTTGAGCAACCTGGCTTAGTGGAAGGTTTCCTGCCTTCAGCAGGGGGATTGGACTAAATGGTCTTTTTGATCCCTTCCAGCTCAAACCATTGTGTGATTCTGTGTTTGTATGAGAATTATGTACACCTTAGCAAACAGCTAATCCTTTCTTGCTCACAAAGCTTAGTCTTTTTTCTTATAATCTTTATAAACATCAATCCTACATGCTAAGGAGTAATCCAAATACAACAAGGATGGAACAGTTTGAAATATGTCAGGAGCTTGTGCATTGCCACGCAAGCATCTTTGAAAGAGCAATTGTTAATGACACCATGTGAGTAGCAGCAGGCTGATGGGCAGCAATGCAGAAGCAGCCTGCCATGGCCTGCCATGACACATTTCTGGGAAGACCTCATCTCTTAGGCCAGATAAACACTTAGGAGGTGAGCAATGAGGGTGACTAGCTGACTAACCTGACATCTTGGTCTCCCTCCCAGCACTATACTGAAACAGGACTTTGGCTACACTGTTCAAACACAGCAAATGAAAACAGTTCTGAAATTGACAGCATATGGCAGTTTTTCCACATGTGTTTGCGTAGGCTGTTTTAGTTCAGAGCCTGGGGTGTGCTAATGTGAACTTAATGAAAGGGTGAGTATAGAGGTGGTTATTGTTGTCTATCAATGGTTAGCAGCAGTAAAGCTAACAGACCCACTGTTCCAATTAATTTTTTGGCTTCTCCCCCTGGTGTAACAGGACCTGAGGCAGATCAATGAAGTAAAACACTGAAAACTGTTCCTTTAGAGATACAAAAATGTGCAGAGATTCTTCCTTAGAGTACTGCATTTGACTGTTCAACTATTGTGCATGCACTATACCACTTAAGATAGGTTTTGCAAGCACCAGTCTTTCTGTCTCAAAAAAGAAAAATAAAATTCATTTCTAGATTTGCCAAAACATTTAAGAAACCTTTCTAGAAGAATTAATGCTCAAGCTTCATTAACTACCTGAAACCTTTCAGAAAGAGGACAGCTAGAGTTACAGTTATTACAATTGTGATGTGAAAATGATTACGAAATGGAATCTTTTTTATGGATAAAAGTCTTATATTTGATGATCCTAATAACTATTCAGAACAATTTTGGTTTTTACAGTTCAGACCAGCACAAAGCTCACAACAGCACAGTGAAATACAGCAAAACATGACTATTTAATGGCACTACATTTCCTTATTTTATTGTGAAAAAGCACTTTACTATAACTTACAGTAAACTATAATGCAGATGCATTATATTAAGGACATAGGAATCTACCTATTATTCATAGTGAAAAGCCTAGCTATAGATTAATCTTTTGGACAGTGTCTAGAAAATGTTAATAAAAGCTTTGTATCCATAAACCAAAATAATATGTTTCCTATTTTATATAGCAAATAGCATAAAAATATTCTGTACTTTTGAGACTTAATATTTTATTATTGCTATATCTCTGACCTTAAAATAGGATCTTTTATAAGGACATCTGAGAAACTTTTTGGTTTTTGAAAATAAAAAATCATTAACAGAAAATTTCAGATTTTTAAAAATTTACTTCATTAAATTATCTATAAAACCTGCTAAGTATCTTTTTATGCTTGCAGATTTTCTACAATATTATGGATTAGATATTGTTGAGTGAGGCTCAAAAGCATTTATGAAAGTGTATACTAGCAGAGGGATGCATCAAAATGGTGTTCTGCATGTCATCTCCTCAACTTAGATCATCCATCAAGAGAGAATCTCCCTTTGGAATATCAAGAACACTCTGAATTTCTCAGTTTTGGTTCAATAATCCCATTTGACACCAGATCAGTTATTTTTATGAAGATAGAGCTGCTAGTGGCCTGGATTTTAATCTCATTTGTAAAGCAGGTACAGTTTGCACTGCAACACTTTAATTATATGTGTTCAAAATCCAAGCCACTTCTCTTGGAATTGCTTAAAAATAATCTGTTTAAATACCATCCCTACTTGAAATACCAGAATTTTAAGGGATACTGTTTAGCTATTTTGACCACATTATCTACCTTACGTTCACAAATTCGAATCAGAGTGATATGGCAGAATATGAATTCATTTTTTAATAGTCCTATGACTATCGGGTGTTGATTGATGAGAAACTCAACACGAGCCAGCAATGTGCACTTACAGCCCAGAGAGTCAGTCATATCCTGGGCTGCACCAAAGGCAGCAGGATCCTTCTAATCTGCTCCTGTGAGATCCTACCTAGAGCTGGAGCTCCATCCAGCTCTGGAGTCCTCAGCACAAGCAGGACAGAGATGTTGGAGCAAGTCCAGAGGAGGACTTGTTCCTCTTGGACCACCAAGATGATCAGAGGGCTACAGCCCTCTATGAGGCCCTCTACAGCCTCCTATGAGGACAGGATGAGGAATCGGAGTTGTTCAGCCTGGACCAGAGAAAGTCCTTGGGGAGACCTTAGAGCGGGCTTCCAGTATCTAAAGGGAGCCAACCAGAAATATGGAGAGGGGCATATTACAAGCACATGTAGCGATAGGACAAGGGGGAATGGCTTTAAACTGAAAAACAGTACATTTGCTATAGGTATAGGGAAGAAAATCTTCACTGTAAAGGTAGTGAGGCACTGAAACAGGCTGCCTGGACAAGCTGTGGATGCCTCATTCCTGAAAATGCTCAAGGCCAGGTTGCATGGGGCTTTGACAACCTGATCCAGCGGTTAAAGGTCCCTACCCAACCCAAACAATTCCATGAGTCTTTAATGCTATGATACAATTCCATGTCAGCCATCAGATTACAAGTCTAAGCACTGAGTAGATTTTAAAAATTAACAACAGCAAAGTGATCAGTGACTAGGAAAATGTTGCATCCATGTAAGTTTCATTGCCCAGCATCTCTAGAATTTATCTTGGGAGTTTTATACTACAGCATGCAAAAGCCCAGAATTAATTAACTATATCAGCCTACAACTAACCATGAAGTTAAGCATTTAACATGAACAGTTTTACCTGAATATGTTTTAATGTATCACAGCATATATGTGTACACATTATGTATTATTTATGATGCACTGTTAAACTTGTAGGGGCAGGATTGATCTGATACATAGCTTTCTACAAAGAGACCTGTGTATTTTTTGCATTCATATGTATACTAACATCTGTTTTAGAATCCTATGTTAAACAGAGATAGGAATCTTGAGTTTCAGCAGAATACTCACAAAATTGCAGAGTAAAAAAATTTACAAATAAGGAAAAGAATCAATTGACATCACAGGCAAAGAATAATAGTTTATATTTTGAAGGAGAGAGTGATGAACCACAATATTTTAGTCCTGTATGTTTTGGCCACAAGGGGCACACGGTACAGAAGCAAGCTTCAGCCTCCAGGGCTTACATATATGTGAACCCTCATAATTTGTGCATTTTCCTTACAAATAAAATGTGGAGGAGGAAAAAAAAACAAAACAAAAAGAACCAAAAACCAATTGAGTGCAATCATATATCAATATGACCAATAGTTTCAGATTTTATCTGAAACCAGAAATGCTCAGCTCATTTAATTTTCAGCAGAAAATCCAGGAACATTACTTTTCATAATATACATTTAATAAAAGTGCGTAAAAAATATCTGTGCTAGTCTTCTAGAAAGTAGTGCCTTTGAGATCATTGGTAATTTTGAAAGATTTGTAACATCTTGGGTTATTTTAAGTGAAGAGTTCATGGCTGAAGGCAATTGCAACAAATGACATTCAATTTATCATATACAATATTGTTATGTAGTATTATTTATCTCAATAAATAGAATGTATCATTTCCATTAATAATAAATGTGTATCTAAGGCTTTTTAAAATGTTGTTTACAGCAAGCAAACTAAGAACAAGCAGTTACTGCCAGTTCTGTAACATCATGCTGCCAGTAAAACAGTAGAGCAGGGCACATACACACAGACAGGGTGCAGAAGCAGTAGTATAGCAAGGTGTATGAATCTGCTACAGATGCTCATAAGCAAGCAAGCAGGATAAAACAAATGGTTCTGCTCCATGTCTGAATTCTTTGCATGACCCATTGCGTCTGAAGTCTCAAATGAGTGTCAGCCAGTGCAAATGAACCTGTGGAATATGAATCAAATCCTTAACATCCCCAAGTTATTCCTCACACTGTGCTAGAGACCAAATTCAGAGACAGACTCACTTTTGGCGCATTGTATGCTACTGAAAAAAAAAGGTTGGTAGCAAAATTTACTGTTGGTGTAATATCATTTCCTGAGTCTGATGCAAATGTCTGGTTTGACACTAAAAAACTCTCTAAAACAATCAGATTTAGAAAATGAAATTATTGCATATAATGCTTCAGTGTCTAGATTAGCTATGACCTTTCTTCATCAGATGCCTTTCTAAACATGATGGACATTGATCTCCAGCTCAGCACTGGAGAGAAGGCATTTAGGATTTGAAAATATAAATTAGGCTAATTCAGATGAGGTGCTCGAGTAAGATGTGGAATTTAATTTTGATAATTCTGTCAAAACATTATTCAGTTGTAACTGTACCTTCCTAAATGTGGGATGATAATTTCCTTTACAGGAAATAACTCAGAAAGGTTTCTAAGGAAACCAGGCAAGCACACCAAACTAATATCAGGTTTTATATGACAGTGAATATCACACAAGGAGAGTTGGAAGAGAATTTTCAAGGGAAAATGCTGCAAATGTGAATGAAGATAAATCTAGGTTTAAACACTGGCAATGTTTGAGAATGTCTGCTTCAGACTCCAGATATATTACTAGGTTAAGCAAAAAGAGGCATCCAACACACAAACAGGAATGTGCACATGAACAGAAGCATGTGGGATACAACATATTGACAAAATAAAAATGCAAATGTAGGAAGGGGGGGAAACGAAAATGCAGATTATTTTAACAGAAAACACTTTTAGAATGGGCAGAGTGAAGTGGGAGAAACCTCCCCACCACAGTAATGGTAGGTGTTTTGGTAGTTTGACTATAGCCAGCTAAAATTATGGCAAATGGATACAGAAACTGCACGCAAAAAAAAATTAGATGGGAATCTTTTTTTCATGTGCAAAGCACATCCAGCCTGCTAAAAATCAAATTTCCAGACTCAAAGAGGAGAGGGCATGTCTGGATTTTTGATTTTTCAAACTTCAGAGGTGCCTGAGTACTTCTAACAGCCTTGAATATCTTTAATTACATAATCTTATGTGGTGGCTGCTCCTTGTTTTCTTCCCCAGCAGAGCTGAACTGGTTCTTCAATGTGTCAAGGACCAGAAAGAAGGAGGTGGTCCTAGCAGTGCCAGGCACTGACCAGGATTTAAGGTGTCCTGCTGTTTAGCATGCAGGTGCAAAATTAAAGAAAAAAAAAAAAAAAAGCAAAACAAAACAAAAAAGCCCCAAACAGGCTAGATGCATAACACATCAGTTTTTTCCCCTAGATAAAGGCAGGGAGAAGGGGCCAGTGCAGTCATGCTTGCTGGGAACTGAGAGCAAAGCAGGTGACTGTGCGCAGCTCTGCTCCGGCAGGTGCTAGCTGTAAATAACAAAGAGGCTCTGTGCTCCAAAGTGAGAATCCATTAAAAACGAATAAGAGAGCAAATGATGTAAATGGTTGTGATGACATGAATGTGAGCTTTTCAGGCAGAATCAATAACTTCCATTAGATCATCTGATATTGTTGGGGAAAGTCACACTTCCCACACTTATAAACTTTCCCTCAGGACACTATAGTTACATGCAGGTTAGGGGCCCGGCAGAAGATCATGGGCAGTGAAAAGCAACTCCCTTTCCACCCACATACATGTCCTCTAAAAAAACATAGCTGCAAAATATTGAACAAAATATTTCATTTATGAACTATTTTATAACATACCATGAATACAAATGGAACAAAATAGTAAGGTTGGTTCTCTACACCTCCTAAAAATGTTCACTTATTGATCACATAGACAGCTTTTTAACCTTC
>JAYDZK010000001.1:79965685-79978316 GCA_034509185.1 Euphonia xanthogaster
TTTTTAACCTTCTTAATCCAGTAGTATGTTTGATTGGCAACCTGCTATTTTTAAGGTTCATTCTGCAACTGATTTGGAAAAAAAAATTATTTTACAAACAGAAGTATTAGGATATATTTACTCGCACTCCACAGACTTTTATCCAGTAATTCCTCTACACTAGTAGAAAAACTCTAAGTGCTTTGGATACAACCTCCTGCAGTGGTTAACTGTGCTCTTATAATCATACCCTTCACCTGAACTTTGCAGAGACTGAATCCTTCACCAATCTCTGCACATTAAAAGCAAGAGAAAGAACATATTTTGCTGCCAGCGTTGAAAACTTCTGGTGAAAAGGTGGCTTTTGCATTTTTATTCCAGAAAAAAAAGTAAACAAATGAAAGCAAAACAAAACGCACACATTTTCCTCTCTGAATTTACTAACAAAAAAAAATCCCTGTTTATCAACCCATCAGCAAAAGAAAACATGTTTCTTTGGATTAAGCTGAGGAAGCAAATTAATTATCTCTTTCCTTGTAAACAAATAAAGCCTTCATGTCTTTGTCTGAACTTAACATAAAAGGTACATCTTTATTTAAAGACACTTTAATATATATTTGTGCTTTTGATAGTGATTTTTTTTCTCCCTTTTGCAAGCACACATACACACAGGCATTTAACTAATCTATAGACTGAGGATTTGACTTCAAATGGTCACAGGAGAGAAGAAATTAATGTAAATCATAAACTAAGTATTACCTGCCTTAAAAACAGCCTTTGGGCAAAACCAATCAACAGTTTAACTAGCAAAGGCAGATGCTAAAGGGTCACTATTTTCCCTCTTGCCATCATTTGTTGAATAGTTCTGTAGATATAAGGAGCAAGCCACTGAGCCAGATCCTGCTGTTCAAGAAATATGTTTCACAGCCAGATAATTGCTTTCCTCAGACTGTTGCCCTAAAAGGAGGGGAAGGACAGGCAAAAACCTAATGGTGATGCAGTGGACTACTTCAAGAGGATCTGGTCAGAACACATTTTGGGTAGCTTAGTTTCATTGCAATTGTCTGTTGCTAGACATTTTCTGCATTAAAAAAGTAAACTTTCAAAACAAAATTCCAGCAGTGTTAGACCACAAGCAACACTCTAAATTACAATATACAATCAAGATCAATAATGCCACTTGGAAATTAAAGAATGCTATCAAATAAAATCAAATTACTGTTCATACGCGTTTGAGAGAACTATCTGCATTCTATATATAGACAAATGTATGTAAGTCTTCACTTACTGTTTTTTTTGGGTTGCTTTTATTTTTTTCTGACATTTTGCTCTACCACCATTAGATAGAGATTTCTTGTAACACACTTGTAAAACACTGCTGAACATTTTCATAAGACTCTGATGCTGATATTAAAGACAAATTGGGGTAAGCACCAAAAATAAAAAAAATTCACTTCTTTGAAAGGTGTTCATAAAACAGGTTGAACTAATATTTTTTCTTCCACCATTCAGAAGTTCATTGTATCCCATCAGTCTGAGGGACAGTATCATGTGAAAAAAAATGAGTTGCTAATGGTCATTGCATCCCATAGAATCCTATTGATTAGACTGACACACAATTTGAAGGTGGACTTCAAAGGAAAATGGACCTCCATCAGACTCTTCTGTTAGTAAAGAAACGAATGAATAAGTTATGAATTTCACAGATTCATATTTTCACACTGATGAATAATTTACCTAAAACATTATTTTAATTTCTAGCACTGAATATGAACATTGAATCTGCCTCTCCATTTGATGCTCTTTAAAAATATAGCACAAGCCCTGTACATGGAAAAATCAATTATTTAATCTTAGTGAAGAAAAAATTGGATTTTATACCTTTTTGAAGCACAGAAATAATTTATATGTAACAGCTATTCAATGGCTTTATCTAAATGATGGATTTATATATGCAAGAACATGTCAAAAAAAGCAGGTCAGGTATATTCTACTCTATTTGTTTAAAAAAAATTGGTTTGTCTTACTATGGCATTGGTCAGATGGTCCTTCTCTGTCCAGAAGAACAGATGAACACTGATTTTATGTACGAGTCATATTGTCACATATTCAATTTTTTTACATTGTTTATGCATAAAATTATTTTCTTATGGGTGTCATTTTAGCAAATGATGTGTTACAATTTTCCCTCAGCACTACTTGCAGTTGTATCAAGTAAGAGCCTGACATTGCATCAGGGTGCCCAGGAGAGAGTTCTATGTCTACTCTGTCTTCTGTGGCACAAGCATGAAGGATTCAGAACAACATCTGATGTTTTTATTGTATTTTTAGTCTGTGCCGGTAGGAAAAGAACCATTTTCTTAAATTATAGATTTGAAAAAGTCTTTTTTAAAAAGTCTTAGATTTGATAAAGACTTTTTAGCAGCTTTTAGGTGCTGCAGATGTTGATTGAAGAGCAAATAGTAATGCAAATATCACACAAATTCAGTAATTCAGGAACTGGTCAAGGACTTTACCATGCATAGCATCTGTACATCTCCTTCATGCATTATAAATTTCTCTCACTGTTGGGTATATTTTGAAAAATTGCCCAAGTACATATCTGTAGACTCAGATCTGCAGTGCATTGAAAGCAGTAAAATAGATTCTTGCCTGATTTTGGAGACAGACATTCTAGCCAGAAGCCAAACTTCTAGATCTTTCTTTCCAACTCCAGAGCAACTATTCCAGTTTACAATAGAAAAGAAATTGGCCTATTAAAGAAAAAAATAGATAAAACCTGAAAAATGAAAAAAAAAAAAAACCCTCTTTGCTCTAATTTAGAGATGGCTAAATCAATTTAAACCAAAATTCATTTTTCAGTCTCTTACAGAATGAAATTCCTTTTTAACAATTTTGTTGCTACAATAAAGCCTTGACAAATCAGAACTTACAGTGGAAGCTGTGATAGACCATTAACTACAGAGGATGCACCATAAAATAGCAGGGAAGCTGTCAGTGGGAATACAATTTTCAGGGGATTTACTTTTGTAGTTATATAAGAATATTAAATAAAAGTAATGTAATACAGGAAACCTTACTGCATTAGTGTTATTTGACAGGTTTTGCTGTACCTGTTTTCCTTCAAAGCCCCTTTTCTCATTTCTTCATCAATATTCTTCTCAATAGATAAAAAACTCTTCAAACATAGTCAGCTGGAGCATTATACAAAAATGAACCCAAAAGAAGCATGCTTAAACCTGAGAATTCAAAAAGCATTCTGGTCAATCCCAGGTGTCTTCAAAAGCTAGTACTGTCTTGCTGCTGAGAGATACCTGATGGGATATTTCCAACAGATGGCTGCTGTTGGGAACAACGCAGTAGGGGTGAAAATGGAAGCTGCCTCCAAAACTCCATCAGCTTCTCTAAAGGAAAAAGGTAACCAACAGGTTTCTAGCACCAGTATCCCATCAATGTGCAGTGAATTTTTTGCCCACTTTTGACTTCTTGATGGGTATAAACTCTATAAACTGTGCTGCTGAGGAGCTGTGGCTTTCCAGTTGTTTTCTGAATAAAAACTAATACGCTCCCTGGAGTGAGTTGGGTTTGTATTTATGTTGTGTTTTCTTTATTATTTGTTTTTGTACAGACATAGACCTGAACTGAAACAGAAAGTGGATGAAATCACATACATGGACTCCATGAAGCAGACTTTCTGTTCCAAATTAAAGCACAAAGGAAATCATAAAGAAATTAAGTTAAATTTAAAAAATATATAACTTGGTCTTTTATTAAATTTTATCTTATCTGCTTCACATTTTTACAGCTTGTGGGTGGAAGAAAAAAAAATGGATTGGAATTGAAAGCATACCTGAGTCATCACAGACCTCCAGAGGAAATGAACTTACAGGTAACAAAAGCTGTTAGGTCTGTCTGGTTAAGGAGGGTATCTGTAGGAGGCTTGATCCAGGCATCAACCAGAGATTTGGGCTCTAATAAAAACAGATGCAAGACCCAAATGGTGAGGAGTGCTCTCAATTGAATTCTGCCCACCAAAACCACAGTTGTCGTGTCCCTACCAAAATTCCTAACCTTGACAGCCAATTTTAAAGTACAGGAGTACTTAACAGCTTTGAAAGCTAAATGAGTATTGAGCAATTTTGCTAATTTAAGCTGTTTTTTTTTCTCTTCTGCATCTAATTTCCTTTATGTCTTACTCAGTACCCAACATTCTTCTATGTAAAAGGACTAGAAAAACTTTCACTCAAAATGTGGTGCCACCAGCTTTAAAATATATATGTATGTCATACATTACTCATAAATATGATTGATAGAAATCAACCTCTGAAATTCTATTATATTTGCACTGCTTTCTCTCTACTTCTGTTTCAACAAGTGGATCAGCCTCTTCACAAATTTCTGATGAAACAAGTTTACTTTATACTTTTCATACTGATTGGAAAGAAAACCCCTAATTATTAACATAATGAGCACTAATTTAGTGAGCACTTTTGGGGCTGAGATTTTTAAGTATCAGATTAATTTTGTATAAAATCTCCAGCAGAAAATACCAAAACTGGATATTAGATATGTAGTTGTTTTGGGTTTTCTTAAAATGAAAAGATGAGAAGTGTTTTAATTTTGGTTTGTATATTTGTTTTGCCAGCTCAAGGTGTCTTCTTGTCCTGACTCTTTTTTTGGCACTCAGTTATGCAGTGACATAATAAAAATTGCTGAATTTGGGTTTTTTTCACCAGCCTATTACTATCACCTCTTTTTGCCTTTATCAGTTATCTGAACTATTTGAGGTGTCTGTATTATCAACAAAAAGTGATGTTTGATGTTCTCTCTAGTAATAAGCAGTGCAACTCAATATGGGAATTTATGGATTGAAGCCTTTGCATGATGTTCCAATGCATACTGTATTTATGTTTTGGGACACAAGGATTTCAGAGTACATCTAGGCCTGGTTGTACAGACTGAATGCCTGCAAGCAGGCGAAGCACAGGTTTCAGTTGAATTTCAACCCAAAGATATCTGATTCACATGCTCTGAGGCCATTGTGCAAGGTGAACCAAAGCTCAAAAGCAGGAGTGAACAAGAGGTTCATTCCAAAAGAGCAACCTGTCAGAACTAAAATACTAAAGTATTTGCAAAATCCAAGTCCCATGTCCATTGCATTAAAGTGAAAACTGGAGGAAAAAAATAGCCTTTTTAAGAAGGATTAATCTAATATATTTTTGGATGTCAGCAACTGATGTCTGCATTTAAGCCAAACACTTAGACTGTTTTTACAATCATTTTAAGAAAGCAAGACCTACAGAAAAGTCACATTTAATAACCTATCACAGATCTGATATATCCCATCTTCCTGTTCCTGTTTCACTTCAACTGACTTTAAATCTCAGATTAATAATTAACATAACAAATGTTTACATTGGCCAGAGGACCTTAGTGAGTTTTCTTATTGTCCAGTTTGACAACTAAAAAAATATTGGTATTCAGGATAATTTCTGCTCTCACAATAAAGTATGTTTCCAATTTTACGTCAATATGAAGCTTAGAGAGAGCATGTATACATTTGTTTTTACTCTCACAGTTAGACGTTTTCTAAAGTCTGATAAACACAATACATTTGATTTTACTCTCACAGTTAGACTTCATCTAGTCTGATGAGCACAAGTGGTAAATTAAGATCACCTTTGCTCCTAACTTCTTGCCCAGTGAAAACACAAATGGGTTTCAGATACCTCATAAGTCTCCTCTCTCTAATCATAAGAGGTATTTGGTCAGGCCGTTAAATCAGTGAGGTTTAACATCTATTAAAATCTTGAAAGATTCTTTAATGTTACTTGAAAAGAGATTGATTTATTTATTTTCATAAAAATGTTAATTTAAATAACATCTAGAAACATACTACAATTAACTAAAAAACACAGGCTTAAGTTCAGAATTAAGACAAATAATTTCATTTATTAAATTACCACATGAATAACAAAATACTCTTTATATAAATAAAACCCACAATTTTTTGAATGTAAATATCGACTAAATAAATGAGGAATAATTAATCAGGCAAAATCAATCAGCTCTGCCTTTTATAGAATTGGGTGGTTTAAAATGGATTAAAGATTAAAATTACTGGGTGTCAGATTACTATTTTACAGGACTTTATTTTCATTTGTATAACAATAGTCTTTAACCACCCTCAAAACATCTCTCAGTGGAAAGGGTAGTCCAGGCTACAAGTTTAATGCAATGTGTTCAGAAAACTAATTCAAGAATGCTTAGTTAGGATTGCAAAAGATTTAAAACTCTGAGTTTTATGGGGAACTTCTCTACTTGTCTCATGTCGTGCTATTTCTCAATATATTTCTTCCTGAAAGCAGTCATCCACACAAGTACTCTAAACAACTTGTTTTGGTAGTTTAGTATATATCAAAATTAATCTGCAGGATTCCACAGATATCAGTATAAAGACAGCATGATCCTTCTTCCCCTTTACTACATTATAGCCTTCTGGTGGCAGGACTTACTGAGGTGCCTAACCTCATGGAACTTTGAAGAGGCTGAGTTTAGGGCCATTGTTTTCCAGTTAGACAAGTATTACGCTACAGAACACGGTAGAGTCAAAAATGGAATATATATTATTATATCAAAATTTATAATAAAAAATTATAAAATCAAAAGAAGAGGGTCCAGATGGAAGTCCAAATCAAAACCGGAAATGCAGACATCAGGGTAAAGTATCTCTTGGCCCATTGTCATGTTGTTGCAGAAATTTTGTCTTTCTGCTTGCATTGTAGTCTAGAACTAACAGAGGGACTAAGAAATACTCATCTATAAAAATCCTTACCTTGGTGATTAAGTCATAAAACTCTGCTTCCTGAATGAAGAGTAGTCTTGTTTCTGAAGAAAACAGGTCATGTACCATAAAACTTTGGGCATTACTTTCGGGTTTAGAATTCCCTTTCCACCAACACAGACTGTCCTGACATGCCAAAGATAAAGAGTTTTGAGTTATACTTGAGTTAAACTTTCCTCTTATTTAACATACCCGATTCAGAACTGTGCCTGGTGCTAGCTCTCTTCTACACAAACATGGTTAGCTCCATCCTTAGTTTCAGCTCTCTGGTACATTACACAGTCTTGTAACTCTTTTCAGTTTTTGGGACGAGAGCTGCTAGTTGCCTTTGCTTTCTGGGTCTTCACCAAGTAAACATCTATCACTATAGGTTATAATGCAGAATCTGACCCTTTGACATTTTATTTTCTTTCAGCATTAAATGTGGAACAGGATGAACACATTCTTCAATTCAATAGTACACAGACGAATAAAGCATTTTGTACAGACTCAGTAAGTGCAACTGCCTTCCACGATCAGTGAAAACATGTAATGGATTAGGTGGTACTTATGCAGAGTAGAGGACTTCAGTCTTCTTAAGTATCCTGAATAAGGTCACTCTTGAGCCAAACAGAGAGAAAATTATAATTACTTCCTGAACACTCTGAGTAATAAGCAAAACTCTTGTTTACAGACCAGTTCAGAAATGTAAAATATTGATTTACTCATGAGCAAGAGCTGATTTTAGAATGAGTTATAAATGTGATATTGCCAATTAATCATCCTAAATAACAACATTTCTCCATTTTTTAATTCTCTGCCAAAGCAGTTGTAACATGGACTACCTGCACAGAAGTAATGCATACATAATGGTATGAGCTCTACTATTGACTGGTCTAAAAATTGATTGCTTTTCTTTCTTTCTCTGCCTCATTTCTTTTGTTGGCTTGAACATCACTCATACACAGATTTAACAAATGTTTATGACATATGGTTTTAAATGATAAATTACTTTGCCTAGATAACAAGATAAATGTGGCAACTGGGTTTTTAAAAGATGACAAAACTAAATATTTTCCATGTTTCCATGAAAGAAATTGAAGAAAACCAATCAACCAAACATATAAAATCACTGCAAGTGTATTTTAATTAACTCAATAATTAGAATGGGTTGGATTTTGGTTGGGCTCTTTTTTTTCTGTCTATGAGTCCTTGTATCTTGGGTCTTGATGGATTCTGTATTACAGATCATGTTTACAAGAAGTTTCAATGAAATTGAAAAAAATCAGAATGAATAATGTTCCATTCAGGAATAATCTTGAAACAGAGAATGCCAAACAATTAGTGAATTCATTTGAATATTGAATGAAGTTCAATATTCCCTTAAAAGACAGTTCCCTTAAAAGAAAAAAAAAAAAATCCTGTTTAGTTTCCCTTTTATTTGCAGAAGCCATTACAAAATGTTGAGTCCTTTAATAAAGATAATCATAATACAGTAATTATATAAATCACACTTTGATTTAAGGAAATCCAACAACTTCTCATAAATTGAAAGTGGAATTAATATACTTTCAAAGAATACAAATGATTTAATATTTCTCTCCACTCTACAGCTAATTCAGCCCAGCTTCTGCATGCAGATAACCCTTGCTGTGTCTTGACATTGCCCTCTTGCCCAGTGCCTCATGGTGGGAAAGTTTCTTCCCATTTTCACATACAATTGAGGCTGCTTTTGGCTGTAAATATCTTAGCCAGGTGTTATTCAGCTGAAAAAGATATCTCCATGGTATTTTTCCTGATGCCACATGGATACTTATCCATGCTGCTTTCATCTGTGACTAACTGCTTGCAGCTTCAGCGAGGCACTGGAAGCAGCCTCGATGGGAACATTTGGTGTCCTGACTCATGGGTGCTGGAATGAGTGAATAGCAAAAAGCTGATACATCCGGAAGAGCCTGAGGCTGAATTCTGAAATTCAATTTCCATTCCTTTGGACTACTAGAGAGCTAAACTGAGCGATGCAAAAATCACTAAAGACTCAAAAAAGACATCTAGATTTTTTTTTTCCAGAGTAATCTAAGTAGTCAAGAGAAGCTGTTAGTATGAATACTCATAAAATAGGACTGATAATGATATTTAGATTTTTTTTTTAACCTTTTTTCTTCTTATGCAGACTATAGGATATACTAAGTTCAGCCTACCTTCTGCCTTGGGATCTTTTCTCTCCATCTCCATGACAGCAGAAATTTATCCAGGTACCATTAAATTGATGAGTAAGTATAGAGTAGCTAAAATGAAACTAAAGTATTTTTCAACAGAGCACGAAAATTTCTCTATTTGACCAAAATCAGATGCCTAAAGAGTACTTTATACTGGTTATCAAAGAAGAGCTCAACCTTTTACAAACAAGCTTAAAAAACCCAAATGTTCCCAGAGCCACACTTACTGCTTTGGAAATGCCGAATTATGCAGGATATTTTAGCAGAGAATCATATTTGAACAAAACATACTTTTAGGATTTTTGAGGAAAAGTTACTTAGGTGTTCATTTTCTGTCCCCTCTGTTCCGATGCTTACATGTTCCTGACAAAAACATGAGATACGTATTTTCCTTCTTTTACAGCTCCCTCTGAAAATAGAGTCAAATTCTTATTTTATTTTAGCTTAATTCTCAAGTTTCCTGCTTTTCCCTTAACTTTTTAGCCTAACATAACATCAGAAATTTCAGCACTGTTGGACCTGAACCACACATATGTACAGGAGAGGAGAATCCAATACCTTTTAACAGAAGTCACACCAGGTGTGCCACTTCCTTCAGTCTAAAGCTAGGCTTTTCCCTCACCTAATGAAATTAGCCAAACATTTCCTAATTCCAGTTTAATTTAGTAGTTCTTGATCAAAATCTGTGTGACCCTCTCCTTTTGCCCTGATAAATACTTCCTAACAAGGTTTGTCTCTAGGAAATATAATCAAATAACAAAGTTTGAAATGAAAACAGAATGATCTCATTTCAAATGATCTTTCAGATTTCAGCCACTAACTTTGGCTCCTAGCTACAATTTTTTTCACATTTTCCAATAACCTACAAGTTATTTGATTCACACTTTAAGTTTATTCCATCTCCTGATTGAAGGCAAGTAAAAATAAGAGCTTTTGAAGGTTCCACTTGGCCATTTTCCTGGGAAGCAGATTTGTAGCAGTAGCTAACCCATTTTTCAACAGCATGAATTCTCGCTGCCCTGATTATTATGTGCTCATTTGCACTAATTCAAAGTCAGTTCACAAAACTAACGCAATATAATTTGGTAACAATACCTATCCACCTATAAACTGAAACAAATTATTAGACAATGCTCAGCTGTGTAGAGGGAGACTCAGAAATATCTTTTGAAAACAAAAATTTTTAGTTATTGTAGAAAAATCTTTCTAAGATGAATAAAAAGGCTACCCTTGCCAAAACATGGTGTCTTGCATTTTCTGGGGGAAAAAAATTCTCTGTGACCCTGTTTTGCTCCCAAACAGCAAAGATATAAACCTTACTATTCTTATTGATTGAAAATTAGGAAAATCCCATTCTAAATTAAATTCTATCTTTCTAATGCAGTTCCATCTGAATGCAGTCAAAGTTCATCCAATGAAATATAAAAATAATATTCTGGAAAAATATGAGTAGCTGGTAAAAGACATAAATTATTACATTCCACAAACTGACACAAGCAGCTTTTTAAAACCAAGAAAACTTCAATATCACAGCTTCACATAAGCAACTTGATATGATTCCTCTTACCTAGCTTCATGAGACAGCATCCAAAGAAGTCAGATTCTTAGAGTCAACAGTGTGTGTTGTATGTCCTCAGCAGCACCCTGGACCCAGGTTAAGAAATGCTACTAGTGATATTCTGCTAGCACAGGCACCCCAGCTCATCTCACATCTCACTGTCCTACACAGTAAGAAAAGTGATATTCTAAATTATATGTGCTTATGCTACGTATAGCTTTCCTTTTTTAATGCCTACCCTCAGCCACAAAAGCTGCTTCTGTGCAGTTGCCAGAGATTCCGTGTATTGTTCTTCTGTTAACTAACTCCACCAAGCAAGCTGAAAGTGGAATTATCTGAAGTATTTGACTGCCAAACCTTCAATTATCATTATGGTTATAAAAAAAAAAGCCAGTACTATTTTGAGTGCAGCTACAATAGCACGCCACCTGTGAATAGCTGGTTGGAAAGCCAGGCCAACAAAGCCTCATTGGCTTGTATGAACTAAATTTTCACCCTTCAGCAATAACCTAAACTATTCAGACATGAAACTCACTTGTCCTTCACTGCTCTCTAAAGCTACATCTGTGCATCAGCTACTTTCCAAGCCGTTTTTCAGACATTTTCTCAAGAAGGTAAAACAATTAGGGTCATGTAGATACATACAGACAGATCTATTAACTGACAGTGCTCTCAGGTGAAAGTGATTATCATGATCTACACCATTTTTATGGGCCATTTTCATGATCATATTTCTGTGTCAGATTTATTTATTTATACCCATTGGCATCATTAGTGCCTGTCTAGAGCAGTGAACATATTTCAAGCAAATCAAGAAGATGCTGATGAGTATTTTACTGACATCTGATGGATGGTGATGCTTTTGAAGTTCTAACTCAGTGATACTTTAAATTCAGGATTCTGTCTCACAAAGACATATGCACTGTCTTGGTTTGTCTTTCCAGGAAGTACTCACTCTGCATAAAATTAAACATATATCACAGCTCTAGTAGATCTCTGCAGCTGAACACTTATCAGGTTGATATATTTTACCCTAGTACAGGTCCATCTCTTCTTATGCTCCCTTGGTTAATATGATTTCCCCAGATTTCCTGAAAATGTTTTCCAGCAATAAAACCATGTAATTTCCCTGACCAGTATCATCCACTTCTGCAGTAACTGTAGTTTGTCCTTAGGAGGAGTTGTTGGGGTTGTTTAGACAGAAAAAAAACAGGCTCAGGGGAGACCGTATTGCTCTCTTATTGTTCTTATTGACCTTATTGACCTTATTGAAGAAGGTTAGAGCCAGACTGCATGGGGAAGTGAGGTCAGACTGTTCTTACAGGTAACAAGAGACAGGACAAGAGGAAATGGTCCCAAGATGCAGCAGGGAAGGTTTAGATTAGACATTAAGAGAAATTATTTCACGGAAAGAGTTGTGAAGCATGGGAACAAACTGCTAAGGGAAGTAGTGGAATCAGCATCCCTAGAAGAGTTCCACAAACATGTTTACAGCACCTGAGGGCATGGTTTAGTGGTGAACATGGTGATAGTGCTGGGTTGGTGGTTGGACTTGATGATCCTAGGAGGTATTTTCCAGCCTTAATGATTCTATGATTCTAATACATCCAGTTGTGAACAAACAAATTTCCTAGACTGTGACAACATATTTAAGTCTTTCTGAATGGCATTATTAATGTATAAAAAGGTATTTTATAGATAATAAGCTAAATTCCTTCACAAATCCTGTGATCTTAAGTAATAATCATATGGTGATTGTGTGCCTTTACTAGTTTTTGTTATTGCTTCAAATATGTTTTGAAGAATATCTGAAGTTTCCCTGAAATTGAATAATAAATTCTATCATTCCTTTTGTCTTTTTATACTGAAGTTATATAATATTGTGTGTCAGAGACAGAAAAAACAGTGTAGACTTTCTAGAGAGTATTGGTTTATTTTTAAATTACTTTTTTTATACATATATTGTATCTGATTTTTTTTCTTTTTCTTTTCTTTTCTTTTCTTTTCTTTTCTTTTCTTTTCTTTTCTTTTCTTTTCTTTTCTTTTCTTTTC
>JAYDZK010000001.1:79978881-79992961 GCA_034509185.1 Euphonia xanthogaster
CGATCTTTAATTCTTACACAAAAAAAAATATTTGGAATATATATATTTCTGAACAATCTGAATTCTGCAATATTTTCCCCGAATCAGAAAAAAAAAAGTCCCATGGCTAACTCTTTTTCTCTTTTGAACTCCAGACCAGAGGTCCTATTTCTGTTCACATCTCACAAATAAAAGGATAACATTCAAGTCTTGAAATTTAAGCTTAGAAGGTTCAAGTTTTCCTTCAGTTTTGACATCACTTGATTTTTCTGTTCAAGACTCACTCTGGCTTCTCTAAAATGTGAAGTCCATCCCTTGTGATTTGTAGATCACTATAATATTTCATGCTGTTGTTACTAATTATTTCAATGAATTGTAGAGTGTTGCTCTGAAAATTTCATAATACTAACTACTTATTTTCAGCTACTTTTGTATTTATGTTGCTTCTTCACTTTCTGAAAGTCCTATACATCATGTTTTTTAAAGTGTGTCATTTGCTCTACGTAGACAAAGGTTCACCTAGTTTAGTGTGAGATTTGCTTGATCTTGATAAAAATCCTACAGCTAGTATAAAATTACATTTGACTTTCAAGTTGCATCTGGGAGATGTGAAGACTTGTTTTCATTTTTTTTCAGCCTGACAGCAGATAAAGACTTCTTATATTTCTCCTGGATTTTCTTCTTCCTTTTTCTTCTCTCTATCCTCCTTCTCCATCACACCTGACTATGAAAAATGTATACCTGGAGGTGCAATAGGAAAACCACTTGAATAAACGCATATAAACCTGCTAACATGGACACAGACCTCTCTTGGTTCATTAGCTGGTGCCTTACCACCCCTGTAAACCAACACTATGCTCTATAATCCAATCTATGTTTTTTAAATAATTTCTTCCTCCTTTCCTCTTCCAGCATGTCAGCTCTTTTCATTGCTTATTCTTTTTCAGTTAGAGTATATAGCAGCAGTGCCCATTTTTCCAGTGGTCTGTACTGTAATTCCCCATTATCCCACAATTATCCCTAATTAAGTCTTCTACTTTTTTCTACCATATGCTGAACTTCCATTTCATGGGACAAAGGGTGGTGTAAGGCTCAGTTAGCAACAGATACTTATTCACAAGAAAGTCAGATAGACAGACAAATGTTAAAAAAACATATTAGATGGGAAAATAGCAAATATTTCTTATCTAATATTTAAAAAATAACACAGAAATCACCTGGAGAAAACCTATTTATAAATACCACAACTGTGAGGTTTAGAACTTGAAACCTCCTATCATTTCAGCGTAATACAGAAAAAATTCTTCTGCCTCTCGGAGATTTACACACAGTTCTCAGCCTGATCTTCCTGATCCTTACATTTGTACTGCTAATTGGGCATGTTTCTTATGTTTATCATTCATTCCCCTTAGCAACCAGGGTACAAGCAAAGGAAGGAAATCTAATATAGATATGTTCATTGAAGGTTCCCTAAAAAAGATTAATGTTTTATAGTATCAACTGCATTGAATTAAGGCTAACTCTTGGCATTGCATTTTTCTTTCTGGGTGTCATGTCCTTAAGTCATGCTCTATAGAGGCAATTTGGAGATAATTCTCACAGCAGAAAGAAAGAGGAAAGTACTCACTCTGTTTCTGAGGAACACAAGGAAAGATAAACCTTACTAAAGCAAACAGAATCAATTAAAAAAAATCATTTTAGCAAATCTTCACAATCTTTAAATATTTTGGCTTTCCTTGAACTTTTGAGAGACACACTGATTTTTATTTAAGAGGGTTAGATGAACTGCTAGTCTCCATTCCTGTCCTGTTTTGGATTTCAGTCAAGTTGTTCCAAGAGTCATGGATACAGTCATGGAAAGAGATGTATGGAGGATGAAAATAAAACTATCAAGTCCAGGACTCAAAAAACTAGAATAAAGCAAATAAAAAATGGCCTTATGATCACCAAGATTACTTTTAAGGAATAATCTTAAGGAACCTTAGGAAAAACTTATTACAGTTGCCTGGGTAAGAAAGGGTATCTAAGTGGAAGACCATAGGCTCATTACTACAGCTTGCACTTTTGTTTGACTTTCCCCATTCTGTTGTTACTATTCAACTTCTAATTGTGCCTCTTCTGTGAACAACTGCCTGGAGACAACTAGAAAGGTGTTTGTTCTTTTTGCGCCCCACGCTTTTCCGTGTGTGATCCTGGATGAAAGGAAGGGAGTGGGGAGAAAGAGGAAAGAGAGGGTAGAAAACCACCTCTTAGTGTGTCTGCCAGTATTTCCATATGTTTTCTTAATAATACTGACAATGTGGGTAGAATAAGTAGTGTTGAACTGCTCTCAATACTGTCAGAGACCAAGCATATGCATGCAGGCAATTAGAGAATAGTAGCTGGCATCCTGCACATCTGTATTCTACTTGACATTGCACTAATTTACTCATTAAACCAAAGCCTAGAGAAATAGGTTTGCAGTCAAATTAGGGAGTAAGGACTCATTGACAGTAAATAGGTGAATTTTTTTCTCAAAAAAAACCCTTGTACTGAAATCCAGACTGCTGCTAAAGATAAGCTTGTTTTTAAGTGTGGGTTAAAAGGAAATCACTGAGTAGTAAAGAAGTGCAAAGAATATTATGCAGAATAACACCATTTTCTAAGAAGGGGAACCATGTACATCTTGAGCAATTCAGTTCATTAGATTCCCTAATCCTTGCTTTTGCATAGGAAAAATAATTTGAACTGACATTCCTTGGCACGTAGCATGTGTAGTATTTTCACTCACAAAGTCTTGTTGCAAACAACAGCCCCTCCTCTTTTAGACATCTAAACCTGCAGAATGTCTGTGGAAAGCATTCAAAGGCATAGCAATCAAGAGCCTCCACTGTGCAGAAGGCTCTGATGCAGAGACATCCTGCAGAGGCACTTCACTTCTCAAACATATTTTGAAGTGCCATATAGCTTCTTCCTAACAGAAAATCAGGAGAAAAGGCAATGGGAGATCAGCAGCACATCTATAACATGATGGATTCATAGCCCTACTTTCCTCAGAGCACTGAAACACCTGATCTGCAGTTCTTGTGGCTAATTTGCTGTCTGAATAACCAGGGAGGAATTAATCTCTTTTAGTTTTAAACATCTAGTCTAACATCCCATCTTGCTTAGATATCTGTCACCTTAGGCTCCCTTCATACATTTATTTGCCCTATCACAAATGCCCATATTAGAGGAAGATGGGCGATTCTTTGGAAATGCTGTTTTTTCCTCTTTGATACAGAGTGTTTAACTAAGACTTTGAAGTCTAACTTCTAGACATTAAAGCTAGAACTGATGAATCTCTCCCTAATTAACGGATAGAGTGCAGAAATTCCAGAGGGTAATTCAACCCAGCTATTTTAAATGCCTATTTAGAGAAGAGAGGAAACCATTTCTCCCCATTAACTGTGTAGGGAGCCAAGTTAACTTCCTTAACCAGACACTTACCTTTCGGACAGCAAAAGTTGCTGAGACAAATTACACCCCAAGTGCTCTGCAGCCCAAAAGGGGATTTCTTTTGATCCCTTCAAATCCTAGCAAAACCCCTCAAAGCTTGTTTATTCAGACTTTACAGAAGAGTCATGATTTAGCTCTCTGACAGTGAAACAAATATAATTCAGGGATGTTTTTTTTTTTCCAGACAAGGGAAAACAACTCCAAGCTAAATATCACTTCTAAGGTCTACTAGGTCATCTTCAGCCCCTGGATCAATACATAGATGGAATACAATTGTAAAGGTCACATTGGAAAATTCCATCTTCATAAAAATTTTCAGTATGGAAAAAGGTAACTTACACAGTTCTTATCCAAGGCCACCATTTCAATGTAATTTCATGTTAGCAAATCTAATTCTTTTATGAGAGATCAGCATCTTTTAGGTTAAAGTGCAAAGTACTGAAGCAAACAATTTGTTTGCAAATTCTGTTCATAACTGGAATTGAAAAGTGATTTAACTGACTCCACTTGTGCTACATTTTACAGCACTCAAATCTTCTAGAGGGTCACTGTGCTTTTTTACATCAAGAAAAGATAGGTCATTTTATGTTTTTATTAACTCAATAATGGCCAATTACCAGCCTAAAGCATATCGTAACCTTAAATACAAATTCAAGATGCAGAACATCATTAAACTCTTCATTATAGTGTAGAAAAGTCAATCTTTGAGAGAGATTTAACTTTTAAGAGATTTAACTTTTCCTGTCAGTGTGCATTTGGTCCCTCAAAAAAAAGATGATATTTCTCTGTAAGCAAATTATTTTGCCTTTTTGAAGAAAACTGACCTGAGACAAAAAATCCCTGGGAGGATAATGGAAACCGATGAAATTAATAGACACTCACTAGGCCTCATAAAGCCTGAAATAAACACACTTATCTCCGAGATCCAGGAAGTTCTAGGATACCATACTTGATCCCTGAATTAACAAAACAGAAAACAGGTTTCATGCACATAAATTTTTTTATTGAGTAAAGCCATCCATCCAGGTTTTTATATAAGATTTTCTTGTAAACTCCATTACATAAATATATTATTACAGATATTACAGACAGAAAGCATCACATGGTAGTCAGTCTAAACTTTCTGTAATAGCCGGTCAAGTTTCCACTTCAAAATTATTTGAGATGTTTATAACATTGTTATTTTAATGGACCTTGATGCGGATTCTTAATCCAGACTCAGTTTTAATGTCCTCAAGTGCATTGCAGTTTCTGCATTTTAAAAGTTAAAATGTGCATGAAAATATATAATCTTCTGTCTATTAAACAAAAAACAAACAAACAAAAACCAACCAAAAAACAATGATAGGCACTTTTCCAAAACAGCTATTCCCTGGTTCCCTTTTGGAGACAGGGAGCTCATTAATTATGCTTTTAATGCTAATTTTCTTGATTTAGTGGGAAAAAAAAATCTTAGAAAAGTAGGTGCTGTGTAGAGAGAACACTTATTCTGCTCAAAAAGGTAGTTAACCCTTTTCTCTAATGCTCATTCAAAATGTCTGTTTTAGCTTGATCTTAATGCCAGCCATAAGCAAAGCCATGAGTTACTGTTTTTATTTTTCTTGCTGATGATCTCAAGGAACTGAGTCAACTGCTAGCGATTACCAGCACATGGGAACATCTTGTACACGGAAACATCTTACAGCCAGGCCAGGCAGAGCAAAACATATCCAGTTTTATGGTGGGAAACCACAAGGGATTCTTTTAAGCCAGTCGATTGCTTTCCTTTCATAAATTACTAAATGAACATGCACCAGAGTATGTTCAGAGGGTCTCAGCTGAAATGCTGTGTCCATGGAATGTCATCTACAAGGAAGCAGCTAGTGCTGCACCTGTCTCAAAAGGCTGCAGTATGGAAAGTGTCTCCACTCGATAAAGATGGTAAGTGTGCTCTTTCACTCTTTGAATGGTGAGCTTCTGCAAGAGGAGACTAGTTCTGGCAAGCAGTCAATTCTCAGGGAGGTGACTATCAGAAGAAGAAAAAAACAGCCTTTGTGGGAGACTTCTCTTGACTGAAATATTACCTAAAAATTTGAGCTCACCTTGTCTATGACAGTCTTTTGGAAAACATTTGGGTAAAAGCCTAACTAGGTAAGTGGTAAGTAGTTTGTTTTTTTTTCATTACAGAAAAGAAGAAAACAATATTGAACCTGTTCACAAACTGTGTGATAAAGATTCTGACCTTCAGTAAATCTTTGAAAAGTAATGTGTAAGGAATGATTTTTCCAGTTTTCTATTGTCACAATTTTACGTAGTGAGTGCAGAACTTCTTTTAATATGCTGCTTAACCAGGAAAGCAAATCAAATGATTTTTTTTTATTATAATACCTTTTCAGCTGCCCATCAATTGTCTTTTTCTGGCTAAACAGAAAGCAGAAATACTTTATCACAAAATCCTTTGCCCCTGCATGTACGACTGATCACATCCAAATAGAATGCAAAACCTGACATGATGTCAACTTGAAGTGAGTTGTTTACAAGCACAAAATCCCTAGTACTAAGTCAGCTAAGCAGCTCAGGTTTATGTTAAAGAGATCTGCACACCACACTTGCTGAATTTCTCTTCTTCCGTCTGGAAAACTCACCTCCTGCCAGTCTATAGAGACCATGTTCTTCCTCATGTAAAGAGACATAGGTATTGCACCTGGCTACTGCATCAGCAACATCTCTAGATAAACCACTTGTAGTGAAAAAAAAAATTTTCTTATAGACTATCTTCACTGTTTCTGTTGTATCCTTAGTAACCTTCACAACAAAATACATTTTAATGATACGACGGAATATTTTATACTTTATTGTGGCTGTAAGAAGATTTTACAGAAGTATCCAGAATGATCACTAGAAAACATAAAGAAATCTGAAAAAAAATATTTTATACTCAAAAAGGACTACATTTTTTCCTACCAAATACATTAAAATGTCTTCGCTTCATTGAAAAGCATTTCTTCCTGTGTTAACTCTTTCCATAGAAATTAGATCCTAATTTCTGTCCTAATTCAGTGTGAGTGCTTAGCATCATTGAAAGCCAGGTCTTTCCTTTTAATATCCTTTAGACACTGTTTTCTGAGACTGTCCTCCATAGTAATTCCTACTTGAATGCTTATGAGAGTAGAACAGAGAAGGGATTCTATTCCCATCACTGTAAAACATCCCTGGAGGAGCTGAAATGTAGCCTGTATCCACAGAGCATATTTTGATATTTGTAATATGCCCTGGTGTATGCTGGAAGACCCAGAAGAAGCTATTACTGAGGCAAAAGTTCCTCTGGGTCTTTTGCTGCATATATATAGCTTTGGTAAAGTTTGAAACCTTGTAGCTTTTAATGGTTTAAAACATTCCCTGGAGGACATATATTGATGTAGGTATACTCATGTGGGAACGGCTTCAAACAGGCTAGCTGTTCCACTACTGCTCTGTCCTAAGTCCAAAATCATTAATGTCGTAGGTAGGAGAGTTTGAACAGTTACTCTGCCCTTTCTGTGACATAAAAGCACCTTTCATTGCTCAAAGGAGGAGGGGATTGTTCAGCATCAGAGTTCTATATGAGGTGAAAGCAATGTCAAGACATATATGATACAAAATAATTCAGCAGATGTGGCTGGAGTTTTTTTATCAAAATACTTTTAGAATTGTTATTATTATTATTACTAGTCATTAAAAAAAATTCTCAGCAAAATCGAGTTGGAAATCTCTAAATCGATAGAAAAAGACCAAATAGTTCTGAAGGCAGAAAATGTTATTGCTATATATTTCTCATCCTAAGCCTTTCAGCTACCACTTGATGTTATTCCCACTGCTTCACTATGTTCAAGTGCCTTTGAACACCTTCAAGCTGTGGAGGACACTGAATATAACGCCAGCAAATTCTCTACCTCTTAACTGAGTTCTCCAGCTACCAGGCAATTATACAAATAGTGGAGTATGGCATCCCCAGGCTTGCTGGGTTTGTGGAGGAGAGAGTTTTTAAAAAAAACCCAAACCTGCTTGTTTCTTTGAATGAATGGGGTACAGAACCCATGCACATTACAATGGTTTTATAAAGCAACACCTGAGAAAATGAGGCATGTTGTGTGCATATATGCTGCAGCACATACACTGGGAAAGATTTGGAAAACAAGTACTTAGAAAGAGTGTATCAGTAAGAATTCCCAGGATTCTTTTTTGTCCTAGATTTCTCATCAGAATGTAAGTTTACCTTGTGTTTCCCTTTCCAGCTATGATGCTATTGCATGACCCAGCACACATGGCTCCAATTCTGCACCCAGCTTTGAGGAGAACACGTTACTCTCCCTTCCAAATGTTACAGAGCTAAAAATAAAAATAAAATAGATAAATTACATTTCAAGCCAATCAGATCTTTGAACATGGAAGCTTCAAGTTATTTTTAGGAGTGCAAGAGTAGTGGATTTTCCAGTGCACCTGGCACAAAGTGCCTATGGTGTATAAGATGCATAAACAATGACAGGTACATCTGAAGAGGGAAGTGGGACAGTTAAATGAGAATATATGTAGCAATTAGGTTCAAAAAATATGACCAAGAGAGACCAGGACTCCCCTTCCAATAAGTTAAAGGGGAAACTAAACAAGATAAGGATATAGAAGAGAAGAGAAAGCATATAATTTTTTACATCTCTTTTTGACTCATAGCGCCGAGGATATACCAGAGTTTCCAAATAAAGAAAAGGAATATTTGATGATTGAAATATCATAAGAGGAATTGTTGGAATGGATCAATAAATAAAAGATTGATGTATCTCAAGAACAGGATACCGTTTATTGAAGACACCCAAAGCAATTTAAGATTAAACAAAAGAACTCCACAATTATGCAGTTTCCCATTGAAATCAGTTAGTATACTGAACCACACAGGACAGCAGTGATCTTCATGTAACTCTTGAAGGAAACTCAGAAAGAATTCAGCTTCACACACACATGTTACTGCAGAAATAATTGAGGAGCCATTTAAAAGCAAAATTGTTAAGTGTGTGGATCAAAGTTAGAAGTCTTAATGCTCTGTATATGTCTTTAACCTATTATTATTCTTTGGGCATGTTAATAAATAGCAGAGAAGAAAGAACTGGCAAATACAAGTTTTCTGGACTTTCAAAAAGCCTTTGAGAATGCTCCCCACAATAGGCTATTAGAGAAACCAAGTAATCACAGGATGGGAAGTAAAGCATTGTCATTGACTAGAAATCAACTACAAAAAGGAGGACACAGAAGCAGAATACATTTATTAGTGGTCACTGCTCCGTGTGGCTAAAGGTTAACAGGCCGGTGCCCTCAGGTTCTTCACAAAGGATGAAAGTGTTTAATCTATTTATTAATCATCCAGAAATGGGACTAACAATAAGATGGAAATGTTTACAATGGGCACAACAAGTCTTAGATTAATTAAGGCCAAAACAGGCCAAGGAGCTTTTAGGTTGCTTAGAAGAGCTAAGTGAAAGGGGAAACAATGGCAGATGGAATGCAGCACTGCCAAGCCTAATAGATGCACAGGGGAAAGAACCATATGAAATACTTCATCTAGAATTAAAAAGCCAGTATGACCACTGAAGGCAGGGGAAGACCCTCTTGATAAGCACAGATCAATGAAAATACTTCTCTGGTGTTAATCACAGTCTAAAATAAAGATATTGTTGAGAAAGAGAAGAAAAAGTACTGGCATAAAGGCTACAATGTCTGAGATTTATTTTTTTAGGGGTGAAGCCTGGCACCTTTAAATTACAAGGTAAAAAAAGACATAATGAATAAGTAAATTTAGATCATAAATTAAGTAAATTTTATCATTACTTAACTCTCTTCATAAGACAAGTAAAGAACTCAGCAAAACTGAAAATAGCATATTTAAAACAGAGAATTGTTTTTCATTATTATTTAAATCAAAGATATAGAACTCCTCATTTGATGTTGCCAAGTTGAAATGTAACACCATTTTAATGAAGGACTTCAATTTTTCTGTGGATTTATACATAAACATTCCTCACGGAACTCTGTTCAGTGCAGCAAGCCAGAATCAAACCAACACAAACAACGAGTGAAAAATCCAGCTACCTCTGCAGTTATCATCTTCTATTTCATGGGCACAGAGCTTATTCTTATCCCAACTTCTGTACATCATAAACAATTCTTTTCAACTGCAGGTCTTCAGTCATGGATACTCATATTTTATTCCCCTTTCAGAAAATTGTCCTTCTTAGTACAGAATATTACCGCATCAAAGACCCACAGCCAAATTTATCAGGCAGATAGCTTAAGGAGGGAGGAAAGAGAAAAAAGAGAAAAGGCTTGGTGAACAATAAAGAGAAAAAAATGGGTAGTGATGGACAATAAAGGGAAAAGGATGGCTAAATCCTAAAAGATGTTTTTAGTAGTCATCTTTACCACTGGTGGGCACAAGTTGGAAATGCATTTAGGACAATCCTGGCTGCATCAGACCAGGAAGTGTGGCCTGTACCAGTGTTCCTTTAGATAATTAAAGCAATAGTAATGTGTGAAACAGTGTCTACCAGAGGCAGCTTTAGCTAATAGCAAAATCTTAATGAATGAACACTCGATACATGCATCCTTTTTGCCAAGAATCACAGGTAACACCTACATTGTAATGTGTTAGAGATGTAGGAAACTCTTGTGTTGCAGCAGATGTGCAGACATTCTTATTTATATGGGCAATATAAAAATAAAATCCTTCTCTGTCAAACAAGAAACTGCACTTAAATGCCTTCATCAGTCAATAGCCATTAATACAGCTCAAAAACTGTATGTGAAAGGAGCAAATAGGCAACATATCCCTCAATATATTCAAAATTATATTTTTCTGGGTTTGACTAGTAGTTTAGCTATACCCCTTTAATATAATTCTTATAAATATAATCATCTCCTTCTACCCTAGTCTCCACTTCAATCTAATAGTTTGCCCCTAGATATATATATAAAAAATTAGAGGGGCTACACAAAAAAAAAAATCTGTAAGAACTCTAGGAACAGAATCTTTACTCAATTATTAAAAAGAACCAACAGACTTAACGCATGCAACAACAAGAATCAGATTTGATGAATTTTTGGTGTAATTGCTACACATTAAGGGAAAATAATGATTTTGAACACTATTCTAAGTACCTTTGAAAGTGACATTTATCTCTAAAAGTAAGATATCTCTTAATGTATGAAAATGTATTAATAGAAAAGAACATGGAAAAGTATTTTATTGAATCATAAGCATGATAAATTTACTACTGGCTAATATGAATTAAGAAGAAACTTTGCAAACTAACAAACAATTTTCTAGTCTGGTGTAAAATTCATTTTACCTTCCAAGCTTATTCCCAGAGCAGATCACTGAGCAGTGTAGTATGTCAGTTCCTACAGCTTGCTTGCCAAAAAACACAGTCTTTTCAGTTTTGTCATTCTTCAGTATCAGCTCCTTCAGGCTTCAGGGTAAAGCAACATCAGTATAACCTGAGATACATGTGACTGAAGTCTTATGTGAATATGTTTTCTGTCTACTCTTATGTTGACCTTAGCTAAACATCTGCAGTTTTGGCTGTCTGCCACTCTTGACTGCTTTTCCTGCTGGCTGGGCAATGTCTTGTCTCTGCTGCAGGGTCTCCCTTGCAGTTCCTGGTCAGGTCAGTAACATCTGGTGGTGCAGAAAGCGCTGATCACCTGGCAGGTATTCTCCTCATGTTTTGATCAATCACACACACTGATACTACTTCAGCCAATTATTTCTTTAACCACTTTTGCTAGGTCAGTATATCGCTGACCTTCTCACCTCCTCTTATCCCTACTCAGGTTTCAAGCTTGAGGAAAAGGTAAGAAAGCTTCCTGATAGTTACCAAAGGCTAAAAACATTAAAGAAAACCCCAGATCATCAGGAATATTGTTACTATGAATAGTAACAATAGAATAGAATAGAATATGACCTCTAAAAGAACTAATTTTCTTCCTACAAGTCCATTAAATTTACTTAAAACAAAATCAATACATGGCATGAATTGTCAGGGTTCAAGAGCAATGACCTGTTATTACTGGACATATTGCAATAAAAATACCTAAATAATAAAAACTGGGAAGGTAGTAGTTCCCTGTATACTAACAGCAAATATTCTATCAGCAGAGAAATATTCTTCCAATGTTCAATATTCCTATGAACTGCACAGTACTTTCTAATCATTCAAAGAAAAAAGGTTTACTCTGTGAAGAAAAATAATATCAGTCCATAACACAGACACACCTTTGTCTTGTATGCTGAAGAAATCCAAAGAAAATGAAGTCTTCACATGTATATAGAAACTGAAATAATTTAAAATAAAATCAGCTACTTAGGCTTTCCTGCATAACTAATTGTCAGTTCAGTGGCTACCTAAAATCTAGCCTAAACACTGCATCATAGTCTTTTTTCTTATTTTATCAGGAAACAAGAAAATACATTAAAACATAGTGAGAGCAGTATTAAATGAAGTCTGGACAGACTAGTTTCACTGTTGCCAATTTCCCTCACAAAAATTTTTCGTTTTCATGATTATTTAGATATTTTTGCACTGTTCTGAAACTAAAAACTCTAGAATTGCCACAAAGAAGCACTGACAGTTCTGTTCAGTCTTTGTGTGTTGGGAAGGTGCTGTGAAATCCACGGTGAGGACAGAGGCAGACCCAAAATGCAGCAGAGCTGCGGTGGTTCTGCTGCACAGAGGCTTGGCAGATGCAGGGAAAGCACAGAGCAAAAATCTGCATCACCTTCATAGGCATGCCAACAGAAGATAAAAGAAAAAAAAAATAAAAAGGGATAATACATGATCACTACTGCCATGATTATCTACAGCCAGGTGCAGTGAATCATTTCAGCAATTTGGCTCAGGGCCTTGAGCTGCAGTCCTAAAGAAATTGCTGAGATACTTTGAGAATTATCTGCAGGTTGAATTTCAGCCTCTTTAACTACAACTATATGAGTATTAACAGGGAGCATGGCTCTGTAGAGACCCTCCATAAACTGAGCCTGTGCAAAGAGCCTGGTACCCACATTACATGTGTTTTGTTGGTTTTACTTTGGGCTAGCCCTAGTCCTTTTTATGGAATGCACATCCCTTAGTGCCTGCAGCTCATCTTCTAGGGCACCCTTTGCTTTCAGCAGACAGCAATCCAGCCTGTGTGGTGAACCAAAAGGCAGTAAGAGATGCAGTAGGAGTGAGTGGGAAGCTCCCAAAGCACACCTCAGACCTGAACTGAAATGCTGATGGAGACAGCCTGAGGGCAGCTGCCTGTACTCAGCTCAGGCACTTGGGATTTGTTACAGGCTCTGTAAGAAGTAAATAGTTGCCTTTTAACTCTATTAAGACACAAACTCAGGAACAAAGTGTGAAGCAGGACCAGCCCTTTGAGCAATATCACAGTTTCATCTCATAGTGCACTTGCATGCTATGGCCTCCTGCACTGCTGAATTAATGTAATATTTGAGTTCCCTGCAAGTGCTTTACTTGCATGGGAAAAAAAACCTCTGAAAGGTTTCCGGTCTTTTGCTTCTCTTTCAAACATATCATAAAATCATTTGAACATCTCTGTATTCATATATACTTTACATGTACTCAGGAGTACAGGAGTACAACTTTAGTGGAACTCAAAAAAAACAAAAAAAAAAACAAACCCAAAAACCTACTGATATTCACAGCTATCACATTCCTTCCTATGAGCTACTGATCTTCACTACCAGTTAAGATTTTGGTAAAACTCTGAGATGCAAATATTTTCTGCAAGCTGCAAAACATATCTCCCCCTTTCTCAGTTCTAAACAACTATAAAAGAAGAAAAAGATCTCTTCCATCCTAAATTTCTATTGGCTTTCTTCAAATCAGACCTATATTAAAAACTATTGGGCACAAAAGCCAAAAAAACCATGCTGTAAATATTTACTTTCATACCACAATTTAAAGAGGACTGTTATTGTAGCAATTAGAAAGAAACAAAACACCAGAAACTAAAAAAACTTTTAAAGAAATATTTGGGAAACCACTGTAATTCATGCTTCTATTGCACAAGCTAACATCATTCTGCCCTTCAAAATATTTCAGAAAAAAATATAAAAATCACATTATACAACAGTAATAAAAACCTGATGTCCCAGATATTCACAGTGATCAAAATATGCTGGTCTTAAAAAAACCCCCGCATATAAGCTGAACAATAAACTTTGTGGTAATGTGCAAATAGAGACACAGAAACAAAAATAATCTAAATATTCCACAAAGGGTCTCTAAAAATGCATTGTGAAGACCAGTGTAAGACAGGGTTAGTGGGCATCTCAACAATAGATGCATTTGTATTCTACTTTTACTGCTGAACCTTTCTGAAGTATTGATGAAAGAAAGAAAATACTCTAAGTAACTTAGGCTTCCACACAGAAAACAAACAAATTCTGAAAAAAGAAGATCATTTAGAAACAATTGCTACCTTTTCCTGTACTTCTTAATTTTCCATAAGTCCTGACTTTTCAGATTTCCAGAGGACTACTGCAGAACTCTCCTAGCCTTTCCAGAATGCTTAATATTACATCAATAATTTCCTTGTTCCACCTCCTTTAAGACAT
>JAYDZK010000001.1:79992969-80003778 GCA_034509185.1 Euphonia xanthogaster
ATATATATACACACATATGTGTGTATCAAACCTGTAATTTTTAGTTGTCATTGTTAAAATTGCTACCTTTTTTATGAGTGTTGAAGCGTACCACAGAGCAAAACTTCTATTACCTGATCAATTCTTCATCTTACACTTAAATTTTTTAGCTGCATAAATACAGAGTGTCTTTGCACCAATCAAAGCATCCTCTCTGGATTTAAACTATTAATACTACTGATCATCATCTCTCCTTTTAACCCTGGTGGATGACCTACAGCCTTGGCTGGAAAAGGCAGATAATTTTGCTTTGTTTTCTTCAGGGTTTTCCTCTCCCTGGATAGCTGAACAACTTAAGCTCATAATATTTTTCTACAGCAGTACCTGAAAAATCAATACAATAAGAGAACACAATCAAGACCAAGTATAACAACAAAGGGAAAAAAACCATCAATCCAACAACAATAACAAATTAGTAATGTCAGTCAAAGACAGGAAAATGAGCATTTAAAGCAGTCTGAATATTGTTTTTTTGTAGCAAGGTGTGTAAAACAAATCTGTCTGAGTCAAACTGTCCTTCTGAATTCATATATTTGAGTTTTAAACATATCATGTTCCTTCTCTCAAAACAGCATTACATTCAAGTAAAGCCATTTATTTCAATGGAGTTAGTCCTGGTTTATGTTGTTGTGGATTGCTGACTAAAGAAAATTGGCCTATACTTACAAACGAAAATAAAATAATATTTTAAATTCATATCTGTCATACAGAGATTGGCTTGCAGTACATTTTCTCTGCTCTGGTCCCAGGAATTAATCTCAGTACCTAGATTTTAAAAAGCTGTTGTTACATCAGTGATTTAATTTCATTAAATTCATAGTGAGGTTGCAACAAAAAAGGTGCATTTATAAGGTTCAGCTTTAACAATTATGAGATTTATATAGAGACAAAAGAAACCATGATGCACTTCTAACTGAATTGGAATATAAAACAGGAAGCCTCATTTCCTGAACTCCAGTGCTATACTATATCTTATTAGCTAAACTCAGCTGATAATGGGGATCATTTCCCCAAGGATTGTTACATCACAAAGCATAAATGAAAAAAAAAACAACCAGAAAGAAAAAAATTGTTTCTGTTTTCAGTATAATTTGGGTAATTTTTCAAATGTACCTTGTTCAGAAACTCTTACTTCTTCATAATACTGGTCCAAGTTCTGTCGGGTTCTCTGTAGAAATATTACATCAAAACTTTAACTCCAGAGCACAACAGGACTGGAAATGAGCATCTCTCATCTCTGGATGCATGCAGAATTTTAAAAGTCATCCCAGGGGACCTTGGCTATGTTTTTGACTTGCTTCCCTTTTTAAGTGCAGAACTTCAAGCCAGTGGAATCTAATCCTCATATATCCTCAGCCCTGGCCATGCTCCAGGGCAGAGCTTCTAAGTTGCAGGCAGGCACCACATGCTGGGGCATCCCCACTCACAGGATGCTGTGAGATTCCCATACTTGCTCCCTTCTGCAAAAAGAAAACCTTGCTTGCAATACACCCAGTCTCTCATTAAAGCACTACCATAATATTTACAGCCTGATCATAGTATGAAAGCAGAAACATTAAAGGATGGGTTTATACCTCTGGAGATATAAAATTTGAAATATCCCAAAATAGATGCATCTGGGATACTTTAGTAAATTATAAAAAAGGCCAGTAAATGAGGTTCTGATGACACGGATCTTTTTCCACTGATTACACTGATTTCCTGGCTTTAACAGTGCTAGAATCAGTACAGACACATCCCACTGGGAAACCACCAGAAACTTGCTGAAGGACTTTACTAACAATCAGTATTCTAAATAGATATTACTTCTCTTTAATCTCTTCAGAGATTTTAATCCTTGCCAAAGCATGGATTTGGGATTCCTTGTAGATGTTTTAATTATAAAGATTACAATTTAAATGCAAAATTTTATTGCTGTTGTTTTGATAATATATGCTGGAACTTCTACTTCTATATTTTAAAATTAATTTACATTTGAAGCATGATGTGCTATACCAGGCAACACCACAGTCAGTTGCATAGTAAGTTGCAAGTCGTTCAATACACAGCTATGAAGTGTGTCTCCATTATCCTAAAGCCCTTCTATACAAAAATCCAGTTTCAACAAATATGGATGAAGGCAATGTTAAGAGTATTCTTACAAAATTCGCATGTAATTTTTGTGGGTACATTTTCAAATGTATATACTTGCTTTATTTAGTCTCTATATAAAAAGTCTAAAAGCAAATTGGACTTTTCATTTGCCATTTAGTTGTTGTTCTATAAGTTGGGTTTTATTTTGAAGAACATCTGCTTTTTTAATCCAGTGTGTGTGTATACAAATACAAAAATTTGTCTCAGCAGAGATGATTTTAGTGCCTTCGAAAGTGTAACTTTACCAGTGGAAAAAATACCCCTCTAAATGAAGTTATACTAGTAAAATATTATATTTTCTTGATGCATGAGGACAACAAATCAGCTAATATGAATTAAGAATATACTTTCCACACTAGCAAAAGCTTTTCCATCTGCTATATTGTTCATCATGGAAAATAAATTTACATTAATAAATTTTATATTTATCATCTAACACTTAGTTGTCTGTTACCACACTCAGAGGTCTCTGAGATATGTAATTAACTTAATATAGATTTTAAAGTACTTAAGAGTTGCGGAAAGTTTCCCTTGAAATCCAAGTATTTATCTAAATAAATGAGTCTCATACAATTTTTTTTTTTTTTTAGGAAGGACTTGTAGGTGTGACCCCCCTTAATACAGAAAGAAAGCTAACCAATGTAGAGCAATGATTAGCAAATTATCAATCAGCAAACTCTGGAAATTCTCTTATTTTCCTAAAAGAATTAATAAAATGAGAAAAATATTTTTTCAAAGTATCTCATCTTTTCCCATCTGCTTAATAAAGAATGCCCTCTGATTCTGGATTGCTAATACTTTAAAATGTAATAAAGATAGTTCATTATGATGCTTAACAGAGATGAAGTCTGTTGACAGGCCCAAGATACCATTTACATAAGTGTTCAGGCAAATTGAAGGCAACATCTCATCTAACATGCAGAGGATCAACAAGAATTAAACATGTATTTAAAAAGCACTCTAGATATCATACTTCCTCCATGGAAAATATCTCCTAAAATCTGCAACACATTGCACATTCCAAAACGCAAACATAATACAATTTCTTTTGTTTTCTCCCTTTTAAAAATTTTATAATGGATATATTTGAAAATATAATGCCTTAATAATGAAATTACCTAAATCACAACATTTAAAAAATCATTAAAATGCCAATATCATATACCAAAAGTGAAAATTTGGACCTTTTTTTTTTTTTATTTGCTATCTGTCTGGTACCATTTCCTTCTAATTTTGCTGAAGTCATTTAAAACATCCACAATGACTTCCAAGCTGTTGAGATCTTCTAAAAACCTAGACTGAAACATATTGTTTGCTGGTAGCTTCAGATGATATTTACTGTTGTTTTTAGTCATGAGGTTTTCTTCTAAAGATGAAGCATCTGAATCAACTCTCAGAATCAATAGATATTAAGGTGAACAATTCCATCGGGCTCTCAAAGGCACTTCAAAGGACCAAAATATTAATATATAACTGCTGAAGTTTGTCACTTTAGCATTTATCATCACCATTCATCCCAACAACTTTGTTGCATTCAATCAGTGCTTCAAAGGGTCATACCAGATTGTTCCATAAAGGCTTGAGGCCAATCCTATATCAAATACAGCTTTCAAACACATCTATCAGTTTTTTTGAAGGAGAGGAGACAAGATGAGATGAGGGATGGGAGAGTATCAAGCATTGATCAGCTTCACTTCAGAGCCACTTACATCATGCCTTATCCTTTTTGTCATTACGGACTGGGAGCTGGTTGGATATAGCTCTTCAGTGTGCATGTTCTAAAGGAGAAATTCACATATTTCATATGCCTATCCTGTTTGCATACAAGGTCAATTCACAAATCCAAAAAGAAATCTGGTCTTTATTTTTTAACATATCTCCAAATTAATCAAATCTCTCCACAAGCCAGAATATGCCTCCAGTGCCTCACTACATTTGTATTCATCTAACTGATTGATGTTGTAAAGGAAATCAAGCTCACAGACATTTTCACTTGGAGATGTTTGCTCTACAGTTCTGACAAGAGAAAAGTACAGTGAAAAGTACTTAGAAAAGTACAGTATGCTTACTGTAGCAAAGTGGCATAAGTGTGTTTCTTGACGGAGGGAGTTTGGGTAATCTTGGGAGTTTCCTCTGATTTGAACTAAGGGAAGAAATTCTCATACATACACACTCCACTCCCCTCAAAAAATCCACACTTCTTGTAAGGAGAGAAGGGAGAATAAAAGAAATAATCTCTAGCAGATCTACCTGCAAAAATGTCTATTAAGAAGATGACCTACAATTGTCATCGTCTAGTTTGTCAACAGAAATAACAACTGTAAAAGTCATGTGTAGAAGATTTGGGTCTTCTCTCTCAAAAAAAAGTTATGAAAATGCAGTTATGTCATAGAAGGCTCTTTCCCATTCTCATTCCTAAGAAGCTGATTGCATAGCTCACAGATTCTTCAGCAACAGAATAGAGATATCCTAGCAGTGAAAGAGAATTGTGATTTCGCTAGGTTGGTGTAGGACAGCACAAGTAGCAGGACTTCACAAACATTTTCAGAGTTAAGTTTTGCATATGAACATCATTTCATTCAAACTTAATTCTTATACCAAAATCACTTTGTTAGAATTCACCTAATATGACTTTTGAAGTCAACAGCGTGTGGGAGTGTTTGTATCTGATATTAAATGACAGTATGTCCTCTTTAGAGACAACAGAAATAAAATAAGTATTTTAGGGCATAATTCATCTGACCTATTTTAGACATCCACTTTGTTGCAAACTGACTTAGACTCTAGAATTACCTATGTATCTCCACTGACTACAAAGAGAATCTAAACTTTTATATTTTTTGTGAATATCTATAATGGATATCTAGCTTTTTTTTTTTCCTTTTTGTCATATGGATTACTTTATTTTTCTGTCTTCTGGGGTGTTATGACTGACATTTATCAAAAAGTATTACTTGAGAATTCAGCTTCTAAGTTATTTTTTCCCTTTTAGGCAATTCAGAGATCTAAATACATCATGGATCTTAGTGCAAGACTGAAGTTATAAATTACTAAGTATAGACCAAATGATTTTTAGGCAGGATAAGTGATAGAACCATAATTTGCATTTTGATTACCTTTCCCAGAAGAACCTGAAATGAAGAAGCAAGGTTGTCACAGTCTCTGCAAGGTGCATGTGAAGCGCATTGCTTGAGGTAAAGAGAACAAGTGAACAAACTGAAATTGAGGGTAGAGCCATGAGGTCCCAAACTATGTGACATTAATACCCCGAAACATTAAATGGTGGTTACTGGCTTAGGGTGGAATCCACTTCAACTACTCTGTGCTAGTAATCTGTAGTCCTTTTTTTTCCTAAATCAGGAATGCTGTACCCATTGACACTATGAATGGGATGAGTATCTTGATGATCAACTAGATGCAAACTTTTAAAAGTTATGTGGAGTTAATGCACTTCTGGAAAGAACACCCTGAGGAATTTCTCTTTTAGAAGTTAAGAAATCTGACCCCAATCCAGTAAAGCATTTAAGCAAATGAATGACCACAAGCATGTGCATAGTCTTCCCTGAGTGCAGTACCATTCATCTAGCTCAAAATAGGAGACTGAGACTGACTGCTGTATCAGGATTCTAGGCCAAAATACAAATCTCTTAGCACATAGTCAGTGTTGCTTCTTGAATTATACCAATACTACAGGAAGAGTTATACTAAATTCATCCACATCTTTTTCTTAAATTAGTTTTGAAAAATAACTCAACATTTACTTTTTTTTAAAATAATCACCTGAACAAATAACATTAAAAACCATAAAACTGTGCGAACATCAATTTACACAATCACATCAGTTTCACAGCATTTTATACTAAAGTTTTAAAAAGTGCAAACATTTAAGTATTATATGGGTTTTTTTTAAGTACAGCATAGTATTCATTTAAAAAAAAAAGAGCTTTAAAAGAATAATTATATTTCAAGAGATTCAGAAAAGGCACTAGTTCAGTAATTAATGTGGGGATTTTTCTTGTTTCTATTCGACCACAAGTACAGATCTTCAAGGTTTAATTTGTATGGGTTTCTTCTGATTAGTTAAGATATCACTCTGTCATAGAACTATCCTTGTATAAATATGTGATTAAGATGGGCAACTGAAATATCTAACTTTGTGGCAGATGCTGCTCTATGTGATCTTTTGTAACTGAAGGGTTCTTTTATCATTTGAGCTTTTGGGTTTGTATTTCTCATCTGCTCTTTTCTGCCAGCTTAACGGAGATTTTAAATCAAAACCTAATTAGACTACATATGCTGTTTAGGAAAAAGTTCTTAGGAAAGTAATGATTCATATAGGCTTTGATATTTCCAGATAACATCTAAGAAGAAATGTGATTTTAATTGTTTTAAATAATTTCCAATCACCCTCTTACTCAAATAAAAGTAGTTGAGTGCAGTTCTTTGATCAAAAAAAAATTCTTCAGTAAGAGAAATACCAACTCTGTACTCCTCTATACTCAACTATACCATCTGCACTTAATGCTGAAAGCCATTATTGACACACATTTTTCAGCTGAGTAGTATTGTAACTCAGGTATTCTATGATATATTTTTGATACCAATACCATAATACTCAAATCACAAGTTACCAAATGATATTTAATTCCTGAAAAACAAAAATCTGCGTGTGCATGTTGAGCACCTAGGATGTCAGCCAAAGTTTGCTTTTTAGCAATGTTGAAATAAGAAGAGATGGTATATTTTTATTTTTCCTCTTTGATATTCTGCGAGGGAAAATGGATTATTTTAATGTTATTTTAAATATAATGCACTTACTTGAATTATACATTTCAATATTTTAACTAGTGCTAAGAAACTCCACGTATTAAACACTCTCAACTTGCACTAGGTTAAGGAAACCTGTGTCAAAAATGATGACTGGTTCAAACACTAATAAACACATTTTCCAGGAAAGCCCTGGCCCCTGACACTTAATCACAAAGATATAAGCTCCCCGTTAAAAAAAAAAAAAAGGAAAAATATTAAAAATCTTTACATTTTTATGTCCTACTTAGTTATTTGACCCAGTTCTTAATCAGAAGTAGCCAGAATTTTCTTCTATTCCACAGAGCGATTGTCTGCTGCCTTAAGAATAAAAGCTTGAGTATTTCCCCTGATAGAAGGTTGACAAGTCATAATGAGGAACTGTGTCTTCCAACGTCAAGCCAATACAGTTTCTGTTAATTGTCAGAATACTGTGCTGTGACACACTGCATATGAAAATTGTTTTCTGGAAACCAAGAAATGATACATATTTCCAAGACAAACCCTTGCAAAAATAACCACAAATTTATAATAGGCAATAACAAGTTTTCATAAGCATTTTTTAAAAATCTGAATTCAATTTCAAAGAGAAAAGCAGAAGTGTAAATCCAGATTTCCAGTTTCTCTGCTACTTTAGTGATTCAATAAAGCTACAGAAATTTGTTTCACCATGTAGTTGAATATGTAATAAATTCAAGTATTTCTCTTATGTTTACTGTTTAGCCATTACTAATGTGTGACTATCAACACAAGGAAACAATATATAGAGACATCAGACTTTAAGAAGAGTTTATAAGAAATAAGTTGGAGACAGACTTATAGTGTGACAACACTGATATCCCAAGCTTCTAAACAAGACATAAAGTCTACTGACATACAAACAATATAAAAGGCATATGCATATTCATTGATTCCACCAAAAATAGTTGTTTTCTAAATGTTAAAAATTGTCAGCATTTTCAACAAAATTTTTAAAACCCCAATGCAACTCAATAAAAGTTTGATGGCAAGACCTTAATTACAGGACAGTACACTTAAGAAAAAGAAATAAACCTGAGTATACTCATATATTAAAACTGAAACTCATCACATAGAATAGCTAATGTGATCTGTAAGTCAAACAACTCCTGTCTGCAAAATTCTGCAATATAAAGCAATTAATTTAAAATATTCTTCAGATACCAGGAGACTTGCAGTGGAAGACAGACTATTTTGAAAGTATAGTTCATCTTCTTCTGGTTTCAGATAAAATAATGAAAACATAAAGTCTGAGGTTTATACTTGTGCATCAAAGGCATTTGTGATATGCTCTGTTATCACCAAGACTTCTTCCTGGAAATGCACAACTTGCTGAGAAACCCACCATAATCTTCACACTTTACTGTGAGAACTGACAGAGTTGAGGATGGTGCATGGTGTTGAGGTGAGTTGGGGATGGGGGAAGCAACACCCAATTGCAAGTTTATGCTTGACTGTTATTCACAGTAAATTTTATTATTGTTTATCATCAGCTATAATTGGTCAACTGCATGAAAATATCTCCTTTTCTGTGAACAAAGCTGCCCTCCAAGAATGCTAAAGGCATCTTAAATATAAATAGACTAGTTAACAAGTCTTTCATTGTATTGAGCCAAGCCTTATATACATGGTTATTGAGTAAAGGCAGTATTTTTAGAACTTTGTTTAAAAGAAAAAGCAGGTCACCATGTAAACCATGACACCCACCAAATAATGTGTACCTAAACCACACATATGTCAAGTTATTTTCTATTCTGATGCTTTACCTAAGAATTAGCTAAATATCCAACATGCAAAAAAATAATATTTACTTACACACACACGTCCCCCCTTCCAAAAAAAAAAAAAAAAAAAAAAAAGTCCTGAATTTTGTAAATGAAATATTGCAACAGTCACAAAGTATTTGAGTTTCAAGTTTCACCTCTACACTTTCACCTCTACTACAGGTCAGCCCACGCACAAGCACATGAACACACACGTCAGACCGCTGGACGTGCCGTCCACTTGGCTCTCGCAACTATCCACACGAATCAAAAGGCTCCAGAGGGACCCAGAGCACCAAATCAGGTCACGGGGGCAGAGAGCGGCATCTCCTCTGCCTGACCTCGGGCTGTGTGTGCGCTGCCTTGCAGAACCTTGGACAGCGGTCCCCTGGCCCTCCTCCCAGTGCAGCACAGCCCAGCCCAGCCCCGCGGCTCACCCCACTGCGCTCCCCACCCGCACTGGGTGGGCATCCGCACTGGCCACCAGACTCCCTGGAGAAAGGGAAAACAGACTAAGTTGCACCCATGGTTTGGGTTATTTTTTCCTTCCCCCTTCTGAAATATCTTTCATTTTTAACACAGATTGGTTGGCCAAATTCTCAAAACATAAAGCAATATCATCTGGCATTCAGAACCGCAGAAATGTAGGTCACTGGTGTTTGTCTAGTTCATTAAAGTTTCACACAATCATTTTTAATGTCAACAACTTTTTCTCTATCATTAAAAAAGTATTTCTCCTCGTTGGGTGTGAAGGGAAAATTGTTAAACAGAATAAAGTTGCTGTTCTGTTCATTTCCAACACTTTTTACACCCTGATATTCTGTAGAGCAACTGAGGACTTTGTGGTAAAGTTCAGTCAAACTAAACTGTGATACAAAAAATCACTTTAAGCATGCATATGCTGATCATTTGGCATCATGGAATAGTAGGTCAATTTCTAATTATAGAGCTACTGAAATGACAGAGATTTCCTTACAGCAATAGGCATGTATTTACATTGGATATTCTATTTTACTTATCCAATTCACTCTGGAAACAAAATATGTTTACATTATCAGTAACTGAGTACATAGCATATATGCAATGAGTGTGTACACACACAGTCTGCAATCTAAAAACAGTTGAGTCAACACTTCTGGTGATTTTACCTTATTTTTGTTAGGTTTAGAGAGAAAAAATCAATACAGCAACTTTCCTACCTTTATCCAGTTAGATAGCAGGTTATTTCAGCTTCTGGAGGGACTCTGGATCCATTTTTGTGGCAAATATATGCACAAATTATACTAAGTTATTGGTGCATGGGATTGTTTAGGCATAGGCTGTTACCATTATATGATTTCAGAAGGCTCTGCTGAAGTTACAGAGCACAGAGGTACTGCCAGGCCTCCTATTTAGAGCAGTGATTCACGTGCATGGTTGTGTTCCACTGCTAAAGCAGAATTTGGTTCAGACTGGTTAGTGCTACAGTAGTCGAGAGAATCTAGTTCAGGGCAGAAATATTCACCTCCTACCAAGTACTCATACAGGGGGAAAAGCATGCAGTTAGCTATTTTAGGCACCGAGGACAACTCTTTTCTTCTGCCCTGTCTTGAGAGATAGGCCAACTAATCTTGTGCACAAGTACAGAGAAGGCAACATCTACAAGAGCCAAAGTGGGACCCTCTGTCTTCTAGCAAAGGAAAAGAAAAGCCTCTGGATCTCTCTGAGCCGTCACCAGTGGCACCAAAGGAAACAGCCGCGGCTTATCAAAACGCTGTCACCATCACTTCCCAACCAAGGGCCACTGCGGTGCCCGTCAACAGACGCTCCCGTCCTCCAGCTTTCCCCAGCTCCACAGATTTTGGCAGAGCGCCTGCAAACACTGTCCCGCTCCCGCTCCCGCTCCCGCTCCCGCTCCCGAGGAGGCCCGGCGCTGCACCGCTCTGCCGTCGTCCAGCATCGCCACCCCCGGGCCAAGCGCCCGGCGGAACCTACCCGGAGCCTCCGGGGCGCGCCCCTGGCCCCGCAGGGGGCAAGAACCGCCCGTGCCGGGGCACCGCGGCCGCCTGCA
>JAYDZK010000001.1:80018025-80064532 GCA_034509185.1 Euphonia xanthogaster
GGGGGGGGGGGAGGTGTTTAAGCTATTTGTTTTACAGAACTAACTCTTTGGTTTACAGTTCCAGTTACTAGCCTGATTAATTCACTGCAGTGGACCCTACTGACCTATATTCTTCCCTATTATCACTCCAGTTTTACTGGTGATAACTTGTAACCACCAGACCACCAGAGCTGAGTAAATGTATATGGCAAAACAAAGCCAATTATTAATTAAACTTTTCTCTATGAGCTCATGCATCCATTCAGTTACTTTCAAGCAACAACATTCACAGGCAGCTTAAGATAGAAAATAGAGAGAAACATTAGTTGGAAGGGCTTTCAGTCCAGAAACAGAAGCTACATCCTGTGTCTTGTCTGAACAAACATGTTTGACAATACCAAATCTCTGAATAAGCTATCAAAAGGGAAAGCAGTTATTAAATAAGTATGAACAATGCACATTTCACGGGCCCATGATCAGTTAAAAAATTTCAGACATGGAAAGCAAATCAGGTAAATAGCATTATTTATGAAGACCTAGTTATATATTAGCACTTCGTTATGAATTTTCTATCTATCCTTTCTCCACCAGGTAGAGTGCTCAGCTGGGTTATTTGTTTCCATTACTTCTGTATAAATTAATCTTTTTCCACCTTGCTGATGCAAATATATATCTTACATGATTTCCCTCACATTCTCTCCTTCACACCCTGCCTCTTTTCTTTCTAAAGACACACTATAATAGCAATGCTGCTTGAATAACAAGGCACTTCCATTATGTGCTTATAAAGTTGGTTTGCCTGACTTTTTTTTTGTGACCAGAACTATTGAAATGCTCTGCAAGGAAGGATTCTGAGTAGAACACCTTGTAGTACTATAACTTAAGGTGTATAAATTACTGAACAAAGTCTATATTAGTCAGGAACAGTTGCAGTCACTGTGTTAGCAGCTCCTTTCTTCACTTATCCAAGAATCACTGTTAAGAGATTATTTGTTATGAAAAACATCTTCAAAATTATTCACATCCTCTACTTATTCCTTCCAAGAATTTGCTGCTCCCATTACTGGAACAGTTTCTGCTTGGACTATGAGTACTAACTACATGATGTACGTTTCACTGACAATTCTGTGCTAAGAATATGAAGGCTTGTTCTCTACTCATCCTTTCTATTATATTCAGTCTCCTAAAGTAGAATATCCTTTCTCAGCTGCTAGTCAGCTGGCACAGGCCCTGTAATTTCACAGAATGCATTTCACAAGATTTACATACCGTTCCTCTATGGCGTATGTTTTGCCCACAAGCAGGACATGCCCAAATCATCAGGGTGCAGGTATCACCTTGCACACAACACCCTCTCTCTATAATGGAGATTTGGCACCCTGGAGACAGTGCCCCACAAGTGGGAAGACACATGAGGCAGCACACAGGATGATCAGCGATGGGTGTAGAACATCCATGGCACACAGTCATTTTTTCCAGGGACCTCTGGCCATCATCTATGTCCATCCCATTGGAGAAATGAGCTGTCATTACCTTGTGAACCTTTGCTGTCCAAAGACTTCTCATGAAATCATCATAACCAACACTGTTTGCTATGCCTGTGAATCCCACTGCACTAGATACCTCACCGTATTCTGCACTCCAGAGTGACATGAAAGGGAAAATCTTTATTAAAATCATCAGCCTGTGTGTGGTCCTTATTAAATTCTTCATCATAATGTTACCATCATCATTACAGCTGTGAATTCTGGAATTACTTCAGGACCATCACAGACTCTGCTCACTTCAGTTCTGATAGGCCTTGGAGAAGTGTGCATTCAGCCACCTGACTAATGAATGGTCAGGCAGGAGAGACTTGGGAAATGTGGTCCTTAGTGCTAACTGGGTTGTCAGCCTTTGTTCTACCTTATGCTTGAGAATGCTTACCAGCCATTGTGACAGGAGCTATCATATCTAGACAAGATCCTTCCATAACCCCACATCTTTGATCCCGGTACTCAGACCACCTCTGCCGAGATATCTGCACATCACAGTAGACAGCAACTTCTATTTTAAGAAAGGATTCAGCAGAAATCTGAACTATGTGTAAACTTTGCTTTAAAAAAATCAATTCTTGTGAAGAGGAAAAAGCATGCAAGAAAGCTGTGCAGATTTTGGGAAATCAATAAAAAGTAATGTGAGGGGCAATGTCTTGTGTCTTTAATCTGAGTCGAGATAGATGGCCTGAGCATGACACCAGCACTGTGGTAGGCACCTACCTGGTGTCAGTAAAGATATATCTTTGGCACCCTTCCCAATGAGATGAAGCCCTCTTTGAGGTGTAGAATTCTCAGTCAGGAACAGAATTGTATATCCCATGAAAGTGCTGCCCTTCTTTCTCTGATTCTTAGTTGATGCCTTGAATCATTCCACTGCCTGCCATGATCACCTTCTTAAAGAAGAAGTGGTTTTAACCCTGTACTTGACACTAGTGGGGCTGCACCTCAAATCCTGTGTTCAGTTTTTGTTCCTTCATGACAAGACAGAGAGGTGCAGGAGCATGTCCAAAAACACCTGAAAGGAGGTTGTAGCAAGGTGAGTGCCAGACTCCTCTTCCAAGTAACAAGTGACAGGACAGGAGGAAATGGTACCAAGCTGTACCACGTGAGGTTTTGGTTAGATATTAGGAAAGTTTTCTTCTTGGAAAGGGTGGTCAGCAATGGAAAAAGGCTGCTGAGGGAAGTAGCAGAGTCTTCATCCCTGGAAATGTGAAAAGCATGTGGATGTGGCACAAGGGGACATGGTTTAGTGATGAGCATGGCAGTGCTGGGTTAATGGCTGGACTCAATGACCTTAGAGGTCTTTTCCAACCTTAACAATTCTAAGACAGTCTAGAAGGATTCTAAGACATGTCCAGTAGGTCATTTCATATGGGCTGCAGCTCTTGCTGTGAGCTGTTTTCCAGAGCTATTTCTGGCCTATCCAGGCCAGCCTTGAGAGTAACAAGTAGTTACAACTCTGTAGTTGTAGTAAGACCAAGGGATGGGGTAACACAACAGGCATGAGTGGAGAGGGTGGACACAGAGGAAAGGCTGTGACAGCAGTGAAGTTCTCCAGGTGAAGATAAATTCAGGAATGACTTTTTTCTACGAGCACAAGGAAGAAATGTGCTGCTGTCTAGCTGTGAAGCACAGTGTCATTTTGGAAGATGATTACATCCTTCACCAGGTAGAGTGCTCAGCTGGGTTATTTGCTTCATGTTTTGCAGTTTATCTGAGTCAACGAGAGGTCTTAGCTATTCTCACCCTTCTCTAACAGTGCTGTTGCTGCTTTTCTTTTGGAACTGAGCAGGCTAGTACAAGACTACATATCCTAGATGAAATGACAGCACTGACTTGTATCAGGGAATTACAACATTTTCTATCTTATTTATTGTTTCTTTGCGTATGCAGTGTAACATTTTGATCATTTTTGACCACAGATGCACACTGAGTTTTCTCCTGTGATAACCTGGTGCATTTCTCATCCAGTTTAGTTTTCACTTCTGTGAATTATTTGAGTATTTTTGTTCACATCTGAAATTGCATTGTTTTGTATTTGAGTTACATTAAGTAGCAATTTAATATTCCTAGTAAGAAAATAGAAATTTTCTACAGTGTTCAAGGACATAATTTATTATCATCAGTGTTTATTGTGTTTTTCTTTGATCCTGACTGCCCTGCTCAACTTTATCCCTTTTGGCAAACATAAGGAAATCTTGAAGGACAGCAACGATTAGGAAGAGAAGTGACTCCTACTGTAAAATGTGTGTTGGTGAAAATAAAGACAATGATAATTTAACAATTTATATAGTTGTGCTTCCAAACAAAGAGAATTGGTTACTTCATGCAACTTAGAATAGCTGAACAAGTACTTATGACTACCTGGGACCTAAGACTGAAGACACAACAACACTGGAGTTGGTGTGTTTGTTGACATCTCAGTAGGATATAAAAAATTGATTCTCGACTGTTTTCAATTAGTCTACAATCTCCTAACTGGACTGAAGGCTTTTCATATACCCATCACCAGAACCTACACATTCTGGCAGAAGCAAATTAGCCAACAAGAAAAATGTTAAAAATATATGTATATGAAAATATATAAACCCTGTATTAAGTAACTTGCATCTGACTCAGCTGAGTTTATTTTGCAAAGTCTTTTTAATTTCATTTCAGTGACTATTCACCCAAAACAGACAAAAGGACACCTTCTTCCTTTATATTTTTCTGAGCATATGGAACAGTGGCTTCCTCTCTGAACTCTTAATTTCTGAGCAATGCTTGAAGGATGGGAATGGACACACAGTTTACATACCTGAAAGGAAAGAAGAAAGGTTACTTCCATGAAGTGCTTTACCTCTACACAATCTTAGTAAAGGGTGGGTTTCAACCATTTCTTTGAAAGTAGTCTCCTATTTTTTAATATTTGTATTTTTTAAAAAATATTTTCTTTCTTCATTATCTAAGCTCTGCAAGTATATCTTCAGGATTTTTAAAGTATCTTTTTTTTTTTTTTTTCAGTCATGCTCAAATGTATCACAGAAAATGTTTTTTTAAACACTGAAATTTATAACTTTCTGTAGCACAATTGCCCCAAACAGCCTATAACTCTCTTGCATTTTATCTAACTAGACAGTCTGATTGATTTATCTCTTTTTCAGAACATCTAATTATTTTGAGAATGTACAGCATCTCTACTTGTCAAGTATTAGCTCTCTTTTTGGTTTCATTTAATTTCTGGAACTCCTCTAATAATACTTTCAAGTATGTCTTCAATCATGTTCAAAAACTTTCTATTTTTGCTCGTTCTTTCTCTGAAATTAAAATTTTACATAGGTGTAAAATCTCTACAGTTTTTACAGATGAATGATTTTTAAAGGGGAAAACATAATAAAGGAGATTAACTTCAGATTTATGACATATGCAAAAGCTAAAATCACAAGCAGGAATTAATTTTGGTTTTATGAAGAAAAAAGAGAAATACATATTGGAAAAAAAGAAAGCAAAAAGGGAAAGGAATAGACTCAGAAAGTAGCAAAATGTTTTTCATAATAAATTAGGATCTTACAAATGGTTTAACAAAAAAAAGAGTTATAGCAATATATAGCACGATGGAGGAAAATTAGTTATATTCAGAATCATGTCATAAATGACATTACTATACTTACTTTTGTTAGTTAAGCTTAACTGTTTGGGACATCTGTTCATGAATTTGATGGATAATGCACATTTGTTTAAAGGGACTAGGTGACTGTCTTTAGCTTTTGCTAAGAATCATGTTTGACAATTTCTATCACAATTCTTAAGGGTGTTTTAAAATTTTGAGTTGATACTTAACATGCTTAAGTAAAATTATTCTTGCAAAAGTTGATTTGTTGGAGTGGCAATTAAGCACGGTAATTATTACAGATAAAGACTTACCTAAGCTCTTCTTTCATTCTTGTAATCCATAAAAGAGGAAGATATATGCATATCTTTATTTTCCCCCAGTCATATGCATAGAAATCAAACCAAAAGTGACATCATGAGAATCAAATGATGCCAAATACAAAAATCAAGCTGGTATTATAAATTATTAAAAATTCATTATGATTTTTGATTTTCTATCAAAACAGACAGCTAGAAACTTTTTGCCTGGATATGTAACAGTTAAATTTAAATAAGCTGACTCCTGAGTTATAATTCATTTGATAAAATGCAGAAAACACCTTGCACATACTGATATCTGAGCTGGTCAGCTTTGTGTTTCTCCATAGTTACTGCCGAGAAATAGGCACTGAAATGATAAAATAGATCCTTTCCTGAAGCAGGTATCTGCATTAGCTTCAACGAATTACACTTTGACAGTGTTTATTTCTCCCCATTGGTTGTAACTTAGTCCTCAGTGACATGTGTGAATGCAAATGTTCCACACTGACACTAGAAAAACAATCAAATGAAACTAAATTTAATTTCAGCCTGCTTAGTTAAATTATAACCCCAGTATAGCCTATTTTAGCCAATATTAGCAATAAAAGCAGAACACACATATTAAATTTCTGTAGTTTTTGATAATTTCTGTAGTTTTTGATAGAGAAGACATTCAGGTACAGTCCAAAAAAATTTTAACTGTGGAATATGCAACTTCACTCTTTAGAATTATCGTACTACTGAAAGATCAAGTTAAGACTTTGGTGGTATCAGGCACAATGAGCCAAGGGAAAAGAAGACATCTTGAAAAAACAAAATGTCACCTAAAAATATGTGTTTTGCCCATGTTGCACTGTCTGTAGGATTTGGGAATTTTTTATGTTTATTTTCTCCTTTGTGCAATTTTAAAGGAAAGTTGTGTCCAAAGATGATAAAAAAAGCAATAAGCAGGATATTAACTTCACTGCACCACACAATGCTGGTTTTTAAAAAGTGTACAGTGCTTTATTTGTGGTTTGGGGTTTTTTCCATTAATATGAAACATTTTCAGATATGAAAATCTATATAAAAATCAATATGGTCAATATGAATATCTTTACAAAAATATATGAAGGGTAATAAACTACAGAATTATTTTGAAAATGAAATTAACTTGTGTATTTTCATTTGTTTAAAATGGCTTTACTTTACAAAACAGATTTTCTTAATTCCTACGAGTTTATATTCTCAATATGTAAGTTTCCTGACTTGTAATTCTGCTTGACTGCACTACATTAAATGTACATGTTTTAATATATAAGAAATATCAAGATTATAGATAGCCTGACAATTTTTTGTCTTAATCTTGGGAGCTGTGAATCAAATATTTCTGTGACCAACCTGATTATTCCTGCAGATCCCACATAAGATTTCGTGGTGAGTCAGACCAATTATTTTTTTGGTGTAAAATTTCTAGAATATCTCAGTAGACTATGAGTCTTAGTTTCATTTTCTAATTTAATTTCAGAATCAGTATTTCAATAGGCATGGGACTTTTATGCCATATATTCTAAAATTCCTGTCTTCAGGTGGGGCAGCAATAACTAAAGTTTTTCAGTCACCTTTTTCTTCCACAGTTACCTGTCTCCAGTAAGTGCCAGATTTCTGGTACTGTGTCTTTAGACAGTATACATTATTCTGCTCAACATATGTAGAAACTAAGCTTGGAAAAGATAAGATGAATAAGACAGTCTGACAAGATACGATGGATATGAAGTAAAATCATATTTAGTAAAAATATTGCATAGTGGGGTTTTTTTCCTCAAAACTCAGTTGAAACTTTCAGTCTTATTTGTAGGGAATCCATATGAAACAAATTATTAAAACATGCATTATTAAAGTGTTGATAAGATAAAAGTTTTACAAGTTCTTGAAATTCATCCAAAAATTTCTTTATGGTACGTTAAAATCCTTTTTTTTTTTTAAGTGATGTGGTACTATCAAAAGTTGTTTTAAAGTAAAGTCAATTAGATGCGAGAGAAGCAACAATACAGCTGCCTAACGTTGGACTGTGTTTCTTGGAACAAGCAGTTCTAAGTCTAGCATCTGAGTAATACAGAGGGATTTCTTTTTTATTATTATTATTCAACCATTCATTAAAATGGATTTGAAGGCAAATTAAAGTTTGGAGATATGAAACAACTCATGCAAATTCTTATCTTACTGATTGACCTTCACTTTTCAACTTAGAGTATAAAAAAGCATGGTTTGAAGTGTCTGTAAGCCTGAAAACCCACTTGTCAGTAAAGCACAATCCATTATTCAAGCCATGGGCAGGGAAATAATGACTGCATCTTGAACAGTCATCAGTCTCCATAGGATTGGTGCTTCTTTTTATGGGAAGGTACACACCTTTCTCCTGTCATCACATAACTGCTCAGGTTCTGGTGCCTGTATGTCATGACCCTGCCCTGTATTTCAAAGTGGCTAGCATGAATGTTGTTTTTTGGAAGTGCCCACGAAATTGCAATTCATAGAGGAAGACACAAAAAAACAAAACAAAACAAAACAAAAAAAAAAAAGAAAAGGAAAAAAATAGATGAGGTGAGACAAAGTTGAATTTCATATTCCAAAACTATTCCCCTGGGAAATGAGAATTCAGAAGGTATTTGCAATGATTCAACACTGACTCTGTTAAGCTTGGCTAACACTCATGGAAGAATGCTCTTCAGTATAAATTGCTTTTGAAAGGAGCCAGTGGCCTTATTTGTTGGGGTGATAGGTCATAGAGGAGATTTTCAAAGACTTGTAACTTGCCTGTGATATCATACCATATGTTGAACTGGTCTTAGTGGTTTTGAAAGTCCCACATGGCTTTATTTGCACCTATACAGAAAAGAATATTGCTAAAATATGTAAGAAAAACAGTAGAAGAATAATAATACTAATCAAAACAGGGTAATGACTAATTTCAATAAGAATTTGAGAATAATAATTTTTTCTAATATTAGGATTTGTGAATTTGACTCCATGGAAAGAGTTATTACCTATCTCTAGTAAGAATCCAAAATGTGGTTTCAGATCCCAGGAGAAATAACTAATTTCCTGAATCCTAAAAGTCTTCTAGGCTTGACATTTTCAACAAGACACCTCTTCACAGGCTTGAGACTTCCATTTTAATCTTCACCAAGGAAATGTCTCTTAATTCAGGAGTCACTAGCTGCTACTCAGCAGTTGTGATAAGCCTGATGCCCCCCTCAGAGGAAAGCCCATTCCTCATGGACGTAGTCTTAACCATCCTAGTCCTGATTATTATCCAAGCAGCCTTTAAATAATGACCTTTAAGGAGCTGGTAGGCATTTTTTCTTTCTTTTTTCAACAGCAGACCTCACACAAACTCTGACAATTCATTCTTTTCTTTGGAGCAGCTTGGCCCCATTATTTCTCCAGCTTCAGCAGAATGAAAACAACTTACGTGAGCTGTCAAGGCTTATCTTTCGAATAACTCCTAAATACTTCAGCTCAGAAAGTAAAACATGGTGACTAATACTCTAGCATCTGTTGCACATTGTCATGCATCCTGCTGTGTGCCAACCAGCTAAAACGGCAGCACATTTTACAGCCAGATGTGTCAAGATTTCATCTGCTTCTTCACTGTAATTCTAGGAAATCTAAGCTCCTACATCACATATATTCTAAAAGATAAGGCTAAGAATCAAAAATTTTCTCTCTGGAGAAGATATGATGTGTACTTTGTCAAGTGTTGAGCAGATACCCTGCTCTGAGCTTCTCTTATCTAATTGAACATTCAGTTACAGAAGCATTTACTAACAATAAATGAATGAAGAGAATGCCTCAAGATGTTCCTACTTTGATGGATTATAGAGGGAAAAAGAAGAAAAATCAGCAATCATGTTTGTTTGGTCTGATGAAATCAGTTTCTTGGAAGGATTTCTACAGCTAATAAGATACGTGATTTTGAACATGCCATACTACGCCCCACCAACACCAAACATTTACTGAAATAAAATTATTTTCTTAAGAATAAGATCACAGCTGGCTCTATTGTCTCAGCCTGATTCTTTATGCTTGAATTTTGCACATATTATTCCTTGACAGTGGGGACTTTGCATGGGAGTTTCTAAAAAATCCAGATAAGACCTTCTGTCTTAAGTGAAGATTATTCTATATTCTAATAAACATATTATATATTTATTCTATATTCTAATTAACATATTCTATTCTATTCTATTCTATTCTATTCTATTCTATTCTATAATGGACTAAATGTTTCCTAATTTATTGATGTTCTTCCAGTACTTGTTTGCCCTATCAGTAATAATGACATAATTTCTGAGAGTCAGTCTAGTTGCAGTTCAAATAATTTGGTGGAAGAAACTAATAAAAATATCCTCAAATACATATGCACAACACCAGGAAGTATACAGAAATCTTCAGGTACCTAAACTAAGGAGAGCTGCCCAGTGACACTTACAAATATTTAAGTGATTAAAGGAATTAATTCTCCTTGTATAGCAATACATACTAAATGAATAAATGACCTGTCTGCTTAGACTACTTCCATAAATCCTGGGATGTATTATATAAATATTATATTTTAATTTATTGACATGTGCCTAATAAAGTTTAATCTCCATACAGGTTCAGAGAAGACACACAAAATGTGTCTTCCAGTCATGAGTTATTTTGTAGACTATTTTATGAGGAAACCATCAATTTCTTTTTACTACTCCCATCCTTTCTGGTCAACCTCTTTGAAAGTCTAGATAATTCACTTCATTTCAAATGACTGTAGGATTCTTATTTTTGTTTTATCTTAAAAATACTCTTATTTATTTATGATTTTTCTTTTTTTGATCTTCATTTTTATTTTGTATTTTCTTTACTCTATCCATAGCTTTCTTTACATGGAAGAAACACACAGGGTTTTTTTTTTTTATATATATATTTTAATATTTTAAAGAAAACCTGACTTTAGACATAGTATCTTATACCAGGATCCCATCAGATCTTCTAAGCTAGGTCAGGTCAGGATGGATTAATACTTGGAGCAGACACCTCCAAAGAATATCTAGGCCTCTCAGAGAATCTAAATCAATATACAGCACAGTACTAGAGGGCAATGTCCGGCTAAAAGTGTTATCTTTTATACACATTGAAAACTGATGACTTGACATTTGTAAAATTCTATGACAGAAGTTGTATTGATTTTTCATGGCTCACTTTTGTGCATTGCACTTAGAATCTTAAAATTTTTAAAACTTGGGCTGCCAAAATGTGGTATTTCCTGTTGGGGCTGTGGTCAGTTCATCGCATGAAAGATTTCAGGGGGCTCTTTGCTTCAATGCCTGGAGCACCTCCTCTCCCTCCTGCCTCCTGACTTGCTGTCTGCTGGGCTGTTTCTCACATATTCTTACTCCTCTCTCCTGCTGCATCTGCAAAGGGGTTTTTTGCCACTTCTCAAATCTGTTATCCCAGAGGCGCTATTGCTGACGGGCTCAGCCTTGGCCAGTGGTAGATCCATCTTGGAGCCAGCTGGCATTGGTTTTATCAGCCATTGGGGAAGCTTCTAGAAGCTTCTGCAGAAGTCACTCCTGTACCCCCTCCTATTACCAAAACCTTGCCATCCAGTACAAAAATCTCTCTTCTAATGTCGAATAAGTAGTAACTGACTTTTGAGTACTCTAGAACTTGCTTTTTTGATAAAATCAAAATTACTGAATTCATCTTAAACTAGGACAGAAACTAGCTCTTCTTTTTTTTACTGATTACTGTTGATCTTGCTTGCAGCAAGCCTAAACTGATTTGATGCATGGATAGCTCCTGCTTAAGCTGTGAACATAGAGACTGGCGCAAGTTATGACATTTTTGTACAGTTTCAGTATAAGCTCCTCTCTAACTGAGAAGAAATAAAAGATTCTCTGTCATGTAAGATTTTTCTTGCCATAAATGCTTAATGAGAAGGCATGCCAAAAGCCTCTAAAAGCAGATTCTTCTCCAGAGTACCATTTTTACCTCCTAGACACTGCTATGAAAGTTCATGTGGGCTCATTTTCATGGAAAGCAATATGTCCACTGTGTTGAAATATGGATTCATTGAGCTAACTAGTGCCCAATAAAGGGGAATAGGGCATAACAAGAACCAACTTCTCTGAATTAAGTCCAAATGAGACACTTTATGTCAATAATACAGAACGCATCCTATCCAACTTAAAATTCAATTTATGTAGCTACCCTCCCCCAGCACACTGTAAGAATGAGGCTGAAGACTAATATCCATGGAAGTCAGCTACCAGGACTGTGAGCTGCCTAAGTTTACTTGCTGGAGGCTCACTGTTCCTCTAAAGTCCCATATTTTGATTCTTGTTGGCACAGAATTTGAAATTCCTAGCCCCTCAAATCCTCTCCTAGAGGTACATGAACCTGTTCTTATACAACACACAGCGAAGAATAGAGCTTCAAACTTTACTTATTAATATACCAGATTGGTATCTCAATTACTATTACAGAATAGTAATGCTGTAATGCTGTCTTTTGTGAATCATTGTATATTTAGTTAATTATTTTTAAACAAAAAAAAAAAGTCTTACATCAGAATATTTGGTCTCCTATCATCCTAAATATGCTGCTTTGAATGAATCTTTCCATAAGAACAGGCTCATACATTTCCTAATCAGGGTCTGTTACAGAGGTTCTCTACCCTAGGCAACAGCATGCTGGAATCTTTCCCCTTGCATTTTAGACAAGGCCTAACTTACTGTCTTGTCCTGACAATGCCAATGGATTAAATATTTGCAGGTGAGATCAGGTAAATTTGGATGGAACTTTCAAATTAGTTGAGTGTAAAATACTTCAGGGCTTAAAATACTCCAAGGGTGTGTTTGCATGGAAAAAAGCAAACAAAGGCACCTCGGAGGTGGGTAACTTTGGGATGGAGATGTGTGTTAACACTGTAATTAGATTATAATGAACCAAGTTAATCTGAAGAAAATTATTTTGCCAGAGTTGTTGGCTCAGCAGCCTGACATCTATCTCCCTTCAGTGTCAGGTGCTATGTGGTTCCTTAGCTGCAAAGTACCATCGAGTTCTCTTCCCTGCAGAGATTGCAATGGAGCCTGGCTGAGGTGTCTCCACACTGCTCCACCCTCTGTTCTGTCCCCCTCATCAGGTGCTTACTGTTGTCTGGGGAATCATTGAGGACCATGCCAGCCATGTTCCATCCAGGGAGTAGAAGCTGTATTTCACCTCATAATTTCCATAACATTATAATGGTATAATGGTATTCACATGTTAGGATGTGAATAGAACTTCTTCCCTAGCCATTTTTCCACATATGGATCAGGATTTACTTCTTCTTTGTCTGAAGTTTGAATCTCAGTCCATAAAGCTTATTTGTCACTGATGCTTCTGTAACAGTGTTTTCTCCCTTTCAGTCATGGGTGGTTTCTTACACCAAAGAGAGGACTTTAGAGGATTGCTGGCTGTGCTATCCAGCCCCATGCCAGGATGACCCAGAATGTCAGGTATTCTGGGACAAAGAGGGAGGAAAGTAGACTACTCTAGAGCAGCTCCATATCCATACCTGAACTGCATCCAGCCCTATTCTCAACAGCATGAATATTTTATATTTTCAGTCCTTACCATATTTTTATGTGACTTTTTAGTTAGTACTTATATTTGTCTATCTTTTAATTCTTTTTTAGGCATGCACTGATCATGGGCAGCTGCATAAGTGAAATAAAGGCAGGTCATGAGTACTGTGACACAGTGAATCACTGTTTATCTCTAAAAATGCCTAGAGCCACATAATTTGACTTCAACATTTTTTGTGCTCTACAGTGAATATACTATCACTAGTCATCTCTTCTGTGCAATGTTAGTACCAATTACTCTGATGAAAAGAATACAAGAGGATTATTGCACCTGAATTAATTTTAGCCTGTTCCTTGCTGAACCAAACTTTCGTGTCTTCTACACCATCCCAAAGAATTGCTGTTTAAACCAATAAGGTAACAGCAATAATTTCTTCAGACAACATTCTATTAGCTTTCCTGGAAGACTAGGATTCCTTAGACTTCTTTTTCGAGCAAAAAGAGATTAATACTATCAAGATAGTTATGACAAAATATGCCTAAAGCAAACCTACTTAAGTAGCTTATTGTCTATGTGTGAAAGAAATCAAAATTTATTTTTCATAGAAATATAGAGTGGTTTTGGTTGGAAGGACATTAATGACCATCTACTTCCAGACTTCCTTACAGGGACAACTTTCACTAGACCTGGTTACTCAAAGCCTCATCCAGCCTGGCCTTAAACACTTTCAGGGATGGGGAACACACAGCTTCTCTGGGCAACATGTTCCAGTTCCTCACTACCTTCATATGAAGAATTTCTTCCTAATATCTAGTCTAAACCTACCCTCTCTCAGATTAAAGCCATTCTCCCTTGTCCTATCTCTATGTGCCCTGGCACAAAGCCCCTTTCCAGCTCTCTTCTCAGCCCCCATTAGATACTGGAGGTCTGCTCTCAGGTATTACCAGAACTTTCTCTTCTCCAGGCTGAACAGCCCCATCTCTCTCAGCCTGTCCTCATAGGAGAGGTGCTGCAGACCTCTACATCTTTAAGTGCAGATATGGTTCCAGTTAGTGAGAAGTTCTTTGGTTTGGTTTTTAATTATTTTTTTTTTATTATAAAGCCTTCAGGATGTAATCATTACTAACAAATAAACTGGAATATTCTTAGTGCTTAGCAGCTGAATGGTTCAGTTAACTGTGATGGGATATATCTGTCAAGTGGACTTGCCTCTTATCTCTAAGCATAAGAAACTGCTAGGAAATGTATTTTAAAACTTAGGAAAGACTAAAATATTTATTTTCAGGCCATCTAGACCTTGCCTAGAGCACTGTTCCTACAATATTGAGTCGTGAAGTGATTTATTGGGATAACTGCAATGAGCAATTGTTATGTCTCAGCCTCAGATTTAAAGTTGTGCATGCAGAAGGTGTCTTCATGGCCTTCTGTGGCTCATTTCCCTGTCCCTGGCAAGAAGGTATAAAAATTCCTTAGCTTAAGACTATGTGAGTCCTAGGTTAGACTTGCCTAGGAACTGCTGTGATTTGCTATCCTTTAATCTCACACATAAACACACAAAAAGCAAACCAATTAATTTTATTTCCTTGAAAAATTATCTTCACACTTTTATCTATCTGGAAGCTTAAAGCTGAGCAGATAAAAGTAGTTATTTCTAGTAAAAGATTTTCTATTACAGAAAATTTAAAAATTAATTCCACCAAATTTTGCCTTATATAAATATAAAGCAATTCCATTTGAAAATATACTGTAAATAACTTTTTTGACTGTTACTGATAACTTATCTGCAGGTCTTAAGTGAAGACTTGGGACTTTCAATTGCAGTAAAAAAAAAATTTTTGGATATTTTTCAGAAGCAGAGCTTAAAATTCTCTTTTCACAAGCTTTCATAACAGCAAAATTTAATCCAGCTCTAAAGTAAGAGAGTAATTTTTCATTATTAAGCACATAACTAATATGTTGGGAGGGAACATATTGCTGTTCTTCCAATGGGACATTGATTTAATATCACTAATCTATAGGATCACCATGTCTAAATTAAACCTAAGAGATTGACTAGTTTCTGAAAGCTCTTTAAGGACTCCAAGTCAATGACAGTAATGCTAGGCATTAGTATAGCACAAGCTGTTGAGATGCCTTATAGATGTTAATTATGCCTCAGAATAACCCTTGTATCTATAAATAAGCTATGTAACGCATTCACTATTTAAAAGTCGAGATCTACTTTTTTTCAGGTACTGTATTCTAGAGAGAAGATTGCAAGAGGAGAAGAAGACTTGTGAAAAGCTTTTAAGTTCCGCCAATCATGCTTTCTTCAAAGAAATTTGTATTTTTTCTAGTGATTTTCTACTTCTACATCTGTCTTTAAAAAAATTAGAAAGAAAGACAAAGTTAAGAAAAGGTAGAGGAAATAAAGTCCTAATGGAAAGAAGAAAGTAGAAAAGAAAACAGATGTCCTCAGATGTACACATAGATATGACGAAATTTATGTAATTTATGGAAACTTGCTATATTTTGAAGGGAGATGTATTTTGAAGGATGTTAAGTAGTGCATCCATCTGTGGGATCTCCAGCACATGAAGGACATTGACTTGTTGGACCAAATCCAGAGAAGGGTCAACAAAACCCCCTATTAGGGGGATGGAGTACAATTTCTGTGAGGAAAAGCTAGGACAATTGGAATTGTTCATCCTGGAGAAATGAAGTCTTTGGGTTGATCTATTTTTGCCTTTCCAGTACTATCAGGAGGCCTACAAGAAGGATGAAGAGAGACTATTTCCATGTACTATTAACATGTAGTGAGGGAACAAGGGAAACGGCTTCAACCTGAAAGACTGCAGGTTTAGGTTAGATATCAGGAAGAAATTCTTTACTGTGAGACAAATGAGCCACTGGAACCAGTTGCCCAGAAAAGTTTGGGGAAGTGTTTAAGGCCAGATTGGATGGGGTTCTGAGCAGCCAGGTCTAGTGGAAGATGTCCCTGCCCACATCATCATGTGTGTTGGAACTAGATGATCTTGAAGATTCCTTCTGATGTAGGCCATTCTATGATTCTATATTTCTATAATTCTATGATAAACATAAATTTTAAAATGAAAAAGTGGTGTAAGTGTGTGCAAAATTTTACGTATTTTCTAGTTTACTCTATTTATGAGGTTCTAGCATTTATGAGGGTCTAGTACACACTGACCTATCAAATTTGTGTTTTTCTAATAAAAGTACTGTTGGCTGAGCTTCTCAGCAAGGGAGACCAGAAGCTGGATTGCCAAAGAGAACCTGAATTCAGGGCCAGTCTTTCATCTACCTATTCACTGGACTATTCTCTTCTGCATGGTCTTCTTGATTGCAAAAAACCCCAAAACAAACCAAAACAAAAAAACAACTAACAATTTATTTCAAGATGAGTGCCTAATTTTATGACATTTTCCTTTGTTGCCCCATGAAAGCCTGAGGTGGAAAGCTTTTTATTTATGAACCAGACTGGGTTATAAAACAAGTATTACCAGTTTCCCCTCACATTAGCATTCATTTCATGATTTTTATTTTTTTCTCTGATAGGAGAAACTGCCTACACCCCTGCTCACCATGGCAACTGAAGAATCTAGCAGCAGACTCAGGGTAGGAAAAACATAAGGAAAAAAAAAACAACTCGAAAATATCCCCTGATACTAAAATTGATTTTGTTTCCACAGGAAAACACTATGAACTTGCAAGAGAAAGAGAGCTGTCTACCTGTATTTCAGATGGAATCACCCAGCATGGGAGCAGTACAACAAATAGTGTGTCTGTTTGCATGTTACACTGGAGTATGTTAAGGGTAGGTGGCACTTATTTCCAAAGCATGTTTTGACTGCTGAGGGAGGATGAGTTAGTGACAATGACATGTTAGTGGATGTTTCTGTGGAAGAGAAGACACTCATGTGTACTGGATGGAAATCGCAGCAATTTTGTTTGAAAAGTTTTCCTTCTGTTCCTGAGTTAGTGCAATGCACATAACTGTTGTCTAATATTTATCAGCATGACTAAACACCCAAAAATAGTTAAGCAAGGTCTTTCAACCGCTATCAGAATGAAAACAGACACTGATGTTTTCTAACAGCCTAGTCAAATGCTAGACAAGAATATCAGCCTCAGAGGTTATAGCTACTCAAAAAACCAAAGAATATGAATTTATGAGACTAATTTCACAGAGATTGCTAAAACAAGGCATTTCAAAAATTACTTGGACACAAACACAAAATCAACAATAATTAAAATTATATTAAATTTTATTGTTATTTTCTAATCAGGAAAATATATTAGAAATGAGAAAGGAATAAACAACATTATAATATCTCACCTTATTAAAGAGAAAGGTGCACCTATCAAAATTAGTAAATAAAAACATCAATGAAAAGTTTTCCTAATGTCTGTGAGAGAACAATTTGATTCATATGATTAAGGAACAGTCTCACATACATTAACCTAATAACAGTTGACAAGCTTATTGGAAGTTTTCTTACATAAACCTGCTTAAAAAGTCTATTTTTTCTTAATAAAAGGACAATTGGTAAAATAACCCCTTTGTTCGTGATCAGTTGCAAATTACTTGAAATCGAATTTAAAAAATAATGAACAAATATAATTTTTAAAAATATATTGAAGGCAAAGTATTCCACATAATAAAAAGAGAGCTCTTAAATGCTTCTGTGTGGAGGCCAAAGCTCACAAACTCTGTGCCTACTATACCCACTGGAATACCATGTTTCCCTCCAAACACAGCCTTCTCACATCCCTCTCTAGGAAGGAAAGTGCTGATTGCCCAGATCTAGACCAGCACACAAAAGTCACAGACAGGGGATGCAATTGAATTTAGGGGCTGAGATGCTCACTTGTTCCTACTGGGCAGATGAGAGTTGTTGTTAAAAACCTGGTGGTCATGGTTTTCAATTGCACAGAAACTGGAATAGGAGGTTATCAGGTTTGACAAGCCACATGGTAATTTATGAAATTAAAAATTGGGTTTTTAATTTTGTAAATTCCTTTTCTGTTGCTATTTATTCTTTAATTGTCTGAGTGATCGTCTCTCATTGAATGTAGGTTGCAAGACAATGAAGGACAGGATCAAAAAAAATGAAGAAACCAGATCTAATATTACAGGAAATGGAGCCAGAGTTGAAGAAAATCCAAGTCAAATATGACTAAAACAGAGGAATGGAAAGGAATGTATTGATAAGGAAAGATAATAGTGAAAATAATGATTTTATATATGTATGTGTGAAAATAATGATATGAAATATTGGTCAAAAAACAAAGATTTTTTTTTAATGTTAAAAACACTGGGGAACGAGTGACCTAGAATTTATCTTCAGGCAGTTTTAGAGCAATGTTATATACCTCCATGCAAATTCTGCTGTAATTAGAAGTCCTGAGTAACAAAGGTACTTGCTAGTCCTCAGATGTACAACCAGCTTGGAATACCAAGATAAAAACATTCAGCTAGCTAGAGTTCACATTTAAAGCAGTGGGGAAAATGTAGAAATGCTCCAGAAATAGTGCAAGAAAATCAGCTGCAGAAAGGCAATATAAATTTGCCAAGAGACAAGGAAGAACTGGAAAAAGGACTCATCAAAAAAGTGCAAGAATGAAGACAGACATGCCAAAAATTGAAATATAAAAGTTATTTTATTCATGCAAATAGAAGGGGAATAATGTTTAAATGGATCCTTCTCTGCAATTTTCTTCATCTTCTTGACAAAAAGATAAACAGTGTATAGCACTAAAACTAAAGTAATCATTTGCATCTGTGTTCAAGAAGCAAGGATGGACTTCGGGGTTGTGTCAGCATCGCTAATATTGAAATCTCTGAAATGTTTGTGAAACATCCTTTCCCGATTTAGCAAGGTTTAAAACAGATTATTTACTCTTATATATGTCCAACCTATCTTTTCCTTTTACTTAATGTTTTCAGTTTCTTTAAAGATAACTTAGTCATAGGAAGATGACTGCATATCTCCTCAAATTAGTTTTGTAAACACTAAAGAAGCACTTAAGTGGAAGCACTTCTCTATTTTCCAAAGGTACTGCTGAGTAATGAGTGGTGTCACTAAGGTTTTAAGCATGCATACTTGCCAAGGAAGAACTGGGCTTTTATGTTATGATTTTGTTTATTAGTTACCTAAGAAATATGGTTCTCATATTCAGTTGCACTGTATTTGTACTATGTCAAAAAGAAACAGTTCTATTTCTTATAATTAGATACTTGTCAGCCCTGTAGCAATAAGAACTTTGGATAAACTCTCTGGTTAGATGTTCTAGAATGAGTAATGTGAAATATGAAGATTCTATATCCTTAATTTCCATTCATCTGCAAGTATTTTCAACCACTTCAATTTACTATTTTAATTCACTTAAAAAAAATTAAATTAAATTTTCTGGATCAAGATTGAATTTGGCATTCAAAACGAGGTGGGGGAAAGCATATAGAAATATAGAGCTAAACTGCCAAAGGAGGATTATTTTGATTGGGAAAATTTCATGAGAATTTGCTCCTAAAAGAAAGAAAAATATTTGCTGGAAATTTGCATTCCTGCTAAGCCTTTTTCATTATGCAAAAATGACATCTCCAAATGCCTCGGGCAGGTATTTCTAATAGAAACTAAAAGAAAAAGTGATAAAGAAATTTAAATCTAATAACATACTTCTGTAGAATATTTATAAGTGATCAGCAGTGTATTAAGCTGTAGAGAATACTCATCACAGTCACTCTGGCTTGTTATATTCTCTCATGCAGAACTGCCTAGCCCAAGGCTAGATGGCTCTGGAATCTGAAAGCAGATTTCTGAGCATTAGATGGTGCACCTATTATCATCAACAGCTTTGGTATGTGAGTGTGCATATGTACAAATTAGGCAAGGCATTATCTGCAAGCTTCCTTATTTATAGATACACTTTTCCTCCAGGTGTTTTTTTTTTTTTTAATGAATGATACAAAAGAAGACAACTTTAGTACAAATGAACAAAGAGTGCGAGTCAATCCTTTCATGGCATGAATCAGAGCAATTACACTGAGAAACACCAGCTGAGAATCTACTCAAAAGCATCAATGTTTTCATTCATAACAATGTAATATTTCAAAACCTTCATCCCAAATACAGTACCTAGACTACTTAAATCCACTATTTGATAATACTCTTCCTTCTGCCATAGAGAAATCACATTTCATTCAGACAGATTATTTCAGGGTAGTACCTTTCTTACAGAAGAAAAGCAGAGCAGAAGTTCTACTTTCAAAACCACCAAACCAGCTGACATTAAAAAAAAAAAAAAACAACAACCAAACAAAAACAAATGAAAAACAGGAGTTTGGTCAAAATCTAAATGCAGAATTCCTGTATTTAAGAGGAATATTCTAAGCTTTTAAAAGAAAAAGGCAAATTTGAACTGCTGATTGGTTTACTTTTACATTTTCTGGACATGCCTCATGCATAGTCATTGCCCATAAATTAAGGTACTTTAAAAAGTTCAAACTTTATTTTGAAATTTTTTAGGTTCTTCTTATAGTCTGAATTTCCAAAAGTGGATTTGCAGAAGGCATTTTACATTAATGTGGAGTTGCTATTGTAAAACATTCTATTTTGATTTTATTGCTTTAAATCCACCCTGTGCGGAGTTTTTGTTTGCCAAGAAGCCAAGGACATAACAAACCTATTTTGGCTGGAAAAGCCCAGCAATAGTGAATATCAGGTCCCTGATAGTACACCAGAAATGACAGAAAAGTGTATCCTCAGCAATCATCAGCCATCGTTGAGAACAGGATTATGCCACACCTTTGGAACTATTCAACAAATTTAGTGAGTATCCTGTAAAAACTTTGGCCTGGAGTACTTCAAGAAGCTAGAGATGGTACTGGCATATGGGCAGCATCTGATGAAGTAATTTCCAAAAAATCTGAAAGGATATTTTGGAATCATGACTGCTGGAAAATATGCTTGATACCTAAGAGGTCTCAGAAAAACAAAAGAGATTTCGTGGAAATATAAATTAGCCATTTCTTTATAGCTCCTGAACATTCTAATTTCCTTTTTTTTACCCTTTTCTTTCACCTAAACTGTTTTCTAACCACCCTGAAACTGGCAGTTCTAGCAGAATGATTTTCTTAGTTATCCTATTACTTATCATAAGTGAAGAGGAAGTGGAGCTCTATTTAGAGGAAAACACTAACAATTTAAATATTTGAAAAGAATGTGTGTGATAGGTTGCTCTGGGTGAAATACAAAAATTGGAGATAAGTACAATTATATCAGGTGAAAGAGGGAACTCAAAAAGAAGGGTAACAACCTCTCACAGCCCTGAGAGCAACAACATGCTTACCTCTTGATGCCCAGCCTCCCTCAGCATCTTCCTTTTCTCTGTCCATATCCCTGGACTCCATTTCATCCCATCCCAGGCCAACATTCCTGGCCCCACTGATGATCTTGGAGTGCCCATCTTTGGCTTCTGCCAACCCTGACTTCTCACTGGACTTCTTAGGCTGACCTTGGACTTGACTGACCTTTTCACCTTCTCTGTCCAAGGAACATCTTACCCCAACCCTGTTATCCCTGTGTGGGATAAGAAAGCAAGCCTCCCACTGAATCCTCCCTGACAATGATCAGGAAATGTATACTGAGGGATACCATGAAATATCAAGAAACTAGCTGTACAGTTGGGATACGGCAAGCAAGGCAAAAGGTAGGAGCATGAAAGGGAAAAGAGAGAAAACAAGTGAGAAACAAATCCATTTTCATCTTTGTTTCCATAGTTTTACTATATGGCTGCTGATCCTGATTCAAGCTTGAATCAGAGACATTTCATCCAGAAAGACTTGGTGGTTTTTAATTGCTCTTCATAGAGGACAGTTAAATCAAATAACTATTTTACAAGCTAAAAATACTCCTTAAGATCACAAGCCTATAAAACAAAGCTGAGAATAAACCTTGTGGAAAAGGAGAGGAGTCTGCAGAAGCAGACTGAGGTTTGGAGGATCTGTTTTAGTTTTTTTGACCAATGAAGAACCAGAAGAGGCTGTGTGCTGAACAACATTTATACACAATTGCTTCTATGTACAGCAAAATCTGAGGAGCCTGGGAAGAATGAGGCACAATTCTGTCTCTATATAAAGCATTGCTGCATCAATGCAATATTTTGTTTAAATAGTTCATAATTATTTTTTTCCTAAACCAAAAACTCATTACTTTTTCTCTCCAGACAAAGGTGTTCTGCCAGACAGTGTGAAATATGAACACGGAATGGGCCAGGAGTAGGTGATGGCACAGAGCACTAAACCTAGTCAAGCCCTTTGTGTGGTCATCATTGAGCCCATCACCTTCTCCAGCTTTTTTGAGCTGAAGACACAGCCATTTCAGCATGAGGGGAGGCAGCCATGTATTCAGCATAATTTGGTGGTCTGTGAAATGAAAGGGTGCTAGTTTGTCCTTTTTTACTTAAGGGGATTTATCACAGGATTTTCTCATTCTTTGATGGACAGAATTGTATGCAGAGAAAGATCTGCAATCAGATCTAGCTGCCAGCAGTTACCTTGTAGAAACTTTTGGGCAGCAAATACCACACTGAAAATAGCAGTTTTCCTCACCTGTGTTTGGAAGTACTGTGATCCAGGTATTTAGGTATGTCATTATCAGACTCCTGAACTGACAAAATAAACTAAATTAATCAAAACCTTAATTATTCTCTGGTTTACTTGGAGCAAAAGTTGGGGTTTTTTTAAAGTTTGGGTCTTTCTCAATAATGATTGATTTTCTCTCTTAAAAAGACACAGTAAGTAAAAGAAATTATCAATAAAACCTCTTTTTTCTGAAGTTTACCCAGTTGATATCACTGTTTGAAGTTCTAACTTGGACAGCAATGTTTCATAATTTCAGCAGAGATTTGGTGCAATGGGTACTGAATTTCAACAGCCTTAGGCAAAACTTCTGATCTTATTTAAGTCTCTGCATAAGGTCTGGGTCTTGTTTGGCTTTTTTAAATTCATCTGCAAATAGTTTCATAAATTCTTTATATTTTGAAAGATGGAAATGAAAAATTTGTATGCCTAGAATTTAAAAAGAACTTTTTAAAAAATGAACAATTTTCAGTAAGTGTGTTTCTAAACTTCAAAAAAATATAGAATCAAAGCACAAATCTCCCAGTCTTATAGACACTTCTGTGATTCACCTGGCATGGAGACAGAGATCTTCAGGGGGTAATTAACTAAAAAAAAGAAATGTCAGTATATATTGGGTATTACAAGGAAAAGTGCATTCTCTTTAGCTGTAAAACAACATGTTCAAAATCAACAATGTGAGTTCTTTTCCATGTCGTTTTGATCTTTAAAACATATTGCAGTCTCTATATTTTTCATTATTTGGAAAATTGACATTTATATTTCCTTACATGCAGGTAGGATATTCTCTCTATAAATAGTGGCAGATATTCATAGACATGATAATGGTGAAGGCACACATACACCCACATAAACTCTCTATTACTTTTTAAATTTTTCTGTGTTTTACATTAGGTGAGATACAGAGCACATTAAGTGTCACCGTGAAGTTTCCACACGTACAGCTCAGCCTGAGGTACCTTTTTTCTTTGGGTTTTGTTCATTCTCTCTATAGGTCTTACATTTTCAGCAAGTGCCATATGGACAAAGCAGTTCCTGGTAAAATTTTGGACAACAATTAACATAAGCACAGCAGGAGATTCCAACTGTTGACCCCTAAAAGGTGGTTAATCAACAACATATGGGTTTATTTATCCCAGCAAGCCCTTTTAATTAACAGTTCTGAAAAGTGAACTTTTTAATGAGCACTTTGTTATTATCTATTGAGAAAATTCTAAATAGTGCAAATGAAACTCCAGCTTGAAAGAAAATGACATTGTTTATGAGAAAAAAAAATCTGTCAGGAAGTCAACATGTGAGAAACTGTAATGCTAACCTCAAGCAATGTTAGATTAACAATGTTTGTGCCTGGAATCAGACCTGAATTTATAAGAAAACCTCTCAAGTGCAGAAAGTTGAATTTTGTATTTAAACTCAGCTTTAAAAAATAAATGCACATTGTAAAGTTTATGTTTAGACTAAAAAATGTCACTTGGACAGGAGCCTGGTTTGACCCCACCCTCTGAATATACCACAACATTTACTTTCAAGAAGAAGAAATTTGATGATAGGGTAGGTTGAAAGGAAGAGAGGATAAAAAAATAAACAGTGATGCCAAACTAGAAAGGAGAAGCAAACCCTAACAAGTGGGGACACAGCACAGAATAAGTCAAGACAAGAAAAGTAACAAACATTAACATCACCTCTTCATTAATGCAATGCAAATTATTTAAGGGAAGCCTGAGATAAACCAGAAAGCCTTGAGGTATATAAAAGATATTAAAGGTAAATTATTTAAGGAAATAAGTAAACCAAATTTTCACTTGGTGTGAATTGAGACAACTACTTTAAAAAAACTGATTTATATGTCTTGAAAACACAGTCAGGTTCTTTATACTAAAGAAATTGAGACAAAAACACAGAGAGCCTTTTCTTTATCTTTGATTAACTAAAAAAGAAAAATGTCTTTGGTTGTATTTCATGTGCTTATAAAACCCCCTGCTGAAGTTCCTGTAAGTTATGTCCCATTGATGAATGCACTGGGATGTCTCAAGGCATTTGAACACTTCTAATTAAGAAGCCATGCAAACTGAAACAACTACTGAGTACCTTGGAGTATACTCATTCTTCACCTCTGAGCACTGGATTCTACCCTTTGTTTAAAGTAACTGCTACATCAGGAGGACTATTTCATAGACATTTATTCATCAGCAAAACTTCATCTGTCCTAGGAGTCATAAACATAGAAGCATTTTAGTCTCTTACAGCATTTTGTGCTAAATTAAAGGCATTTTTCCTCTCAGAGAGTTATTTTTTTCAATACTAAAAGTGTTGGAGTCTCCTTAGCTGAGATCTCTAATTGGCTACAGTAAAATGGAAGAATGCAGATTTTAAGTATTGTGAACATCAGGCCAATTACAGGGCAATTGTAACTATAGCTACAACCTTCTAAAAGTGTTTGCCAAAGAATCTGTTAGTCAGCTGAGATTCCACTAAGTGAGGTGTTACATTTGTCTTCAAAACAGAAAAGATTTTTGCTTCATCATTGGCTTACTTTGCCACATTAGAAATATAAGAAAATAAGCTAAATTGGCAGTCATTATCTATCCCGTATTATGTGCTAGCAAGGAACAAGAAAGCAATCACAAGATGAGGACTCAGAAAAAGAAGTAAAGATGGCATTTTCATAAGGACCCAGCATCGGGGACTGGTGTCTCTTTCTCTGTGGAATGCCATACAAAACATGCTCAGAGCAGCAAGTTTTGTAGACTGCTAACCCTTGCAGCTCTCTAAAACTGTCAGAAGAAGTAACCACACATCACAAAGATTAGCGTAAACAGTAAATGTGAAAAACAGGGACACAAAGATATCCTGAGAGGTAGAGATCCTTATTATCCTCTATGATACACATCACCATTCCATGTATTTGGAGTTAACGGGATGCTTCAGTAAGGACCTTCTACATTACCTTCTACATTAAGAAGGGTTTTCAGGATTGGCCACTACTAAATATATAAAGAGACTTTACTTTTAATTAGAAAGTGTTGTTTTCTAAGATGGATGTGTCTGATTGTTCCAATTTTAAAAAAATACCATTGTGCAATGTCCATAAAGAATATGATTAAGCACTGAATACAGTTTACAACCTCTGAGTAAATGTGAATGTTTTCAACTATGCAGATAGTGCAAAGAAAGTAGTCTTAAATCTATTTGAAGGAGAAAAAGAAAGAAAATAGGAAGAAAATTTAAGTGCTGCATAAATTACATAAGCTATCAACCTCCTGCACATTGAAGACTAATTCTTATAAAAAAGATAAAAAAGCCATAGATTATTCCAGGATGTTACCCTAAGTGAACAACTAATTTCATAAAACTGAAGACAGTACCTTACATAAAAATACAGAAAAAGGGAAATCCTTTGTGACAATCAATCTAAGTGATTCATGCAGAACTGTTGATTTCATTTTCAAAAAAAAGATCAATGATTAGGCAAATCTTCTGCCACGGATTTTCTCTGTCATTGTTAGTGGAACTTTTTATTTTTAAAAGCTCTTTTGTTCCAATAGAAGATATCTGTGGTTTTATTTTTTAAAGGACTAGTGAGTATATAAAAGCACACCTGTTAAGGTAGAAGTATGTCCATATGGTATCTTATAAAGAGGCCACCATTGTCAGGTTTTGTTTTGTTTGTCTGTTTCTTTTTTTCTTGATTAATTTATGCATGTTTAAAATTACATCTAGATTATACTTAGGGATTTTTTTTGCTTGTTTCTTTGTTTCTTTGTTAACAAATTCATGTTTAAAATTACCTCTAGATTACACTTAGGGACTACTCTCTTGGTAAAAAGCCACTTGAGCCAGCTTTTCATCTGAGCAAACTACCTTGAGTTAGTTTAGTACCTGCTTAGTCCTGCTGTATGAACTAGACAACAGTTTAATTTAGATCCCAAATTTTCTTTTCATTAATTTTTATGAAAAGAATGAAGAGCTAAGAGTTATTTTAGGCCTGGACATTGCTTCTGATTTGTATAAAGTGTTTATGATTATGACTGAACACAGTCAGACACATTAGGAAAGCTGATGCAAACAATTTAAAAGAATTAATCCAATTCTAATGCACCAAAACTAAAAATCAGATATAAACCACTTTCAGTCAGTTATCTCAAGGAGTTTGCTCTCCAGGCTAAAAATTAAGACCTAGGAAATACAAACTACACATCTCACAAGCACAATAGAGCACTGAAGGTCTAGGTTCAATTTTTAGCACTGTCAAAGGTAGCTCAAAGAGTATGACCAATGTATTACCAGCTATCTTTATCTCTTGACCAATATATTACCAGCAGCACGATCCATGTACGTGGTCTTTAGTATAATGCTCTATTTTACAGAAAGGTAACAATTTCTTACTGAAACAATACCCCTATGGCTCTGGTTTTGAAATCTTTGTTGAGATTAAGGGAAAGATAGCATTTCCTTCAAAATTTTGGAGTTTGGGAGTTAGCCAAGTGAAAATTAGTGAGCTTCCGCTGTAACTAATTGATGTTAGGCATTGTTTTCATTAAACTCCCATCAACTTCACATTTTGTTTATTTTCAAGTGTAAGTTTCAAGTGTTGCAGATGTGTTGGTTAGGTCTCAGGGAGGGAATATCAACTGTCACACCTGGTTCATTTGCCATGTTATGCCTTTTGGGCACTGAGCTGCAGAACATCCTTTCCTTTTCTAATGCTCAGGAGGGCATTTTTGGGTGCTTTGTAATTCATCTTGCTTTCTCGTGGTTAAAATCAATCTATGGCTAAGTGCTCAGATAAATTGGATCAAAGTAGGCAAGTCTGCATGATTGTTAGCACCTCTTGTTCACAATGAAAATCTTTGTATTAATGTAGTTCATTGTTGTGTTTGTTCTCACCATTCATTATACTTGATTTTCTATCTTTATGTTTTCAGAATCTGACCAAACTGCATAATGCTTAAAATGAACTTCCTAATATTTTTTTAAAAAGGAGAGACAGCTTTCATTTTTCCAAAGATAAAATTATTTTTATTTGAGGAATCATTAATCGTGAGAGGAAATTTTCTCTTTCATTACAATATAAGGATGATAAATGCATATTGATATAGTAATAGGAAGATTTCTCTTGTTTTTCATATTTGAAAATTCATTGTCCCTGTCAGGAGAAAATATTTGGGAAGGATTAATTTTATTATTGGGTTATTCCTCCTTTTCTAAACATGAGAAAAAGTGAAGAGTGTTTCAATATGGAGTGGACACAGCTGCAAGAATGTAAAGAACACTTTTTAAAACTCTTGAGGCTGAGAAATGGGTAAAGGAAAAGGAAATAAAAAGCCTCAGCTCTCTATAGAGAAGAACAAAAATCTGTACAGAAAAAGAAAGAATCAAGCAGACTCTGATGGCTAAATTACTTGTCTCGGGTAAAGACAAATTAATAATTATCTTTAATAATTTGAATTTTGATGAAACTAATGATTCTTAAATCTGCTCAGTAATATTGAGAATGCATGTTTATAATGTGAGTACTCAATTTATGTCACTTTAAGATAATTGTTTGACTATATCTCTCTAATGTTTTGATAGAGAAACCTTGGAGAAATTTTAGTTCTTGGAAGTGACTCCTGAAAAATATATGTCATATACAGCCTTGATCTACTGAATTTTGATGTGGATTCACGGAAATCTGTAGGAAATACTAGTCGAAGCCTCATTAGAATCATTATGGATTTATTCATGTTAAAACATATTTGTGTCTTACTAATATGAACCATCCATGACTTATAACCTGGCTGCATTGCTTAAAACTCTTCGTAGCAAAACCGAAAAAATGTTTCACAACTCTGATTTCTTTGGTCAGCCATAAAGATACCATCAGTATCTGATGCATATATAAACCATTTCCTGAATTAATGGAGGACCATTCAAAACCATTTTAATTCTTTGCCTTGCCATTCCTATTGGAAGTTTTCTTCAATTTTTTTTTTTTTTATTTTAACATGGTTGGAAACTTGACACTTCAGCCTGAATCAGTTTCTTAACAATTCATAGTCACTTTTCTCTTATCAATGTCATCCTTTAAAAAATGCTTTCCCCTCCTGGTGCTTGGTTCTTGGATTTAAACACAGATATTAACCTTTGTTTTGCTTGACCAAAGAAGTCGTGTACTTCAGATTCATAGAATATAGGCTCTCCTTTTCCTGGTCATCTGAGTAATAATTTCCAAGGCTATTGCAGATAAACTTTGCTGGGTTTTTAGAGCTGGGTTGGCTGAACTCCTGTGTTTTCACTTGAATGTTGCAATGGCACTACATTTTCCTCTTTCTACAGAAATATTGCTACTGGCAAATCTTAGGATTGTGATTTTTACAGCCACATCACACTGATGTCTGACTGTCTTTCATGCCTCAATACTACCATTTGATTTTCCTCCCCTTCCATTATTCAGCCAAAAATCTTGCTTACATCCGTAGTCATTAACATGGTTTCTATCTGAATATTACTGTGGTTGATAAAAAGTTTATTTAATCTCATTTAGTCATTTTAAGACATTTATATTATCCACATATTGAATGTATTCAACCTTTTACATGGCAAAAAAAAAAATAAAAATAGGAGAACACTGCTAGTCCCTCTGTAATGGTCAGAAATGAAAATATTAAACAGCATTGGTTTCTGTGAAAACTTCTAAATTTTATCATTACTAAATTCCTTCCAAAACAGTGTTAATCATAATCCTTATATCCTACATTTCTTAGACTATTCCATTATCTTCTTTAGTTTAATCAGCAATGTAAGACCTTTATTGAAAAACTGACATATCTTAACAAAGAAAATATCATATTAGTACAGCAAGATGGATTTGGCAAATATGTATCATCTACTTCTTTCAGTATACACATATGCTTTTTCCAGTTTCTTACCTATTACCACAGCTGATTATTCTTACTTTTTAAAGGAAAAACTTTGAAACATTTACATCCTGGGAGCAAGACTACTAGCGCGTGTTCTGTGCCTTTTTAAACTCTCTACTACATGTACTATTGTTCAGCTGTATAGTACTATTTAACAAAAAAATAATTATTAAAAATTATTGGTAGTGGACCATCTGCTAACAATAACAATAAATTGACAGTTTCTGTTGAGAAACACCCACAGTTACTAGGACTCTGAAGCACTAGTCCTTTTTTCAGTGTTTTGAAGAAAAAATTGTATAAAATTTTGTTTTCCTATTCAATAAAAAGGCCCCCTGTCTGAGGGCCTTTGACTAATCACTCCTATTCTCTTTTAACTGCAAAATTTTCACACAAGCTCCCACTACCACAAGCAGGCAGCAGCATCCTCACTGTGAGTGCCAGGGGAGGTTTCGTGTTGATCAAAGCAGAGAATGAAACGACAGCCTGGCTGGAGTCTCATGAAGCAGTGCACCAAGTGGGATGTATGAGCATGGGGTGTGGCAGGCAGTTATTAACTTGAAATAAGACAATATCAAATAATTGAGTTGTATGCTTCATTTTTGTATGTGAACATACTGTACTGTCTCTTCCTTTGAGCAGGAAGGGAGTCCATGGACTGACCTGCTGATGATTTTGGTAGGGTTAGGCTCTGCTATGTTACCAAAACTTTCAGAGCTTGGCTGCAGTCTGTCTGATTAATTCTCAGACAGACAATTGATGCTCAAACTGGGCTCCATAATAAAATATCAAATTATACAAATCTGCTTTGAGCATTGCCTGCTGTATAATAGCATTTTAAGTCCAGCAGTTCTTCAGACTCAGCACATAGTTTTTATCTGAGTATGGGCATGTGAGCATAAACCCAGACCCTCTTCTGAGATGAGCAAAACCATCATTATGGAATTTGACAGTCTGATTATAGAAAATCGTATTTTGTATATAAACACAATTTGTCCAAACCCAATGTAGATCATTTTACCTATTTACAGGAACATCACTCAATAAATGTAACTACCAGCATTGAGGCTGAAGCAATATTTTTAATGAGTTTAATCTGTATTTTATATTTAAATGTATTACTTAGGCTGAAATCCATCTGGGCTTATTAAAGCATAATCCAAAGCCGAAAATATAGCTGGGAAGGCAAAAAATAAGTTAGCCAACTATAATGTGACCAACACAATAACAATACAGCCAGCTGCAAGCTGAATGTAGTAGAAACTTCTCAGCAATTAAAAATCACTGTGCATGCACAGATTCTCATCAACTATTTATAACTTCTTCCCTTATTTATATTAAAGATAGAAAAAATGTAATCATGTCCAGCAGCATTTTGTTTTAAATAACAAGAGCTGGTTTAATAGGTAAAATTACAAGAATCCAACTTAGAGAATAAAGAAATTAGTTTTTTAAACAACAGTCCTCTTGTAAGAGGAAAATTGTCAGGGCTGCTTCAAGTAAGCAATGGCATTATAGCAAGGTAAGTCCAGAAGGTACTGCATGACAGCCAAAGCAATTGTGCCCATGTCTACTTTAAATATCTGGTAAACAACTTCACGTAAAGGTTTGCTAGCAAACTAACACAAACAAATTCTATGGGAGGACTTGGCAAGTATGGAGCCTGCAACAAAGGTCTGAGGATCAAGTCTGGATGGGTAGAAAGAAATATGAATCACCCAACCAGACAAAGATCAGACTAATCTCTTCTGAGAAAGTGAGTAGTAGAGAAAAATCAGGTGAGATTTTTATTTGAACACTTGTCACCAAGCTGCTTCAGCACCTCCCCCTCATTAAGAAATGTATTCCAAAATTTCATGCATGTTTAAGCTGGATATTGAGAAAAAACTATCTCTATTTGTTCTTCTTTAATTTTTACATTGAACAGTCCTTCCTATCAAAGTCCCCTAAAGCAGAAATGCTTTATATATCATAATCCTTCTGGCGTCTCTCATATTTCTGTCCCAAGATGAATGGAAGTAATTACTCCAACCCTTCCCATATAACTTTGTAACAAATGTATGTTTAAAAAACAAAAACAACATTTTCTTCTCAATTGTTGGAAATGCTTCAATTAATTAAAAAAAAAAGTTAATCATTTTTAGTCATTCAATAGAAGCTGCTTGTCCCTAATTTTAGATTCATCCAAATTTAATTGAAAATAACCTGAAAAAAACTCATTTCATTTTTAAACTGCAAGAGTGTCTGTTTTTTCAAAGCTTCAGCTAATTTTAAAAACATTAATTTATATTTAAAAAGTGTGAAACAGTATAAGAAATTCAAATTTAAAAAACATTCCAAACTCATTCCCTTTTTCTTTGTTAATTTTCAAGTTGATTGAGTTTGGGCCTGAAGAAATTCACTTTGAGTCATATTTTCAATTAAATCCTTAGCATACAACAGCAGCATTTAAATGCTGTATTTCTGTGCCTGAAACACAATCTTAAGTTTTATAGGTTGAAATGGGAGATTATTACTATGGTCAAAAATTTCACCTGTTGATATAACTTCATCCAGCTGTGCTGCTTCATCTTGTGGGGTACAGACATAAATGCGTGTTTATGTGCACATATGTATATGCATATAATATCTCCAGAAAGATTACAAAAAACTGGAACCTAGAGGTCTGTTATATTAACTTGAGGCATATTAAAGCATCTTTAAATAGCACAGCAGTGACTGTCAGCTAGCCAGGCTGCCTAATGTGGAGAATTTCCCTTGTTAGGTATCTTATTAAAGTTCTCAGCAGGGTTTCTAACTTGTCTCAACATCGAATGAATAGCACCAGCTTTTATTCAAGAAAGAGATAACTATAGTCTAACTAGATTATGCCAAATTCCAGAAATGTGCTTTCACAGTTGCCAAAGATTTTTTTTTTCCATTGTGCATACTTCCAAGGAGTCTATCACTATGGACCCTATTCATAGGAAATATTATCCTGAGGTGCTGCACTACTACACCAGCACACCAGCTGACTTTCACAAGGGTATTTAATCTGAGAGAATGTTTTCCTTGGTTTTGGAGTATCTGTGCAACATTTAGTTACTTGAAAGTAGCTACTACAGGAAGCAAAACAATGAAAAATCATGGCAGACTCCACTGTTCCCCTGCTTTTTTTTTTTTAAGATCTTCTTGAAGGAGCAGGAAATGCTGCTGCTTTATCAGTATTAACGTAATTCTAGGCATCAGTTACCAAGTTTTATTAAAAACTGTCTCAGCAAGAGAAGGAGTCTTTGCATAGCGTGAAATCAGATAATAAAGACAGGAAATAAATAGCTGATTTGCAAAGTAAATCTACAAGTACAGTTCCCTCTGCCCTATGTTCAGCAAGGAAGCAATCTCTTGATAGATACTGCAAAAGAAGTGGAGTTCAGGAACTTCAGCCACTAAAAATGTGGAATCTTTATCTGCAATAAGACAGTGTCAAATCGTTGAGTTGTATGCTTCATTTTTATATGCAAACATATTGTACTGTGTCTTCCTGCTCCTCCAAACAGGGTTGATGAGAGAGCAAGTGACAGAGAACCTGAGCTATATAAGAAAACAGTTGCTGTGAAAACCACCTTTCAAGACCCTGCTCTCAAAGGCCAAATTTAGATATCTGTAATCTCCACACAATATACAGAGACAGTTAAGTGCCTCAGGAAGGCACTTAAAGTTGCTTCAGGGAGAGTGGGGAGGTGCCAATCCAAAATCAAATGCTGCAGACAGTGTCTATAATTCCACTCATGTTTGAGTTCTGAGCAGCACATTAAGGGCTGCAACAGACCTGTCTATGTCTGATCAGCATCTGTAGACAACAATAGTGATGGCAGATGCTTGCAAACTGTTTTTGCAAAGAACTAAGTAAGGCTTGTTTTCCTTCACTGATGGTGACTGTTAACTCTTCAACTCTTCTTGACACAAGACCTTCATGGGTAAGCCTTTCAAGGAGATTTGAGCACCTTTCCTGTGTTGGTACCTGATTTTCTATCAAGCATCTGATTAATACAAACTAGGCCTAGCTGCAGACATTATTTTTTCTTTCTCCTATAAAATTACTGTTAGGATACCTGTTACCTCTCACTTTCTGGTGCCAGAAACCATGCATGAAGGAATGCCCCAAGGCCCAGCTTCAGAGTGAGAGATGCAAAGACACACCACTTTACTGAGCCTACATGCAGACAGGCACTTAGCAGATACCTAGAGACAGACATTTATCTGAAACTTGCAGATAAATGTCCCCACTTTATTGCAGTATAAAGATTGAATTCTCTATTTCTTTAGGATCTGCCAGTGCTCTAGTAGTGAGTGAAAAAATACGTGCAAAGGGTTGGTGGAGGCACAATAATCTTAAAAAGAAAATAATCACAGCCACATTTTCTGGGTGGTGCAGTATAACCCAACTGCAACAGAAATTGAAGTGCTATGGGGAGTAAGCTGCTGTTTTGCCTAGAACATAGGAGCTGCAGGAGCTGGTTATTTAACAGCTTAGGATATATATAAGCAGACTTGGAGAATAACAACAGCCTCGCTCAAATGGCCCAGGCTTCTAGTACCTTCAAGAAAGGAGAGCTAAATAAGCCACTACAAAGAGATCTAGTAAACAGACTCAGAAATGTTTCCCATTTCTTCCTGAAAAACCTTCCTTTTAGTCCTCGACATCACATACTTCTCAGAAGATGCTTGTCTGTACTTCCCAGTGGACTGCTACTCTGGAGTTTCTTGAACATATTTAAAGGTATCATTATACGACTTTTTCACCACATGGAATATTTTGTTGGTGGTGGAACATAAACACACACAAACACATGCACATAAACATCAGGAAGGGAGGATCCATTTGTCATTTATAGTGAATGGCTTCCCTGATTAACTAAAAATGCATCTGATACAGAAACAAAGAAAAATTAATGCTAAAATACGTTGCATGCCTTGCACTCATTTGGTACAGTTCAGAACTGAATTGTGTTTTTCAGGAAGGTTAATTGGGAAATGAAATTTTAATAACTCACATAGTGATAACAGTGAGATTGCCCCTTCTAAAGGATTTGAAAAGATTACTGAGCTTGGAGGTCATGAAGTAGTTGAAAAACACAGTAGAAATTTCCAGTTTTGCTCCCCCATAGATTTTTTTGTTCATATAAACTTTTGGCATCTTGACACAACTTCACGCTCAACCTTGACTCTTCAATCAGCATATAAATCACAGCACATAGTAACTGGGCATTGACAGTCCTTAGTGAAATGGATTAGTTTCTTCGCAGTCAGTTATTCCATGTTATCCTAGCATCTTTAACACACCTTAATAGTTTGTGTGGCCTGAAAAGTAATTTACCTGGTGTTTTCACAAGGGGCTATTTCTGTAGGGTAATAGAAGCCAGGGAGGTCATTAGGAGCTTTGAACACCTGAAGGATTTACTTGAGAGAATAGAGGAGACAGATTGCTGAAACAATAAACTCCCTCTCTTTTAAGTTAAATTTCTTTCATAACAGAACAGTTTAGGTTACAGTAAGAGGGAAACAGAATAGTTGCAAAGTCTTAGGAAGAACTATTTTTAGAGAAATGGTGGGAACCAGTGTCTGGACTGTAGTGTCCCCACCCCCAAATCATCTGTTCTGTCCTGAACTTCTAATATAACCTACTTGTGAAGAATTTGCCTGCTCGGATTTAACTTTCAAAAGGACTTTATAAGTGCATGTGATAAATGCTGACATAGTTTTCAAGTTTTAACATGTTTAAAGTAGGCTTTCCCTAGCGTAAGTGAGTACATCACCCCACTTGCCATTCCCAGCCTGGGATGTTCAGTTCAGCAGATGATAGACTGGGTAAAAAAGAAATTAGTTGAATGACGAGATTTAGGATGTGGAGGTGGGGAATACCAGAGTTACATCCTGCAAAATCATATGGAAAACTGTAGTATAGTGATCATGCAGCCAGAAGGCTTTCAAGAAGATGGATCATCATTTCAAAGATGAACAAAAGCTATTACATGAAGACAAAACCAAATCAGATAATCAGGACCTCACCTGGCTCAGCATCTTGAGAAAAAAAGAGGCAACATACTGGAAAAAAAACCAACACATTTCAGAAAAAAAAAAAAAAGAAGTTGTTTAAATTTAACACAGCTAATCCACTAACTTGGATTTAGTAAATTTACAGCAATTTTTTATCACTTATATAGACAAAAATATAATTTGCACTCAAATATAGATAGATTTTTCAGAATAAATTGACCTCTGGACTTCTGCTTCGACTATTATTTGCTAAAGGCTTGTTGTACCAGTCACAGTAGACAGTAAGAACAGATTACTGAGCTGATCTTGGAGACAAGTGATGCTATCAGTGATACTGATATTTGCACAACTGTCTGTCTCCTGAATCATTCAAAACCAAATAGGAATGTTATACAAAGAAGAAACCATTTTCCATTGTTGTTTAAGAAAGGCAATATTGCATAGTCTGAGCACAAAGAGCTGTTCAGATATAGTCCATGCTATAGAGAAGACATCCAACATCTCATCTTCATTGTTTTTTTCTGCTCAGTATTCCCTCAGCTGTGGACGGAAGTTTTCAGACATCAAATAGTCAGAAGCAGAAGCAGCACTGCAAAATGAATGACATTAGTTCCACTAAAGGTAGCAATAAAACTCTCATTGCACTTCTATAGAAGAAGAATATGGACAATGTAGATGACTTTTGAATTTCTGTATATATTCATATTTGTTTCTCCTATCTTGCTCCATTCTGAGAGCCTAGTTATTGTATTCCTTAAACCAGATCCTGCAAAAGCAAAACTCCCACTGCTGCCAATTTTAAAAATACAAAGAAAAGCTTGTGCATAAAGAGCACAGATGCAGTCTTTTTTGTAAGACAAAGGTTATTGAGCACCACAGGAATATAGCACTCAAACACAAAATAAAGGTTACATATTTCTGTCAGGAGATCATGGTTTCTGGCACCTTGATTAGACAATCGGTGCACTGTTCATTATCTGTTGCTAAAAGAAGGGTGTTTCTTGTTCAGAATTGGTTAACTACATCAATTTTGGTTAAATAAGAAACATAAAGTGTGAACATATAGGCATAGAAAATATTTCCTTTTGGAGGAGAAGTTAGATGCATTTCCTAGTTTCACACTAGCAATAATTGTTGGAAAGCATGAGAAAAAAATTATTAATAAGTTCAACCATGCAACTTTTCCAAGTGTGATCATTTGTTGAGAAATTCAGAAAATTTCAAGCTGAGGAAAATAAACATAATTTTTCTGAATCTGCAATTCCTGTCAGTGCAGGAGGCATACAGATGAATATTACCTTCTCTGGCTGTTTTTAATGTGTAACATATGCATGCTGCTGCTGGGCTTGTTGAAGGAGCTGAGCTGAGGGTATGGGGGAAGGAGAGAAAAAGTAGAGGTGAGCGATTCTGGTGAGCATTTGCTGTTTGTACTCTAGCTGCAAAAACTGAACATGTTTACAGGAGGGAAGAAAATTCAGCATTACTGAAAACAAATGGCCTCACTTAAAGAAAACTGGAGGTGGTGAGGGAAGGGAATTTCTTTACTGAAAACAAGTGCATTCTCAGTGCAGAAAAAAAACCAACCCACAACAATAAACAAACTAAATTAACTCAGTATCTTGAGACTGCTTAATATCTCTCTGGAAATCTGTTTCTCGATGATTGGAAGAGAAAGGACAGTAGGAGGGGTTGCCTCGAATTTCTCCCAAATGAAGGATTGTGGGGGTGGACTAAGAGGAGGCTGAAGACTGTGTAACATCAGGAGACACATTTGTTCAGTCTTCACTGGCATTTCCATGCTGAAGAATTTGTTTCTGCAAAAAAGGTTAAAACTATTCTGTGACTTGGATTAAATTAAATTCTTTGGCATGAAAATATAGGCTTTTACTTCTCTCTGCTTGGTGCCCAAATCAGAGCAATCTTATTTCATGTCTGTTCACTACTTTAGTTTGCCAGCATTGTCAGGATTTCTCTTGCTTGCACAAAAATAATCTGTCATTAAAACTGATTTATTTCCCCTGTTACACATCCTAATTCACATCTTTTGCCCCACTGTCCCTTGTCATCTTTTTCACCTTAAATGTGGGAATTCAAATTTGGATTAAATTTTGTCCAGATCCTACTCAGGTCATATTTAGTTCAGATTTTTGTCTGCTGGACAGAATAAAAAAGTGTAAATATAAGAAGCTAGAATGTTCCTGAGTTTCAACATCTCTTTTCATGTGAGACTTTTTCCTTGTTTCAGGTATTAGTTTTACATTTCCTACTATGGAAACTATTCTATTACCTGAAACACATAATTCAATTAACAATACATATTCTTATGTATTTATTCTAACTGAGATCACTAGTTAAAAATATGTCTAAAAATAATCTAAGGACCTAAAGGTCTGCAGCATTAATTATGAATTGTAATTTTGCTACAGTTATGCTCAACAACTGCATAACATTTAGATGATGTTTATCTAACCAGTTTTTGAAGACCTCCAATAGTCGAGAGTCTGCATTACCCCTGAGAAGAGCAGTTCAATGTATTTATTGCTAAAAAAGTTATGTATTGTTTTTGGATTTGTTTTTCTTTTTCGTATCTCCTCCTAGGCTACAACAGTTTCTTGCTGCAATTTAAGGGGTTTATTTCCTGTGTTATCTCATACAGATGAGAAAATCAGATTATTTCCTTGCTAACAAGCTTTTATACTCCAGAAAACCATCCCTTTATTAGATACCCTAATTCTCATACTGGTGAGACTCACAAGAATTATGGATTTTCCCCTGTAAAACTTATGTAATAATATTGACATATATTCTGTACATCATTAACCTAAACCTGTTTATGAAAAACAACCAGATTTTGATGAAATTCACAACGATAACAAATGATAACAAAGACTGCATCTTCTAACATTTAGTTTCAAACGTTTCAGTTTTACCCTGTTTGGATGTCTTTGACATACAATTTTCTGGTGTTTTGCCAAGTTTTATCAAGATAGTTTTCTTTTCCTTTTCCTTTTTTCCTGTTTTTTTTTTTTTTTCCCCGCATTTATCACTGACCTGGTGCCACCTTTACCTCATTCAGGATAGTAACATGAGAGAGAAATCAAAAATTATTCACTGGGCAGCTCTGTAATATGGCAACGGCCTCTCACTTTCCTTTTAAACTCACCTAGTATAGTTTAATGTTGCATTGTTTAAGGTCTTCCTACTTGCCTATGTTTATTTTATCAATTTTGATGCTGTTTGCAAGTTATATTTATTACCAGTGTTTTACTTTTATAGCTCGGTGCATTTATCATGACAATGAATTACTCTTGAGAGATATTCTAAAGCTTTCCAACTTTTCTGAATGTGACAGGCTAGGATGTTGGAAATGGTTGAAGTCATGGAATGAAAAACATCATGGGAATATGACTCAGGACTAGGCATCACCACCTGGAAAGCTGTCATTAAAAAAAATAAAATTAGATGTCAACACATAGTTTTGAGTCTTGAAAAGTTGCTGGAAGGGAAGCTAATGAACAAGAATCAGGTTGTGGAGTGAACTCTCTTCAGGTCAAAATCTTTCTTAAAGGAGGAGACCTTCCCAAGTCAGACTTGACAGCTAGAACCTGTTGTCAGAATGAGGTCAAAGTGTGCTCCAAACTCCCTCTGCCTCACTCTTCTTAAGGTGATGCAGGCTATTGCAGGAAGCAAAGCAGCATCTAATAATCCTAATTTTGTTGGATAAGAGCATTCCTAATAGCAAAGAAACTCAAATTAATGTGAGATTACTCTAAAGTCACTACAAACTTTTCTTTATGTCATAAATAAAAACCACCAGTGGTTCTCCCAACCTAGTTTCAAGGTTGAATGTACTTTGTGCTCTAATAGTCCAAAGGATTCGTGAAGATCTGTTTTAAAGTATTTACCCATAAAAACAGGCCAGGTCTACATCTTAGAACCAACCTAACCTATGTTGAATCATACTTCCCTATTTTAATCTGTTTCATCATTTAATCTTTCAAGCAAATAATTTGAACTCTATTTCACTCTATTATTTTCTGTTTCTTGTGCTACTCTTAGGTTCAACTCCTAAGGTTTCTCTTAGCTTTTGCATCTTATTTTCCCTATTAACCATCATAGTGGCATCTAGTTTAACAAAGCACTCTGAAGTCAAAATATGTCTCTCAGGGCGATACTTCAGGATGGAGCCCTACTTAAGTTCAGTATGAAAATGTAAATGAAAATACACAGGAGTACTAAAGAATTTTCTTCTTTAATCTGCAATATTTACTCTCCTTTCTTCCTAATTCAGTCATAATTCTTTGGAATAACATAATTAAAGAAAAACTAGAAGCATTAAAACTGCTTTGGGTTTTAGCTATCCTTTTTTCCTTTTATCTCCTTTCATTTCTAGCTGTCTCATTAGCATAATGGCTGTATTGGCAGCCATTACAATAATGAGATTATCTAGTGATGAACACTTCCATAGCAAAGTATTTAAAATAGGGTGTAAGCTCATTAGGAACTGCATGTCTGTAATGGGAGTCAAGAATGCTCAGCACCAGCTGACAAATACACAGGCTCTTGAAGAATCTGGCATAGCTGTTTAATTCTCAGTTTCCATTCATTCCAGTTGCGGTTGTTCTTTTTTATCATTTGCTTAGGGGCTTTTTTATAATTTTTTCCAGAGGACCTTGTAGCTTGCAATCTAAACCAGCAAAGTTAAATCCGTCTGGCAGGAGAAGGTGCACCAGAAGCAAAGTGATTGCATTCTCACATGTCTGTAGTATTAGGGTGCTTCATGATTTTTAAAATATTTACTTCACAGGCTGCGCTCAGAACCTCAAGGAATCTTTCCCTGAATGAAGATTCTCAAGTTTAGTTACCTGCATCCTATAACTTCTTAGCTTTACAATAGTTTTTTGGCTGAAACTCTAAAAGAATATGCCAATTCTAAAGCCATTATATATATATATATATATATATAAAATGAAAAAAGACATTTTTTATCTTTAATCCTCTTCTGATTTATTCACCACGCCCATCAATTACAATTTTCTTGTTATGAAGTAGCTGAGGTTTTCTTGCCTGTGTGTTTGTATTGTTGTATTATACAGGAACCAAGAATAGAACCACTTACATGGTTACACTTAATTCCTAAGTGATGTCATAATATGTTCAGTAAAGCACCTCAGTGAATGATCCTCTCATTTTCACACTATTTCCCATGATTGCACTGGAATTCACAGATTGGCATGAATGATATATCTATATATCAATAAATATATAGGTACAGATAGATAGGATAGATAGATAAATGGGTATAGATAGATAGATAGATAGATAGATAGATAGATAGATAGATAGATAGATAGGTATAGATAGATAGACAGACAGACATACTATCTAATGCAATTAGGAATAGTTCACAGGAATTCCTAAACTGTTGATTGCCCAAAGTCAGTAAGGCATTTAAAGGAAGTATATTTAGTAGACTCTGTTTATTTTTACATTTTATTCAAGCATATGCTGCTTGCCACTGTTGAAGCAAAGATATTGGTACCAGATGAATCCTTGGGCTGACAAAATGTGGCTGTTTCTACAAAGGGAAAAGAGTGTCTATTTTAGAATTAATAACATTAAAACAAGGAAGTAGGTGTCATGAATGCCACAAACATCAAACTTCACTGGTGGTGATGTTGTATTAGTACTACAGTGAGAATGGGGATGTGCTCCTTCACCAAAAGTGTTGCAAGAGGTTTGGAAATGAGCATAATATTTCTCAAAAAAACCCAAAACCAAACCAAACCAAAACAACACAAAAACAAAACCACCAGTCCCAAACAAAAAACAAGGAAGAAAACCCCAAAGCAACTTAAGTCCTTCACCATTCACAAAGAGCTGATCTGGGAATTATGTTATTACTTTTCCTGAGATGTTCTGCAGAAAGATGGTCAGGAGCTGAAGCTTCTGAATTCTCTCTTGCTGTCTCCAAAAGCCATTTTCCCTGAACTGCAACAGGCAATGATTACTGAAAAGAGACAACCTTTGAATGCTTGGATTGTTTTGATTAGTGACCTGCTCTACACCCTTTTCAATACGAAAGAACATTTCTCGCTTTGGAATATTTTGTACACATGGTACACACCCTTCACTGACAAATGTAGCTAAGAGAAAGAAGTTTGCATAGCCATCTCTGGTTTCTGCTTTGGTAGCTTCTGGATCTTCTGGGAACAAGGTCCAGGATGGTTTGGGAATGCCTGGAATAAAGTTTTACTTAAAAGAAGAATGAAGAGGGTTACACAGATAACTTCATCATATGCCTTTTTCTTGTATCAGCGTCTGAGCAACCTTTATAGTCTCAGGTTTTTTGATGTTTCTAAAAAATTGAGAGAAATATCTGATGAAAGCATGTGGTTAAAAATAAAATAAAATAAACCAAGCTTAGTATAGAAATTCAATTAAAAAATAATGAAAATTGTGTCTGAAAATAACTTTTTATGAATTGCCAGGTGAAGCAAAAAATAATAATGGAAAAATTTGTTTTTGAAAGAAATACATAGAAGTATGTATTTGAAAAAAATAGGTTTGAAAAAGTTGGAAGCAAAGATTAAGAGAAGCTCTTTTACAGTACATTTTGAATAAAAAGACATTAACTCACAGTGTAGAAAACCACAAGGGATAAAACTGATCACAAAAGAATAGTTTGTGATTTTAAGGTGGGGAAGAAGTGTGAGCAGTGGAACAATAAAAATGTTCAAACAAATGTAAATTTCAGCATAGAGAATTGCTAGAATAGACCTCAGGCAGGGAAAGAAAAAGTTCAGAAACAGCTTCAGTTTTTCACAAATGCTTTGTTTTGACAAATATCATTATTAAGTCAAGTGAACAAACTATTTCAATACCGAGAAAAGAGGGAAAATTAATTGTCATTAGTATTACAGAATCTAAGATTGGTATGCAACCTGTCCCTGTCTCTAAAACCAAATCCCATAGAAAATTTTTACCCAAACAGAGAAAGAACACAGAAAAACAAAGGACTGAAAGAAATAAAAGTAAGGGACACAAACTTAGGAATGCTTTTATAAATAAGTCAGAAAAACAGGGAAGGCAGATAATATTCTAACAGGCAGCAGGCCATAGATGACTCAAAAAAGATCAATGGCCATTTTGCTAAGTATAAAACCCCATAATTATGTGTCCTTGTTATCTTACGGAAGGCAATTATTTTGCATTGCTCCATGCAAGGTAGGCCTAAGCTGGAAAACAAGTCTCCACTTTAGATACCACTCTAAGAAAGAGGCCAAGAATTTGGACTAAATTGAAAGAACAGAAAAACAAGGTTTTGAAAACATAATCCAGTAAAAAATATTTAAAAGTGAATTGGATTTGCTTAGAGAAGAATGTAAGGAAATGTAATAGGTATCTCCAGGTACTTAATTAATTATTGTAAAAAATGGATGGACCATTATTTCCTCTCAATAATCTAATTTTCAACAAGCATGATACAGTTTAGAAGATTGTACCCAGCATCTGTTCATAAGCACAGGAAGCCAAAGAAATATCTACTGAGGCTATGAAACCTAATCAATGATCAGATCTGTCCATGCAATGTTCATAAAATGGATTGACATATTACTCATCGGTGTTCTAACCATACCTGGTACATCAACATGGATTAAAAAACTGCTCATTTTCCCTGCTCTCCTGTATTTTACCACACCATTGTGTTTGTTACAAGTCGATCCTTTTCCTGACTTTTTTTTATTATTTTTATGTAGTATTGAAGGATTCTTTTCCTTCCTCATTGAGTTGTGAATTATCTTGGGGGGGCTGTGTCAAGCCAAATTTTAGTGTCATAATTCTGTGATTTGTTACTGAAATGTTTACAACCAAGCATTTTGCAGCTGAATTGGTAATATGATTCAGAAAATGAGCTTCTGGCATCAACTAGTAAAACTTGAGTTTTACTGAAAAAATAACATGTTTCTTTTTCACATAACACCATGCTTTCTTGTTTCTCTTTGTGTGACAATCCTACAAATATAGTCACTTTCACTTTAAAAAAGAATTAGAAAAGAAACAGCTCTTATGTGTTGTGTTCTGACTTTAATTTTCAATGAGTTCTCAATATTAACCTCTATTCATTCAAACTTCTTAATTCTGAAATGTAAAACAAAAAGTTTACTCCACTGTCAAATTATATTGTATTACTTTGAAAAGAGGTGGATGATTATTGTATTTCAATTATGTAATGTGTTTGATTTGCAGCAAGAGTGATTTAGTTTAGAAAATTGTACAAAATATCTACTTATAAGGATAGTAAGGCAGAGGAACAGTTAATGCAGCTATGAAACCTGATCAATGATCACATCTGTCAAAATAGGTGCCCTAGTTTCAGCTAGAGCTTCTCAGTAGCTGTTACAGTACAGGAATATTTAATATCATCATCATCATCATCATCATCATCACCACCACCATAATTTACCATAGTTGCATTTAATATAGTTTTTATCATCATAAAAATCAAACCTTAACTAGTAAATTAAAATAAATTCTGTACAGTATTAATTTATGTAGAATTCCCATGATTTTTTAAATTAATTAGTTTCACAAAGTAATTTGTAAAATGAAGACATGAATCTCACAAATCAAATGTTTCATTTCCCAGTAGAAAAAAAAAGACACTTTGCATTTAGAAGCATCTTACAATTTAGGACAACAAATGAAGCTGTCATTTGCCTTTCTGACAATAATGATGCCTTGAAAAGCTTTTTCTAAAATGTTCTTGAAAGCTCCAGTCGAAGATCTCTGCTTCCACCTTACTGGTCCCTGATGAAGAGGCTGTATACTATTTGTCAGTCAGCCTTTTGTTCTCCTGTGTCCTTCATTCTTCTTTATTCTAACACATTATCTACATCATTATCAGCAAGCAAATTTTTTGTGCTGCTGCCGTGTTCAGCCTATTCTTTTCTACAGCAGCAGTTTCCTTTGCTCTCTTCCCATCAGCTACTACATATGACCATGCTGCCAAGAGTTTTGTGATGAGCTTGTCCCGACTCTCCATTCTTCAGGAAAGTTTAAAGAATCCTTGTCATCCGTTTACCTTCCAAAGAATTCTTTTATTTTTTCTAACCTGTGGGGTTTTCTTACAACATTCTTTAATATAGTTCTACACAGAATGGGAAAAAAAAAAGATCTGGAAAGAAAGCTAACAAGTATAATAGTAAAAACTCTCTGGAGGTGAAGAGACCAGCTTCCACTTTCAAATCATATACAGTTATAAAGTGCATCAACAAAATTAATTTATCTTTCTATTGAACCCAAAGGATTTATTGGTGAAAAAGTATTCTTGTTATACAGATAAGAAAATGTGTCATCCATATCACAGTGTTGTTGCCAGGCCAGTGACTAAACTTCAGAATGTACTGCTGTCACACCACTTGAAGATGGAGGGGGGTTAGTGCAAACATTGGAGGTGTTAATTTTTTTTTACTCCTTAAGCAAACTTAATATGAGACTCATGCTGGGATCAGAATGACAATGCTTATTGAAAATATGCAAAAGACAAGGCCTAATCACCTCTAAACCAGTTGGAGCTTGGAGTCTCCTTAAACATGAGTTCTGGTAACAATCAGTAGAAAATTTAAAAAATATTTAAAGAGGTACTACTCTGTGCTAAAAATCTTGCTCTATTCTGGGTCTACTGGGTAAGCTTTATACCAGTGTATTCAGCCAAATCCAGTTATGTACCTCCACCTCTGCTGTCCAGAAAGGTTCAGTAGCCCTTCACCACAGGAGTGAAGGACTGTGGCTACTTGTGACACTGGCTAGGGCACAGTGCTTTGAGAAAACTCAGAAATTTCACAGAGGATTCATTAAACAGAATGCATATGTCTAATGCAAATGTCTACACCTGAACATTAATTCTGTAAGGAACTGGGGAGGAAGAAATTTTTTTTTTTTTAACAGTTTACCTAATAATTTCATGGTCTTATTGCAGGTTGAGGAGAGTTGTAATTCTCTCTCTGCAGTATCTATAAGGTGAAGTGAACCTGGCTCATTCACTTCTAGCTATCTATGCTGTGGAAGTTGAAAACTATGCAAGATGGAGCCTAGTCCACTTGTTTTGAGTAAACCTTGCCAACAGACTTCAGACTTTAATCCTCTATGTTTGAGAAGGCCTGGCACTGACTGTGAACCACTTTCTGTTCTCTTTTCAGAATGAGGTTTAAGGTTGCTGTGTATATCATGAGCTGTGGAAGAGTAATTGTGTTTACAGAATCACAGAATGAATTAGATTGGAAAAGACCTTTGAGATGAACAAGTCCAGCTTATGACCTAACACCACTTAGACATGGCACTAAGTGCACATCTAGTCTTTTCTTAAACATTTCCAGGGACTCCACCACCTTCCTAGGCAGACCATTTCAATGTCCAATTCCCCTTTCTGTGAAGAAATTCTTCCTAATGTCCAGCCTAAACTTTCCCTGGCACATCCTAAAACTGTGTCTTCTTGTCCTGTGTCTGGCTGTATGGGAAAAGAACCTGACCCTCACCTGGCTACAACCTCTTTTCAGGGGCTTGTAGAGAATGGTAAGACCTCCCCTGAGCCTCCTTTCCTCCAGGCTGAACAAACCCAGCTCCCTCACTTACTCCTTATAGGACTTGTGTTCAGACCCTTCACCAGTTTTGCTGCCCTTCTCTGGACATGCTCCAAGCATCCTTCCTAAATTGAGTGTCTCAGAACTGGTCACAGCACTCAAGGTGTGGCCTTACCAGTGCCAACTTGTCTTGGTTTGGAAAGACAGGTGCCTGCTAAAGAAGGCAGGAGCCTTCCCTGAAATGGAGAATGCAAACCCTCCCCACCCCTCCAAATTGCTATGAATTTCAAATTAAGGGGCTCTCAGGCAAAAAAATATGGGAGCAGGAAATAACAGTTCTTTAAT
>JAYDZK010000001.1:80064632-80074893 GCA_034509185.1 Euphonia xanthogaster
GGAGAATTGCCCACTTGACACATGACAACTGCCATACAGATGGTAATAGAATACATCCTGCCTTGCAATCTGGAACACAACTTCAGAAGAAGAATCACTTTCCTGGTCCTGCTGACCACAATATTCCTGATACAGGCCAGGATGCCACTGGCCTTCTTGGGCACGTGGGCACACTGATGCGTGCTTATGTTCAGCTGCTGTCAATCAGTACCCACAGGTCCCTTTCTATCTGTTCAGCCACTCTGTCCCCAACCTGTAGAGCTGCAGGGGGTTATTGTGGCCAAAATGCAGGTCCTGGATCTTGTTAAACCTCCTATTGTTGTATTTGGCCCATCAATTTAGCTTGTTCAGGTCTCTCTACAGAGCCCTCCTAGCCTCCAGCAGATCAACACTTTTTCCCAGCTTGGTATCATCTGCAAATTTGCTGATGGTGGACTCAATCCCTTCATCCAGATCATCAATAAAGATATTAAACAAGACTGGGCCCAGCACTGATCCCTGGGGAACCTCATTAGTGACTCCCCACCAACTGGATGTGTCACCACTCTCTGGGCCCGGCCATCCAGCCAATTCTTAATCCAGCAAATCCTGTCCAAGCCATGGGCTGACAGCTTTTCAGGGAGTGTGCTGTGGGAGACAGTGTCAAAGGCCTTGCTGAAGTCCAAATAGACAACATCCAGAGCCTTGCCCTCATCCACCGGGTGGGTTCATCCAGCCATAAAAGGTGATCAGGTTGGTCAGGAAGGGCTGGCCCCTCCTAAATCCACGTTGGCTGGGTCTGGTCCCCTGGCCATCCTGTAGGTGCTGTGTGATGGCACTCAAGATGATCTGTTCCATAATCTTACTGGGCACCAAGGTCAGGCTGACAGGCCTGGAGTTTCCAGAATCCTCCTTCTGCCCTTCTTATGGATGAGCATTACATTGTCCAGCTTCCAGATATCTGGGGCCTATGCAGTTAGCCAGGACCAATCATCTGCCAGCTCCCTCATCACCCTAGGTTGGATCCCATCTGGTCCCATACAATTGTGGGCATCTAAGTGGCTCAGCAAGTCTTTTACTGCTTCCATCTGGGTTACAGGGGGGCTATTCTGCTCACTGTCCCATATACCAGCCCAGGAGGACAGCTATTCTTAGGACAACCAGTCTTATTGCTGAAAACAGAGGCGAAGAAGATGTTAAGTACCTTTGCCTTTTCCTCATCTTTGTTAACTATATTCCCCACCAGATCCAATAAAAAATGAGGTTGGAGGTTTTCCTTGCCCCTTCTTTTGCTATTAATGCATTTATAAAAACATTTTTATTTTATATTATTTAACACTTCCTTCACAGAAGTGGCCAGGTTAAGTTCTAATTGAGCTTTTGCCTGTTAATTTTCCTTCTGCATGACCTAACAACATCCTTAAACATTTCCTGGGTTGCCTTTCCCTCTTTCCAAAGCTCATATGCCCTTTTTTCCCTTTGAGTTCCCTCAAAATCTCCCTGCCAGTCCAGGCCAGTCATTTTTTCCGCTGGCTCATCTTTCGGCACATAGGGACAGTCTGCTCCTGTGCCTTCAAGAATTCTTCCTTGAAGTTTGTGCATGCTTTCCAGATCCCTTTGTTTCTAAGGGCTGCTTCCACAGGTACTCTCCAAGTCAGCATCCAGAAGAGGCCAAAGTCGTCCCTCCAGAGGCCCACTATGAAATTTTGTTGATGCTCCTCCTTGTTTCATCAAATATTGAGAACTCTATTAATTCATGGTCACTGTGCTCCAGATAGCCTCCAACTGCCACATCTCCCATCAGTCCTTCTCTATTTGTAAAAAGCAGGTCTAGCAGAGCCCCAGCCCTGGTCATCTGACTCACCAACTCTGACCAGAAGCTGTCCTCCACAAGGCAAGCAACTTCTTAGACTGCCTCTTCTCCAAAGAGTTGAGCTCCAAGCAGATAGCTGGCAGGTTAAAGTCTCCCACAAGACCAAGGACTGATAATCTTGAAACGTCCTCCAGCTTCATATAGAATAATTTATACATCTCTTCATTCCAGTTGGGTGGTCTATGACAGACTTCCACCAGGATGCTTGCCTTCATGGCCTTCCCCTGGTGCTTACCCATAGGCATTCAACCTTATCATCATTGACTTTAAGTTCTGTAGTGTCAAGAGACTCTCTGACATACAGAGGAGTGTATCCCTCCACCTCTTCTCCCTCGCCTGTCTCTTCTGACGAGCTTGTAGCCATCCATTGCAGCACTCCAGTCATGCAAGTCATCCCACCCCTTTCCATATTGATAAAAATGTCACAGCTTTTCTTCTGGACAGTGGCTTCCAGCTCCTCTTATTTTGTTACTCGTGTGCATGCACTTCAGCTGGGCTGCTGATTTCAGCCCTAACTCTAGCTTGCCACCCTCACGCTCCACTCTGGAAAGCCTGGTTTCATCCCTTTCCTCCTTCAAACCTTGTTTAAAGCCTTGTAATCAGCCCTTCCAACTCAGGGCTAGAATCCATTTGCCCTTGCTAGATAGATGAAGCCCATTTTATTCTAGCAGGTGTGTTGCCATTAAAATTGTCCCACAAACAAAAAAAGCAATATTGTGCTGATGGCACTAGTCCTTAAGCCACTTACTTATTACGTGTGTTTTCCTGTTCCTTCCAGTGTTCACCCCTGCTACTGAAGGAATTGAACAGAGCACCACCTGCGCTCCTGCCTAATCAACCAACCCAGAATACAATCCAGTCCTTCCAGGCAGATGGAAATTTACATTAGTGAGATAGTGTGTTACCTCCTAAAAGAACTTTGCAAATATAGGTCAATTTTTACCATGATCCTTCTGGATTTATTCAAAGATATGCCACTTCCATATGTTTTTTTCTTTTTTTTCTCTCTCCTATTTTTATCCTCAAACCCAAAGAAAGCTACTCTCTGCATTTAGCCAAAAGAATTCCTGTATATTTCAGAACAAAAATAGTTTCAAGATGACTTTCATGTCAAAGATGTTAAGAAATTTAAAAGTATAAGATATTATTTAAAAATGAGATCAGACACTTTAACTTCAATGCTTAAAGATACTTCTCCCAGTTTCCCTCCTCACAATAAAGCATGTAGTTTGTTTTACAAAAGTCTTTGAAAAACATGCTTTGGCTAGTTTGTTTTCCCCTACCTGCTTTCCACCCCTCTTATACACAGAAAACCATGCCCCATTAACAGGGGCTTACTGTCATAGGCAGTCTCTTAACAGCAAACTGATTTCCCTTCTTCTACAGCCACTCTCCGATCAGACCTTGTCTCTTAATTATTTCACACAAAGGAATGTCACACCTTAAACTCCACCCCAAAGATTTACTGACAGCCAAACAGAGAATTGTTTATTTCCTTTGCATGCAAACAAAAAAAAAGCAGATAAATAAGGAGCCAAAGTAATAAACCTGATAGTCTGCACCCACTTAGCAATACCCAGCTGTAAACCAAAGAGCAAATCGAAACAATTTGGCATCTAATAGTTTGGGCATTGTAGAGTTTACTGCCAGGCACAGGGGCTCCACAAAATCAACCCTTAAAAATGTAAAGTCTGTAGGTTAGTGTTCTCTGTTCTGTAATGTTTACAAGCAATTGGTTAATGGCACAGGATGCTGGCAGTACCATGCATATAGCATTGCTAATATTATTTACTTCCTATTTTATATTGTTTCCACTGGAGATGCATGACTGTATTTGCTTTCGTGCTGTTAGGTTAAAATGCCATGCTGTTTTTCATGGCAACCCACTAAAAGCACTACCAGAGTAGAGCGAATCAAATTTTGCTCAGTGTGTAGCACTGGGTGAAGAACGACTGAAAAACTAGATGAAGCTGCCAGACTTATGTTTAATGTACTTGGTGGAAAAGCAGTATAAAACTATTTCCCCCGGCAGGGAAGTATAAAACTAGCTTCCAAACCCTCATGTAATTTTTGATAGAAGGCAGTGTTATCCTTTCTTAAAAGAACTGGTAAATTTTCTTCTTTCTGTCCTTGCTTTTTCTACTGTAAAAAGGATTTAATTATCCAACATGTTACGTGTCACTGTAGTGTCTCCAGGAAGACACAAAAATATTTTTTTTTCTTCTAGAGCAACTTGATTTGGGGAAATGAAAATTTGCAATTAAAGTCTGAAGTAGAAGATGTGTTTGAGAGGTTTCCTGCAGGGAGGATTTCACATGGAGCACTAATATGGGCAATGGCATGCCCAAAGGGTTTCTCTCTGACTACTTCTTCAAATTCCAGTCCAGCTCTCTGGTTGTAAACTTTGCACTCTTATTTTTGTGGTTTTCAACTGTCCAGCTTTACCCTTAAAATTTTGATTGGGTGAAAACCCAAGAGACAACACTTTACCTGCCCTCTAGCCTTCTTATAAACACGTACTGTAAATCACAATTTCACACACTTATTTTCTGCAATTTTTCAAGTGGTTGGTATTCCACATTTGCCCGTGTTTTTACTAAATGGGCATGTCAACGAGAATGCACCTGTTTATGCAACTGACTGGTGTCACAAATGTTAGTGATCCACTTGCTTATTTTCATGACTTCCACATGCTGTACCTAGAGTCCTGCTGATACCCTATTTCACTTGACATGTTTCTGTTTGTGCTAAGCAGGTTGGATGTTATTGCATCCATTTAGGAACAGATGTTACTCAGTATACCCTGCACTCCCCCACATGGTCTTTTTTCACAACTCTCTGAAAACAGACCGCAGGGATTGCACTCTCACTTCTGTGTCACCCTTCCCACAGCAACTCCTGGAAAGAGAGAGTAGGAAAGATGAGCTTTTAATGTTGTTATGAAACTATATGCACCCTGCTGCCACCACATCAGAGCGTGTTTTTTCCCAGAGTGTTTAATACACCTCTTTTGACACTACAGAAAATGAATTGTGAAGGATACTGCAGTTAGAAAGGGTTGATTTTTGCCTGGGGAAAAGAAAATCAGAAAAGGCTGTAAAATTCACTGTTCAATATTAATTTAATCACAATACATATTTCAGCAGTGTATAGTGTGTTGCTTTTCATGCACAGCTACAGTTCCATGCCTGTTTTTTTCTCTAGTCTAGCCTGCAGCTCTAGCTAACTATGAAAGTTAAGATTTATAGCTATAATATTTGCTATCTGACAATGAGTTTCAAAGCTAACAGCTTTGTGGTGTTTTCTCTATGTTCTTGCATATGTTTTTGCACTTGCAACAACCATTACAGTTTGATAGGAGAATTGTGCACATCATGAACATGAAAATGAGAATATAATTACCCCTCTGTTTTCAGATCACTAAAATCAATCTTCTTGTTTTATTATGAAGTATCAGGCTGGCTACAGTTGCAACTATTTTCAAAAAAATCCTCATAAAATCTAGCTGATATAATGGTAGATTTTACTTGTTACTATGCTACAAGTCAGAATGTTTCTTCCTATGTCTGAAACTTGAAAGCCATTTATCCTCTTCTTATAATTCATCACCCAAAACAAAAATTCACAAAATACCTAAATGTGATCTTATTTGTCTGAAGCAATTTCAAAGGAAATGCAAAAATAGAACCAGGAGAATTGCTAGGAAGATTTAGACCACCTGCTAGACTGTAATGCTTTTTATAAGGGACCAGGGTTTTCCTTTCCTTTAAATAACTTTTTAAATTATGCATATAACTGATAGAGGATTCTTTCTTCAGGAGAAAAAGGTGTGTTGATGACAGGCATATTTAACTTTGGAAGATAAAGCCTATCTGAAAGCATAGCTCAAGTAGGTGGCACCTTGAGCACAGCTGCCCAGCCCTCACTGGTTAGGTGGTACTGGTGTCTGCTCACAGAAACAAAGGTCACAGAGATGTCCATCCAAGAGCACTGCTAAATGAGACATGGCCTGGGCTGATCTGTCCTGCTCTAGTGATTTAGGTACGTGCAGGAAAGGAATAAGGAAACTGAGCTATTAGCAGCTTGGTATCCCAAACTGGTTTGGGGTTGGAGACTGGAAGGTGATGGTGACAGAGGTAGTGAATTGTGATTGGTGATGGGGAAAATCATAGACATCAGCTCATGGCTACATAAGTACAAAGCCCTTTGCAGCTTATTCTGCCAATCCGTTTCTAAACATCAATAAAGCATAATAACAGCTACTTCTCAGGAGTCGCTTGGTACCTGCTTGTCTGGCACATTGTATCACTCTGGGCTCAAGTGCACCTACAGTCAGAGGCTGCCAGACAAGATTTGGTTGGTGTGAATCCTATTTCCTCAGGTCCACTGTGGTGTCTGAGCTGCACCAAAGCCAAAGAGAAACTGGGGACTTGTGTTAGCATGACTGTGTAGTGTGCTAGAGCCAAGGAACAGACATCTCAGAACTGGAATCTGAGCACAGAAGTCATTATCCCATTTTCTGTGTGGACAAATTGTCCATCGTGCCACTGAGTGGTATGCTTCTGTTCTTGTGGTTACAGCACCTTAATCTCCCCCAGGACAAGCATTGCAGTAAATATCTATTTCATTCCCAGGCAGCAGCTCTTTATCTTGGCTGTTGATTTCAAACTTCCTTACATCAAATTTCCTGAAACCTAGGGGTTCTCATACACTGAATAATATTTATTCCTGCTGTATTTCAAAACAAAATCCATCATTGAAATCTCACCATTACGGCACAATTTTATTTCTAAATGAGATAAATGATTCCTTGCCTCCCACCTTCTTCAAAACCATCTGCAAATTCTTTACTTTTGGCTAGCTGAAAGCACAGAGAAAAGTGCATAAAATGTTTCATTTGTTTCTCTACAAGTGTTCAACTTCAAAGAGAATTCTTAATCACGGTTGGTCTTCATGCAAAATATGGTTTCAGAGAAAATTTTGAACTTGTTAAAGCTTTTTAAAGAAGTTGTTATAAATGCATTTCATAAACAGTAGGTATTCTTATAAAATTTTTAAAAATCATATAAAAATTCATATAAAATTCATATAAAATTTAAAAAAAACATTTTAAAATCTCATAAAAGACATGAAAAAACATGATTAATTTAAGAATCTTTAGTTCAGACACTCTTCAATGATTTAACAGATACAATTGCTATTTACTAGCTGTAAATAGCAATTGTATCTGTTACTAAATTGTCTAGATATCTTTATCTGATCAGTTTCCTGAATACATGAAAAAAAAGACAATGGATCATGTTCTCATCTAGCCTCTCCAAACATACATTTACTGACTTTATATGACCCTCTTCAAATGAACTAGTGAAAGATCTTGTCTACTAAATGGACAGTCACGATAAAGAGTTTATATTTAACCTATTGGGAATATCCTATTCAGACTTATCTGAAACATTCCATTTTGATAACATTCGTCATCAATGTATCCCCTTTATAGCCAATTGCTGTAACCAATTGGTTTTGGTTTTTTACTGAACTTTTATTTCATCAATGGAGATGTTTATCACCTAGTTTCAAATATTTAGCCTTGTTGGTCCAAATTTTTAATCCAGTTGACCATCTGCTGGTTTCTTATTCATTGTGCACTCCTCTTTTATTATCAGATCTTCTGTTGGATCTTTTAAGTATAAGGGAATTTTGAAGCTATAAGGGAAGTATGTTTAATTATTTGTTCAACCATAAGCTTCACAAAGCTACATGGCAGGAGTCAGAAACCCCTTGACAGGGTGAATGGCCTCACACCTCAGTTTGACTGATGCTCCCAGGTCTGCCCTTCCCTGCCTGGAGCAAGGAAGGGTCCCTGGAGCATATGCTGTTTGTGCAGACGGAAGCTGCACACACCTGAGTTGCTGGCAGGACACCACTGTCCCTTCAACACCACCATGAATGTGCCAGCTTAAATTCATCTCCTCACTGTGGTGACTGGCATCTGGCTGATGTCAAAAGCAAAGATAGACTGTACAACCACTTTCTATATGTTTCTACAATGTTATAGCAAGGCCTTTTGTGTCAGGAAAAGGATTATTGGCTAAACTAAAAGAAGGTTGACTTACACTAGATTTAAGGACAAACCTTTTTACAATGAGGATGGTAAAACTCTGGAACAGGTTGCCCAGAGAATTTATAAATGCCCCATCCCTGAAAATATTCAAGGTCAAGTTGGACAGGGCTCTGAGCAAACTGATCCAATTGAAGATGTCCCTGCTTATTGCAGAGGGGTTGGACTAGATGACCTTTGAAGGTCCCTTCCAAGATAAATTGTTCTATGATTGATGATCTCACTGGCCCTGTCTGCCCCCCCATCGCCTCCAGCTCCTGTATCCTGGCTCCCCTGTCCCTGCAGGGCAGCACTGCAGCTGCTCCCTGGCAGCAGCTCCTGGCAGTGGATACAAAATGGAAATCTCTCACAGTGTGCTACCTGTGCAACTTAATATCGATTTTACCAGGAAGAACACTGTCAAGAAGTAGACTGATGATTGATACACTTAACTGCTGCAAGATCATTTAAAAACACTTTCCAGCAAAGATCGTTTATAGAATTCATTTTTGGACTCAGGGCTGCAATTATTCTAAGGACCAGCTTACAGAGATGACAAAAATTTGTGATTTCTGCCTGTGATCTGTTAGATGGTCATACCTCTTCTTTGAGAAAAATTCCAAAAATTCAAAAAAGTACTGATTAAAGAAAGGTTGCTTTATTTTGGCTAAAATTGTGTTTGGCATAATGACTTTTTAAACCAAGCTAGTTTGCTTTGATTTTTTTTTTTTTTTTTTTTTTTTTGGTAACTAAAATTTTTCTATCTCTTATAGTATAAACATGACTTTGTAATAAGGAATTTTGGTAAGAGGATATATAACACTCTCTTTAAACTTTTGTTTAAAATTCAAAGTCCCTAATTATAGATTTTAAATTCATATTCTATTTTTCAAACAATACCATAATTATGAAGGATTTTTAATACTGAATGAATTAATAATGTGTTTCTTTTTTACAATATTTTAAAAACCTATCCTCATCAGTAAAAAAAATTTATGAAATGTATGCAACACACAGTGTTTTTATATAGTGTACGTGTGCTGCAAGCACATAAAGGGGCCTTTGTTTAATGGGTAGCCACTGTGCACAGCCATCACATAAGTCAAAAGAATGAATAATTTAGTCAGGGTTTATTTCTTGTTTTGTAACAAAAAAAAAAAAAAAAAAAAAATTAAAAGAGAAACCTGCAAGCAAATCTAGCAAGCTTAAAATTGATGTTAAACATCTCTGCTTTTGTAATCACAAGACTAACAACAGCTTGAACCTCTGGGGGTAAGGAGTGGGCTTTTGATGTTGGGTTCTTTTTTGTTTTTTAAATTATGAAAATTGACCACGATTAAAATACTGCCAGTACAATGCCACCAGTATTGGTATGTTAACTTTTGATTTATATTATAAAGCATGTGGTATTTAACTTGTAAATATTAGTTCTGAAGAAAAAGAGATGCTTAAGGTCTCTGGGCCCTTTGCCAGGATTTCCCCCACTGCAACCTGAATCATTCCAGAAAATTACACTATTGTGAAAATAACCTGCAAGTTTGAACATTGCTTTGTATGGAGCACCTGCTGACAGAACTGTGCCCTGAAGGCTGGGGTACCTCATTAGAATCATCACCAGAAATGTGCATGTAGGAGTCTTCCTATAAGAGCAAATATTTAAAGACACAAAAGCACACAAAGCCAGTTTGCAGACTGCAGCTGAATAAATATTAGGGAAAAGAAGAAGAAATAATAAAATATATTACACATAAAAAAATCTATGTTAGAAGAACACTATAAAGGCAAAATGTCAGAAATAAAATAAGTTAGAAAATACCAGCATAGCTACTACTTGTGCAAATCCACTAATTCATTCTTTTGCTCTTATTCCCTAGGATAAGAAACTGCAAGTATTTAAACTAGTTATTTCTGAAAAAAAAAAACCAAAACCTGATGGAATAAAAATATTTATGCACTGATATAAAACTCAGTGAAAGGTTTTGAAAGAAACAAGTGGAAAAAAGCAAATATTGAACTTGTTCATTTAGAGTTTTTCTCACTGAAATATTTTGGGAACTAAATTCAAAAGGATCCATTCCCAGAATTAAGAAATAGAGATTATATACTGGAGATTTATGTTCCTCTTTGTACCTGGTGTTCAAGATATACATCTAAAAGATAGGAATATCAGAGGAGAAAAATATACATAAGGCAGTGTAAAGATAATGTTTAATTCCTTTTTTTTTTTTTTTTTTTTTTTCCTTTTAAGAAAGATTAGGCCATTAGCTGGTACCTTTAGATGGGTCTAATCTTCTAAAGAGACTAACCTTGCC
>JAYDZK010000001.1:80074993-80101062 GCA_034509185.1 Euphonia xanthogaster
ATACATAAGGCAGTGTAAAGAGAATGTTTAATTCCTTTTTTTTTTTTTTTTTTTTTTTACTTTTAAGAAAGATTAGGCCATTAGCTGGTAACTTTAGATGGGTCTAATCTTCTAAAGAGACTAATCTTGCCTAGACTCCAAGAAAAGCAAGATGACAGTATGACATTTGTAAAGGGAGAGGTGGTGATGTGGGTGTGATCAAACACTCTTATTGAAGAGTGACACTAAGAAAATACAGGTTAGGTTCTTTCTAAAAATGTACCCATGGATGCCACCACAAAACAGTCTAAAAGTCTAAAGAAATCAGGGTTCCGCACTGGGAACATTTTCTTAATAACCAGCACAAAAGGGGATAAAAGGGATCTTGGTAGTTTTTAATTTTTTATATAGTTAGATATATATATTTAATATATTTTTCTATATTTATTTATATATATAGTGTTTTATTGCAGTTACAATACATGTGAAGCTACTATATCCAATTTAATTCATAGGTTTATTATTTAACATTCAAGCACTCCACATTGTAGTGCAGATTTTGTGCTTACTCTTTTCCAGTGGCTGACTGGAGGGCTTCAGAAGCAGGAACGCACTAGCCAGTGCATACTAGGCAATCAGGGTAAATAACATAAAAGAAGTAGTACTGTCAGACAGTCAAACCAGCCTCACTTATTCCAGATTAAAAAGTACAAACAACTGTGAGAAATTTTCAACAAATAGTTTATCTGAGGGAATATATATTAATTTCTTTTAGATTTATATATACATGTATGTATGTATATATGTATAAATGGCTTGGATTATACAGTTCCAGTATCTAAGCACAATGTAAAGTGCATGAAATCCTGTAAGAAGGGATGACCTACTAAAGTTTCTTATACCAAAATTAATTTCAGCTAATCGTGAAGAAAAATTGTCCAGACCTCTTTGCTTCCAAAATTGAACTTGCAGGTTTTCACAATGCATACTAATCATCACCTTACCTTTAACAGAGACACCTCCTCTCTCTTGTCATTTATCAGTAGCCCACTTGCAATGCAAATTTCTAACAATACCCCATATTCCTCTGCTAAGTCTATCTGTGACTTATTCAAACCACATTCTTTCTAAAAGAGAAGCTACTGAACACTAACCTAAATCAGCTAACTAGTCAGACTTTACAACGTGCTAAGGTTATATTTCTATGTCACCCATAGATTTCTTAAAGGAAAGTCCTACAGGAAAAAAAGACTCAACACAGTATGATGATCCTTGAGTTCTGAAACCAGGCCAATATCTTGCAATCTCAACAGTAACCTTGCCACCTGGAAACGTCTTTTTTCATCGGTTATGTCCAAGCCCAACCAGAGATAATAAATATGAGTCCATCTCTTTATGATGGAGTGATGCTGAATGGCATTGTATTGCTTTCCTGTGTCTCTTCTTGACCCTCCCCTCGTCCTGTTTTATGTATCAGCTTCCTTGTATGCTTACATTGTAAGATGTTCAGAGCAGAAATGATTTTCTGAATGGCAGGACTATTATCTAACACAGAGAGATTTGGCTTTCATATGTCACCATGATGCAAAAGGTAATTAGTTATTAATGCAGAAAAAAACCCCATTATTTTACTGTTCAACTTCTGTGGCAGAAGGAAAATTTTCCTATTTATTTCAGTGTTCTTTAAGCTCATGGAAGTTTAGATTGAAATAGGGTGATATGATGTGCATCTGAACTCTTTGGCATATTATTCTCTGATCCAAAGTATCTGAAACTTCGTGTCTGGTTGCTGTGTGGCTTGCTAGCAGTTGAGGCCAGATTTAACCACACGGGAAAGATTTCTAAAATAGCATCTAAGTATTCATTATATTTCCTACTTAGTGACATGGCTAGCTAGTAGCAATTCCTCTCCTAGGATTTAATTTACATTCCTCCAAGAGCTAAGACTGTATTTGTTGTTCCTTACTAAAAGCAATTTTTCCAGAGTTTGGCAATTTGCACTGTCCTGTAGCTGAATGCCAAATGTCATTGTTGATCACAAGATATATTAAATGTACTAATTGTAAAAGCCTGCTTGTGAAAGTAGACATGCACATTTTTGTGACAAATTTTCACTTCTGATTCCTCCACATACATTGTGGCTGTAATGTTTCAACGTATGGATCTTGCAACCTGCTGTACATAGCTCACTCAGCTCCTTAGTACAGCCAAAAGGAAGCCGTGCCTTTCCATGAGCATTGTGCTCACCCTCAAAGCTGTATCATGCCAGCACAGGCAGATTTAGTGCTGCCTGAGGAACTACTCTATAGCCCTCACCTGAAAGATGCCTTCTCACTCTACTGCATGAATACAAAAGTTTGAGTTACACAGGCACTAGAAAATATAATTTTATGTTCCTTGTGCTTAGACAGGGATGTCAGCATGTTGACCCGAGACAAGAGCTAATTCCCAGCCTGTGACAAAATTTCAGTAACTTCCCAGCATTTTCTATCAGGCGGGTTTAGGGGGTGCTCTGCTCAGTACTCAGTGCATTTCGGATGTCTTTTAATGCAGCTTCCTCCCATGCATCTAAGTTTAGATTTTGGATGTCATTTTTGAAGTAAGTCAAGAACTGCTTTCAAAGAGAGAGCTGCAGTTCTCCTTACTGCATTAAACTGGTTGGTTTGGGCTGAAACTGGTTGTTGTTAACCCTAGCCTCTGCAAGCCTCTGTCAAGTCTCTAATCATCCTGGAATTATTGCTGCAGTGTGTAGCTGAACACACCTCTTCCAAAGCCCCTGTCAAACTAAATATGTCAGCTATTCTCTGAGATGATCAGATATTTGAGTTGTTTGAATGTCATTATAATTAATCCAGATTTTCAAGAAACTATGAATTTCTATGTATCGTTTCTACTTTATATATTTTTTCTCCTATTAACTGTTGAAATCATGCCAAAAGTAGGAGATAAAGCAGATTATTAGAGATGCAATTTCAGATTACGCTATCTGATTTAGAGTGTTCTAAAATGCAGTACAATACTTTTAATACTACTGTTTTTGTCAGTACATGGACTTTCATTTCAATGTAACTGAAAAGCAGTTTCATTTAACAACTGGTCAAGATCTACTTTTCTGTGTTATTTTCAGTTGCTGGATTTTTTTTCTTAAGAGAGCAGCTGAAAAGGTAAAACAGCAATTGTTAAAGAAAAATAGCAATTTTACTGAAATATATCCTATTAAATAATTCATTTTCATGTGAATACAGAACTGCATTTAACAACAGAAACAATTTACAAGTGGCCATTCAGGCATTTTAAAAAATACATTAGCGTGGTTTCCCCAGATGACACTGTACATATCAAAAGGAATGCACTGAAGGCATTCAGAAATTCTATTAGCAGTACTTTCAATAGCTGGAACATAAGAGTGTATCTACATATCTTCAATGAAAAGCTATGTGTTATCTTGCTATGTGTGTATTCAGGGCTGCTAGTTCAATAACCAAATAAACTAAAGAAAATTACATTAAAATAAGTTAATGATACTTAAAACTTTTCTTATTCCCCATTGCCTCTTGGTTCATTGGTCCTATCTCAACAATTTTTTTTCTGCATCTTGCTCCAAAATTAGTCTATTAGGGGTGCCTAGGCAGCATCCATTTTCAAGGCTGAATTCTTTATTCCATCCCTTTAAAAAAATCTAACTTTTCATTTGCGGCCCAACATCATTTAAATTTATTTCTCTGCTGATCCAAGCTTCAGCACAAGAAGAGCAGAAGAAGATCAAAGCAGTTGCTGAGAATTCTACATCTCTAATAAATGCAATTTGAGGGGTTAATTCAAGCTAGTGAGTTTCCTGGACCTGGCACCCCACTACATGTGATATCTATCTGCTGGAAGAAGCAGTCTTTGCCTGGGAACATTATTTTCCCATTAGAGGTTAGACCACATTTGGTGAACACCTGAAGCAAAGTTTCTAATGTCATTATCCCTGAAAGAAGTCTCATTTTTTGTACCTTAACCATTTTTAACCAAATAACTGTTAGGAGCAATCAAGGGATTTTTCTCAGTAGTGCATTGCAGCCCAAAATCAAAATACTAATGCAGACAGAGCCTTAATATTCTGATTTTTGTTACTTTGGCTGGTATTTCCACTGTGCTTTCTTCTCCCTGAGTTATCTAGGTGATGCTCTGTGATCCAGGCATTCCTCCTTTATCCACATCTCTGAGGCAATGAATCTTGTATTGTTTATAGCAAAATGAAAGAAATTCAAGAAAAGGTCAACCCTGAGCAGCTGGTGATTAAAGAAACTCCAGTTAAGTGTGAAATACACCTCCTTAAGCAAAAAAAGGCTTTGAACCCAGGCCTCCCACCTTCAAAAGTGGGTAAACTCATCCCACTCAAATATCATCTTCACTGGTAGCTTTATTTGAACTAAGTACATGCCCTAGCCCTCCGAGTCTTACAGAGAACTCTAGTGACCAGGCTTAAGGACTGCAGAATAATGTGCATCTCTCCACTCAATCCCAGCCATGTACTGGTGTCAACAGAGGAGCAAAATGCAAGTTACCTCCTCTGCAGTCCCCAGCAGCCTCCTTGGGCAGCCCTATGCCCAGTGCTCTGAACTGGTGCATCCCAGCTGGCAGTGGCCACCTCTCTCCATGCACTGCAGGGTTAGCCACCTAACACATTGCCAGGCTGATTTTTCTTAAAGACAAGTAAACGTATCCAGGACTTTTTAAGCAATAAAACATCACATTTTATAGCTAGGGGAGTTTACATTTTAAGAAAAACATAGTTCATGAAGACAGGAAGCACTTGAAATCTACAGGAGGTGAACACTATTGACTTATGTTTCAGGAGTGCAAAGACAGCAAATCACTGGAGTAACATAGCATCTCTGCAGGTCACACTAGCTGATCAAAAAGACTGAATAAGAGCACGGAAAGATTGTTTCAAGAAATATTTCAGACCTCACAGTCCTGCTAGCAAGTAATACCAGGAAGCCAACTCCTAAATTCTTCATTCACTTTTTTTCTCAAGTAAGAAATCAAAATCGAAGCATAACGGATATATTCTAGAGTGAAGGGGGGAAAAAAGCTGTGGGGGGATAGTTGGAGGAAGAGCAGGTATTAGGAAAAAGAATAGCAGAAAAATGGAATACCATGTTCATTCGATGTCACAATTTATAAGATGTAGTATAACTCCAAACACAGAGTTATTTGAGTTTATAAATACATTAGGGAGGCAGACAGGGCAATAAACAGTCATTACATATTCTGTTGTAAATACAGAACCCAAATGCCATTAGTGTTGTCACGCTGTGGGAGATATAAAGACAAAAGAAAATTTACAAATGTATAGATGCTTACAAAGATATTTGTGACAGCAGAAAAAAAAAAAGTGTTTGCTCTTAAATAATTCTAGAACTCCATCAGAGTTGTTCTTTAACAATAGTTGTCATAGATTATCTTTAGTTGTCACCTTCTGCATAAATCAAGGGAAACTAGGTCAAGATGTACTAACAAGCATGTAATTGCCACTGTTATCTATAAGATAAAGCCACCTCCGTTTGTGACTTAGCTTTACAAAAACTGCCAGGTTGGATCAGACCATTAGCCTGTTTTACTCAGCATCCCATCTCACTGTGGTTTGCACCACACGATTTACAAAGGACCAAGAAGTTCCAGCATAGAGAAATACAGGATAAATTGCTGATAAGACATTTCTTCATACTTCTTCTGGCTTAATGGCTTGTTTTTGTCTTGGAGCATAAGCTTTAAATACCACATATATTAGGTAGGATAAAAAATATTTTTGTAGGTGTGCATTTGCACAATGAAACATCAATAAAAAATATTTTTGTAGGTGTGCATTTGCACAATGAAACATCAATATGCTGAAATGTGACTTGGATTTAAAGCTAGGGCTAAGCTCTGATTATTGTTTTGCTTGCAAGTTTCAGTTTAGAAACTTTACATTCCGAGATATAATTGTTGTTAATGTGTTTCCTAAATGCCTGTAATATTTCATGAAACATCTGAGAAATGACACTTCTTCATCTTGGTTCCTTAGAGTCTCAAACTGATTTCTGCAGCATTGAAAGCACAATTTTTGTGTTACTACAAAGAAATACATTGGAGATCCAAGCTGGGTATGAATATTTTAGAGTTCCAGCTGAAGGAACTACAACAAAAAGGCAGCAGATTGCCTTCTGGGTTAGAGATATAGTTTGAGTCACCATCAGCTTAATTTAGAGGCAAACAGAAATAGGTAAAACATTTAGGAAGGTTTGTAAATATGAGGAAAAAAAAAAAAGAAAGCTATAATTAACCTACTTAGTTATTCATCAGTTTATGTCCTTTCTGCAGGCAATGTCAGCTCAAATATTCATCTTCCTGTCTTATATTCTGGCATGGTTTTCAACACTTTGAAATTTCTGCCTTCCTCCTCCTCCCAGTGTTCAGCTCATAAATTTGATCACGCTAAATTGAAATGGGAAAGTGATGTGAACTGAAGGAAAAAAATAAATTTAAAAAGGCTACTGAGGTTACTATTTTTTTAGATGGGTCAACTCCATAGCATGAAGTTTTTTTCTAAACCTTGAATATTATATTTATAGTTCTTTTCAGATTTAAATGTAGACTTTAAATGTAGACTTATTCCAAACACCTGCATAGAGTTAATAATCCTAGTTCACTGATAACTATGACTTTACACCATCTAATAATAAGAAATCATTTTTATATGGTTAAATCCTGGACCAATTCTTTAGGTTTATCAAAATATAAAATATTCATAGAGCTACAGTGTAAGTACTTTATGCCCTCAATTTTGCCTTATGACCAGAATTCCAAACCAAATTAATTCATTTACGTCAAACATGTAAATCCAGGGCAAAATATAATCCAAAATGTGTTTTAAGACTGCAATTTTTAAGAAAAATTTGAATTCTGTGAGGACCTAGTGGCTTCTTTTTGTGACCCAGGCAAGGCACTTTTGCTTCACCAAACCCATTTCCTTCTCACGCACAGTGAGAGTTCTGATGAATACTGACCTTACTAACCATCTAAGGCTTGCTGCCAGCTCTGAGATCTCAGTATACCCAGAACAGCAGGAAGGGCTATGACCCAGCCAGAAAACCAGCATGGTTAAAAAGCATGTCTCATCAAAGCATCAATCAGGCCATGCAGCATCAACTTAACCTGGCAGCAGTGGAGGTCTTTTCTCATGTGTCCCCATGTCTGGGCTGGGCAAGGCTGTGGGGAGACCAGCCCTGCTTCAGCACCAGTGAGAGAGGGACTGATGGCCCTGGGGGGCTCACATGGGGTCCAGGACCATGGGAAAGGTGGGGGTGGAGCCACAGGGAAGCAGGGCAGGAACGGTAGGTCCTTAATGCTCTTAAAATCCCAACAGGAGACACCAGAAGTGTGTTCAGAGCAAGTCCCAACACAGTAAATAGTTTGCAATCTGTGTCACACGCAGAGATTATCTGCTTTTTCCCATAGCAAGAATAATTAAAATTAAAGTTGGTCAGAAAATCCAGAGAAAATGGGGGGTTTTGCATTTTTTTTTTGCTTCCTTGGAATGCAAATTTTGTGCTAAAATAGTCCAATTGTGATGAAATCCCATTGGAAATCTGCCACCAGACAAGCTTTGAAACTTTTCTTGGTGTCCTGCCAGCTCATCTCTGTGGTTCCTCAATAAAGCACCTGCTGGGTGCCATAACCACTAGCTCTGGGTCTTCCAGGAGCAGCAGGACTGGCAGACAGGTGGATGTTCCTAGTGCCAAAACCCCATACTATTTCCAAGCAAAATCCAAATTTCTGGGTTTTGATCTAAGCTAGAGTGAGAACAGTTTTCCAAACATAAAAATATGCCACAAAGAGGAATGATTTTTTTTTTCTCCCTTCCATCTCTACTTCAATGTATTCAACAAATTGTAGAATGAAGGAGTTAGGCAGCAGAACTTTTTTGTTCATTGAAGACTTAAAAAGACATGAACAGTTCCATGGTCTGGTTTGGAGGAGTTGTATTAATATGCAATTCTTTGTTATCATTTGGATATCTGTAAAAACAAATCTTACTTTTATTTATTGTTCACAGGAAGAGCTATATAAATTTTCAGACAGATGAGCTAGAATTCATCTAATCTCTCTGGATAAGATCTACAAATCATCTGATGGGATGTCATGTAAGGCATTTTATTAGTGCAGCCGAAGGTAGGGATTAATAAAATCCTGTCAGATGAAGAGACTGACTCATTGGGGGATGTGGGAGAGAGAAAAATGAGTATGTTTAAATATACAATTTGAGTATGTAGTTTTTCAGCAGAGCTCCTGAGTAGAGCTTGAGGTCACTTACAAATTCTTCTAAATGTGGGGCACTAGGACAAAGAGTGGAAGTCTCCTGATGACATCTGGCGATGATGGCAAGCTGAGTGATAGCCTTCATACTGAAGAGAATCAGAAGATTCAGAATAAGGAAAACACTGTCTGTCTGTAATGCTGTATAGTCAAAAAATACTGCTAAAGAGAGTGAAATGCAAGGTCACCACTTAATAATGAGAATGTCTGCTCTGAAGTGGAATTTACCCATTGGAAGTGATAAAGGAGAATGGTATTCTGTGGCATTAGGTAATCATTGGATAATGATGATTCAACAGCACGGTGTAATGCTAAAAACCAAGTCAAGAATGTATCAATTGATCTGGTACTGTGAGGATAGAGAAGTATTAATGTCATTGTAAAAAGCTCATGTGGAAGAGTGAATAAAATCCCTATCACCTGTGCTCAGAACACAGGAGATCGTGCTAAAGCAAACACAGAGAAAGCAGAGCAAAGGAACTGATATACTATCACACCGAGTGCAAATAACAGCTTCTTATGATAGTCTAGGGAAGTGTAGGACAGTGCTGCTCTCTGTGCATACAGCAGGTGGTAATAATCACTGCTGCAAAGAAAGAACTGTTTGACTACAGAAAAAGATGAAATAAAAAGTGGAGGAGTCTAACTTTACTATATATGCAGTGAATATTTAAAATTTCTGAAAGAAAAAGTTAGGAAGCATCAACTGCAAGTAGAATAGCAAAACTAGCAGTAGACTGGGGGCTTGAGGAGTTGCTTTTTCTATTTTTAAACTTTTAATGTGAAGATTTTTTTTTGATAATTTTAGAAAATGGATGGTATTTTAAAGTTTCCTGCAGTAGGAACACCAGAAAGTCACTTCCAGTTAAATTTAAGATAGCATTCAATCACATTTAAGGTCCCAATCTAGTTGATGAGCAAAGGTAGAATGGGTGGAAATAACCTCTACCAAAAGATGTCACTCATCAATAATCAGTTAGACTGCACTTAATTGAGATGAAATGTATCAAATTAAACATTTTATCTTTTGCATTATAATGAAAAAGGAAGATATACATTTTCATGGCCACTGATTTCAATGAAATCATATTTTTATTTTTATTTTTTATTTTTTGAAATTTATTATGAATTTGAAAGGTTTGACAGTTAAAACATTAAAGAGAGTATATGCATCACTTCTGGTTATGCCCTAGAAGTAATTATTTCATTAGTGTGAGAAAGACTGTATTTTATTAGTGTAATAAGGGCTGTACAAACAACACAATAGAGTTAGATGGTTACCAATATCACTGTCAGCCTCATCATTCTAAATTCAGCATAATTCTTTAATAACAGAGGTAAAAAGAATAGAAAATAAGGGCCACATAATTTTTAAGATATCAAAGGCCTTAATCAACAATTTGCTTCATTAAACACAGAATGCATCTCAGCCTGACAGAAACTCAAATCTGATTAAAAACAGGACAAGTGGTAAATTAGATATGCTTGTCAAGGAAGAAATCAACTGAAAGTATAATTCTCAATCCTTTTATATGCATCAGTGGGGTACTAATATAATTGTGCAGAAGCCACTTGACTATGTTCATGTTAAATGAACTCAAACTGGGTAGATGTTGAGGATGGAGTGACACAGTTCACTCATAACAGAAAAGTAGAGAGAGAGGCCACTGTTAAGTGGATTTTTTAATTATGGGATAAAAGATGGAGCAGCAGAGCCTACAAACCTGCTATTCAATGATGATAGAGTACAGAAAATCTGCTGTTAGGTAACAACACAAACTCAGATTCACAAACATTTAGGATAAACGTGTGTTAGAGTTTCCTATAGTTACATCTGAAAGACTGTCAGAAGTTAAAATTTCTCATCAGATAAGATCTTTCAAACATAAATTTGTTGTTGTGGAATTTGCACAGATATTTTCCTACAGCCTTGTGGGAGCTGCTGCACATCACAGAAGCCATAGTGGAACAGTTAAAAAAAAAATAAAGGGATTTAACTATGTCATAGAAAACCCTAGAAAAAACCCTACACAGTCATAGGAAGCCTTGAAACTATACATTAAGTCTAAATTTTGCTGTGGAATATTTATTTGATCATGGCACTCACAGAAAATTTTTCTCAGCCACATAACAGAGTAATAGGCCATCTTGCTTTCCATCCACAAAATGATTCTTCTCCTAGATTTCAACTCTCTCCAAGACATTGCTGGACTCAGCTCTCAACCTTTTTGGTCTAAACCAATCTGATGCTTAAAATCTTCTGTGACAGCTGCTCCTAAGCATTCTTTGCAAAAAGCGAAGATCTAGCAGAAACTTCACATTCCATAACCAAATGATTTCTTTAGTTATGTGGCCAGTCCTTCGGTCCTTAGTGCTGAAATGCTTCTGTATCATTCATTGTCTCATCTCAGAGCAAGACAAATATAATACCTTCCAATCATTTAAAAGAGACACATGTAGATCTTACTATTAACACATATAAATTATTTTTATATTCCCCACAATCTCATATTCTCCACGTCTTTTTGATAATGAAAAGTACAAGAAAATATTTTCCAGTCAGCCACCTTATTCACAGACCATACACTTTCTTGAGACAATAAGTATCCCTCCTTCTTTTCTGGGAATTTCAACAGTATTTCAACTATGTGTGCAGCAGAACAAATAGAAATAGAGATAAATCATAATATCATAAGTTAAAGCCTGAAGTGTTTTGGGAAAAGTATAGCAAAGCCTCTTTAATATTTCTCCTAGGGGGAGATATTTTGGAGACAGGAGTAGAGAGGAGATCATGCACTGTGTCAATGGACAGGCACCCCTTTTTCTAGCTTCCCTCTTCCTGCTTGGTAAACCTATGCCTACAACCCTTTTAAAAATTTTTCCAATAGAGACCCAGGTAAAGAGACTGAATGCAAGGGAAGGGTTGAAATGGAGATTTTATTTTCTTCTGAATAGCCGAGGAACAAAGGTGCTAAAAAATTTGGCTTTTTTTTTTTTTTTTTCCTAGCAGAAATATTTAAAAACCAAAGATAAATTATATTATTACTGTCAAAAATCAGAAAACTTATCCCACAGCCATACATAAATTAAATTATTCTTACTGCTGGGTAATATATAAAATTCACCATAATTACATGGGAGACCAGACTCTACCTACCAAAAGTCGTATTTATTTCAGCATTTCTACCTTCCATCTAAAAGCAATACCCACTGCTTGAATTTTTTTTTCATTTGAATGACAGTGGCGGTGGAAAGAGCTCTAGAGACCTCTCATGTCATCTTCAGGAGAATGCTGCTTCAAGTGAACTCCCTCAGGAAAGAGTTTGCACTAGCAAAGTTACTGAAATCATTTCTTGAAATGGTGGTTTGATTTTTAACTGGTTGGAACATGTAGGAACTGTAGCCTCATATATTCTGGCACCCAAAGTACAAAGTTTCACATATCTTCAGCAGTTCTATACCCAGAAAGTATGCAATTTTTTTTTCCCACAGAAATCATAAAAAAACACATTCCACGTAGAATTTCCTCTAATAATTTTCCTGCCTAATTTCTACCAAGTGGGGCAACAAACTACTTGCTTTTCTTCTGTACTTTCCTGACGTGTTACCTGAATAACAGCCATTGCATCAGGCATGCAGGCAGAGATAAGACACAGGGAGTATGACTTAATTAGACCCTATTTTTATTAACTTGCTTCATTTGGAAGCTGCCCACTAATAATTCACACTGCATTGATCATCACTCCTTCCTTAATCGTTTGTGCGTGCAGCTATCACCAGCTGCAGGGCAGGTCCCCAGGCTGTTTTGGATGCCTTTATCAGCCCTGTGCCTGAAATCTAAAGGGAACAATAAACTGGTTCCAGTACAGTCCATAAAAGACAGTGGAAGCTCCATCAGGAATCTTCCACTTTCCTGATGTGCTAAGCCTATAGCAAGGTCTTGTTAAACAGTAGCTGGCTAAACCTAGTTCCTCACCTATGTAAGCAATTCTGGGCAGTGATAGAGGGAAGAGCCCAAAAATATTTCTGTCTCAATCAGCCTGCAAGAGAAAAATTCCCTCCTTGTTAAAAAAGGTCTTTATTATTAAAAGCACAACTTCTTATACTAGCTCATACACAGCTATTTTTTGCTCTAACTATCAGAGTAGATCTGACTATAGCTTTTTGTAACAATTTTTATTGCGCTTTAGGACTTCTGTGTACCAGTTTTAGAAGAAGTCTCTATGGTGTAAGCTAGGACAGACTTTGATTTGTGAATCTGATGGCAGGTAGTGAAAGGAAAGGAGCCCTACTTTAAGTGGGCATTTGCAGCCACACAAAGTGAACATTCTCCTGTAAATTGCGGGCAGCATCGAATGCCAGTGCTTCAAGTATCAAGCTAAATTATCCATGCTAGATGCAGGGCACAGGAAAATCTAGCTTGGCTGTTTATTTTTGTAAAAAAATAGTAGCAATCAATTTGACATATGATTTAGAACAATTGAAAACTCATAATTTTAAATTGGACTTCATTCAGTTTTTCTGAAGCTGCCTAGAAATCAAATTTAAATGACATAATTTAAAATAAAAATAAACCTTTCATACTCTTTTTCGTAATACTTTTTTAATTAGTGTAAACTAATGTTCTGTACCTAAACCAGTAAAGCAGGCAGAAGAAAACTAGCAAACACCATGAATCCTTCTATATGGAAAGGAGAAGCAACATGGAACATGCTCAACAGTATTTAGTTGTGCAATCATTGACTTGTTGAATTAGTTTGTTCACGTAAATTAGATGTTTTGGTAATGGTATACAAAGATGGCAGTTTGTTTCTTGCTGTCACAGTGAATCAAAAAACTAAACAATATTTTAGTTTGGTTTTTTTTCAAGTTCCATGAAGTATTTGCCCTTAGGTCAATTTTATTTGTTCAACAGGAGCTTTAAAATATATACATATGCCTTCAAAACCAAACCAAAGTGTGCAAACTAATAGGTAAAACAGGGGCTCAAAGCCTTGTTCAGGTGTTCCAAATACAGTGGACCAGTGAAGGATTCTTCCATTCCATCTAGCTTAAGGCTCTGTCTTTACCTGGGGCCCATTGCAAACCCAACTTTATCCTTTGCTATGGCTGCAGAGTCTTTGACATCAGCATAGGAAGCTCTGGAGTATACAATGCAGCATGTCTAAGCCGGTTCCACTTTTGGGCTCTGAAAGCAGGAATGACAATTTCTGTGAGATTGTTAATGTCCATTCTTAACATTCACAACAAGCTTTTTTTTTTCTTAATATGGTCCAAAGCATCTCTGGACCCCAGCTGGCACATTTGAGCTTAAAACCAGCAGGTTTTATTTAACTTGGAGGCCTGAACAAAGTCCTATCATACAATATAGGTACCTCCAGAGGAGCCTCAAGGTGTGCGTGCATAAATGGGAAATAAAGTAAAGCATTACTGCCGCTGAAAACTTTCAATAGTCAAATCAATGTCTGCTTTTAAAGGGTCTTTGAAATAGAAAAATGTCTTGAAAGTGCCTTTTTTTCTTTCTGTATTTCCATGGTGCACATTTTCATAATGATTCATTTCCTTCAACCAGCTGGTAGAATTGTTTGCAGATAAATCAAATAACTTGCCATTATTTAATTTAAAGGAGAAAGAAGTTACTCTGGTTCTCATATTACTAGATATTTAAGAAAAACGACATTCTGGTACTCAGAATAAAATCTGGAGATTTGTCAGGTAATTTTTCAATGGGGTTTTCACAATTTTTGAGAAGTGATTTGGTAAAGCCATGCCAGTTATACAATTCTTGATCAATATGTCTGAGCACAGCATTATCTGATGTATCACAGTTTTAAAAAATGGCATGAGATTGCTTACCACAGGTTGCATGATAATACCACATATTATGGGCATCAGGGAGATTACAAAATTTTTAGTGTTGTCATTTCTTGGCTTCTCTAATGTGAAAAGATGCAGGTGAAAAGCATCATTTCCTGCCTGTAGGAAACAGGATCTTTTCTTCCAACCCTAGCCTCAGTCTTTCCAATGGCAGCAATAGGCATCTCACTGTGACTCCTTGTCCACTCTAATAAACTTTTCTAAGCAGAGGGGACTGAAGGCTTCCAGACAGGATTTGCTGCCTGCTAAGTTATTCTTGGAAAAAACTTTTTAGCTGAGAACTGCAGTGGCATGATCCTCTGCTCTGGAAAAATGGGAAGTAAAATGGGATGAGTGATATTTTTCTCTGTAAAGGACATGTATGCAACAAAAGATACATTTTCAAATTTCATAGCCAACCTTAAAATTTGTCATAGCTGTCAGTTTACTAAAATAATTTAGAAAAACAAGCACAAATGATAGTTATATTAATAAGAGAGCTGTGTAATGTGGTGATCAAGTCTAAACAGAATTTTTGAAGGTGAAGCAGATTTGAGAACCAAATCTAGATAGATTTTGAATTATTCTGCTATTGTGCTAGCATAGTGTTCTTAGCATTATCATTGAACAAACTTGTTTTGTGGTTTCTTGTGTGAGTTACTGCTAAGAGTCAGTGATGGTTCAGCTTTTAGTTGCTACTAAAGAAACTGCCATGAAGTTTCCTTCTGATGCCAAAAGCAGTTTATACACTGGTTTAAACGATAAGGGATTTGAGGCCCTAAGCACTGATTCAATGATCCAGCTGAATTACCTTCTTCCTTTCCAGTGTGCTGTCACATTAATCTGTCCGTTTTCCGTTGCTCCTAATTATTCTGGTGCTATAATAGAACCCTGCTAAAAGTGGTTTCAACTTTCCTTCTTTTTTTTTCACTTTCCTTTTTTTTCTTTTTATTTTTCTTTTTCTTTTTTTTTTTTAATTTTAGTTAATGAGACTTCTCCAATTACTTTTCTTGCTTCTTTTAGTATATGATACCTGTGGCAGAAGACCTTAAGTGTGACAAGATGGTGCCTAAAACCAGTATTTCAAATGTCACTGAAAGTCTGATAATTGCATTATGCCATTGAGTGCATTGTGTTCACTGCTTCTGTTCACATGAAATCTTTTGTGAGGCCTCCCTTCCCTGTAAGTCCTAAATTACAAGTGAATTTCCAAATGACAGACCAGCTCCAGCTACATAAAGACTTCAGAGCACAGAGCTATCAGTTGAAATTCAGACACAAGATGCAACAGAGTTCTGTTGAGCTTTTGACAGATCAAAATGGTTTCAATGGTTTTGAGCCATTTTTCAGCAGCACACTAACCTGCCTTGCTCTCTTCATTGTCTGCACAGGAGGCCATTAGACAGCAGGTGCAAGAACAGTGCCTTCTTTCCCCTTCCAGCTGGTTCCCCAGAGCAAACGGCCTGACACCCTATTAGCTGCAGGTTTCATCCTCTGGAGCTCAGAGAGGACAAAAGTCCCTATTCCAGTAGTTATAAATGTTCCTCAATTTCTATGTAAGACTGAAACAGCCTCAGATATGGATAGATCTAAGTACAGGGGGTTCTTTTAATCTGGAATTTCCAGCCAGTTCCATGCCCTGATTGGCTTCCAAATCTTTGTCCTCTCAGCGCTGCTGCCTCCCATCCTCCACTGGTTGGTATATGATGGAGGCATTTCAAAGATGCAGTGTGGGAAAGCAGAGCAGTGCACTAATTAGTCTGCCCATGTTTAGCTTTGAACTTACCTCTTTTGAGGTAACTTCAATTTGATCTCTTTTGGCATCAAATTGCAAGTAGCATTATGGCGTGATTTGTCTGCAGAAACACAGAGCTTAGAGCAAGTTTAAACTCCCAGTTACTTCTGCCTTCACAGAAAGAAACAATCAGTAACAACATGTTAGCTAACCAGCTCACAGGAGAAAGGGGTTTGTATACAATTCTGGCTAGTCCCAGCACTGAGCTAGCACCTGGACTTAGAGGATTCCTTTTCACTTGTTAGAATGACAGAACTTCATTAACAATTCTGAAAGGCTAGCTTAGATTTTCCTTCAATCCAGAAAATTGTGATATTGCTAAGTAAATTTTAATATTGGTTTGGAGCACTAAAACTGTTTAATATCTGGGGAGGAAAATATATCTTTTACTAAATTGATAAAAGATACATTATCAAATCACAATCTTCCAGCAGGGGACAAAAGCATCTGGTGTAATGCCACCTACATTGTTCTTTTGCCCTGCTGTTTGCTGTTAATAGGATTACAGCAAAATAGGACAAAGTGCATTTGGTTTCTGCATTGTCTGCATTCTGCAGCCTGCTGCTGTTCTGCAGCCTTCACTGCTGGAGTCTGACAAAATGAAGACCCAATGCTTAAGATAATTTCTCAAGCAGACTCTTCCCTTTCTCAAAGGTTATTTAAAACCAAGGTAAGGTATAACTGCAGCCAACAGGCTCCATAGAGATGCATAGCTATAGACTCTGCAATTATCTGAACAAAAACCCCCAAATTTTCATGCTAAAAAGCAATTTACAGGAAGTACCATCAGCAAAACATCAAGGAAAACAAACTCCAACAACATCAGTCAAACAAAAAATTACCACCATGAATAAAAACCCTCTTCTCAAACAATCATTGCCCTGGTCATCTTTGTGCTTGAGTTTCTGCCTAGCTGTTATCTCACTAGTAAAGAAAATATATTATTTGGAATTTAGGTTCCCGCGTCCCTCACTGTTTTTAGCTGCTTATTCTGGGAACATCTTCTCTAAAAGTAAGAATTTTGAAAATAGGTAATTCAGTGCTGAGTAGGACTCAATAGTACCTCATTGCAGGTGTCATATCTGGAAAGAAAATGTGGCAAGATTAATTCATATTGTTTGGCACAATTTAAATGTGTGTGTATCTATATCTATATCTAGATCCATATCTAGATCTAGATCTAGATATTTCATTCAAAGTTGACTTTAATGAGTCAGATAAATAGAATTAAATTATATTTATACTTTTAGCTATATTGCAAATTCACTATAGAACACTTCTGGCTTTCACAGCTTGTTTATTTTCAAACTAGGGTTCAAAAGAGAGCTAAAATCAATCATGAAGATATTCTGCCATGTTTAAGAGGCACAAGAGAGGGTGAATGCTCAATTATACTCAATTGCTGCAGTTCTCGGAAGCAAAAGGACACAACCACACCAAAAAAACCCAAAAAACCCAACCAACCAAAATCAAGCTAAAGGACTAAAAAACACCCAAACAAACAAGAAAAAAAAAAACCCAAACTCTAACATCAATCTGAAAAAGTTTCTTGCAGATTTTGCCGATGGAAAAGAATTTGTCTTCCTGTAGAACTGGAGGGAAAGCCTGACTTCCTTGATGTTAAATGATAGATAAGAGCCACTAAGGATGTCAGCACTCCTGAAGCGGAAATGCACTTTAGCTATTAACACTAAGATGAAACCTTGATTTCTGAATGATGGCTCCAGATTACTTAGAGTGAGATGGGAAAGTTACAGAAAAAGTCTGTACCTGTAGCAAGATGTCATAAAAAATGGAGTCATCAGACCCTTTTGTAAATGGGCTTATGCTGGTAGAATCAGCTCTGAGTGTTTCCTATGCTGCAGCCCATGAATCAGAAGCACTTAATGCAGTGGCAAGTGCTAGCAGACCTGACTGGAAGTAATAACATATGCATCAAGAAACAATAAGGTCGAAGGTATCTACTGTATTTTGTTTTCACTTCTTCAAGACTGGGGTTTATTTTTTCATTTAATTTTAAGTCTTTGGGATCAGTGCTTGATTGGCTCCTGAGAAGAAACTCACTAATTTACAGTGCAGGTTTTTGCTGGGCTGTCAATCTGATAAAGTCAGCTCAGGGATTTGTCCCTTCAGCAAATTTTTTGGCTTTCAGTGGTGCTCTGATAAATGTTCATTGAAGATGAAAAGGTAAATGCAAAGGAAGCTGTGCAAAGCTGTGACAACTGGAGAAAATAACTATATGTGCCAAATAAGTAGGAAAACCAGACAACAACAGGAAAAAAAAAAAAAAAAAGCAATTCTGCCAAGTATAAAAGAAAAACTCCAAACTTAAAGACCCTTGAAATACAGCTACTGAGCTGCTTACTGAGCTGGTTGAACTCCTGTGTCTTTACTGTGATGTCCCTAAATGTTCTGTGCTCCCCTGAAATCTCTGCCAGTATTTTCTTTTAAGAGAATTGAAAATTATAGGCTTGATGTTTAGTTATCAGCTGACATTTCTATTGCCTCTGTGGCTGACAGCTATGAATGTGCTGGACTTCTGCAGTGCAAACATCTAGCTCACTATCCTGATGAGAAAGGAAAATCAGACCAAAGATCTCACAGCACGGCTTTCTAATGCAGAAAGTTATAAGCTCACCAAGTATATCCCTGCTGATATTCTTACACCCTTCTCAGAAAATCAGAGCGCTAAAACATACAGGAATCTTAAAGCACATAAAAGAGACAAAATCTTGCAACATATGTTTTACTAGCTTTAAATCTTCTTCACCAGAGCAAATTAAAGCAGTTAGATAATCTTATTACTGTTGCTGTGATCAATGACAAAATATAAAACTGTTCCCTAGAGAATGTCAGGACACAGCAGTGTTGTGCCCTGGGATTATTTTAATGCAGCAGAAGAATCTTTGTGAGAAAAATAACTTACACCAATGAAGTTCTTAACTAAGTTACCACTAGTTCATCTATAAAGATGATTTCATGTGAACTACCATCAGAACCAATTTTTAAACATATTTTGCCTCATTTTAATTTTTTTAATGTTTTATTTTCAATTCAATTTAATTTCTAGTCTATTTAGAAAACACAGTATTAAATTGTTCTGAAGTTGAATGTCATGCACAGATTAATGGTAGCACCATACTTCTTTTCTTGTTTTCAGTCAAGGTTTTGTAGTGCTTGTGTGTGTGTGTTTGTGTAAAGATGCTTTCTTGCAGTCAAAGAGCACTGCCGAACTGCTAATGCAAATAATTCAAAATCTGGAAACATCATAGTTCTGTTTTTCTGTATATTATTAAAATATTTCCTTTTTTTTCTGTTGCTGTTCATTCAAACACAGCTCCAGCTGGTGCCCAATGGAGCTCTGCAGCTTTAAGAGGCTTTCCATCAAGAGCAGCAGGGTAACCTAATCTCAGTGAGAGCCTTCTTGTTGAGTCTAAATCTTCACAGCAAAATGCATGGTCTAATAGTTTATGTATAAAACACTGAACTCAATATAGACTTGTTATCTGACATTTTGTTTTTTCTTAAGGTGTTCAACACCAAATTATTTCAGCTTTTTACCATGATACATTTTCTTATAGCTTCCAAAGGAATCTAGGAGTCATGTACAGGATGGAGTGTTGAAGTGTCAGTGTATCAGGAAAGTAGACTAATTCTTGTATTTATTTCTACAAAATAGAAAGTTAGCAGAAATAAATAGAAATAACTGCACTACTTTTCCAATTATGTTTTTATATCATGACTGATATTATAAGCTAGATGTTATGATGTATATTAATAATAATTTAAAAATTGACTGAAATTTCTTGGAAGATTGGTACAATTCTTGATCTTTCTATAAGATTATAGACCTTCTCATACCTCCAAGGTCTTTCTGAAACCCTTACTATTCAATGCATTCATGTATATACTATTTAATACATTCATTTCCTGTACATTTGCTATATACTATTTACTGTATATTAGAATGAGTAATCTCCAGATATACTGGTCTACATGCTGTTTAACTTCCCAAATATCCCATTTTCTTTCATTTAAATAGGGGGTTTTCCACATTTTCATATTAACTTAAGCAATGTTTCCTTTTTTACTTTTTGAATACTCAGGTTAGGAAGAAGAGAAAAGATATAAATAGAGTCACCTAAAAATACTTTTATTCTTGAATTAAAAAAAAACCAAACAAACCAAACTATCATTTTGCATGAAGGATGATTGGTATAAAGTTCCTTGAACTCTGATCTCCTGTCAAATGAAGAGCTGGCACAAGCCAAGCTAGAGGGGTTGCTAATAGTTGATATCACTTTCCCATGCTTTCCCCTGCAGTGGGATAACTGCTGAGGCAACCCCTGAATTAAGTATGTTAATTTCAGCTTTGTGCAATCACTTTGACCTGCAGGAGATGAATCATTCAGCCATTTATCTGCTAATCAATTCTGACATCTTCCAAGAACAGGCATAATTAATCACACCTCCCTTGATTTTGTTTTTTCATAAACAACATTGTTCTGCTGTCAAGATCTCTTGGTTCGATATATTTGGGAGCATGCCACCTGTGATTCAACACCGCTTTCTCTCATGACAGAGCATCATGTTGATAAAATAACCCTGTTATTCTAATTTAATTATACTATAGCTTTCTTTCAGATGATACCTCTTTTGGCTTGCATTGAAGAGCAATAAATTTCTGTGAAAAGAAAAAGCGCCACAAATACTGACTCATTCATCCATATGACCTAACATCAGACATAGTGCTTTGCCAATCTTCTCTATCTTCCATTCATGTTTATTATTCTGTGGCTAGTTTGGATAATAAAGTCTACTAACTGCTATTGTGCTTCAAGGTTATACATTGTTGCTCCAGGAATGTAGGTCTGCCTCATCTTTTTGATTTCATTTTTTTCCAGAAATCACTACTTGAGTTATTTCATGTATTTCCAAAGGCAAGTATATTTTGGGTGGCATTAATGACTTTCCTATACTCCTTCTCCATATTTGCTGTCACAACATATTAGATATATCCAGCTGTATTGTTTGATGCTGCATGAGGGATACAGATTTCACCATTCCCTCTGAGAATGTTACATTTCAATAGTCCAGGTCCATCTGATCTTATGTAAAGCCTCTCTTTCAATGCACTATGTTGTAGCATATCCTGAAGAAAAGTGAGGATGATGAGAGACCATCAAACTGCATCTCAAATGCCACTAATGGACTGTTTCATCTGTCTGAATAGGTCTCAGACCTCTTAGCAACCAGTTTCCTGTACTGCGCCGAAAGAGACCACTTATATAAGCTCTCAGGTGACAAAGTCTACCATCAAAACTAATCTGGGTTAAAGATTTCCTCACAATATTCAGTAAAAAAAATGTCTATAGTCATTTCACATTGCTGCATAAAACCGCACACATGCAGACAGGACCTGTGCATCAGGTGATGCTGCCCACCACAGAATCACCATAGAATCGTCACATGCTCATATAATCAGAAAAGCTGCAGGCTGTTTATGTACCTGTGAATTAAACCAAATATACAATAATTACCTAAGCAATTTGCCAAAGTCACATTGAGATCTTGGTTGCTTCTCTATGTTTCTTGATACCTATATAAATTTGAAAATAAAGTCTTCTAAGTTTCAAATTCTTTCTGCTCTAATTAATGAGTCCAAGCTACTTCAGGATTTCCTTCTGCTTTTCAAAAGACAGCACACAGGCTCATTTAAGTGTTTGCTTCCCAAATCATTCTAGACAATAATAAGTAGTCAAGAAAATACATATTGAACAAATCCGTTTTATAAATTTACCAAAAATATACTGGGAAAAAAAAAAAAGAGAGAAAGAGAAAAATCAGCAGAGTAATAATTGTCAAACTATTTGGAGGTCTTCACTGCAGTGCTTAGTTGTTCTCCGCTGAAGGAATAAAGAAAAAGAATTCACCACTTCAGGATACCAAAGATAATGGTATAAACATTAAGTCAAAAATTGATACCAAAGATAATTGTATAAATATCAACTGAAACCATCTCCTATAGTATCATGGAGCAATTTTAGCACTATGGTAGAACACCTTGGTTCATAAATGAAACACCCACATGTAGTTATGGGTAAGAGAAAGGACATGAAATTGTTGTGATTTAAAACCACACAGAAAATTAGGAAGAAAATTAACTCTGTCCTAGCCAAAACAAGGACAGAAATATAGAGCAGACATCAATCACATCTGTTTTGATAGTTTTGCTCAAGTATTCAATTATTTTAGCCAATATTATTTTTGAATGTTGAAAATTTGGAGAAACAGCAAGGTCCCAAAATAAGGTTATATTTTTCACCTTCTTTAAAATGCTTGACAAACAGATACTTGAACAGAATGAAGACCAGATACAAAACAAGTACTAAGACAACCAGATGAGGACAAGCACAAAAGTTTAACATTGTAGAGTTATCTAAATTATCACCCATGATTGTCTTTAAACGTCAACCTCTATGTCCAAATTTGCCACAATTTGAATTAGGTACTCAAATCAAATTTCAACTCAAAGAACCATTCCTTATTTGTTGAACTAAGTGAAGTTGCACTTTCCACCCTGTCAGAAGAAGCTAAAGCCCCTCTAATCCTGAGCTGAATGTGGGGAACTCTGGGCTCTGATTCCCAAGACTTATTCCATTAGCATGTTGAAAATTTCACTCATTACAAAGCTTGTTATTAAGTTTCTGTTCACTTCTCCTGTTATTCTTTCTTAGCCTCCTAAATTTCTTATTTTGTGCTGCCTAGTTAAAATACTTTGTTAAGAGCACTGGCAACAGCCCAGGCCATGTGGAGCATAGAGTGCTGGAAGATACAACTTGGAATGCTTATAAGGCTGAGGATATATTAAATCTAGGACTCCCATTTGCTCTTCAAAGCTGTAAACATCAATAACTGCATTTTAAAAGAAAGAGTCAACTCCAGTTTGTTGTCTGAATTAATAGCTCTATGTACCTTCAGGTTTCAAGCCTGAGGGAAAACAGAAATCTATCTGCAGCCTTGCTTCTATTATCTTCTTTCCAGAGAAGATGGAGTTTCAGAAATACCCCAGGCTTAACATTTCCCCTTTGCCTTGTTGCTAGGAGTGTCCTCCCTCAGAGGATCACAAATGTCTTCTCAGGCATGCAACTCTCTTCAGGCATTGCACAGGGATCACAGGCTCCCAGTCCTAGCTTTTGGATTCTTTATGATTCTCAAATATGCCTGATTTAGAGGCTCCTTTTGTTTTATCATATACATATGTCTGATACGTATATGCATTTAAAGATAGACTACACCCCCAACACAATGTATTTGCAATTAATGCTGCTCTGCGTAAGCATATTGATCATGATTCCAAAAAGAAAGTGTAGTTTGCTAATTTAAATAGTGATAAATTTATTTGCTAATGTAACATGAAAAGATCAGCTGGTTAAATAGATTGTTCCCGTGCCCTCAGCCTGTAAGCAATCTCAAAATAAAAATCAGCTATTTCAGAAAGTGTGATACAGAGGAGACCCAAATCTTGCAGGAATGCTTGAGACAGCTATGTTTTTTATTACATTCAACCCATGAATTTCCAGGTAATGGAGCTCGACCAGCTGCATCCATCACTCTGTGGTAGAGATTTGAATGATGGTGACTCATGGGATCTGACAAAAGGCCATTACAAAACAAAACATTAATTGTGACTTCAGCAAAATAATAATAAAAAAAAATTAAAATACTATCTATTTGTGTAAAAACTCAAATGCTTTGTTACTAGCAATCTATTCTGAATTTACCGTGGCATGGATGTATAAATGGGAAGAAAACCACAAGAATTCAGGTCCTAATTCAAGCAATATGTACGACCTTTGAAATTTCCCATCATTTTTCTATGTAATTTTGAAGATCCACGTTGCAGCAAATACCTAAGTTCTGCACTTTTCTATCCAATATTGATATAACATCTAACTCAGTGTATCCTTAGATCTGCTTCTACAGCGCTGTCAATAGTAGTTACATCTTGGCAGGAGTGTGTAGTAAAGAAAAAAACCAACATTTCTCCCAAGTATGTCTCTACAACAAATAGGCTGTCTTTGAAAGTTAAGCAACTTTCAGACCACTTAGCTATGGAAATAGGACAGTCATGGTCATTCTGCTTGCAGATGCCCATCTTCAAACTATCCTTTCTACCCAGTAACTTTTGCATCTCTGGACTGATTTCCATGCTAATTGATACTAAATCCACAATCTCAAGGGCAAGAGCTATGTGTTTTTGGAAACGAGGAAGAAGGTAGAAGAGTTTATTAATGCTTTTCCTATACGGAAGGCTAAAACATCTCAAACATACTCCAATACAAACTTCATACCTGAATTTAATTTTGAAGCAAAAGTGTAATTAAGCATAGTGGTTCTACTTCAAAAATAAAACTTCTATCAAGCATTACTCCTACAGTACTCCTCCAAAAAAAAAAAACAAATTTCTATTTGCTTTCTACTTATTTTGATACTAGGGTAGGAACTCCACTAAGTCTCTCGGGCAGCAAATGTTACAGTAGTGCTTTACACATACTGACAGTGCAGGTTCAGACACATCTGGCAATGTTTATTTGCTGTTTTTTTACATGCATGTGGGATGAGTACACTCACAATTTTGGGGCAGATCTTCTGTAAGGACTGCACTCAGATAACAAAAGATGGCTGTACAAGCAATCATTGTTTGGACAAAATACTTTTTTTTTTCTGCAACGCTTGCTGGTTTTTGGAATGCTAGAAGACAACTGCCAACTTAAGATTTTATTGGCAGCAACAAATAACTACTACAATAGTTAATTTCTTCTAAATAGGAGTGAAAATGAGTACATTGATATCTACAGACAACTTTGCCTGCAGGATCAAGCATTCTACAGTAAAGAAGTGGACGATTCATTTGCCAGGTGCACACAGAGTCATTCTATCAGCTCAATTTATCCTCAGCTTCTGGAGACAAACTTGCAACTGCTTCAGTGTTGCAGCATAATGACAACAGCAATGAAATCTCCATTGAAACCCACGGAGTTTGCTTGTGTAAAACAAACAGAAGAAGGTTTTGATATTCTGGGGAGAAACATCCAGAAGCAGTCAGGCCTCCATCGCTAGAAACATTGAGGAAAAATTCTGCCCTGGGATTTCTCCATTTATGAATATTGGCATCCAAGACTATGTCTTCAAGAAGTATTATTTCCTCTCTATGTAATTTACTCAAACTGGAAAATTTTTTTTTAGTTTGCCATTTACATTTTTCACCCTCAGGTTAAGTATCTGTCAGAGCACAGCAACATAGCAGCAAGAGTTTTCATCATGTTTATTCACCCTTTTTACTCTGTATATTAGAATTGGTCTTTTAGGTCTAGTAATGTATTTGAGTAGTAATGATGGGGTAAAGCAAAAAAAATCAAGAAAAATTAGACTATAATTGTGCAAAGGCCGTATATTTTCTGTAATCATTTACCTCTATGTAATAGTCACAGAAACAACTTGTCCCTTGGAAATTTCCATCCATTCATATGATGGCAATATTTCTCACTCAGTGTGCCAAAAATTTTGCCAGGAAATATTGTGCAAGGCCAAAGACTGGAAAAATCAGATTCCTTTGCAATCCTGCCACAAACTTCATGGAAAATCCTAAGAGGTATTTTAATTTTTCCCATTTCCCCATCTGTGAAATGGGGATATTTTTTTCATTTTTTTTCAGCATAGATTAACATTTGTTTGCTCATATATGGGCAGTGCTTGCAATCATTGGATGGAAAGAACAGAGTAATAGTTATAATATAATTACTGAGAAAGAGCAGGAAAATTGCTAACTGATGCGTGAAACCTGATACTTCAAGGTCTTCTAGGTAGAAAATTCATGCCTGAGCTGGCACACCCAGATCAGAAACCTTATTTACTATATTGTCTCCTATTCTTTTCCAATCTCTTAGACTTGCAACTCATTTTCCTTTTTTCTTTTTTTTTTTATTTTTTTCCCCTTTTTTCTTTTTTTTTCATTTTTTCCCCTTCTTTTTTTTTTTTCTTTTTTTCTTATTTCCTTTTCCTTTTCCCTTCCTTTTCCATCACTTCCCTT
>JAYDZK010000001.1:80106260-80136314 GCA_034509185.1 Euphonia xanthogaster
CTCCTCTCCTTTCCTCTCCTCTCCTCTCCTCTCCTCTCCTCTCCTCTCCTCTCCTCTCCTCTCCTCTCCTCTCCTCTTCTTGGTTTCTTCTGTTTCCTAATGTTCCTGAATATCTGTTCTTCTATCTTTGCTTCTTTTTATTCAAAGTGCATAACCATTTCCAGTGGCAAACAGACAAATCAGTTTCTTAAAAACCAATGGGGTTTTTTTTGTCAGAAACTATTTCAATGAGGAATGTATTTTGCCACAAAGCAGGTACATAAATATGTGGTATATAGACATGAGTATGATACTAGTGAAAACCACACATTGTGATGCCCAAACTACCAGGCAGACAGAGGTTCTGCAAAGACCTGATGTTTGTCATCGGGTGGGATTGGCACTTCAGCACTGGTTAATAGGTCTTCTTAATTCAGACAACCACAGAAACACTACACATGACAAAAACTGAGCTGGGCATTTTACATTTCCTATAACACAATCTGAAGCACCCTTTTCTATGTATCCCTAAAATCCCTATAGATATTATTATGAATTATCTGATACACAAGAAAAACTGCTCCCTACTCCTTCTACACAGCTTTCCACTTCTTAATTTTTTTTTCAAGGACCTGTCAAAAGCTTTATAGCTATCCTTCCATTTTAACACTTTAAGATTGCCCTAATTTGATGCTCTGCACTGTTTTAAACTCTTTCTGAATTTTAATTTTTGCACCTCTGAGCCTTTTGGTGTTGCAAATTGCAAATTTTCTAAATTCTATAACACATGGTTTTGCATCGTGTTTTCCCTATGTTCTCAATGCATATACTCAACATGTTTGTTTTTTCTAGAAAACATAACCATGCTTTTCCCCCATTTGTTAATATTTGTCCATTTCTCCCTCATGGTGGTGACACAGATTGCTATAAGGAACTGCACTTGCTGAAATCCCAAACATTTTGGACTTTTGTTCACTGGCTAAATCCATATTCTCTCTTTGCTTTGGAGTATGCAACTGCATCTGAAATGTGCAACCTCTCCTTCATGTGCTCTGCCTTAAAACCTTAAAAGCTGGAGTCATTTGAGCTATCAATCCCAACTCTGAACTCCTCAATTTCTACCTCTTTACTTAAATACCATGTCCCCTGCCAGCAACCACGCTGTCAAAACCCACCAAAGTTTTAAGCTTCACTAAATCTTGCCAAAGGCATAAGCCAAGGTGTTTGCCAACATTTCTATGCATACTGAGATAGGGAGACTACACAAGGTATAAGAGATTATTCCTGTGAAAGAAAGAGAGTTTAAAATAAACTTTCTGATGAGCTTTCCTTTACTTTGGAGTGATTATTTTTTTTTCTTTTTGTTGGGGTCCAAAGTACATCCCTCATCTTAATTGTTAAAAAAACACTACTTGTTCCTCTCTTCTTAAAATATAATTTTTTTTTAGTTATTTTCTTGTTCTTCATTTACCACACACATTTTTTGTGCCATTCCTAATAATCATTCCCTTTTTAAATTTCTTTCTACTAATTTCAAATGAGGTTTTATGTTTATTCTGTCATTTTTTTCTCTAACTATCTTGGGAATAGGCAATAAGCAAAATCCATTTATTAGCTACTGACTCTAGGCTGATAGATGTACAGTTCAATCCTACTCAGTCACCATAAATCTCTAAAAAGCAATTCAGTAATCTGAAAAATTTTCATTACTACAGCTTTGTAGTAGTGACCAGAAGTATAGTGGAGAAATTTCCCAGACAGTAAGCAAAAAACTGGTTCAAAACTAATGAGTGTTCACTAAATTCCTTTCCAAACTATTGCATGCAGAGACACTAATAGAAGGAAAGTCCAAAGCATGTATTAATATCTTGAAACAAGAGATATGCAGCAGCATCCAATTATAGTGTGTTTCTGGGATCACTTGTTCTGTGTTCTGAAACCTGCAGTTTAGTTTTACCAAAGGATGACATTTCATTTCCTTGATATCAGAGTGTTAGGTATTGGTTCTCTAATTAAACAGTTCCACTCTAATAAAAAGTTAAATTACTAAGTGTGCATGGTTAAAGTTGGCTGTCTCTGTAAAATCATAGAGAAATTAACAACCGCATACTTCATTATGTCATGTCAGTAGTTTACAGTAAATTATCTGAAAATATAATTAATTACAGTAATTTAGAGGGTCAGGTGCAGATTAAAGAGAAAGTTGTTTTCACAGAACAGTACTTATTTTTACTAATGCCATCTTTAAGACTAACTCCTGTAATTAATTTTTAAATTATTTTTAATTGAAGCTCAAGTTCTTTATATTTACATTTATTATGTGTATATATTTTATCTACTATCATTTTTTTAGATTTAGATCATTGTTTCCTATTAAATTGTCTCATTACAGTAAATGCCAGTTTTGTCTTTTGGATTTTTATACAGTAATGATATAAATTTTGCTGTAAAGAAAATGAAAGTGATGGAATAAAGAAAGAAACTGTGATTACTTTGCTTAGAAGAATCACTAGTCATTTTAGTATTATACATGACTTTGGGAGAAATAAATAAAAACACTGATTTTTTTCTGCCTAGATAATTCTAGGTACTCACATACAAGTTTTAAGTGTCTATGTTTAAGAGAATATGATATAAGCTTCAATACAGCTGTCAAGGCAAGAGGAAATATCCTAAGAAACTAGGAAGAAATAAAACTTTCTGTACATATCCCAAGTATTTTCTTTTAACTCAAACATGTTGCAAAATACTAATAAAAAATACAATTAATACTGCACAGTTTATTTGTCCCAACCTCTCAGGGAGCTGAGATATCACCCTAAATCCGTATGGCCAGGGAAATAACCAGATCATTTACGTATTTTCCCAGCTGTCATAAACCACAGTTTCTGTCATTTGAAGCACAAACTGAGAAAGGCTGAGAGCTCATTACTTTTTTAAAAGGCAGCAGATAAAAATGCCAATATGTCCAGCATGCTACAGTGTGATGAAGTTGTATACATCAATGGAAGTCAACCTAATAAGAAGTAACAAATACACTGTTTCTCACTTGAGTTGCTCACTGGTCTACCTTTATTTTGTTTTAAACAAAGTTCTCCTTCCAGCTCCCACCTTCCAGTTCCTCTATGAGTTGTGTTAATTCAGGAATTAAGATTTGGCATTCATTTACTTCAAAACCTTTTTGAACAGTGCTGAACCGTGCATGAATGGAGACAACAATTCATCTTCTTGAAGACTGACTATTGAATTATTTGATGTTTTGAATAATTTCCCTGAATAGGAAATAAAGCACTAAACTGTACCAGCTTGTTGTTTTTTTCAGGGGGAAAGCTAATAGGATTCCAGAAAACTGAGACATTGAATTCCTAAAAACTGAGACATAAATCTCCAACTTCCTGTCTAAGAGGTCCATCAGCACTCGACAAAGACAAATGTTAAGGTTTGCCACCAGTACAGGTATGGAGTTTTAAGGACTCTTATTGGCTTTTTCTCTTAACTTACTGAGTCTCAAAACAAGCATGTGTTTTGCACAACCTAACAATAATCAAGATTTTTACTTACAGGAAAATCACTGTAATCTTTGAAAATGCTTTTCTGGTGTTCTCCAGGTATTTGCTTTTAGAAGCCAAAAAGCAAGGAAAGGGAAATAGCTCCTGTGATCGTACCCCGAAATTACACAGAAGGGTTAGATATTAGATATCACCTTTTGCACCAATTACTGTGTAAAAGAAGTTGTTGTTTCATACAGTGAATGTGTCCATAAGGCACCAAAGACAGGAGGATAAGCTATACAGACCAGAAAAACTAACACTTTCAGGAATGGCAATCAGGACTGAACTGTTGGACAAGACTGCAAATTGAACTATTGGGATAAAGATATTAAGTCCTTGCCTTTTTTATCTGAAAATGGAGGCTTCAGAGTAGGTAGAAGCAACAGTAAAAATGGTAGCCATTGACTGGTGATAGGTGACAAAGAAATATAACAGACAACCTCAGTCAAGTGGAGGATGCTCAGCAAAAGCAGCTTCAACAAACTGAGGTGAAAAGTCAAATTCTTTGAAGAACAAACTGGCTTTTAAAAAACAGTAATTTACAACTGACCTGCATTCCCATTATGAGAAATTCTGGAATTGTTCAGAAGTTCCCAGAAAAATCTGTTTGTTCATCATATCTGTGAGGGGAATAATTTCTTAACCAATTATCAGCAAAAGCAGTGGAAGAGATTGCTTTGAGTCCTTAAAACATACTACAGGTAGGGGAAATAAGGGTATCTTTAGCTGAACAATATGCCTGCTATCAAAGCACTGAAAAAGCTTTTATGAAATCTCTCAAGGAAACTATATTTTTGTTATTAAGGTATTTATTATTCTTTGTCTGATCACTGTACAAGTTTGTGCTAGGGATACTACTGAAGCTCTAATGAGCTTCCAGATAGACCCCAATACTTCTGTGAAAGAGCTTCAAGGAGCTCTCAGGCTGGAATTTCATTTTGGTTCTTACCATAAAAACAAGAGCACCGTATCTTGTGAGGCATCCGAGACAAATAAGACTTTCATTGTAACGTAAACAATTTTCTACATCTGTTTATTTAGCCCAAATTGCTTTTTTGCTGTGCCCAGAATACGGAAAATCTTCTGTGCTATCAGTCTCTTTTTGCTTATAGTACATGGGATTGAAGATAACTCCTGTCCAGATCTTTGTAGAGTTAACACAGATCTTACATTAGGATTTCTTGGTCAACTCTTTTGCACATGGAATGAACTTAAGGACAGCAAGGGTAAGACAGTTTGCTAATTTTGATTTTCTCACATAAAGGAAACAGTAGATATTTTTCAATTTAAAAAGAAACTGGGTAAACTAAATCTTTTCTTATTCTCCAGAAATGGATCCTAAAATGAGGAAAAAATTTTAACAAGCTTTCTTAAAACATTAGAAACACAGAAATAAATGCCATATTGACAGCATGGAATATTTTTAAACAACTTCCATGGCTACTGCTGTATTACTTCTTTTGTGTTCTTGACTCAAGTGTAGGATTGAGAATTTTTGTGAGGTTAAAAATTAAACTATCTCACTATAATGTTAATATTAAACATTAAACAGATATTAAATATTTCTAACAAATATGTATTTAATTTCTATAACTGCTTATTATTTCCATGCATCACATTGATTGTGTAGCCATGGAATGATTAGAAATACTGATTTTATTTATCCAAATTATGATAAAACTCTTCATGGGATCTGGCTGCATATTTTTTAAATACAATATAAATCATAGCTGTAAACCCTCATCTTGGATGCATGGAATGTCCTTATTAAGAATACAGAGCTTCTTCTCAAGAAAATAGACACAAATCAGGTTAAGTTTTGCAAAGAACTGAGAAGACAGTTCATCTGTCTAATAAACTCCTGCTCGTGGGCAGGATTATGAATTTTGATAAAAAAACAACAGTCAGATGAAGGGTTGGAAAAAAGATAAAACATTACAACAATGGGACTGGTCTTTTTAATTAATTTCACTGCGTTTTCTGTAGTTGCACAAATTTCTTTCCCTAATGTGTTCTTATATGTGTATGTATATTTCACTTCATTATGTTCCTCTTGACTGTGAAGAAAACCTTTCAGAAAAAGGAAGGTTTACTTTCTCAGTATAGAATATGATATTTAAGCAATATTGTTCCCGTTTTTTTTAAGTAGGCTTACATTTTGCCTTTTACTCAATAACTAAATCTTCTCTTTCCTCATGAATTGTCAAATGATGGTACATAAACTATGGAACAATTACATTTTATGCATTAGTATGTTGAGTTGAAGATGATGATAAATATTTTATGAAGATTATAAAATATAGAAGAGTATTAAGAGATATTTTTTTTTTAGAATGAGCCACATTAATGATCAACATTTGTTGTTCAATATAAACATCTGCACTCTAAAGCAGAAATCCTACAGAAATCTCATTGTAGTCATAGAGAAATAACAGTTTTCCTTTGGTCAGATTCTTTGGTAACACAGAACTCAGACTATGAATCAGTTCACATAATTCACTACTGTGTCTCAGGTTAGTATGTCTACTGAAGTTCAAATTAAATCCCAAACCCCAACCAGGAAATCAAAAAGGAATTACGTTCTACCTTCAAATGAATATTTTCAAAAGGATAACAATTTTACAGTAAATATTCCACAAAGTGATTTTGTTGTTTCAAAATTATCTTGAATGAATGTTTGAATACCATTTGCAATTGTTTGATACATCCTTGTTATAAACATACTTTTCATTCTGTATGTTCTGGTTCAATTCTTATCCACTTCATTGAATTTTAAAATGCCTTCGTGTACATCAACTGCATATTTCTGTCAAGACTTTGTCAGGGTTTTTAGAAACAATACATATGCAGTATTATGCATATGTTTATGCAAATTATGTTTCATTCAACAATGCCCAGTCTTATTGTTATTTATCATTGGTGAGCACCTTCATGAGTAGCTTTGAGTTTTGGGAGAAGCTTGGAAATGCCTACGTGTTTGACAACTAGGCATGGCCAGCCGCAGCAGCAAGGTCCAGCGGAGCTCTTGGAGGCTGCAGCTGAAACACTAAAAGAGACTGTGGGAGGACTAATTTTTCTCACTCTTTAAACCCATTGCTGTATTTTATATCTGTGATATAGATACTGTGAAACAAGCTCCCATTTTAATGGCACTAACAGGAGCTACCAGAGCCAGGCTGGCCACCTTGTTTCTCATGGCTCCATCAAGTGGCCCACATGCTCCATTGCACACAATTACATTTGCCTCTGAACTAGGACCTAGCTTCTGTTCCAGACAAGTACATTAATTATCAATAACATAGAACAGAAAAAATATTGCTCAGTGGCACCAGTTTGATGTATTTGGGTCAGATCAGAATGACTTGACAAAAACATTTTGTCGTTTTTTATGTTCTAAAATGGGTAGCTTTTGCAGAGCAAATTAGAAGTCATGAAAGCCTTTTTATTCTCATTAATACATTCTGAGTACAAAAGGAAAGCTTACTTCTGGGTAGCCCTTACATCTCTCTACTCTTGGGTAACTTTGGGGAAATATGATCAAAAAAGATTTTTCAAAATGAGAGTTTTCATCTTCAGCATAATTTGTGTCTCATAACTTTGGATGGTAATGACACACACACCTTTCCCACTTTAAATGTTGGCTCTGAGATAAGAACAGTGACTTAAAAGTGTGTGTTTCTCTGCATTGATTGTAAAGAGGCCTCAAGGGTGACTAGCTAAGATATACACATCTATACTCTTATACTTTGTTACTTACATTGCACATCTTTTTTCTGTCAAGTGGCTTGGAAATATTCCAGGGACATGACAGTAATTGCATATTCATAGCCCTGAAATTCAGAGAGCTATCTCTTTGAAACTTACCCAGACTGAGGTTTTGTTGAGGCATCGGATTCTTATCTTCTAGATCTCCTGCACCATACTAGGGAAAGCAAGTAAATTTATGTATGAAACAGGGATCATTTTTAAACCCTCTCAACCCTTTTTTTAAAGCACTCTCTTAGGAGCTTAATTTCATTTAGAAAACAGATTTCATGAAGAGTGAAATGCCATCAAAATTAAAACTGTACTTCAGCAATTTAATCTCCATATCACAACCAGGATTTTCCATATGCTAGAACAGTTAGAAACAAGTGTGCTGGTCTAAGAAATGGGGTCTTTGCCTAAATCATGTGCAACACTGGATCCTGTCCAGTCAAATCAGAAGTGTTAGGCTTTCTGTACCTCAGAACCCCAATGTTTTGTTCTCTGTACTGTCACAGACAGGTCCCCCTTGGCTTTGGCTACTCTGCATCTATAGAAAGGGGATTAGGCTTCCTGCTGGAAACTGTTTTGAGAAAGAAAGGATAACAGAAATATCACACATTAGTTTTGTGAGAAAAAAAGGCAGGAAATATGTGTTAAAGTACTTAGAAGCCTAAATATGTAAAGAGCCACAGGATTTTTTTCAAAAGAGCCAAGGCATCTAAATTCTTACATCATGAGTCAGATAAATGAGGTATACTTTAACATGTGAACTATGGAGAAACAAATCTACAATTTGAGAGCTTGCTGAATCATAGAGACAGAGTAATTTAGGATGGGAGGTGGGGATCACTTGTCTCGTCCAACCCACTGTTCAGCTCAGATCAGACTTCCCAAGACCTTGTGAATTTTTTTATATCCTCATGGATGAAAAGTTCATAGCCTCTTTACACAACTGCTTTTTAGTGTTTCAGTACCCTGTTGTGATTTTTTTCTTCCTAATATTCAAATATATATATATATATATGTGTGTGTGTGTTTCTGTACGTCTATATATATATATATTCCTAATGTTCAAAATTTCACATGTTGCAACTTTTATTCTTGAGCATTCCCTGCTGTTGAGGACCTGAAGGCAGCAACATATTTTTGCCTTCTCATCCTAAGAATATGTCATTCTCTCAGCCTCTTCTTGCACATCACACACATTCAAACATGCCAGTCATCAGTCAAAGTGGTCCTCCACTGAGGAACCCAAAACTGGACACAGCACTGCAGGTGAAGAACAGCTAACAAGAGCTGAATAGAAGGGAATAACCACTATCACCAAACTGCTCCCTTCAGTCCTGCTCACACAGCACTGTATGCAGTTGCTTTCCTTTGGTGAAAGGACATGCTGCCTGCTAATGTTCATCTTGGTTTTCCACCATTACCCTAAGCAGATTTCTGGGCAGTCAGTCCCCAGCATGCACTTGTACATGGATTTATACCTCCCCAGGTGCAGGACTTTGCATTTGTCTTTCTGAACCTCACGAGTCCTGTCAGCCCATTTCTCCACCCCATTGAAATCTCTCTGAATAACAAACCTGCACTGTAGTTTATTGATCACTTTCTTATCTGCATGTCCCCAAATCTGGGGAATGAATGCTTAAAATGGATATATCTAAATCCATCATGATGACTTAAAGCACCAGAGCTGGACAATTCCACTGCCAAAAGAGACAATAAAGTATATGCACATGCACATACATATATTTATTTCAATTCAGTTTCTTCCTTCCAGAATTTAGGTTCAATAGCTGCATTGTGATCAAACGTGTGAAATCTCTTAAGGTCACTTCCAAAAACACAGTAGCAATCTTTCCAAAAAAGCAGACAGATGAAGGTTTGGCTTTTGCCTAGCAGCCTGACGCTTACAGCAGTTTGACAAGGAAAAAAATGGGAAACAACTTTGGAAGTCCAACTCAGATGAGACAGGTCCAATCATATATCTCTAAGCTTCCAGGAGAGTCTAATAATCCTCAGGTTTAAATCCAGAATGGGGAGAAAATCCTCCTGGCTTCTCCAGGTGAAATAACTTCTTGATTGCTACAAATGAACCAATAGTTGATCGGTACAAAAAGGAGCTAAATAAAGGAGCTAGGTACTCACCTCAACTGGAGTTTTTACTTAGTGCTCTCTAAACAGACAGTAAGATTTTATTTTACAGTAAACAGTCACTGGAAAAAGGCATAAGAACTTAATTTTAAAAGGAAACAAGAATTATGTTAACACCGAACAACACTGCTCATTAACAAGTAACAATATCTGTGCTGACTACCAGGCATATATCAATTTACTCAAATTTGTGACCATTATATACTATTGGTAAATAAATATAAACATTAGTTTAGCACCACCCCAAAGCTTGTTGAATAATTTAGTAATTTGGTATATTTCACCTTCCAAAGTAAGTGCTCTGAAATCTTGGGACTGCTTTGAAATGTGAATGATGTCCTACTGAATAACAGTATCAGAGTCTGACCTCCATATATACTAAAGGTCATGTAAATTTTTTAACTCTTCAGGTTTTTCTTCAGTGTGCTATACTGATTTTATTTAATATTTTAAAAATCAAAAATGTTCTTTTAGTGACTAGATGATCTTTAAGGTCTCTTCCAATCCAAAGCATTCTGTGATTACATAATTTTACATACAAAATTATTTTTAATTAAGCTATTAATTGCTAGAGGAATACATTAAGCTAAGCGATTTTTCACTTCTAAACCCAGTCAATTTGGGATAATATTAAGATTAATGGGGTTTAGTGCTACTTTCAGTTTATCTGAAATTTATTTTATTTGGGGAAAAAAAAAGATTTTATTTAATTTGAAATTTAAATATCAGAAGCCATCTTGTTTCTCAATGTAAATCAGTTAGAGAAGACATGTGTCTGTTTCATGTTTGAACAAAAAGTTAACCATAAAAATGGTTGCTAAAAAATAACCAGTCTTAGTCTCCTACTTTTTAATGGTTATAAATGGCTTTTGCCACTTAGTACACCACTCTTGTCCATTCTAATCTGAATTTGGCAATTCATTAAAAAGAAAAAAATTCAGAACAAGATTTTAAAATCAGGCCACAATATCTCATCTTATCTCAAACTGTAGAGATGATTTTTGGCACAGTTTCTGACCTCTTATGATAAAGCCATAGACAATTTTCATTAACATTTCTAATGACTTTTTCATCTCTTGAAATGTGAGTTCCCCAGTCAATTTTCTCCTTACCAAACAGAAATATCTTCTCTTAGGCTTTGTGTACTTATTTCCCTAGAATCTGAGAGAAAAATAATAAAAAATGTAGATAAAATTAAAAGGCTAGATTTCCCAAAATATTTTAAATCTTTAAGCAGGTCATATTCTCAGTTGCTTGTTCTCCCTGGTTTCAAGCACCTTTTACCCTCTTGCACGGTAGCAAATATCTGGCAGGCAGAGTTTAGACTGTACAAAAGGTTTTGAAGGTTTTGCAAAACCTTGAAGGTTTTGCAATTTATATGAGAAAAATGTGAGCTGTGTGGGTGATGTTAAGTTCCTTGACAGCAAATGTCAACTGGCTTAATAGGGCAGAGGTTCTGCCATGGTTTCTAATTATCGCAAGGCAAAACCTTTCTAGGAGTTTGTTACAGCAAACCAGAACAATTTCAAGAAACACAATCTGTAGAATTTGTACAGTAATTTCTTTTTTTCTGACTATAATGTCAAATGCTAATAAGAAAGCCAAATTGTTACAGGCACTAATGACAATTACCAACTGATTTATGACTTTCATTCTTCTGCCTTCCTTCTGCCACACGAAGCACAGCTTCTGAACACCCACAGGGCAAGAGAGAGCACTGAATGCAGCAGTTTGAATCTAAATGCATGTTGACTCCCTCACCAGCACATCTTTTGACTTGCCAAACAGGGTATATTCCCCTAAATAGGACTTAGGAAAGATGTACTAGGAAATTACCCTAACATTCCTAGCATATGTATTATACTATATTCAAGTATTTAGAGATTAAAATCTCACAGGTCTTTCAGTTAAATTCATGCATTATTTCCATAGAGGAATTTTAAAAGTCTCCATTAAAAATTAAATACTTCCTTATAACACAAATATTTTACAACATTAAATTTGGTGGATATGCCTGCTTTATGTGTGAAGTACAAATCAAGCCACAGAAATGTCAAAGGCTCAAACAATTTTCCTTTCAGACTACATGCATAATTATATCTGAGTAACTTGATAATTAGCTACTATACCTGCAAACAATGAACTGCCTGTAACTTAAGATTTTCGTATTTTTATATAAAATCAGCTATATAAAATCAAACAAATAAATACCTTTCTCCCAACACTTCAGCCAAAGAGAGTGGAGTAACTATCCTTTAACTCCTTGGGCTAACACACCAGAAAGGTGATGGAAACTCAGAAGGGCTGAGCTTGGATTTCAGCTCTCTAAATTTTGAAGTCAAGGAGGGGCTGTTCTTTTGCTTTGTGTAACCTCTACCCAGGTAACAGTCTAGTATGGCCCACCTGCTGACAAAGCGATAGTTCATCAGCACAGAACACAGAGCTGCATTGTCAACTTCACCTTGGACAGTCGGCAGCAAGTTCAAATCTGCTCTGTGGGTTCTGCCACATCACACAACCACAGAAGATCCTTCCCTGCTGGGCAGACAACTGAGTCATGCTTTAAAAAGGCTGATAAAAGAGTCCACTTTTTTTATTCAGACCCTGGATGAATGAGGCAGAGCCTTTTCTGTGCAAAAGAGCCGAAGCATATCCCAAAGTGTGTTCTTTCTTTGAAGCTAGGGCCAGCTTCTGGTCACAGGGCGCTTTGGCAGCCCCTGAAATGGCAAGCAACTAATCTAATCCATGGCACATCCAGGTGTTCCTGTCAGGAGCTGAACAAGACCAGGCCAGAAACATGACTAAAGAAAAAGCAGCAATTTGAGTACAGAATCTGTCAGGCAGATAGAGCCAGAAGAACCAATAGGCCCATCCCATCCAGGAGGGAAGACATCTATAGGATAAGTCTGCGGTCCAGCTGGGAGGTAGGACCAGAGATGGGAACACCTGCAAGACAGTTCAGGGAGGAAATTAAGGCTGAGCCAAAATGGAGCTCACAGACCCATGGGGGAGAGGAGAGAGGAAGCCCCAGGGAAAACTGGGCAGGAGCTGAAATGCACCTTCGTGCCCCTGATAACCTCCTACCTGAATGCCATGCAGTCCTGCAAAATAGCAGCCAGTTATGCTGCGCTGTATGCAGAAGCTCATTTGAAAGCATGCTGGTTTAAGATTAAGAGCTGTCTGCTGGTTTAATTGACTGAGCCAGCATCAGTCTTTTTCATCATACTGCTGTTGGGCAATTCTCCAGCTGCAAAGCTGTCTCTGAAAGAATGGTCCCAGCATGTATTGACAAGGATCCCATTCTCTTCTGGACAAACAAGTCACTTCCCTCTGCAAATGTGTCATTTCGTAGTTATGCACAAAAATGGGACAGCTGGTTTGGAGCTCAGCAAAGGCATTTGTTTGCAGTGATCTCCCATAAGGCAAGCAGGTATTCTGGATACTCCTGAAAGACATGAGCCAGAAAGCTGGGTGGTTTGCTGCTGTTTTGTACCTCTGATCAGAAGGTACTCTATCTAGGAGCCAGACTTTCCCCTACCTCTTATCATCTCTTAAACTGACCTTCTTTGTAATAGGTCTAAGTGAGGACTTAATTATATATGTATGTAGACAGAAGACAAGGTCAAAACCAGGGTGTCCCAGTGAGACAGAAGGGGGCACCCACTAATAACAAATGCTGGTTTAGCTCTTCTAACTTTTGAGTTATACTGCTTTAACCTCTCCTGGTTTTCATCATTTGCTTGTCATCAGCCAAATTACAAACTGAGAAACCACTCATCTTCAAAATCTCATATTAGGGATCATGAATTCATGTTTTTATGGAAATCAATGCAGGTTCTTAAGATTTTTCTTAAAATAGAAGTGTTTCTATTTTAAGAAAAATCTTAAGGACCTGCATTGATTTCCATATACTAAGACAATTAAGAATTGACCTGCATAGTCAGCTAAAGCACTTCTTTTAATGGTAAAAAACCAAAATCCTTCATCCCTTCGACCAGCTCACCAAACTTCCATGAGCATGCACTCTAAATACTGTATGACTCAGACATACAGGAAGAGCACCCATGAAAGAAGTGACCATATACCAGGGCAAACAGCTGATGTAATCTTTTTGGGTTTCAGTAAAGCCTCTTATGTGGACAACAACCACCTGGATTAAGGTGATGGGTGATCAATTGGCTCACGGGACAGGAGCAAAGGGTTATAATAAATGGCATTATACTGGGCTGGTGGATGCACATTAGTGGGGCTCTGCTGGGCTGCATTTTGTGCACAGTTGTCTTCAACATCTTCCAAAATGACTGGACACAGGACTGGAAGGAATACTACGTTTGACCATGATAATAAATTGGGAGGAGCTGTTGACTTCCTTGAAGGCAGAGTGGCCCTGCAGAAGGGCCCTGCAGATAGACCCTGACAAATTTAAGGCTGAACAATCACCAGCCATACAAAGTTTAACAAAGACAAATGTCGGATTCTGCACCTGGATGAGCAGCCCTGGGTGTACAAACAGATTGGGAATGAGATGCCAGAGAACAGCACTGTGGAAAGGGACCTGAGGGTTCTGATCAAGTTGAACAGGAGTCAGCAGTGCCCTGGCAACCAGGAGGGCCAGCCCTGTCGTGAGGCGTATCAGGCACAGAATCACCAGCCAGGTAAAGAAGGGGATTGTCCCACTCTGCTCTGCCCTGGGGCAGCCTCATCTCGAGTGCTGGGGGCAGTTTTGGGTTCCACAACATAATAAAGATATAAAGCCATTAGAGAAGGTCCAAAGGAGGGCAGCAAAGATGATGAGGGGCCTTGAGGAGAAGCTTCGTGAGGAGTGGCTGAGGTCATTTGGTCTGCTCAGCCTGGAGAAGAGGCGACTGAGGGGAGACCTCACTGCAGTCTGCAACCTCTTCTAAAGGGGCACAAAAAGGGCAAGGACTGATCTCTTCTCTCTGGTGACCAGTGACAGGACCTGAGGGAATGACCTGAAGTTGCATCAGGGAAGGTTTTGGTTACATATCAGGGAATAGTTTTTCACCCATAGAGTCTGGGCTCTGGAAAGGCTCCCCAGAGAACTTATGACAGCGCCATGCCTGACAGTGTTCAAGAAGAATTTGGACAACACTCTCAGGCACATGATGTATGATTCTTGGGACTGTTGTGTGCAGGACCAGGAGTAGGATTTCAATAATCCTTGTGAGTTCCAACTCAGGGTATTCTATGTTTTTATGATTCTAATTGTAAGTGACTCCTTTCTTGCTCTCCTTCCTTGATGCTCCTGGTTACGGCAACATGCACTCTGGGCTAGTTCAGAGGACTTCCCTTAAATGCTAATAAGGCATGATGAGAAGTTTTTGCTTTTCCAAGTACAAGAAAGAAGAGATAGTTTTACAAGTAAAATGGTTTTTGAGGAAGAATGCTGAAAGTCATTTGTTCCCCGAGTCATGAAATAGTAATAGGCTTCCTGGCTTCTAGACAGAAGCAAGATTCAGACAAAGTAAAGCTCTGCAAAGAGTAGAAATGCATTGATTTTAGAGTAAAACCCAACTGAGAAAATAGGCATGCCAGGAAAATAGTTTCTGCCAGTTCTCTAGGAATGACAACAGCATGAAAAATTTACTATAGGTAGAGATGAATAGGTAACAAAGTGAGAACAGGAGAGAGATGTTATCCTTTTGAAGAGCTAAGTGAACTAATTGTTGCATTCTTTATTGTCTTCCCTTTGTCTTTTAAAGATCATTACAGCAATAATACTATCAGCTTTGGATGTAAGCATCTATTATTCTCTACAGTTATATTTACTAACGAGAGATGGTGAATGCAAAGGAGAAGATAAAAGGAACTGATGAAGCACAAAGATAAAGAAAGAAACAAGACAGACAAAGGTTATCAACTTAATAATGCAAACTAATTTCAACAATTTTAATCGCTAGCTTGTTGACATTTCTGAACGTCTTTATGCAGTTATCTTATAAAACTAATTTCATGGGAATGGCAGCATGGTATAACAGTTAAGGAGTAATCACCAGCTTTATTTGATTATTACTGTTCATGCTTTGGAAACTCTTTGTAACTTCTGAATTTAATTGACAAAAACTTACATTATATTACTATATTCAAAATTGAAAGCAATAATCTTCATACTCCATTATATCTTTTATGTCAAAGATATAATTAATTATTCAGGCACTCATGTTCTCATGTTCTTTCAGATATTCTACAGTTCTCTAGTGAAATAGAGGACCTTTTTTTTTTTTTTCAAAAAGCCAATAGGTTAAGAAAATTGTATTATGGTATTTACATAGCATATTCTCAGAGAATATGTTTTTCTGTCTCACTGGAAATTCTGACAATTTCCTATCAGGTTCCTTGAAACACATGCATCAAGTAAGCTGAGATCTTGTACTTAACATAGATTTGGATTTGAAGGAAGAATATATGAACAAATATTGCAAATGAAACCTCATTGTCCCAAACCTAATTATATAGTTGCCTAATTAACATCACTTGACTAATTAATTAATATTAGTATATACCCATTTTCCCTCTCTTCTTTCATTCTGTAGAAGCTAGAATGTGCATTTGAATATGCTGTTAATTACATGAATCATTTATTCAAATCTTTAATGCAGATACTTAGCCTACAAGCCTTACTATCACAAAACCTTTTTTTTAATAAGAAAACCTCTGAATTTCAGAGCAGTTTCATTTTGTATACTTTTCTGATGGATTAATTTAGGGAAGCAGTAGGTGATCAGAATATATTTGAACCAGTTCTTTGCCATAAACCAGGTATCCAAATTAAATTTAAAGAATACCTGCTGGTATGACCCAGCTTGATGCAGCAGATATTGGTAGTAGTACTCCATCCCAACTGTCCTGGAGGGTGAGCAGAGATTTTTTTCACTACTTTTAATAAAATCCATTATGGTCACAGAATATTCTGAGGAAGGGACACACAAGGATCATCAGGTCCAACTCCTAAGTGAATGGCCCATACAGGGATGGAAACCATGACTTTGGCATGCTCTAACCAACTGTATTAATCTCAGCGTCAAAAAAAATCAGGACTGAAGCTAGCCACTCTGGACCAAACACATTTCTAGGGATAATAGACAAGTGCTATCTATGCCTATATTATGGCCCAGTAATGGATTGAGGGTATTTTTTTTTCTTTAAGGTTTGCAGACAGTTTGGGTGCTTCCTTACAAAAGCAAATCTTTGTCTCACTCAGGTTTTTAAGATTTCATAGGCTGTATTATTTTATACTCATCCTTTTTTTCTTTTTTTTTTACCCAGTCAAATTTATAGTGCAATACTTAATTGTGATGTTCCAAGAGGGAAGGGACTGAGTGATCAGCTAGTAGCAAAAAGAATCATAAGTTAGTTCACTGAGAGTCATATGTCCTACTCAGCTACTTTTGCTCTTAGTTAAACAGGTTTGCTTCAAGAGGACCTGGTTATTTGTAGAGTTGAGAGATAAACATTGTTTCCTGTCATCTTACTCAGAGCTTTCCAGCTCATCATCTTTCCAAAAGGACTCCTTAATGCCATCACACATGGGGAATTGGGTCTTCTGCATTTCAGTGGTGAAGCTGCTGGTGCACAATACTAGAGCCACCCTCATACTGTAAGATGACTCTTAGCTGAGCTCTAGCTCCAGTGCTCTGCCCCTTGCTAACCTGGATGATACATGCAATAGTGGATTTTCCCTTGCATCTAACAACTGAATCTCTTGTTATTGGTTTTATTTGGGGGGCAAAGGGGGTTTGATCCAGAAGAAGCAATTCATTCAATAACCAAGCTCACTTTTCACCTTTATAAGGATGGAGCTGGACAGAAGATTTAGCGACACATTAGTTTTCTTCATCCTCCACCAAACCCATGTACCGTGCAATGCACAGGGTGGACAACATTTGCAGCAACTGAAGGAGTTCAGAAAGGATCAGCCACTGTCACTTACTGAAAGAGCAGCTTGATATTTTTTAGTATTCAGTAGGGTTTTAGCGTTTTTCAAATGTTGCTGTGTATTTTACACCTGCACCTGTCTCATTCTGTTATATTTCAGTTTTTCTGACTTTTTACATAAACTTCAGACAGGAAATAGTGCTGCTTCTGTCAACTTTTTGCTGGTAAGCTCCTCTTTAGCATCCCACAATAGGCTTTACTTCATCTCATTTAACAGCATGAGCCTAAGAGACAAGTTATCAGCTTTTCCAAGCAGTACAGCTCCCTTAATGCAGCTTGCCCAGCCATTCCCAAAGGTAGGATCAATATTGCTATATTGAAAAGAATGGTTTTGATGCTCACATGAGAAAAAAGTAATGTCTGTGGCTTTTGTGCACAGCGTAAGCAGATCTACTGCAGCGAGGTATTACACTGGTTTCCCTTGACAACTTTGCCAATATCTTTGAAATCATGTAACAAGCTCTACTCTGGACCCCATCAGCATGACTGAAGAGCTACTTGTGCACTGTATTTAATATGTGTTTCAACATAAAGTACATTATAAATCTTGATGGCAAGAGCTTCCAGGGCTTCTCTCCCTTCAGGTGGGAGGTGTCTGTGTTGGCTGTAAATCCATAGGCTCATAGGCTGCTTTTCTGTGTCCCCATGTTGCTCTTGAGTGGAATAGTTTCAACTAAATGTGCAGAATGCACCTCCCATCTCTTCCCTTCTAGCCTGGCAGTGTGTAAAGCTATAGGAGGATTTTAAAGGCAACATATGGGCAGCCTGCTGGATCAGTAGTTTGTCTGTTAGGCTACAATTAAAAAAAAAGTGGTAACCATAATCTTTCCAGGACTAATGCTGTAAAAAGAAAGGACTGATTTCTGCTCTGTTATCAGCATGTGATCTGGGGTGAAGTCAAAGAGAAAACAGTCATTGTCCTGCAACATTGACTAGGCATTAAAGCACTGAATGGCATCAAAACTCGGAATGGCATTAGTAAGTGAGCATTTTCCACTGCCAAACTCTCTCTGTTCCCTACAGACGCCCTGAGCAGGACTCCAAATTGCCCTGCAGGATCTGCAGTTCTGTAAATCACAGAGTATAAGCCACAGCACAGCAGCACCTGCTAGTCCCTTTGAGCATAGCTTTTTTTTGCTGTATTCTCCACTTTCTCAATACATTCTCCAGCACATTTGCGGCCTGTGTAGTCCCTGCATAATTAGATTGTGTTTGTAGTTTTCCCAGTATTACAGAGTATTGTATTGGATTTCTGTGCCCAGGTTTTGATAGTGAGGGAGCTAAAAGGGTGGCTTCTATGAGAAGCTACTAGAAGGTCCCCTCATACCTGATGGAGCCAATACCAGCTGGCTACAAGACAAACCTGCCACTGACCAAGGCTGAGGCCATCAGTGATGGTGTTAGCACCTCTGGAATAATGTACTTGAGAAGGGCAAAAACCAGCAACAACTGCAGCTGGAGAGAGGAGTGAATGAGAGAGGAGAATATGTGAGAGACAAAAGTCTGCAGACATCAGGGTCAGTGAAGGCAGGGAAGGAGGTCATCCAGGTGTTGTAGCAGATTTTCCCCTGGAGCCTGTGTTCAAGATCATGGTGAGGCAGCTGTGCCCCTGTAGCCTCTGGACATCCACTGTGGAACAGAGATTCATCTGTAGCCCATGGAGGACCCCACACTGGAGCCAGTGGAAGCGCAAAGGAGGCTGTGATGCCATGGGAAGTCCACAGTAAAGCAGGCTCCTTGCAGGATGCGTGGCCCATGGAGAGAGGAGACCGCGTTGGAGCAGATGTGCTAGCAGGACTTGCGAGCCCATGGTGGATCCACACTGGAGCAGCCTGCTCCTGAAGGACTGCCTCCCATGGGAGGAACCCACACTTGAGCAGATGATGAAGAACTGCAGCACATGGGAAGCACTAATGTTGGAAATGTTTGTGGAGGACTGTCTCCTGTGGGAGAGACCCCAGGCTGGAGCAGTGGAAGAATCCTTCCATCTCTCCCTGTCCTTATCTCAACCAATGAGCCTTTTTTTATATTTTATTTCTCGTGTCCAGCTGAGGAGGTGATTGATAGGTGCTTTGGTGGGCATTTGGCACCCATCCAGCATCATAGCACCACAAGGAGTTGCTGGGACTGGTAAAATTAACATCTTCTGGTTCTAATCTTACCTAAACAAATATAAAGGGGATGTTTCCAGCTTTAATTTAGACATAGACACTTCCACTAGCACAATAGCAGCACACTGCTGAAAGATTTACAGACTTACAATGAATGTACATTAGTTGTTATGGTTTGTGCACACTGCATTCTCCTTCACTTAGATAATAATAACAGCACTAAGTAACCATAACCTCCTCTGGCTTCAAAATCTAGAAACACCAGAAGGTCACAGGAAGATAATTGAAGAATAAACAACCAACTGCCAAAAGGCCTCTGTTTTCAGTGAAGCTCATGCTTGTCTCAATAGGAAAGTGCTTGAGGGGTCAAAAATATATTAAAAAAAAAAGTCCAAGTTACCCACCTAAATATATATATATGCTTTTTCCATGAGGCAGAGCATAAATGTCCCTCTATCTCTGAGGGCATTTATGCATTGCTACTTTTAGCAAGACCAATAGATAAAGCACCTTATCTGCAGCACCAAGGAACATTCTTGGACTATCTGTGCAGATGCCTTGACATCTGGCATGCATTTGTATTTACTTATGATTTTAAGGCAAAGACTGAGTATCTTAAAATCAGAAATGTTGACTGGAAGAGCCTTGGCAGTTCTGTAATATAGCTTCCCATGTGAAGAAGAATTTTCATGAGTTCTACACTAGGAAAGCCATGATGACTAAAAGTTTGCATTAAAAATACTGAAAAAGAAGATTAATGAGCCACTCAGTTTTATATTAGTAAAACCATATGCTTTTATAAAAGTGAAATTTAGTGAATAAGATTAAAACATATTTTCCAGAATTTTCACCAAGTTTTTGTGTTGTCAAACCTCATAAAAATGAAAACTCAACCAAAAATGAATTTTTTTTTCACAGTTTTTATTTTAAAACCTCTTTTTAACCACTTTGTTCTTAAGATTTATCAGTGGTCTATAATTACAAATTCAATTTTTTATTCCAAGCATCATTTAATCCCCAAATATGTGTTTCTCTAAACAGACTAATTTAAAAAATAAAAAGCTGTAGAAATCAGTATTATAATGAAATAATAATCACCTGAAATCCTAGCTGACTTTTTCATAATGTCACATCATTTTGCCAAAGTTCCCTTAGCGAAACATGAATTACAAAAGAAAAGCAGAAGAAGCTTTTTTCTTTTGATAAAATGGAACAGAAATTATGCAATCTACAAAAAAAGCTGATGCTTTGGTTTTCAGTCCAAGGTTAACAACAACAATATGAGACTATTCCTACCAAAAGGTGATAGAGGACTCTCCACTGATCAAGGAGCACACAGAATTTCACTGGACAGGAAGCCAATGTATCATTACATAAAGATATTTCTTTCCCCATTTCTCAGCCTGCATTGCTTACCTTGATTTGACTTCCCATAATTTAAATAATATTTCATATCTTCAAAGCACTGTACATGCATTAACTAATTTCACTCATTAAAATTTGACGCTGCTGTCTAATGATAAATTCCCAAATGCAGTGGATTTGAGAACTTTCTGTTGAGCATGCCTTGATAAGCCTCTTCAAGTATATAGCTGTAAACTGTCTTTTGATGTTGTTAGATCTGTAACCCTTTGCTGGTTACATGCTTCCAGCTAATAAGGAGGTACAATGATTACTGAGCTTCTGCTCCAGGAAAGGAGGCAGGATTTTCCTTTTCTTGGGGGAATTTCAATAACCCAAGCAGGCATTGCCTCATTTCAGTGTTTCAAAGTCTCCATGACAGCTCTGTCATGAAGATGCACAAGCTGCCTGATAGACGAGTTTGGGGCCATACTTCTAGTGCTTCATGATAAACTTTTTGCTCTAACCTGAATGCAAAAATAGAGACACCTGGCAGGTATTTACTTATTAGATCAAGATATTAATGTTCTTTGCAACAGCAATGCCCTACATGGCCTGCAGATGTTATCACAGATTGGCTCCACATAAGCTTTGTATTTGTATTAGAGGTGCTCCAGCCCTCTGGAGCACTTCTCCTCTCAAGACAACCTCTGAGAGTTGGAGCTGCTCATCCTGCAGAGCAAAAGACTCCAAGAAGATCTTATAGCAGCCTCCCAATGTCTAAAAGGGCTACAAGAGAGCTGGGGATGCACTTTTACGAGGGCAGGTAGAGATAAGGCAAGGGAGAATGGATTTAAAATGAAAGACAGTAGATCTAAATTAGATATAAGGAAGAAATTCATTACTGTGAGGGTGGCAAGGCACTGGAACACCTTGCCCAGAGAAGCTATGGGTTTCCCATCCCTGGAAGAGTTCAAGGCCAGGTTGGATGGGGCTTTTAGCATGGATGATCTAGTGGAAGGTGCTCCTGCCCAAGGCAGGGGGCGTTGAGCTAGATGGTCCTTCAGGTCCCTTCCGACCCAAATCATTCTGTGATTTTATATCACTGCTGGGATCACTTCTACATTTTTCCACTTTTCAGAGGCAGGTCTGAATCCTTCAGTCCAAGGGCAAATAAAACTGGTGAGTGAGTACAAAGAGGGGTTATTAAAACTCTGTGTCCTGAAAGGCTCAAGGCCTTAGGTCCGGCTGGATGTTGCCTAAATTAATCCTGGAGCACGAGATATTTCATATATTGCAAAAAATGGAGATGATAACCTGTTTGCCAAAGGAGTTCAGTGGAGACAGCAGGCCATGTGTCTTACTTCTTTTCATCTTCTCCAATTTTGAAAAGACAATTTAGATAAAACCATCTGTTGAAGAGATCCATGGGTGGAAAAAGGGCGCACAGAAAGTACCATAGAGAAAGTCTTGAAGGGTTCTGACAGTGTTTCAAACCTTGAAATTTCCTGTTCTGAAGAGCATTAGGTGATTCATTAGATGTACGTTCTCTCCAGTAATATCGAGGCTGCTTCGCTTTTCTCTCTGACACACCAGGCTGCAAACACTAAAAGTGTAAATCGCTCTTCTGAGCAGTAGCACCAATTAAGCATTGATAGTACGATCTGCGCTGCAGAAACCTGACAGAGTGATAGGCTATGTAATCATTAGTTGTAAACAATAATGTGCGTAATAACAGTGAATCATCAGACAGAAAACAGAGCACTATTTAGTTCTAAAGATGAATTAGGACGATTTGTTTTGTGCATTAAGTGAATTTCCCTGCAGTACTTCAGACTGCTTTGTTTTCATACCTTCAGCTGCATCTGTTCCTCCTGAGAGTTGCCGTAGTCACTTTACTGAGCTCCTGTTTTATAAACAGAGAAGTCATCTCTCTTACCCTGCCCTTACCAGCTTGTCTCAGCATATGCTGCTAGCTTTCACAGTTGACAGACACTCTGACAACTGGCAGTCTGTCTGTCAAGAAGATCCTAAAAGATGAAAGTGTTGAGTAGAAAGTTCAGTTCAGGATCATCTCCATGGCTTTAGGAGAATGTTTGCAGCAGAGATATTATAGCAGAATGCTGATAAAATCATCAACTTTGCTTTCCTGCAAACATGAAAATCTACTTTAAAGGGGTAATATTTGCTTTATAAAATATTTAATTACCAAATAATTGTATATTTTAAAAATCAATCTCTCTCTTCCTTTCTCTGGGCCAAGTACAGTCCTCACAAAAGACAAATAACCATCTCTCACTGTGCTGTGAGAAGTGGGCGCTCTGCCTCAAGGTGACCCTCCCAGATTTGACTCCCTCTCCCTCCTCTCCCAGTTTGGACTCTTCGCCAGGTTGCTGTCACCTTCTTCTTGATTCTTCTCACCTTTCAGAACATTGTCTACTTTCCTTCTGCCTGGCTTATGTCAGGTGAGGAGCTGATCCGACGCCGTCACACCAGGCAACTGGCGCTGGGCCGAGCAATATTGTCCCTTTGCTGCTGGCAGCCGAGAGCAGGAGGAGAGGAGGCGGTGACCTGCCTTGCAGCGCTGACAGCAGGGGAGGGCTGCCAGTGGCAGGGCTGGGATGGTGCCAAGACCCTTGCTGGGACAGCGCTGGGTCTGCATTGTGAGACCTCTGCAGGAATAGAGCAACTTTGCTGATATCCCCAACAAGCACTCACATTTTATCCTCCCAAGTGTAGTCCTTGAGTATAGGAGCCGATGAAGCAGCTTTCGGCTGCTGTCACTGCTTCTAATTACCAGCTGTAATAAGGCTTCATCCTGATTCCTTCTCCTTGACTTCTAAAATGATCTGGTAACCTCCTGGATCAGTGGGCTTTCCTTTCTGATAAGCCAGCAGCAAAAGCAAATCTACAGCACCTGTTTGAATCTGAACCACACTGGCTTAAGGTAAAATACAAATGCAGAATGTTGTGCAAAATATTAACCCCAGAGAAATTAAGGTTTAATACAAATAGATGACGGGAATGCTATGCAATCATCTCCCTCATCTGTGGTTTATTTAAATTAATCATTTCAGGGAAATTTTGATCAAGAAGAAATATTTTTATATACTGTATACTACCCTCTTTTTTCTGAATATGGATTTGCTAAAATAGACCATTTGTCTTTGATAGTCATCTGAAGGACTTCTGATACAGTCACCTTATAAATCTGCAAACTGACAATGCTACAGAACTTGTCCCAAGCTGTAGTGCATGGATCTTTAGATGACACTTTAACTCACCCCTTTAGACTCTGTGCAGCTAGATTTTCAGAATTTTTGAAAGTGAGTTTTCTTCTTTCTTTCTCAGTGACTTGATTCACCGAGTCACACCATTTACTTCAATTTTTTATAAGATAAAACTGAAGGATAATTTAAATTAGCGCAAACCCTCCAAGATACGCCAATCAATTCCAAATGCCATCTGTCACAGTACACTCAAAGTGGAGGAGACAAGAAAGCACCCACTGGTTCAGTTCCTCCACGCTAACCGGCAGGTGCCTGCCTGTCTGTCAGCAGCCCTGTGTTTTTCTGCTTTCTAAAGCTTAATAGGACAACCAGTTGTCCTGATTAATTCTGGGACCCAAAGCAGACTTTGTAAAAATTACATCCAAACCTAAGATTGCACTTTCTCTTTTCAGAGCAGTCAGAGCAGCAAAAAATCTCTTAATTTTCCTTACCAAATTTAGAGGGTAATTATCTTCTTATCTCTCCGTTCTTTACAATTAAACACATAAATATCTCTGCCTTGCAGTTGGTATGTACACAGCTCCTTTTTCAGCCTCAGAGCATCTAAACTTCTCATTTTGCTGTAAGGGTGAGGTTTGCTGCCCCAGAGTATCATTTACCTTTCTGCTGTTATATTTCCAAAACAAAAGTGTTCAAGAATAATGGTTTGTGGTTTTCTGTCTTCGTGTTTATTTTGGGTTTGCTGGGACAAGCAAGAGGGGTGACTGGTTTTTTTTGGTGGGGGAAAGTGGTGTACGTATATACCAATAATTGTTTAAATGCTTTGCTTTACTCCCATTCTCTCCTCTGTACAGGCATTATCTGTAACCTAGACACTTGTGCCACCACCAGTACCAAAGACACCAAGAGCAGATTACTTGATGGACCATATCCAAGCTCATCTCTTCTTGTCTGTAAACCAGACTGCATTTAGTGGGCTACTCCACAGAAATTTTTCTCCTTCTTTTTCCCCCTCTTCTGTTATCCACAGCCACAGTGACACTAACACTGCAGCTGGCTCTTCAGCAAGAAGAGCTTTTCTTAGATTTTCCAAATCCTTTCCTCAGGATGTCTCTGGTCTCTAAGTGGACCCCAACAGCAAGGCATTTTTCTGCTATTCCCTGACTATTATTAAAGGACAAACAACATATGAAACTCATGTCATTTTTATCCTCAACTTTCCCCAGCCAGATCTCTTTATTCAGTCACTCAAGTGATCTATGAATTTATTACCTTCATTCCCTCATGAAATTAGGAACTTCAAAATCCTTTCCATCTTCTCTGAACCTTTGATGAGTGCTAATGATAAAAGCAGCATTCAGGTTACTGGGGTTTTGGCAACAGCTGAGAGCACTGAAATGTCCTTTCTTTGCCTGAGAGGGTTGCTTGGAGTAGATGGATTTCTTGATCTCTTTTTTCTCACAGGACCTTTAATCTAGGTGCTGGGAGGTTATGTCCTATGCCTCTGAAGGCAGGCATAGGGAATAAAACTTTCTTCCAAAGTCTTATCTATTTGCTAGAAAAAAAACTATCACTGCAGTGTCAACAGCTAAAGTCAGAGTTTCACTGTGCCAGGAGAAGAGGAAGAGCTAGGTATTGTCCTAAATAGTTGCACAAACAAATAAAACAAACAAATGGTAGAGGAAAGGCTTATTAGACTCTTAAGAGTCCGACCACCCCTTCTTCTGAGTTTTTATGGATATTTTGTGCCTGTTGTCAACCAGATACTGTTTTCAAATATAAATATAAAACACAGTTATGCTGGAAATCGGGACAGCTACAGGTCATTAAGCAACATATGTTCACATGCACTGATGCTATGAAGCACCCACTTAGGGGATGATGTACAATATACAAACTAATTTTATATTTGATAAGCAGAATGTATGTTAGAGTGGGTAGGTTGAAAACAGCATATTTTTTATAGCAGTTGTTTTTTCCTAAACAAATAATATATGCCTTCATTAGAGAAGCAAAATATGCAAACCTTTAAAAATAATTTGTAGATTTTAATTTGTAGAATTTCACTAGACAATAATAAACTATCTTAACTATATTTAATGCCATAGAAAAGGTTTTCTGCCTCGTCAACCTGTAGCTTTATTCAACTTAATATTAAGTAGTATTAATTATCCCACATTATTAAATTCTGTAGGTTTAAAAAAAAATTTCTACAGAATTTGCACAGACCCATATGGCTATAATCATTTTTGGAGGATTGTTTGAGAAAAATTCCTAATGACTATAGAAGTAGTCAGGAGTACACTTTGTAAATCCACTTGGATATGAGTTTCATTATGGTTTGTATTCACTCCATACACTAAATAAATTAACCTCAATTTCTTTTCTTCTCAGGATTAATCTCAAGTGAAAAGATGGACTCCAAGTTGTTTGTTCTTACTCTTTTGATTTAATTTTCCTTCCTCAAATGCAAAATAAAATTAAAAATTATCTTGTGGAATCATCATATATTTGGATTGATTTTCATTAACAGGCACTTTCCATTTCCATGGATAAGGTGTCCACCTCCACCTTCCTCATCCCATCTGAACTAGGCATCACATTCTTCTGCAAGGTGTTCTCTGAGGGAAGGAGAACCTATATATGTTCCAGCAGGTCCCCTTCCCCTGAGTCAGAAAGTTCCTGCACAGCATTCATTCTCAGCAAGGAAAGTGCTGAAACAATCTGATATAAACATTTGTCAAAGGGATTATGTCTCTTTTTAGTATAGCCCTTCCTACAGAGACACTGCCTTTTCTTCAATTATTTAAAATTCATTTTCTTCATGTTCTTTTATTACACTGTAACATCCCCTGACTTCCTTTACAGAATTCCTTTGTAATGTCTGAGAGGTCTAAAAAGGCTAACATCTATCAGCCACATATCAGGCTGACTGATGCCTTCCATGGTCTGCTATGAGCAGCCTGCTTCTCTGCTCCAGGGCTGCACAGCAAGCTTCTCAACTCCAATCAACTCCAAAAGCTGCCTGTGCCTACTGGTGCTCAGAAACTCCACAAGCATGATGTAAAATATATTATCTGTAATCATGTAAATTTGTACAGTCAGAGAGTTGATTTTTATTTGCTTGGCAGGAGGCTTGCAACACTCCAAAGCTTTTAAATTGCTAGGTAGGACTGCTGTGACATTTCAATTCAGCTGTGTTCATCCCAAATGATAGAACGACCATCTCTGACCTTTCACATGCACGTATACACATAAAGCTCGACAGAAAGTAAATGCTTGAAATCTCTCTGAGCACCAAAGGCAGCTTCTCCCCTGCATGTATATGTGCAAAGATTTAGGAAGTTCCCATTAATATTCTGCTAAAGTAAGCCTGTGAAATTTTACTGTTAGCAGTAGCACTCAGCCTCAGAGAAATAATAGGTGAAAGACAATATGTGTTATGCATTCACATCAAACCTTGACAGAAAAGCGAAGCATTATCTAGGGCTGAGCTCCTCATGAAGGTTCATTCCCCTCACCCCTGGGCAGAGCTGCCAGGCTGATGTGGAGCTGTGTCACTTGTGGCCCACTCCTCAGCTGCATTATGCTGGCAAATGTCAGGCAGAGACCTGCATCCATACTGTGCCACTCCATTACTGCTTTCTCCACTCAGCCAGAGAGCCCAAAGCACATTCCCCAGAAGAGGAAAGTGCTAGCTATCAGAAAAAAAATGTATGAAAGCATAAGGGCATATGGCATGCAGCAAATGAACTGATTTAGTGCAGTTCCTAAGTAATCTCTTGCAAACACAGATCCTCGGAGGTTCTGCCTGTTGATCAAAGCTTGTTCCTCTACCAAAAAACAACATGTAAATAACAACTCACTGCCTCTTTCTGGCAGAAGGTTGAAGGGCACCTTTAAGAGCTTTATCTATTAATGTACATAAATTTTCCGCTCACAGCCCATCATAGGATTTGATATAACAAAAAGTGACCAAAAATGCCATCTTTCATTCTGCCCTCTATAACAAGAACATCCTTTTCTTTAATGTGAGGAATTGACTCCTTAAAGGAATAAAATAAATGACTTTATAACCCTTTTATGAGAAGTGTCTGATCCAAATCTCTTGGCAATATGTCACACAGCTAAACTGAGCAACAAATCTGCAGCCTCCTCTGTGTGCATGAATGGAGACAGGATCTTTGGATCATGAAGAGAAGGGCCATAGCAAACACTCTAGCAGCTCTCTAAAAACATGAATTTCAATAAAGACTTTGTCAGCAAATACGTTTTTGATTTATACCAGTGTTTCTTGTCCTAGAACCCATGCTTACACACGAAGTGTGATGCACACCAAGGGGAATCCCAATTATTTACTCTTGAATCACTAGAGAATAAAGCAGAAACTTACTTTCCTTGCCTGTGATATATTTTGACACAGCTTTCCAAAAATCTTTTCTATTCTACAATGACAAAACCCCTAGATTTTGAGATATTCTTACAGTATAAAGCAGACAAAAAACCCCCGTGACTGACCTTAAAATGGCCCAACAGTTTCAAATAAAACAGACTTGGGACTGATCCCTAAAGTTGTTCCACAACTATGAAATCATGAACTTTCTGGTTAGTTAGATTTCCTCTAAATTTGATCCTTATCTTGTGGAAACATAAAACATTCCAGGAAAACTTGCTTTGGTTTTGAGAAATATTCATTTTATGACATAAAAATCCTTTTGGAAATAAAGTTATGACAAGATCACCAAAACAGAGCTTTTCAGAGCAAAATCCAAATAGAAAGTGAATTGCAGTTTACCACAATTTTCAGCCAGGGTAAAACTTGTGCACTGTAATAGTATTTTGGAAAAGCAGGACATAACCATCTAGGCAAATGTTGTCGTCATCTGTATTTCCTATTTAACATGTGAAAAATGTGCATTTTCATCTAATTACCATTTGGAATTTAGGATTATTACCTTGATTTTAGCTGTTGAAATGAAAAAGTGACTGAGCATTCAGCTGTTTGTCTGCCAGAAGCAGGTACAAAGGGAATTCAAAGATTTCAGTTTAAAATATGAAGGGACCTTAGGCTGGCACTTCAGATTATTTTGCTGAGGTGGGGTCTCTCCCCTTTCACTTCTCCTTGCCAAGATTTTTATTCATGGTAGTGAGCACCTAATGAAGGAGGAACCTCTTCAATAGTGAGATTTCAGAATAACTATAAGAAACTGCAAAAGCTCTAGAAAGCATCACAAATGTCCCCTGAAAAACCCTAAACCCTGAGAGAACAGTCCACTTTCTGTAACACTTTTTACTAAAGCAAAAGACTAAAGTGAAATGGATGGCTGGCTACCCTCCTGTAGCCCTAAAACTCAGAAACTCAGAAACAAGTATGTGAGAAAAAAAGTATTGTGAGGTCATTAAGACCATTTTGGAATCCAAGAGGAAGGTGAATCCATCCCCCCAAATCTTAGAAGCAATATGGTTAAACACAAACTTTAACTTGTTGTTTTAACTCATCCATTTAGAGTGACTGGTCTAATTAAGCCATCTTGAACTGAACATACAATAGAAATATTAAATGTAGCATGTTTAGGCATTTATATTTCTTTTGTAGAATAACCCTATGTAGGTGAAGCTGGGATTAAATCAATTCCATTGAATTAATAGAATAAACAAAAACATGCTCATGTCCTTCGGAAATATCATCTACAGAACTAAAGGGACAGCATCAAAACACCCACAAACAAATGAAAAACCACCACAAAAATCCCCCTCCAAACCCCATAAAGAAAAACTTGACCCTCTCAAGACAGAAATTGAAAAACAAATTTAAAAAATTAGCTTTAAGGGTGGATTGAAAGGAAAGTAGCAAATTATTCACTACAACTGTAGTAATAATAATAATAATAATAATAATAATAACAACAATAATAATAATAATAATAATGTTCTGAGATGGCTGGCCTGATAGTATTTCTTGTAATATCTTTAAAAATTAAAAAA
>JAYDZK010000001.1:80139338-80167954 GCA_034509185.1 Euphonia xanthogaster
AGGACAGGCTGCTCCAGCGTGGCAGCAGGGCCCTCTCCTTGGGTCTCCCACGGGTTTACAGCTTCCTCTCAGGCATCTTCCTGCTCCACTGTGGGGCTCCTCCATGGGATGCAGATGGATCTCTGCATCCCCTTGCACCTCCATGGGCTGCAGGGGCACAGCTGCTTCACCATGGTCTGCACCGTGGTCTTCACCACAGCCTGCAAAGGAATCTTGGCTCCAGCGCCTCCTCCTCCTCCTTCACTGACCTTGGTGTCTGCAGAGTTGTTCTCCTCACATGCTCTCACCCTGCTCTTCTCTGGCCCCAATTAATACTGTGCAACAACTTTTGTTTTTCTTTCTTCTTAAACATGTTATCACAGAGGTGCTACCACAATTTCTAATTGGCCCATCTTGGCCAGAGGCACATCCATCTTTGGAGGCATCAGGGATCGGCTCTGCCAAACATGGTGGAAGCTTCCAGCAGCTTCTCACAGAAGCCACCCCTGTAGTGCCCCCACTACAAAAACCAAGCCATGCAAACCCAATACAGAATAACATGAAGGGACAAGAATCCAATACGGAATCTCAGGGAGCTTGGCCAGCATATGGAGGTAAGCATGCACAAGCACCCTTTTCTCGGGGACAACATTTGTATGCCGTTCTCGTAGAGGAGAGAAGCCTCCAAGACATCTGTGTAATCACCATTGCCATCACTCAAGTTTGCCCTCATTCTCCATCTACTTCTGACCCTGAAAAGCTTCTCAGTTTAAATCCATAGCTGTAATTCCTCTCAGAATTCTGGTATTTCTGTGGCTTATTTTCTATAAAGCTACTTACTACAGTTCAACTATGTTCTGCAGTGGGTTCCAGACTGCACTCACCCAGCCATGGTTCATCAGCCACTCTGTCCTAATTAATTGTTTCATGTAGTGCCAAACTTAACATTTTTAAAATTATCAGTGGTTGGAGGTTTTTGTCTTTTTCGTTTTTTGTTTTTTTTTTTTTTTTTTTTTTTATTTTTACAAGACATGTCTTAATATGAAACCATTCTGATGAAGAAAAAGTAAAATATTCAGACTCCAGCAAGTTACTTTCCTTCAGTTTTAGAACTTTCCAGGATAATTTTATTTAGAAACATGTTTAGAACAGTGGTGGCCAGAACAGGCTGTACTTGGCACTTCTTATTGGGACAGAAAGAACTGATAAGAACAGGCATTTGGGAATTTAACAGGGAATTTGGTATACTCTTCCATCTTTTTTTTTTCCAAGATGAGGAGAAGCTGTTTTACATTTCTTATGAGATGCATTTGTTATTCATTTCTAGAGGACTAAAGATCAAAAAATGTGCTGAAACTTTTGGAGATCAAGCCCACCCCCAGCATGTTTTTCTTGGGTTACAGTGCTATATCTTCACCCACTTGATATCTACTGTGGGGAATGCCCTTTTGAAAGTGGGTATCTATTTTGAGAGAATAGCCATGGTTACAAAAAAGGCCCTAAATTTTGCATTCAGCACAGCAAAATGGTCTTCCTTCAAGAGCACATATGTGCAGTGACCTTCCTCCTGCAACACCACAGTCTTGCAGTTCTAACAGTTTAAAAACAAGACAGCAAGTATTTTAATATGTGTCACACTATGGAGAGCCTGTAGCTCAAGTTACTCACATGTGAATTCACACGCAACTACACAAATTGTGCTAAAAAGGAGGCTTCCTTTCCTTCTGTCTACATTAAACAAAGGTTCAGGTTTATTAAATGGGGAAAGCTTCTGTGAAGTTCTGAATCAGGGACATAGGCTTTTGTATAAGAACATTTTACAGAATGCTTGGCTCCTTATACAGAGAAGATAAGTGTCTTGCTCAGACATCTGAAAGCACTCTCTCCTCCTGCTCTGAAAGCCTAGGTAGCTCACCTTGACTTAGCAAATTATGGCAAAGAGCCTTGCATTCAGAACATTGCCACATCTGTGTCACAGGCCCAAAATATATCTGTGTCTATGCAGATTCTGGTACTGGAAGTTTTTCCCTAAGACAGCTTCCACATATCTCTCTCTGCTATGTTAAAATCTTCATTGCCCAGCTGACCTCCTACAGTTTCTTAGACTCTCTAAAGGCTATTTTCTCCCTTCTGCTTAATTCAATATCTCTAACATTTGTCTTATACTCCCTGCTTTTAATTTTGAGGCACTTGGTGCTAAGAGATAAGCCTGTGGCAGATGTAATTATCCAGCAGTGTATTAGTCACTTGTTACTGCCACCTACCTGCTTCTTTCATACTAGTGTTTCCACTGAGAAGGGAGAGATTGGAAAGACTTTCATCTACCTTATAATTATTTCTTCATAAAAAAATATCTGTGTGGAAGCTAGACACAAAAATCAGAAGTTTAAACCTGAGACTCATCTGTCTGTAAATCAATAGATTTTATTGCAGAACCTACCTCATGCTTTATCTCTATTGCAGGCATCACCATGTTGACTTTTTAAACTGAAAATAGCAAATATGGTCATCTAGCTTAGCCTTAGTCTTTTACTATTTACTGCAGGCCTGTGCCTTCAGCTAGACCCAGACACATCTTTCAGTAATTCAAAACTTAAAAAAGCTTAGAAATCCAGATTATAACTGAAGTATAAGCCTTACTGTTTAGTTTTTGTAATACTTTGGCTTCAGTTCCCTAGTTTTAATTTGCAGTCTTTGCAGCTCTTTAGCAGACTTTTTATCAGCTGTAGCTGAAACTCACAGTGCATTTGGACAAATAGATGATGCATCTGAGAACCACTAGCTCTCTTCTGTCCAGAGAAATTGAGCGGATTAGGACAGATGGGTAGGCAAGAAGGTGGACCACGCTAGATCATAAGGATCCTTGGCAACACTGTACAGAGGCTTCCAAACACCTCTGTGTAGACTCCAGTTCACAACAATCACTGAATCACTGGCTGGACCTGAAATTACTCTCACAGTTGCTTCCTTGCATCAAGCTTCTGGTTTCACATGGCTTTACTACTTCTGATACAGCACTGCTTGTGTGTTGGTTTCATTTTCCTCATTCTGCACCAGAAATGGAAATTTCTGTTAGCAAGACTGATGCAAAGTGTTTCTGCAGAATTTCCCTCAGATATCCATGACCTCATTCACCTTCCCTCTGTGCCAGCCCATGCTGGATCTGCACTATCTTTTTGCAGCATCACTCTGTGTCACTCTTCTCAGAGCTCTCAGTAATGGGAATGAGTGTAGGGAGACCAGGGCCTGGCTTGCATGCCACAGTTCAGGAGTTTCTGAATGGCACAGTTACTGACTTGAGTTCCAAACTGTGCAAAGTGAATACTTCCAGATACACACAGCCAGATTCATATGGCACTGCACTTTAATCTAGAAGCCCAGCTCACAGAAATTGGCTCTGCACTGAGTTAGCTCACTGTCTTTGCAAGGATTAATGGAGTGATTAATCAGGAACCGGATAAATGACCCGCAGATAATTCACAGTTGATTATAGTTTCTTTTATCTGCCTCTGCTCATGGATTGAAATTTTATGTAATGCACAATCCAAGAGTGTTTCTGCTAAATTCATAGTGGATATTTGCAATCAAGATCCCTTAACACAGCTTGGTATAAATGTCAACTTTTGCCCAAGGGAGTATGGAAATGATGGGGTTATTGTAGGTCAGTTTAAAATGAAAGGATGTCAGAGTAACAGCCTAGCTTCAGCCAAAGCTGACACTGAAATTTTTAAGATCCTGTTCATTGAAGGGAAATCTTGCTCTTTTGAAGATTGCAATTTGCAGAGGTATGGACTTGTTTGATTTTAAAAATGAGCCTCCAAGGTGGAAAACAACAAAAAACTTCTCCACTTTGTAATGGGAACACATTGTCTGAAAAATATTTCAGTTGTGCAAAATAAATGGCATGAAAGGATGGACATGACTTATAAAGAACCTGTGCTCTCAGGTACCCTTGCAGCCTTTATTATTTTGTCCCCTGATGTTAGCTCAAGCAAACATCCTGTGGGTCCTCCCTTTGCAATGTTTGAGCAGAACTGATAGCCAACAAATTATTTTGAGAAATATCAAAATCTTACTTAGAAGTTTCTGGGAGAAAAAAAAATTACTTTTCTAAATTAACTGCTGATTTTATGTATTTGCAAATAACTGTACAGACTCCAAGAAGATGGCTCAGTTAAAGACCATGCTGTGCTAAACTAATATCACAAGGGGAACAACCTTTAGACATATTGTATTAATGCAGTAAATGAGGGCAAAAGGGCCTTTAGAGACTGAAAAATAACCTATAAAAATTCACAAAAGAACTCAGGTTTGCAGCTGTGCCTATGAGCAGCTTGACAATATGTTTACTACTTTATCACTCTTGTAGGCATTTGAAATGCCATGGTAACTATAATTTTATGGATAAACTTGCCCTAAATATCAGCTGCTAGCTTCACCCAGAATCAACTGCAGCCCAGAAGCTGGTAGACATCTTGCTGATTCTTATGACCCATTAATCATTTTGCCTCTCATCTTACCTCTAGAATCCAGTCTGAAAGGTGACATCAAAATACACCTACCCAAAGGAAAATAGAAGGTAGCTGTGCAGGGGGAGCTGCAGCTGATCACAGCATCTCACACTCTGGGGGGGAAGCCCATGTTCACACTCCTAACAAACCACCTCTGACAATAGAAGCAGGTATCTCAGCCCCTGTTTTTCATATGTTGTCCCCATGACAGGAATTCATGGCCTTGTGGAGGTTCTCTCCCAAGGGCACAAGGACAGAAAGATGCAAATCTGTCTGAAGTTGGTATATTTTGGATGCAAAGGGAAATTGAAGATGAGTGAGGAGTCCATCCTGAAACACCACAAAAAGGTGTTTTTCTACATGGGCTCTGTGCAGTTTCCTTTGTAAATCATCTCATCATATTGGCTGTATGCATCATGTATGCATACATATTGGGTCAGGGGTACTGCTGTAGAAACATCTAGACTCTAGTCTCAGTGATTTTGGGATTAGACCCAACAGGTCTTAGGGCACGCATACAGAAACAGCAGTCTTGGACCCCTAGTGGGCTGTGCAGTAGAGACTCTGAACTTCCACTCACCCCAGATGGATTATCAGAATTACCAGTTTGTTTTTACCTACTTGAATTCCATTTAGATCTTGTTTTAAAGTACTTCATATAAAAGGCTGTGAAATTAAAAGACAGTGGGATTCGTGGATGAAGATGGCTCTGTAAGAGTTATGTGATTTGAGTTATTTTTGGTAATATGTCTTTAACTTGTCCATAAATGTCCCACAAGAAGTTAGTACTGTAGTCTTGTAGCAGAGAAAGAGGAAGCATCGAAGAAAAAGAAGCAATAAATACTCAATTTTCTAATCTGCAAGCTTTTAACGCATTTACAGCAGTCGATTTCTTGCCCATTCTACTCATGTTCTTATTAACTAAGCTGCAGTCCTTCTTGGAAGTAAATATTTTATTTTAATAGCACATGCTACCACCTGCTGTAAGCAACTGAAACTGCCTTTGAAATTTCAGAGCTTTCAAAGCTGCATTAGGCAGCCAGCCTTAGATTTAAAATACAGCTAGATTGTTGGCATCTCTTTCTGATGCTAATTTAATTAGCTATTCATCCAAATATTTTCTAATCCTGAAAGTTTCTTAGTTATATATGATTTGTAATATCTGGGGTTCAGCAGTCTCTAAGAAGCATGGAAATTCAGGAAACAGTTCTGTTGTAGATATTAAACTGATAATAAATTATTTAAGTAATAATAATGAAGATTAACCATTTCCAAATACAGAAAAAATAGTTCAGAAATTAGCAATTGATTCAAGGTGATCAGATTTTTTAAAATAAATCAAGCCATGAGGGGTCAAACATTCAGAATATTAATTATTAAAATATTTACCTTTTTTACCCAATTACCCATTTGACTCAAAGAAAGGCTAAGAAATGTGCAGGAAATCAAGATGTCTATTACTCATTAGAATAAGAATATTTTAGGGAAAAGGCTATATGGCTATTTTAATATGTATTTCTCTGGGGTTTTTTCCCTGCTATATTTTTCCAACTCGAAACAAAAAGCTAATTATGAGTAAACAGCTCTTTTGCCAAACCCTCAGCAGGTATAAATCCATGTAAGTACTATCAAGGCAGTGGCTTGGGCTGCTTTCCCAATCTGGAAAAAGGTTTGTATATGCACTCAAGATTTTGGAGGGGGAACAAAAAAAGATTGAGTCTAGGGTAGAGGAGAAAAAAGGCAAAAAGAGGTTTATGTTGTAGCAATAATTTGCATGTGTATATGTAGTGCTTATGCTACATTAGAAAGTACAAGTGCAGAAGGGGATAATAAGAGAAGCCAAACACATTGTCCTGCAGCAAATTCAGTTTTTGTTCTAGCTTCTACAGCTTGCTTTTTGTAAAAAAAAAAATCCTAATCATCTTGTCCCTGCTGCCAGTCATTCCAGCATGTGGCTGTCTTGAAGCCTGTAGAATTTTCTCTCTTCTCAGTCCACAGAGGGAGCCCAAATCCACACCAGCTGTGGGCTGTCAGGTGGTGATGCAGAGCAGAGTCAGCCCCATGCTGAGATGACCTTGGCTGGGCACTTGTGCTGCACTGCTCTCTGGAGTTGAGGAAGCCCGTTCTGGCGCTCCCATGGTGTAGGATGGTTTTGCCTGGAATGCAGCAGGAGCCACCAGAGCCATAAGGACAGCAGGGGGCAATGGCAGCTACCTCTAGATTCCCTCCTCCTCCTGTCCATGGCATCAGCCACTTTCCAACAGTGAAGCCCAGCGATGAAAACACTTTCCTAACAGCTGGCACATCTGGTGACACAGCCACATCAGCAGATTGGAGGGAACAGAGGAGTCTGTGCAATGTACACCCAGTTACTGCACTTGCAGCACATCTTGCACTGAGGCTGATGTAGGTCAGGCCACGAGGAAATGGTTCTCCTGCTCCAAGTGTAGCATGAGCATACACACAGGGAAATTTGGGGTTAAGAGTAGTGCTAGAGCCAGGTACTTTCCTTCCTCTTTGTCTCATGACCTAGGTAGCCCCACACTGCAGAGTTAGAACACCAGCTCCCTCACCAGCACATGCAGGCATTCTCTGAGGTTTTACAGTACTTAGGATGTAACCAAAGCACAGCATCTGGCCATAAGCATGGAAAGGATTTCCCACTCCAGTGCAACCTACTGCTTAGGCCACTGTGTGCTTTTGCACTAAATACCCATGCCAATGACAGGAACAATTTGTTTAGTTCTAAGTGATAATATTAATAACAACAATGAAAGTAATTAATTATTAATTTTCCTATTATTTATTTTGGGTTTATGTCTTGTCACTTTCCTTCTTCTTTTCCTTGCCACTTTTTTACCCATTAACCCCACCAAAATTGTTCCTCTTGCTCTTTTCTCCCTTTCTTCAGGTTGGGCAGCCCCTGGACACATTTTCTTGGCAATTTCAGGCATCACTTCAGGCACAGTCACTCCAAATGGAATGCTTTCTTTTGCTCCCCTAATATTAAACTGTTCTGTTTTTTCTTCTTTTTTCCCCCATTATATTTATAGACTTCAAATCTTTCAGTCATAACCATTATCTTGCAAGATTTGATTGATTTCCTCTCGGTTTAGTAACTCTCAGAGCTCCCTTTTTCTAATTGTTACAATGTCAAAACATTTTGCCATATGTTCTTGCATTGCTTTCAACAGCCCCATTGCCTTCCTCCTTAGAGCAGAGCTTCTTTGTATAAATACCACTTCCAGCAGCAGTGCTAGCATATGTCGTCTCTGGAACAACACTGGAACACACCTCACTTGGGACTTGTCTATCCTGAATATTGAGGAAAACTGCACATGATGCCTGGGATCCACTGTGCCAGGAAATGTAAAGGTATCTCCTTCCATCTGTTGGAGAATGGGGAGAGGCAAGGCTACTTGGGTTTGCTTTACTTGCATGTTTCCTTCGGTCTCACGCTGAGAGTCATCCTTCAGTCAGAATTAGCTTAATAAATTGAAGTAAAGAAAGATTCAAGAAAGACTGCAAGCAAAGGGTCTGCTGGGGGACTCCAGGTGATTTGTGCTTCTTGTTACCCTCTGAGACAGTTCTGTCAGTGAGACTTTTTTGCGAGACAAGAAAGTATGGCTGAAAATTTTAGGATAGCCAATTAAGCTAAGGGTCTTCCCTTGTAGGATAAGATGTAATGGAGTTGCTGACCATGCCTCCATTTCCTAGCCATTAATAACAGTAATTCTTAACTTTCTGATCTCTTTTTGATGCAGTCTTTCCCCATTTCATTACTGACCTGTCCCTCTGGGCAGGCTGGATAGATTGGCTGAGACCAATAGCATGAAGTTCAAGACCAGGCAATTAGATATCGGAATGGGCTGCCCAGGGAGGTGGAGGAGTCATCCTCCCTGGAGATATTTATGGAAAGACTGGACGTGGCACTCAATACCATGGTCTAGTTGACAGGGTGGTGTTGGGTCATAGGTTGGACTCAATGATCTCAGAGGTCTTTTCCAACCTAATTGATTCTGGATGATTCTGTCCTTAAATTAATTTCCTTCCTTTTTCCCACTCTCCCCTCCATCTTTAAAACAATGCTTTTTCTTATCTTAAACATGAAGCCCAAAACTACTTGTTCCCTTAAGACCTGTTCCATATTTTGACTAACTTAATCAGGGAATAAACCAGATGTTGTTCCAGGAAACAGCTAGTGCTACAAACTGCACTGTACTAGTAACAGATGTAACAATTAATTATTCAGGGTTTTTGAGTATGAAAAATAAAGATTGAAAAATTTTGGTGTAAGATTCTTTTAAAGTTTTTTTTGTTTTTTTTTTTTACAAAGAGTTACTGTAAAACAATGTGCCAGAAATCCCAGCATGTCATTTGGGAGATGAAAATAAGAAAACCACACTTCTTTCTTCTTTAGTGATTGTCTCTGTCTTACTCTAAAAAATCCTGTCTCTCTGAAGAGATGCCAAACCTCTTTAACTATATAGGCCATTTCTTGTCATCTTGGTGTCACCTAGAACTATGATTTTTGTGGAGACATGCCTTGAAGTATTTTCTTTCTCTTTCTGCTCTTTCTACATGTGTCTTAAAATTTTGAGGCATGTTTATGTAGGTGCCTCATAAATTCAGTATTTTCATATTTATGGGTACATGTGTTTGATAACATGTCAGTGGCAGTGTATATACTTCTAAAGCAAGGATCCCTTCTTCCATTTTCAGACAAATACATATTCAAGATTAGTCAAGAGAATCTCTCTTAATGACATTCTTTCCATCCAAATATTTTTATTTTACCTTGTATTTTGCTTTGGTTTAGTCAAAACAGAGTGACAAATAGACTGCATTTCAGTTTTATTGCTGCTTTCTCTGTTCTGCTGAACTCTGCGGGATGTCTCCTAAAATACTGTCTGACAAGGAAATTGTTTCCACACTGTTTTGTGCTTTCACCCACAGAATCTCTCAACCAAATCCACCAAAAATTGAATCTGCTGCAAACTGAACAAAACAGTTTGATCACAGCTAGCGTAAAATAGCGCCATTCAATCAAAGTCAAACTCTACCAGGCTGGCTCTTGTAAGTTAAAAGGTTGGCTCAAAACGTCGCTTGTGTTAAAAGATGCCCAGAATAATCTGTGCATATTAGATGTGAAAAGTAAAATTTAAATTTTAATCCAGTCCTGCACATGCTTAAACACAAGCCTTCTAAAATGAATTTGAAAAGACATGAGTCAGTAAAACCACTTCCACACTTAACGATATTTTTAAGCAGTTCGTAGGATAAGAGCAACAAAAATGCTACAAGCCAAAGCACTGAACTTTGGCAATTTTATGGCCTTTGATCTTTCATTTTCTATGAGGATGAAACATGAACAAAATTGTTTGCTCTTGATGCACTAACTGATACAGGGTGGTTTTTTTTGCCTGTGTTGATTTGACTTAGCACAAAGAGCAAATGCATTTTCGGCAGTAAAAGAACAATATACAGTTTTTTGAAAAGTAGAAAAGAGAAAAGGTCAGTTAATACTGCAGCTGCACTGCTTCTTCACTGATGATATCACCAGAACAAAAGTGATGCTCTTGTCAAGTCAGCACTTTAATACAAACCAGCATCCTTCTAATTTCAAAGATGTATTTATACAAACATACAAAACCATAAAGAACATGATTATCTAGATATATTTCTCTTATCTTGTGATTTTCCTTTTCTCAAAATGTCCTTTCTGTAAACACAGTCATTTAGCTTTCTGCATGACACAAGGTAAAGGTAAATTTTAATTCTTGATTTATATTTCAAATATTCTGCAACTCTTTCAATACATTAGTAATAATCAGATGGGACTTCTCACTGAATACATCTTAAAAGCTCTGAGTATCTGTAATCCCTCTCTTGGTACTCATACAAGCATAAGAAAACAAAATTATGCACAGGTGCATGTAGAAAAATGATTGCTTTTTCTATTTTGACTATGAAGGAGGCATGACACAGTAAGCAAGGATGTGGGCGTGCCTGAGAGGTCACCTACCTCCGGGGCTTAGACACAGATCTCTAGGCTACCCAGAAGCATTTCCACCTAATTAAAATGTACAGGTGGAATGTCTTCTGGAGGAGGACACCAGTTTAATGCATGTGTACCTATATATACACATATACAGAGCTAATATGTATATACAAGATATATATGTGTGAGTGTGTGTATATATATATACAGTGACAAATTAATCCATTAGCTTTGTATTGTTTTAGGATGCAGAAGCTCTAAACTTGAATTTACTTGTGAAGTATTGTTTTTGAATTCTGCATTAAGCTGTTACTGGATGAAGTATATAGCCAGCTCTTGAAGCAGAGCTGGCAATGCAGTGCTCCTGCCCAGCTTCCACAGGTAAGTTAAAGAATGCCCATAGCATTTCAAGGCCTCCAGCCTGCTCACCTCTGGAAAGCAGGCACAAGTGACCCTGTAGCCTCTCAGCCACAGGATATTTAACACAGATCACCCACACCCTGCATGTTAACATTTGTTATAACAACCAGCATCACTTTAAAGAAACAGCAAATTTCATTGCATACCAGGCTGAGCCACAGCAGCAGGTTTGCTGGGAAGTGATAACTGAGCTGAGTCCTTGTGGAGCACCGGATGGAATATTATCAGCCTTCATCACCAACAATGCTCAGTGCTGTGAAAACTGACATGCTTCATATTCAAAAGTGGGAGAAAAAATATTTTTTTTAAGATAAGGTACCAAGGAGCTTAGAATCATAGAATCACAGAACAGTTTTGGTTGGAAGCTATCTAGTCCAACCCCCCTGCAATGAACAGTGATGTTTTCAAATAGATCAGGTTACTCAGAGCCCAGCCCAACCTGACCTTGAATGTCACCAGGGATAACTTTAAAAGCTTTAGTAGCTTTTATTAGTTATTAGAGAGACCATGTAGTTGCTAATTAGAAGTCTAAACTCTGCCTAAGGTGTAACAGCTAAATCCTATTTTTGCAACTTTAACAAAATGAAGATAACAAAGGGCTTTTATGACAAAGGACTTAGAAAACAAGAATGATACAAGGTGAAAATTCTCACATAATTGAAGCTACTACAAATTAGGAGGTAAAGGCCAGCCTATTCAAGCTGATTGGTATCTCTCAAACATGCATTTTCTCATTAATTGTTTCACTCCAGTGGTGCCATAGGTCATACTCCGGTCTTGTTCATTTCTGCACTTGGGAATGCCGACTGATGATTCAAGAACTCTGGATTGAATACATCATTTATTTAACTTTTACAGAGCCTAGGTGATTTCAAAAACATAGAGTAATATCTTTGCTTTATTTTTGTGCTCAGGAAGTTAAAGTTATGTTACTTCAGCAGATTTTTTTCAGTTATATGTTAGCTAAATTTTCATGTACAAATGTATTCCCTAAGTAGAGTGACTGTGAGACTTTAAATGTCAACTCAGTATTCATGAGGAATCTTTTGTCTGCATTAAGAGCCAGCTGCTGTCAGCAATATTGGGTTACAGAGCACAAGAAGAGACAGCCAAAAAGAAAAAAAAACAAAAAGAAGAAATACAAAGTCATTGCTTGATTTGATTGTTATTCACTTTTAAGTATTTTCATTCAACTCTGATTCCTGTAGAATTTGTCTGCTTTATGAGTGTCTTTAAAAGGAGACATTGATGTTTTATGCTGTCTTAAGTGCTAACAATCATCACTGCTAATGAACACAGACTCATTAATGTCAAAATCATTCACAGCACAAGGGTGTTTCTTTCCCTCTTGAGTTTGCTTTTCCTGGGACAATTAATTTTTATATTAGCTACTACATCTGTTTCCAATGCAATCCATTAATTTTAGTTTATCCTTTGGATTACAACACTAAGTTTTTTGCTGTAAAAGTAGAAGTTTTATTCAGGAGAAGAATTTTTAGACCAATCCCCCTACCCATCTGTAGAAATACATATTTTTATTTAAAATTTTTGTTTAATTTTTAAATCTATAACTTACAGCTCTGTTAACTATTCCCTAAATGAAACCTGATATTATTTTAGTGTAAATAACTTTCACTGTGAATCATGAAGGAAACAGAGATACCTCTTTAGTACAGAACTCTTAAAACTGACAATATTATACAGTGACATTATCAAATCATGTGGGAACAAGTTAAAGAAGAAATTTTATCCTCATACCTGGTTTTATATTTAGATCTTATATTTTGGATCCTGAAGAACAAAGCTTTCTTTAAAAAATACTTTTTGATGACATATTATTGTGACCATTCCAGGAAAACCACAGCACTGCCATAGACTTATACTAAACTATAGCTCTAAAATTTCTAAGGAAGAAACTCCAGTGTCCTGAGAAAAATGAATACTCTGAAACTGCATTACCAACATTTAATTATATAATTAATAGTCTTCCTGTAGGGTTGGACAGTGCAGCAACCCTTCATCCCACATGCTCTCCAGTAACTCTGGTGAAGCACCACCTAAACCAAACCATAAGTGAATAACGTGGTTTTGCTGGGATTGTCTATTGGCTATCAAATCACTGTCCCTATGCTTTGAGTTTGACAATTATGTAGTTTATGGAACTAAAAGGAACAATCTGTGGAATGTTTTGTCCATCAGTCTCTTTTCCTCATATTTGACTCTTTCTGTTCAGGTAGAATTTGCCTTCTTTTATTGAGTACTGTCCTTTTATTTCCATCTGATTTAGAATCACTGAATATTCATAAAAAGGATGTGCTAGCATTGAATTTTTAGTATCTTTCTCACTAAATAAAAATTACAGTCAGCACCATATTACAGCAGACAGTAACATACCAGGAGTGTGCTAAGTTCTGAGAGTCTGAATAAACAATGAAAATAAAAATCATGGCAATTGCAAGAGTGGTGTGCATCAGCATATGCATCACACACTGCAGCAATGCTGAACAAACAGAGTTCCCTGAGCAACAGAACCAGATGAGAGTGGTTTCAAAGAGTTTTGCAGATCAGTGATTAGATACAGTGATTAGATACTTTGATGCCTAATGAAGTATGAAATTTTCATGTAATTGGGCATTCACTGTTCCCTCTTCAGGTGAGCACTAAGCAGTAGACTGGAGCAGGAGAGGCAGTGTCACAGCCAAAGAAGCTTTTGTTCTTGTTTTTGTGCCTTGGGTGGATTGACTTCATAAGAAAATGAGAAACGTTCTTTTGGCATCTGGGACAAGTTCTTTTGGCATCTGAAGTATTTTCTTTCCAGGATAGGTACACAGACTTTTTGCCTCATTGAGGCCATTACCACCCTCTCTTCTCAGGCATCTCCCATACTGGAGCTTGGGCAGAGGAGTGGGCAGAGAGAGGGACACTGCTATTTCTTTGTGAAATTTGGATAGAACTGGCCCATTGGTTCAGCAGTTGCTATATATGAATAGACAGAGACACAGGCATTCACACTTTGATTGCTCAATGTTCATTCTTTTCAAGCACCTTGATTGAAAATGTGAAGGGGGGAAGAGAGAACAAGAAAATAATCTGCTTTCTATGTAAAGAGGTCTGACTCCTAACAAGCTGCAATTCCCATCATTTTGTCTCTGATTTCTCACTTTATGGTTAACAAAATTCTCATGGGGAGGAAAGAAAAGAAAAAAGCAAGTCTCCGGAAAGACAATTTTACTACACACAGCACTAAATGCATGCATCTTCTCTCTGAATTCAAAATAAGTGCCTTGCAAGTTCCATTACATATATACATTATATATATATATGTTTTATTAATGTATCTCCTTCATACAACTTTTTCTCCCTCACACACAGGATTTCAGCTGACTGTGTTTCAAGAATCCAAGGCTTACCTCTGGTAGAGAAACCTGTCTCAGACTTCTGAGGAAATTGCTACGTTGGAAGAAAAAGCAATGACAACATCTACAGAGTGGAACCATGTGAGATAAGAAAGGTAAAGTTGACAGTAGAGATAGAATTATGGAAACTGGGTCTGTGAGTGGTTCAAAGATTCTGAAGGAAAAAGTACCAAGGTGGAAAAGAAAGAACTCTGAAGGAAGAAGGAGGTATAAGAGAACTCACAAAGAGAAGAAATCAAGAGAGCATCAAAGGCCAACCTTGGTGCCTTTACCTGACTCAGGATCTTCCTGACCTGACCTCATTATTGATCCCTGGCTATCTCTCCCTGGAGTCTCTGAGTGTCAAACAGGAAGGGGTGAAGACTGAGCACACTAATACTTAGCCTAACTCTTTATTAGGTAGCTAACATCCGTACATGCCAAGCGATGAATAATTGCTAGGTACCTTATATCTGTATGTGTTATGCTGTCATAGTCTCTTTGCAAATAGCTAAAGGTGTCCAAAGTGTTACAGTTACATCAAGTGGGTACAGTTACATCTAGTGGGTACTCAAGCCATGCTGAGTTTTTCTGTGTCACAGTCATATGTTCTGATAAATCCCTTTGCCCAGGATTTTCTCCTGGGAGGCTGAGAAGCCTCAGAGAAAAAGGAAAATAAATTCTTATCTCATTTGCTTTTCCTGTGTTGTGCTCACATGTGGAATGTGTTTGGAGATTGTTTATCCAACAGGTGGTTGTTCCATTGGTTTCATAAGAATTGTTTTGACTTATTTACCAATCAGGGTCAAGCTGTGTCAAGGCTCTGGAAAAGTGCCATGAGTTTTCATTATTATCTTTTTAGCCTTCAGTAAGTATCCTTTCTGTATTCTTTAGTTAGTATAATATAGTATTCTTTAATATAATGTAATATCATAAAATAATAAATTAGCCTTCTGAGAACATGGAGTCAGATTCATCATTCCTTACTGTCATGAGGGACCCCACAAATACAATATCTCTGGATGCCACCAAAGCCCAAACAGACCAAAAGCAATTGGTGCCAGAGCTTGAACAGGGAGAGAATTTTGAGGTATAACTTCTAAGATGAAAGGAGATAAATGATCTGCGCTCTTCACTGCATGGTCTGGTCTTTGAAATCTGGCTGTTGAAGGGGAAGGTCCAATTGTAGCTGCCCCATATGGTAATTTGTGGCTAATTAATGACCTGGAATGCAGGGCTAGAAGGCGTAGCTGCAAGAAAGGTTGAACCCATCTGGAAGCAGGAATGCCAGAGACAGATGGACTTCTTGCAAGGGAATAAAGGTTCTCTGATTGATGAGTTCAGAAACAACCTCAGCATTGCTTTATAAACCACCCTGGAATGGGAATATTCAGGGACAACCTTTGGACAGCAGAGCTGGGCTAGGGGACAGACCCACAGCTGGGCTGAGGTGCTATCATGCCACCACTATTAGGACTAGTGCTGATGAAAGATTTCATAAGGAATCTGCTTATGACACATCTATGGAGACTCCATGTAGAACTGCATATACTGGTAGAACTTTGGCCAATGCATTATTCATTAACTGTTTCTCTTTTATATTTAAGCACACCTATGTGTTTAATTGAACTCTAGAGGTACCATCAAAATTCCTCAACATTGTATATATCCCATTTTCAGACTGCACTCCTGTACCTTTTAACATTTCCTAATCATTCAGGAGCAATATGGTGACCGGTAAGCTATTTCCCCAAAATGGAAACTGTGACCTGACACTTTGGAAATCTATATGTATTTTCAATCAGCAGAAGAACTGTGGTGTATGAAGTCTCTCTCTTTTAATTGGAGACTTTACTGGAAATACAGTGTTCACATCAACCCAAGACTTCTCATGGCATCCTGTGGGCCAATGCTGGGGCATTTATATGGATTGCTGTATCCGTTCTTATCATGATATCTCTATGATGTCAAACAAATAAACAGCTTTGAGAGCAGGGGCTGAAACTTCCCATGGCAAATACTTCATTAGTGAATCCAGGTTAAAAAGCCATTCAAAAATCTGGATGTTTACCATTCCTTTTCAAAGAATAGTTTATGTTCACCCAGCTTTAGGAAGAATTCAAGCTCTGTGCCAGCCTGGCTTTAGATATCTAAATTTGGAGGAAAAAAAAGAATGAAGTAAATTTCTTTCAGCTAATGAGATTTTTTTTTGCCCTTAAGAGTGTGTTAAGATCTAATTATTAAAATTATTAGAGAGATGCCACCGCCTGAAGTAAGGCGCAAATGAGACCATATGCTCAAGTCAATAATATAGATTTTTATTTAACACTAATTGTGAGGTAGAGAGATAGATAGACATATAGATAGAAAGAAATAGGAAAGAGAAAGAATAAAAGTAGAAAGGTCTATAGTCACAACTGGTTGGGTCCTGCCACAAGACTGAATAAACAATGCAAATAAAAATCATGGCAATTGTAAGAGTGTTTTGTTGCAACTTCAAAGTCTGTTTGTCAAAGCGATGGTCCGTGGTCACTGTCTTGATCCATCGGCGTGGGAGAAATCCACAAAATAGCATCCACTGGGTTTAAATGTGCTCCGTTCAGGTGGGAATGCCCAGGTACCTTCCCTGGGGCATGAAGGTAGGATTACTGCAGTTTCACACTGAAGGGTATAATGCTGTGGATCACAGCACACTTCAAGACTTTTTGGTGGTTTAAGACCTTACAGCTGCCTCTCAGGTCAGCACAGCTGAGTCAACAATAAACCATCGGAAGGGGCAAATACCTTCAGGCTACTTGTGAATGTCCAGATACTTCCCCAGAGGGGAGTTTTCACACCAGAGTCCTTATGCAAGGGAGGATGCTGGCATGATACAAAGCACTATCCTACCTCATGGGATTTGCCTCTTACCAGCCTTCTCTTTATCTTGTTCAACTCCCAGCTGTAGCCTCCTGTGATGAGTGTGCACTGCCCTCTGCACCTGGGCAGTTAAGAGGTCGATTGTTTCAGTCATTAACCAATCCAGTCTCTCACACAGTTTTTCACCCAGTTTGTGGGGCTTCTAGAAGTCCCTTTGTATAATGGTCCATTAGTCAGAGAATTAGGCAGCCAGATGTTTCTGTACAATACAGCAGTAGCATGGTCCTCCCATTTCTGGGAAACACTCAAATCACAGACTGTAAATAAAGTGAGTGGAATATATAGAAGGATGAAAGCTCTTTTAACTATTCTCCCAAAACATGGATCGAGTGATTAATAAAGTCAAGGGGAGAAAGAGGTATGAAGAGTCAAAGGGAATCAGGTTTCACTTTTACAGATGTCTGTAAAGACAGCGTTTCTACCTTTGAATTTCTGGGGTATATGCTGAGCATTTTACAAAGAAGAACTCCTGGGAAGAGGACCCACTTTATCTTAGAAAGTCTTCACAGGGTACTAAGCTTACAGCTGCAGTGAACAGGCTGGACACCCAAATCATTGATCTGCATGATACCATGGAAGTGATGGAAGTTTTTGTGCAATTAAGTGGACACAGGCAGACCTGATTTCTCGCTGCAGATCTCCAGAGGCTATTCAGCAAACTCAAGCAGCTCTGCTTTGAAGCTAGATATGTTGATGGGTCAACATTTAAGCTAGAAGGATATATTGGCAAAACTTTTTTCTTCCTCACGATCATCTTGAACCTGCTCATAGTATATCCGTGTATGTAAAACAGCCAGTCCAGTCTATTTGTCTTGTACACAGAAATTATTTCACACCATTTTCAGCACAGCACATACTGCTTAATGCTGGTGCATAAACTTCTTTATTTGCATTTAACCAAGTTCCAAGTAATCCTGATAAGCATATTAATTGGAATAGCTTTTCTCCCTCTTTCAACAGTATTTAAAACAAGACCTAGCAGAGGATTCTGAAGGGTGCAACCCCACATAAAAGGAGTAAGTGAGGGGTAGAAAAGAGGCTGGGGTTGGAGGTGGTTGTGGTGTGGAGGGGGAAATTAGGCTGACTAATAATGCAAAGGCTGTTCCTGCTTGATTACTGATGAGCCAAGTTATCTATGCTGACCACCTGCCTAACTATTTATTTCCTGCCAATGTTTGATTGCCTGTGCTGATCTTTGGGGAACTGTTATTGTGTGAATGCTGCTAAATGATTTTAACCTTTATTTTAATTCCTATAAGCTTTTAATATAATTGTAAAAGATAATATGTGATTTGTGTGTTGTCTGATTGCTAAAACCTTTGTGCAATAATAAATGAATATTGAAATTCCCTATGGAAATTCTGGAATATAGCCAAAGAGCAGATAACTGTGGGTGAAGGTTTAAGTAAACAGCAGCAAAGTCTTGCCACTGCCCTTGCAGGAGACAGAACACTTTAGTTACATCAACATAGCACTCTTTACCTCTCCTCAGCCTGTGTAAGAGGCAGCTGTGGTCTGTTCTCCTGGCCTCTGTGGACTCATTCTGTTTTGACGTTACCTATAACTGCATGGCCAATTGTGAACGCTTACTTGTCTTCCCACGAGCTCAAATTCCCACAGCAGAGCTGTGCTCGTGCTCATGGACCACAAAACCCAACCACCTCCCCATGTTTCTTGTCTGCTCCTGAACATAATCCAGAGCATACCATGCATTTTTCATGGTCTCCATGTCAGATGCTCAACTCAGGCTCAATTCCTCATCCTGCCTAGACAGATCACCAGCACAGACCTGCCACTACCCTGTCCATAATGTTGTCCAGCTTGGCCTGGACCAAATATTCTCCAAAACAGTGATGAAGCACCAGATAGGATGGTCTGACCAGTGCTAAGGGCACAGCTTTTTATGGCCAGACTATTTTAAGAAATAAGAGTTTTGGTGTATGAATGAGAAATAGCTGGTGGTGGTTGACAATATAGTTTGAAGAACTGGAACTGGGAAACATTTCTGTTTAGTGTAGGCAGCAGAATGCAAGAAATGGTCTGTGCTGAATCCTGGGAATTTCTTGGTTCTACTGACCAAGTAAAACTTCCACATTTTCTGGATGGGGAGGAAGAGGTCTCTGTGTAAGGAACAGTCATGCCAATGGACTGAGTGTAGGTGGGTTAGCCTCGGGCAGTCTGTAGGTACGAATTCTGCAACACCATAACAAATTCTTGTTGCCCAGCCTTCCCATCCACTTCTGGAATCTCTAAAAATATTCCTCAGCATTGCTAAAGATGAAGGAATATTAAAAATTGCAGGCATATAGGGTGTATATATATGTGTGTGCACATTTACACATGTTCTAGCAGGTTTTGGTTACTCTGGTGTAGAAAACCCCCTTCCCTCCACGCAATTCCTGAAGCTCACTCACATGCTGGACAGACAGTCATGGAGTTGCAGAAGTCCAGAGCAGGGTCATGACTGAGCCACAGTCCATACCTGGACAGCAGCCAAAACATGGGCCAAGGGTGAAGCACCCCGAATAAACCACAGAATTGTGTAAGTCTGACCAGAATTCATAAACAAAGACAACTCATGACAAAGCATGTAATTCTAAAAGCATTTTGCACTGAGAGCAAATTGGAACAGATTTTGGAAAGGTTGAATCAGCCATGTCTTCCAAAAACACAGGTCAGGAAGGCAGGTTATCCAAAACAAATACAGCAGAATATTTCTCCTGTACCATTACATATTAAGACCTGGGTCTCTTCCTAGTGGTAAAATGTTTCTTTATATTTCCCAGTCTCTAAAAAAAGTTAAATATTTCAGTCTTAAAAAATTAAATATCATCTGTGCTCTACCTTAGATGCCTTTACTGAGTGTCTGCCAGGAATCTGTATGAGATCTGTATGCAGCAGTTGTTCTGTTCATACAGCTCTTCATCACCAAGCATAAGAATTTAAATAATTGATATAGAAAAAAATTATTCTCGAGTTACCCCATAATTCAGAGGGGGAAAAAGAGTAAAATTCTGGGGTTTTTACTGTCTTTTATTTATTAACATTTTTAATGTTGTTAATGCATGTGACCCCACTGCTCTGCCCTGGTTGCTTCTATAGCAGTGTGCCATGCAGTCTACTCCCAGCACCTGCCATGTTTCAGTTACAGAGAGATGTAATCAGCAAAACCGGCTATCCTGTTTGTTTCTCTTTTCTTCATGCAACCATGTTCAGACACCTGAACAATGTGATACCTGTCATCTTCATATTTACTTTTGCCTTGAATAATCTTTATTTTACTCTAACAACACTCAGAGATTTTAAGTAAAATAATTTTTTTTAAAACCCTAAAACAAAAAAAAACCTAAAAGCCAACAAACAAACAAACAAAAACAACAATAAAACAAAACAAAAACCCAAACAAACAAAAAACAACCCAACAAAAAACCAAGTCTGAGATGTATGTTTGGTACAATTATATGTGAATATGTTTACAGGGCAGACTGAAGCGTAACAGAGAGGTATGAGAACTAACTTTAAACTGTATGTATAAATTCATTCCACTTTGGCAGCACACAGGTCTGACATACAAAATCTATAATACACTAGTCAAAAGAGGCAAACTCAAGAGAGAAACTGTGGGAAACCAAGAAGGAAAAAAGCAACCACAAAAACTTAGCCAAGATTAGCTCTGTTACACATCTATTTGCTGTCTTTTACTTGAATACACATATTTATGCACCAACAGGAACTCCTATCCAACTGCCTTTGACCAGACAGTTATTGCATTAGCTGCAGGTGTAAGATGTGCAGGCTAAAAACATAGATTTCAGAGAACGTTGCCTCTGCTTGCTGCTGTTGCTGCCAATGCAAAGTCTGCTGAGACTGTAGCATATTAGCTGCAGGAGGAAGCTTCCATCTGCAAGAACGTGGAGAAATCCTACCTCCTCCTTGGATCTGTAATGTTTATGTTTGCAAAGTCTACCATCACAAGAAAGTCACTGCTACTTTAGCACCCCCAAATCAAGACTAGGCAATCAGATGAAAGTGGTCAAATTACTGGAGCCTGTTTTCACTTTCACAATTGGTACAGTTATATATCACCTCAAATTGAAAACCAGCTTTTCTGTTCTTTAAGATATGGCTAGTATTTAAACATTTATACACAGCACTTAGAGTTCTTTCCACTGCTCAGGAGACTGAACAACCTTGATGTTCATTGTAACTCAGTTTGGTTTATGCTTTGGGTTTTCTTGGTTTGCTTTGTTTTTTCCTCCAGTTTAATGTGTAGCTTTAAAAGTCATGCTGATAAAGAGAGTAAGCTATACTAATATCTGTGGTCCTGCAAATTAAAAAAAATCCATTAAATTTGCAACATATATGTCACCACCTGACACTTTGACCATCCACAAGACACCTAAAATCAGAATGGGAAATTTAGTTCAGACTTGGTTCACAGAACAATTAAGGCTGGATGGCACCTCTTGAGATCATCAGTCAAACACTGTCCAGTTGAAGGGTCAGGCAGAGCAAGTTGTAGCTGATTGCACATTGAATGCCACCAAGGATGGAGATTCCACAACCCCTCTGAGTAACCTGTTCCTGTGTTTCACCACCCTTACAAATTTTCCTAGTTTTAAGCAAAAGTTCCTGTTCCATTTTCCATTGACTCTTGTCTTGTACCTTGGCTGCTGATGACAACTCTTCAAGCATTTCAACCAGCTTTCAGTCCACTTCCCTGTTCATTCATCTAGCCCATATTAGCTGTCTATGAAAATATTACAGGAGTGTCAGGATTCCAAAGGCTGAGAAAAACATCTAGAGCTCTACTTTTCTCCATCAAGCTGATCTTGTGCTACAACAAAACACAAAACACTGGAGAAACTATAAAAATTTAAATTAGAACCACAAGGACTTCTATAAAAATGAAACAAACAACCTTCTACCTGAATCTATTTCAAAAGGTTAATTTGAACTTCACAAAAGCTTTAGAAATGTCATAGTTAAGTTATTCTAACTAGTACAACTCTATACAGAACCAGACTATGTGAATTCATTTTTTCTGGGAAAGACTGAGGATAAAATAATGGAACACGCAACACCTCACACCACACCCACTCATTTTGTGTGTAACAATCTTTTTTTTTTTTCCCAATATCTCATTTCTGGCAACTTTAGTCTTGAAAAATGTATTTTACTTTACGTACAACAGGGAGAAAAATGAACTGTGGTTTCATAGCTTTACATAGGTCCTCTATCTGTAATATTAACAGAATAATAGATCTAAATATAATTTGTCACTAATCTAGTGACAATTATATATGTCAAAGCATTCTCATTACATCACTTTTCAAATACAATCACATATGCTGTGAATATTTATGCTTGCAGTTTGAACTTAAATTCAACTCCCTTATATGTTCTCTCAAGATAATCTTCCCCAAAATTACAAAGAAAGGAAAGCTACATTTGTTTAAAAAATCCAAATATAATGCTAAATATATTTTTCCTAAAAGAAAATAATTTTGAGGTTGATGCCTTTTAATTTCTTTGCTTCTAGAAAGGAAGATGGAGAAACATCATACCAACAAGTTCCTTCACTGTTAGGATTGTATAAGTCAAACATACAGAGTTCTCTCATTCCTATCCCCTCACAGCAAAAAAAGAGTTCCATAAAATTTTGCAGGCCCATCTACTGTTTTGTGGTGCAACAGCTGTTACCAGCTGGAGATGCTTTATGCTCAGTTGAACTATGTAAAAAGGCATTTCCCTAGTCACCTTAAAACAAACCTTTTTTAATCTTTTCATGACATTTTATAACTCCAAGTCCCTCTTTTTAAAGAATTCAACCTGCAATTATATATAGATTGAAAAGATAAAATGGCCTTTGATTGTATTCTAACAGAAAGAGTGACACAAAGTATTGCAAAAACCCCACCAGCAAGCTACAGAGCTTTTTAAAATCTCTCACCAGATCGAGAGGCCAAAAACAGAATAGTACATCTCACCTGTTACTTACTATAGCTGACAGATTTTGTCTGATTTCACCTGTATAAATGGATCTTCTGCTTTTCAAGGATATTAATACAGACTCTTAAAACATACAGATGTACTCTCTCAGAAATGAGTAACTGGAAATTGAGCAACAGGAACCACACAGTTTTAAGTGTTTTACCAAACAGATGTACTACAGTAAAAAGGTTACAAGCTTTCCACAATTTTTTAATTTCCTTCTGAAAAAGAGTTCACATCCAAACTTCAGACCCAGATGCACACAGGGGAACAAAAGAAAGGTGAGGGTTTCTGTAACAGAGAGAGGCCAGGCTTTCCTTCATTCATTCAAATCCCTGTTGGGTCAAGGGGTACAACCGGGCTGCTCCACAAGGAAAGGGCGTGCTGAGGGGACAGCAAGGCAGGCACAAAGCAGGATCCTCACCAACACAAACATGTCCCACCGTTCCAGCCCCATTCATGAAAAAGAGCAAAGCAGGCCTGGTGATGGGAAATTTGTGGACAGTGACTAACACATTTTACCTATTGAGTGTATTTCAGATAATAAGGGAGCTGCTAATACACTAAGAGATATCAATACAATTCTAATTAACCAATATTTCAATACTTCCAATAAACCTTTTATATAACAATTTCCAATTCTTTTTACAGGACCTTTGCATGAACATGACCATGGAAAGCATAGAAGAAAGAGGTCAGCTAAAAACTGACTCCATGTGGTCTGCCTAACTTAATTTCTGTTTGATACCAATGTTGACATAACAAGAAACAAGACCTCAACCTTTCTCCCCTCAAAGTTAATGCATGAATTATCTAATAGTAAAATAAGAAATTAAGTTTTGCGTTTTTGAAAAGTGACTGCTTACTAAAAATAAATACCAGGCAGACTTTAAAAATAGATTTTATTTAGTAATTGGAAAAATATACATTGAACTGGATATTTGGAAATTAATCCTACAATAACTTAAGAAGCATTTTTAAAAGATAAACTGGTGGTTAATTGTAAAAGCCTAGTCCTGTCACAATTCACAGTTAAACTGTAATGAGCACAGGAGGTTATTACAATTCTTAAGTAATTGATTTGCACTTCATACATATATAGGTCATGATTAATCCATTCTCACCTCAATGAAAAGTTTTGGTTCTTTTGTACAAAGGCTATTTACACAAAGAAACATGGAATCTACACAATATTCTAAAATCAAAGTGCTTCTGAGGCTGTGTGGTGCTTAATGCTAAAACCAATGTAAGCAAATTAAAACAGTCCAGATGAAGTTTATAAATTACTGAATTCTCTAGCATATGGAATACATACAAAACAAGTCCAGAAAAACATGAATGTGATTGCAAATCAATAGCTAAATAATAAACAGCAGAATCTCCATAAAATAATAAGTTATTATAAATTATTGTCTCCACTTTGAACAATGGAGGCAAGCATTATTAACACTTGAACAATCTAGCCAGTTTCAAGCATATTTTATTTATGTAAAATTTTAGTTCTCTCCTGAGACCTGTTTGTGGATTAAAAGCCTTAAATTATTTATCTTGTGGTGGTTTTTTTCCTTCCAACATAGCTTAGCATCCTCCTACTTCCGCAACAGTAAAATTAAAAGACTTCCCCTGATTTCAGCAATTCAGTGTTATTGTTTAGCCAAAGCCAGTTTGTGTGAAAACACACAAAAAATTTAGGACAACCTCACAAAATCCAAGTCCAATCGTGCCTTTGATCCAATCTTAAAAACTGCTTTACACTAAATACTGATTTTCATTCTTTGCGACTCCTTCCTCCACTGAGTGGGTTACCCACAGCTCGGATACAATTTTAAATTTTTTCCCAAATGTTCTCCTGAGTGCTTTCATCTCTTCTACCCGTGAACAATCTTCTCCCACAACAACATGGGAGATGCCCTCTTCAAGGTGAGAAACTACTTTTGCACCATAAAAACGGAGCTCCAAAGCTCTAATTGAAAGTGTAGTTCCAGGGATTTTGCTTTGGGGCTCATTAACAACAGCATAACAGTCCATATAAATAGTGCTTCCTCTGAATATACCGAGCTGACAGCTGCTACACCAATAACGTTCTTCTAGCTCTGCAATCAAGTCCAGAGGCATTGCCTTATTGTCTTTCATTCTTGAGAACACTTCCTTGAGCTGCACAACATCTGTGTTTGCTGTGTAGCTGTCTCCATAACAATCATACTCACGAGCAAAATGTTCTTTTGTGTCAGGAGACATGTGAATCATAAAGGCCGGTTGCCAAGGCACCAGCATTTTGGTTTGAAAACACTGAAGGAGCCACTCTGCCCTCACGACATCGTATTTGTTGGAAGCAATGATGTTTTTCACTCTGACATTCTCTGCTCCTACAATGACACAGTAAGTCTCTGGCCCTGGGTTCTGTACCACACTGCCACCACACTGGGCTATTCTGCTTTCCAGCTCAGACTTTGAGTATTTTCCCATTCCTGTCATAACACAAAACTCAACATCTTCAAATACATTTGAAACCTTGCTTACACTAGAAAGATCAGGAGCTTTAAATTGCTCAGCTATCCCAATTACCTTCCTCACCTTTGAAACAGTTTTCCTTTTTTTCTCATGTGGCTCATCGTACTCATCTATATGGAGGTGCTTAGATGCCAGCTTTCCTTGTGCTTTGCTTCTGAGGTCTTCCAGCATGTTTGAGGTCATGCACTCATACCATTCTTTGTCTTCCCTTATCTTCTCAATTCGGGGGAATCTCAAAGTACAGTCAGTTTTATACATATCACTGTCAACAATCTCAGCTGCCTTGATCTGAACTATGACAGAGTTGCAAGGTTCAATATACATTTCAGGTTTTTCAGCTCCACACAAAATGTTACCAGGAGGGTCCTTCCTGTGGTAGGGCTTCCAGTGTTTAGCCAGTTTCAAGCCTAGATCATACAACTCCTTCATAGTATAGCCAGAGCCAACACGACAAATGGAGTGGAAAACGGTCGGTTTTTCATTCGGAGGGGGCGTCTCTGCAACAGCACAGAGAAAATGAGACATCATTCCACCACGAGACCCCTTCCCCCAGTAACCACCAACAATTAAAAGGTCCAGCTCATCCATCAGTCCATTGACATACTCTGGCTTGATTTTTAACCAGCCTTCCCCACGTTTGTCAGGCTTGTAGGTGGACATGGGATCTTTCACCATAATTCCTTCCTCTCTGTTATCTATGGCTTCATTTAAAGCATCAATTACTTCTTTTCTTGTTCTGGCACTTCTCTTATGGACAACATGTATCCTGCCCTTCACTGGGGTAAATACACTACTTAAGATTTCATATCTTTTGCTTAGTACTTCATGCCCCAGCTTCTGATCATTAACCATCAATACATCAAACACACAGAAGCAGGTCTGCAGATCAGAATCCTCCACCATTCTTTTTATGTCAAATTTGTTTCCTTTTTGCATAAAAGTTTGTGCCTCAGGATTGTAAGCCATCATTTCACCATCAAGAATGCAATTTTGTATATTGCTCTTAAATACATTATGAATAAATGGCGTTAATGAACCTTCAAGGGGTGAAGCACCAAACTGCTGAGTGTAGTCAAACCCATTTCGGGAAAAATACTTGTACACATCCCCATCTTTGTGCATCTGCATACGTTCACCATCCAGCTTAGTTTCTATGTAGAATGTCTGGTTACTCATTTGCTTCTCAATTTGCTGGACATCTGCAATAGCAGCAAGCATTGGTTTAAAGGCAGAAAACAGCATGATAGAAACATCACTAAGTGAGACAGAGGGATCATGCAGTTGTCTGCAAACTTTTTCCAAATCAGTAGTAACATTGTGCAATTCAGCAGCATCAGGATGAAAAATGGAAAATATAGTTTGTTGACTAACACCAAGCTTTAGATCCTTTATAATCATTCGGATAAGCCATTTTTGTTCCAGTGCTGTGCTCTGGGTAATTAACTGAAGAAGACTTTTCTTTAACTGACCCTTGTTTTTAGCAGCATTATTATTAGCAATAGCATCTAAATGTTCATTGACTTGTTCTACTGTCAGTCTGCCTTGTTTTGGGCTCCTAGGTTTTAGCACAAAGTATGCGACCATTGCAAAATCTCCAGCATCTCCCCGTGAGCCCGTAGGCGTTCTGTAATTTAAAAGCTTTGCAGCATCTTTTCCATCTTTTGGTAAACTAAGCAGTTCAATATAGAGCTTTGCGAGCATAGTTTCTTTAATTCCATATGCCATCCTTTCTCTTTCCAACTGTGGGAGAATAAGCCGCATAGCTGGGTAAAAGGAATCTGTGACATCTTTCTCTTTTTGATGAAGCGCATCATGGAATTTCCTCCAGGAATCCAGAAAATCCTTGAAATACTTGGTTTTCTCTGGACGAGTTTTGGACTTCTGTATTCGCTCCAGAGTAGAACAGAGATCTGCAAAAGGCACGTGAGAGGCCACCGTTTTTTTAGGAGGAGGCTGTGAAACAGATGCAGAAGCCATCAGTCTGTTCTTCTGGGAACAAAACAAAGGTATATATTTATAACAAAACGCCAGCAGGTTATTCTGTCTAAGAAAACCCCATATCTAATTAGGATTTATGTTTTTTCTAATTTTCCTACCTAAGATCTAACCACTATCTTAAAGCTCGCCAGCTAATTCCTCATTTAAGGGTCAAATTGAGCAGAGAGGCTGTGACACTGGAATACCGGCATCACCAAGACATTGGTCTGCACGGCAGGAGAAGGCACCGCGCTCCCCTCCCGCTGCTGCCGCGGGACCTTTCAGTGCTCGGGGACCGATTTCCTCCTCCTCCTTCCCCGAGAACGCAGCCTGCCCCCGACACCACCCGCCTCGGCCTCTGCCCCCGGCTGCTCCGTGCCGGCGGAGGGAGCGATGTCCAGCGGGGCCGGAGAGGGGCCGCTCCCCACACCGCCCAGCACGGCGCTGCCATGGCCGCGGCGCGGGGGGAGCGGGCACCTCCCGCTCCGCACGGGATCACACAGCCGGGGGCATGGAGGAACAGCCACCCCAGGCAGACTCACGGGGAGCCGCGGCTACCTGCGCAGCCGGGGTGACAAGCGGCTTCCCAGTGCCCCAGAAGTGGAGGGCCAGCCCGGTGACGCCGCGCTCCTCCCCCGGGCCGGGGCGGGGAACGGCGGCGGAGCCAGGGGCGGGGAAAGGCGGGGAGACGAGGGAGAACGGCCGAGCTGTGCCCTGGAAGCGGAACCGCGGCTGCGGTGACTTCCTGCCTCGGGAGGAAGGAGCGGTGGTTGAAGTTGCGCGTCGGGGTCTGCGCTGGCCCGAGGCACCGGCGGCGGCCGCCCGGGAGGATGCGGCGGGTGGGTCTGGCGGGCCTCGGGCCCACCGCGGGACGGGACGGGACGGGGGCGGTCCCGGCCCCTGAGGCCG
>JAYDZK010000001.1:80168054-80209071 GCA_034509185.1 Euphonia xanthogaster
CCCCTGAGGCCGCGCCGGGCCGGGGGCGGCGGGGCCGGCCGGCGGGTTTGGGGTCCGGTTTGGGTTCTCGCCGGGGCTAAACGCGGCTGTTCCCTGGGGCGGTGGCAGGCGGGATATTGCCCCGGGAGGTGTGCGGCTCCTGTGCCCGCATGGCGGGACATGGCTGCCGAGGCGCTGCTCCCGTGACAGTGCCGATAAAAGTTCCTGCAGGTGCCTCCCTACGAAGCCCCGGAGACCTTAAGGTTCTTGGCAGCAAGGTCTTGCTCCGCTGTTTGGTTTATCTCCACTGCCAGATGGAACAATTCCTGCAAATGGGTGCCTGTCGAAGGCGGGGCTGATGGTAGCTGTAGTGTTCTAAATGGGCCAAGTGACTGTTTTGGAAAGGCTGAATTGGGTGTTTCTCGTCAGTCAGAAAGGAAGCAATTTAGCAAGCTTCGAAATTGCTGTGTTTTAGCAGCCTGAGTCCCTAGAAAGTTAAGGTTCCAAGTTAAGGTATAGCCAGTCTTGGTTTCTTGTTGTTTGGGTTTTCGTTTTTTGGTTTTTTTTACACCGTACCATCGTAATTCGAGACATTGAATCACCATGATGCTTTGTACCATTTGTCAGTTGGGAGGAGAAGTATCACGCCAGTTACGGGGAAAACATTTTCAGTTATCAATATGGACAACTTGATGCAGAGCTGGGGATGTTGGCTGTTTGAAATAAGAGCAGGACAAGTGACTTGTTGATTTTAAAGCCAGAGCCATGAAATGTGTGATGCTTAAATTATTGTTACTGTACTTTTTCCTTTGTTAGGAGTCACTACTTTGCTGTTGTTTTCCTGGTTTTTTTCTTTATTTTTTAATGAGTGTTTCTGTAGGAATTTAGTACTAAGAAAGTGTATTTTTCTGGTCCTTACTAAGCTTGTAGGTTTTCTTCCAGATCAGTTCCCCTCCTCTGAAACTAACTTCTTATAGTTGAGGACCTAATATTTCTACTTCCAGAGGTCTTCTGAATAAATATGAGTAAATGGAATGCTTGTGCAAATCTTATCTGCATCTGGAGGAGGTAGAGTCTAGGAAAAGGAAGTGGAGACAAACAGATGTTGTTAGCTATTTCTTAAGTAATATATTTGATTTTGTTTGTTGAAATCCAGCGGTTTGCAGTGAGTGTTAAGACTTTTTTTTTAAAGCTCTTCAATGAGGAAGCAGCCATTAAACACCTGATTGTGCTTCTTAGCACTAACTTTAAAGCTACTTATAAAAGTTAGTTTTAAGGAGAGAATGTAATGTTTGTTTTTAAGGACTATGTATAGATGCTATGTTATTGTTAAATATGTATATTATTATAATATTACAGTATTGTGATATACTGTGTGTTGTGTATATAGTCCAGGACATTTAATTGTGATTCTTGAACTTCATTATAAGATGTTTTCAAGTTCATCAAATGTTTCAAACAAGCATTCAGCTTGATAGGAGGAGCATGAGGTGCATGGTTTCATTAGTGAAACAGTTGTAATTTTTAGGGGGTTTGGCTCTTATCACTTCTTAATCTTCTTTCAAGTAACAAGATAAACAGTAAATTACTTGTGTAATTCAAAACAATTTTACTCAAAATTCATAAATGGAATTTTCTTTCAGGCAGAGATGAAGCCTGGGAAATCATCACATCTAAAGGTAAATGTTTTATGATATGATTAGTGTATGAAAATAATACTGTTTAATATTAAAAATACAGACAAAGGCAAAACAGCAGAACCTGTGGCAGATACAAGAGTAATTTCAGCTGCCATTCAAAATGAATGAAAAATTGTTCCCTAGTACTTTAAATATACACTTGAATTTTTGTGATTTTTTTTTTCAGTTGATAATGGTGTTAACCATTTAAAAATAGCATTAGGGCAAAATAGAATATTGTTAAAATGCCTTGCTCATAAAGAGGTTTTTTTCCTCAAAATTTTTATTGTGAGTGATTTGTATTTTCAGTGGCTACCTAATTTTGGGACTTGTAGCTCATCTGATAGAACATAGAGGTCTGCAGTTGTTCCTAGGCTGTGGATTCAGCTGTGGAGATGTACAGATACAGTGTGTGTGTGTGTGTGTGTGTGTGTGTGTGTGTGTTTATCAACATGTGTGTATAACCCAACTCAAAGCTGTAGCTCACCACTTCCAAATTTCCTTTCTGTTTTGAGAGACAATACAGTTCCATGGCAGTTAAGGCCAAAGGTACAGCAGCAGTCTGGCCAAGTCTTACTTTCATTAGGTCTTACCCTTGAGTTGGGCTGCATTGCTGTTCCTATGTTGCCATGGTTTCCTCAGTAAAGCTTTGTATTTCAGTACTGTCTTCTGCTTGTCTTTTAAGCTTACGAGCATCACCAAATAAATAGTTGTAGGAAGTATCAGGATTCCCAAAGGCTCGCTTTCTAATGCGAGTCTTATCAGAGGGACAAGAGGAAAAATTTATTTTAAATGACATTATACTTATTTACCTAGCCTTTTACTTAGTTTAAATAAACAATGATTATGAAATACTGTGAATGCTGTTAAATGGGATGTTACTTCTTGTTATAGGAAAATCTTATTTTCAAAGTTATGGCAATTACGTGAAATACAATGCTGTAATACAATATTTCTTCCAAAACCAATATTTTTTTAAGTGAAGCAAGAGTGCCCTCCAAGAACTTAAAGGGGTGAATGCTTCTTGATATAACTGGGACATCAGGTAGTTATGGGGCAAATCCATGACTCGTTGTTGTAGTCTAGGGACAGAAGCAGTCTTGTCTAGAGAGAGGATCAGGTTTGTCCAGGTTGGGTGGGTCGGTGGGTCTACCCTGTTTCTCAGGTTGACCACATCAGACATCAATACACTGTTACATCAGTCTAATACACTGTTCTCCCACTCTCACATCTTTTCCAGATTATTCTGACCCCCTGTTAGTCATAAAATTAGAGATGCAAGAGAAATGCAACATGTGCTCTTTGCTATTCATGATAGAGTATTTGCATCATAAGATGTTGCATTGTAAACTGCTTGGAAGGTTTACAACTTCCCATCCAGCACACCAGGAGTGGAAAATAAAGACCAAGAAGAGTGTGTGTGTGTGTGTTGTCTTGCAGTATGTTGAATAGTCTCAAATCTCAGCACTTCAAAAAGTGCTGACCTTACTGCTCACTGAATATTACTATATTAGCTTGCCCTTTTTATTTCTGTCCTTGAAATGGAAATTTTGTTCTATTTGTTTCATCTTCTGCTTTCCAAGATAGTGTTTGGAAGGTCTGTTGCTTTGAGCTCTGTAGAAAGTGTGGGTTGTAGCTTTATTGAAAGTGAGATTATATTGATTTGGCTTAGAGTCTCTTCTAGGCTTGTTTGAGAAACCATCCTTTTGTGCTCTAGTGATCTTTTAATTGGTACTGAAAGGTGGGGAGGAACCTAGGAAAAAATTTTATCTTGGTTTCCTAACTAACAAATCTTGCAACAAGATATGAAGGGCCTGGAAATGAATGGAACCAATGAAGTTTCACACAGATGGGATAAACATTTTAGTAGTAATGTAATAGTTCAATAAGGCAGAGTGGTCACCTTTTTTTAAATTTGTAGTGAGCATGAAACATTTGTGGCTGTGTAGTTTGCTCTTCCTGTTAACTACTTACTGCATGTTTAGCTTTAGTTGTAGAATGTACTAGCTTTGCAATTCCAGTAGCTAAATATTTGTGTATACCTACATATATATATATATATATATATATACACACCTATACCTATATATATATATATATATCAGAAGTAATGACATAGCAGCACTATCTCAGTTGTATATTTTGATAATATTATCCTGCTGAAATAAAAATAGAAGTGGTGCCCTTGTCATGAAACTAACATAGCTTATAAAATCAGCTGTATCAGTCTTCAAATAATAATCCTTAGTGTACGTGGGATAGACATTGCAAAACTTCATCACTTTTATTAATTCTTTGTCTCTTAGTAGTTTTGTTTAACAGTGGGTCTCTTACTCTTGTTGAGAAAACATTTTTGGAGTTTCTTTAATTTTGCAAGAAAGTCAGCAAAATGTTGAATAGAGTAGGTAAGGAGAATTGTTTTACTGTCTCATTATCAATGTTCTTATACTCCTGAAATATAATGCAGGAAATGTTTGTTAACTTTTTTAGGAAGTTATCTTAAAAATTGAAGTAACTACTTTATATGTCTTCTAATAATTGTGAGGTTTTTTCAAGGAAAATGGATCACAAGAATTAAATTTTCCTATAGACAGTGTTTGTGCATACTTGCGTATGGATAACAGACATGAATTTATAAATAATATAAGAGAACAATGTTGAGATAATGGCTCTTTTAGACTACTTTATATTTCACCAGTTTTATGTATTTGGAGTAGATGCACTATATAAAAGCTTAATATCACATTGGGTTTGGTTAATATGTGAATTTTAAGATGTGACATATTTATTTTTATTTCTGATTTCTTTCTAATTTTTGCATAAAATAGAGATGGCAGGTTTTCCAGGTCAGATTGGGTGCTTATATCTGTGGAATGCAAAGGCTGTAGCTGCAGAGGTCACTTTTTATCACTCAAGCCTAACAAGATGGCTGGTATAAAATGCTTAGATGCATCTCTGCATGTCAAACTCCTTTGGAGTTTGAATTCAGATTATTGCTGTGCTATATCATCTTAGGAGATTATAACTTTGTGTCAAAAATGTACCTATTATATGCTCTATAGCTTAGAGCATATAATGCTCTTAGTGTTCACACTAAGAGCACTAATCTTAGTGTTCTCAAACCCTTCCAGGTAGTGTCATTATTCAGTTCAGTGGTGACTAAATGGTTACTGTAGTTTTTGTGTAGGTTTGGCATATGTTTCCATATGAACTAGGAGTGAATACTGCAAGATCTTGTATGGATGCTGGAAGACGTAACTTTTGGTTGGAAAGAAAGTTTAATCCATTGTCATTAACATAACTCTCCTCATTTTATGCTGTATGTGTGCTTTTGTCATGAGTCTGTTTTCATGTTTGGTATTTTCAGCAGTGCTTTTCATTGACCAGGGAATAATGATTGTTATAAATCAGAAGCAATCAAAATATAGCAAAAAAAAAAAAAAAGCTGTCATGAATGTAACTACAATGTGGTATCTTAGTATAGAGGAGTCTCTCTCTTCTGAGCAGTTCAGGTGTTGCTTTGTAACCACGGTTGATTGAGATGCTGAAAGACAGCCACTAACCCATAGCAGTGCTGGGATGTGTGGTGAGCCTCCACTGGCTGCAGAGTGATGTGCCCAGACTTACTGCATGCTACTTAGCAACTTAGAAAAAAAAGGCTATTTTTGTTTCTGTTCTCTGAATTCTAGAGTTACTTACATGAGCAGCTTTGGCAAACTGGTGATGCAGTCTGTATGGTTGTTCCCTTGCTTAGTAGGAAAGTCTGAGGGAAAGCAGAAGTTACTGTGATCTCACTCAACCAGTCTTCTAGTGCTGTTAATGGACTGCCTGCAGAAATACTGTAAATGGGATTTTGAAGAGTTCTAAAGCCTTTCTTTACAATTGCATTTCTGCTTGTTTTACAGTCAGATGGTTTCCAAAAGTTCAAAGGGAGTTGCCACCAAATTTTATATTAATGCTCCAATACATTGACTTGCCATTAATCTTCTGCAAGTACAAATGCTTAAATTGCTACCTTTTTATTTTTCCTGTATTTATATGTATACATTTGGGTTCTTTTGCAGGATTTACTTGGAGTAAAAGATCACTGACTTCTACAATGGAAAAATCATGGATGCTTTGGACCTTTGTTAAAAGATGGCTACTAGCTTTGGCTTCCTGGTCTTGGAGTCTCTGCCGTATTTGTCTTTTGCCCTTGATAGTGACTTTTCACTTGTATGGAGGCATTATACTTCTTATATTAATATTTGTATCAATAGCGGGTATATTATATAAATTCCAGGATGTTCTGCTTTACTTTCCTGAACAGCCCTCTTCATCACGCCTTTATGTTCCTATGCCTACTGGTATACCACATGAAAACATCTTCATCAAAACCAAAGATGGAGTTCTTCTCAATCTTATTCTGCTGAGATACACAGGGGACAATGCAGCTTATTCTCCAACCATCATTTACTTTCACGGGAATGCAGGCAACATTGGCCACAGGTTGCCAAATGCTTTGTTGATGCTGGTAAACTTGAAAGTAAACTTAATTCTGGTCGATTATAGAGGGTATGGCAAAAGCGAAGGAGAAGCAAGCGAAGAAGGCTTGTACTTAGATTCTGAGGCTGTCTTAGACTATGTGATGACTCGGTCTGATCTTGATAAAACAAAAATTTTTCTTTTTGGCCGTTCCTTGGGGGGAGCAGTAGCTATTCACTTAGCTTCTGAAAATTCCCATAGGATTTCTGCCATCGTGGTGGAGAACACCTTTCTTAGCATCCCATACATGGCCAGCACTTTGTTCTCTTTCTTTCCAATGAGGTATCTTCCGCTGTGGTGCTACAAAAATAAATTTCTATCCTACAGAAAAATCTCTCAGTGCAGAATGCCTTCTCTCTTCATCTCTGGGTTGTCCGACCAGTTAATTCCACCAGTTATGATGAAGCAACTTTACGAATTATCCCCAGCTCGGACTAAGAGATTGGCGATATTTCCTGATGGAACTCACAATGACACTTGGCAGTGCCAGGGTTATTTCACTGCACTTGAACAGTTCATCAAAGAAGTAATAAAGAGTCACTCCCCTGAAGAAATGGCAAAATCATCATCTAACGTAACAATAATATAATTGATATTCTCCTTTGGGATGGAGTGGGGCAAGTACCTGCACTGTACCTTGATTTGTGATAAGTGGTAAAAGAATGTCTGTTTTTAAGTGTATGTCATGTCTGTACTTGCCTAAAGAGTGAAATTAAACTTGGAAAGGTCTGATATTTTATTAAGGTGTTCCAGATAACTTTTACATTTGCAGCATTGTAAATGAACCATTTTATGTCTTTCTCATACTTTTTTGGTATCTCTGTCCATATATTCCACTTGTTTGATATGTACAACAGATGCTATTAAAGAAACTTGCTACAAAAGTAGTACAGAATGTATTTAGAACAACAGGAGGCTCTTTGGTATTCACTGCTGTATGTGTGAGCTTTTTGGACAGCCATGGTTAGCACAGTAATTACTTGCTTCTCTTAGAGTTTATTTAAAGTGTGCCATGCATGAGATTAGTGTTTTATTTCTTGAAATTTTATATTATGCAAAGTGGGAAGATTTTAATGCGCTAAACAATATAAAATAACATAAATGGTAGAGTATACTTGCAGGTATACTATCCTGGGTTATTACTGGTTTCTATGGTTATGCAAACTTATATATGTCAAACTGCTGTTGAAGATGAAAAGATACTTTCTTTATTTTCATTTGCTTTTTGTATTATAATAGTGCACAGAAGGTTGTATGTGCCTGACATCATGACTTCAGGATTTTACCCAGGCAATTTCTGTATAGGAAATAGAAGTAACTTTTTCTGAAAGAGATCAGTGCAATCTAAGCTCCTTTCTGCCTCAAGCTCTCCTTGCTAATGCATAGGCAAACTATTTGGTAGTACTAGTCTGCTTGTGCATTTGAGGTGATAATTCTTAAGGCAAAATGGGTGGTCATACAATGTAAAAGTAGGTTTTTGTGTTCAGATATTTATGCTGGTGTAGTTAAATGTTTGTGCCCTTTATTTATACCTCCTAAAGAAACAAATTCAAATAATTACCAGTGATCACATGATTAGAGATAAATGTGTACAGTTGCTACAGTAAGGATAATGAAAATGAGCAGATGGTCCTATCATTGGGGGAAGGCAGGCTCTTCAGACATTGATTGGCTGGAGCAGCAAGCCAAGGCCAAGAGCATGAGGTTCAGCAAGATGAAAGGCCGGGTCCTGCACTTGAGTCAAAACCCCATGCAGCATTACAGGCTGGGGAAAGAGTGGCTTGAGAGCTGCTCAGCAGAAAAGAGACTTAGAGATGCTGGTCAACAGCTGCCTGGATGTAAGCCTGCAGTGTGTCCAAGTGGTCCAGAAGGCTAATGGCATCTTGACCTGTATCAAAAATAGTGTGGCCAGAAGGATCAGGGCAGTGATTGCTTTACTTGGCACTGGTGAGGCCACACCACAAGTCCTGTGCTCAGGTCTGGGCCCTTCACTACAAGAAACACATTGAGGGGCTGGAGCAAGTCCAGAGATGGGTAACAGAGCTGGGAAGGATCTGGAGCACAAGTTGTGTGAGGAGCAGCTGAGGGATATGGTGGTGTGTCGTTGAAAGAAAAGGTGGCTCAGGGGAGACCTCATTGCTCTACAAGCACTTGAGAGGAGGCTGTAGGAAAGTGAGGATCAGCCTCTTCTGCCACATTTTAAATACAAGGATGAGAGGAAATGGCCTTGATTCAAAGTAGGTTCAAATTAGATTTAGACAACAAATTTCACTGAAAGAGTGATTAGCCATTGGACTAAGTTGCCCAAGCAGGTAGTGGAATCACCAGCTCTGGAATCATTCAAGTCATCTGGATGTGGCACTTGGGGTTATGGTTTAGGGGTGACTATGGTTGTGTTAGGTTGATGATAGTACTAGATGACCTTGAAGGTCTCTTCCAACCTTGGTGATTCTGTGATCAAAGACATGCTGTTAGCTTAGTCTCTAAAGGGGGGTAGGAACTGTTTAGATCTCTTCTGCAGGATTAATTACTCATCTGCTGCAGCTGAGTTTTCCTCTTCAAAATATTTTTTTTAATAGAACAAATTGGAAAATCTTTCACACAATCTTTAAAGTTGCCCTTTGGATTCAAATTTTTAAGTAAACTTTTCTGCCATGTTGTCCTGATTCAGAAAAGCATCTCAGCACACACTTAAAATCTGTTTCCTGAGGGACAGTCATATTTTAAGCTTGTGCTTACATTCTCTGGTTGAAAAAAACTGCTTTCCTGAACTGGTGCCTTAATGGTTATGCCTCCTAATGGAATTATAGTTCTTATATACATGTGGGTAATAGTTGTCAGCAGTTTGTAGACAGGATGATACATCTTTTCATAAACGTGATTTTTTTTTTTTTTTTTAAATAAACATTCACATACCAGAAGTTGCTGCTTTCTCTGGTAAGTGTCTTTTGTGATACTATTATTAAGGTTTTTGTAGAGTTGATTGAAAAAAGCTATACATCTTTGTGGATCTATAGACATAAAAACATAGAGCATACTTTTCAATCTGAGTGAAACCAAAACTATCTTTTCAGCCTTACAGAGGTGTGGTTTTTTTGTGGGTTTTTTTTTTTTTTTTGGTCTTTTGGGGAGAGGGGTACTTGGGCATGGTATATTGGAGAAGTTTGACTGGGGGCTGGGAGATGAGGCTGTGTTTGTACAGCAGAAAGGAGTTGATAGATGTCACATTGCCTTTTCCTGCTGTATTCTACAGTGAGATGAAAGCTGCTTGCTTAGATTGTTTAGTTTACTTCACATTGCTTTAGAATAGAGGTGGAGGGAGAGAAGGAAAACTAGCAGTCAAATACTGCTTTTCTGAAATTCAGTTGATGAAGCCAAAAGAGTAGATTAATTGTTGGAGACAGAATGAAGAGAAAGTAATTGTTTCAGAAGTTGTCATATCTTGACATTAAATACTGCTGGGGGGGGGGGATGGGGGAAGGGAGGGTGTTCACAAAGTATCAATTTCTAGAGTAACATGGCATTTAACCCCGCTTGCCACCAATCAAAACAAAACTCTCAACCCCAGAATACCCCTAGTATTATGTGGTACTTGTATGCAAATGAAGTATTCCTATTTGAGCACACAGTTGCTAAGACAAAGTCAAATGGGTAGTGTTAGATTATGGCAATCTGAAACTCTTCAAAGTGGGCTGAATCTAAACATTACTTTTTATTATCAAGCCATATGTGTTTTCACTATATTGTCTGCAGGACATAAGTATGGAACTTTAATTTTGCAGGTATTGTGTGTGAGTTGACACAATTTGTCCTTTACACTTGTGTGGTTTCTTCCACCTTCCACATATGCACAGTTTTGTTTCTGACTTAATGGGTTGGCCACATACATTTGTGAATGAATGTTATTATGCTATTTTTCGTTGCATTGGTTATGAAGTCCACTGAAGGAAAAGAGGAGGGAAGTAATGTTTTTATGCAAGTATTTCACTGCTCTGCATACAATTCTTTAAGGGAGGGAGGGAGAAAGAAGGGGGAGGAAATTTGTTCTGACAAGTGAAGACTTGTTTTTATTTCATGGACTGTGTGATGGAAACCACAGTTATCTGCTGCTAAAAACTGAACTGCAAGCAACATAGTAATAATAACTTTAAATTGCCAAATGGTGTGTTGTGATACTGTTGCATTTATTTTATTTAATACCATTATATGTTTTCCCATAACAGTTATCCATTTGTGTATAGATGTTTCCCAAATATCTGTCCTGTAGATACAAATTTCTAGTTTGGGAAGAAGTTGAGTTCTTTTCACAGGTTTGTAAGAAAGTCTTAGTTTAAATATGTTCATTAAAGGAATTTTCTGTTTTATAAGAAGAAATTTAAGTTTAAAAAAAAAAGAAATGTAAAAACAAAGTTCCCAGGGAGGGGTCAGGAGGGGTTGAACAGCTGTAGCAGTAGAGTTCCTTGTAAGAAAGCATAAAACCTTGTGTGCACACATGGTGGTTTTAATAAGTGGAAATACTTGAGGCTTCCTACTAACCCAAGTTTACATTCCCAGAATTTGTTTCTGAACTGTGAAATGCAGAGTTAAGCTGTGCTTTTTTTCTGGAGAAACATTAACTGGTTTAGCTGCCCTCATGTCCATTTCTCAGGTAAAATTAGAAATAGAGCACAAATGCATTTGGTAGGCTATGGACAATCTGTCAGCTGAAGGGCAGAAGGATTAAATATTTATACAAAATATGCATATCAGCATCTCAAAGCTAATAATTGGGTCATGTTGGATGTTCACAGTGAAGAATGCAAGGCAGAATTGAGTCCAAGGTGTGGTCTTTTCTGTTAGCAAAAAGATGCAGATGTACCTCCATTTGTATTTCATCAATTCTTGAAAAATACATTTTTATTTTTATTAATGACAGGCAATTTTGTTAGAGGCACTTCTGCCAAATATAAAATCAGTGCCTCTTGCATGTAGTGGGATCAGCCTAATGTATCCCATTAGGTATAATTTGCAATGCCATGCTGCTTGTATAATTTAGAGTAGAACCCCACAGAAGTGTAAATAGAGATAGCATATTGAAGTTCTAAATAACACTTATGTTTTGAATTCAGAAACAGTCACTGATTATGAGATGCAAGCTTTTTATTTGATTTTTCTTTAATATATAGGTAAGCCAAAACTGTCTTATGAAGTATTCTTAAGTTTTGTAGACAAAGCATAAATGTTATTGTATACGTGCTAATTGTGGCAAAGTTTTACATTATCATTCTAGTTGGTTTTTACAATAAAGTTAATTTTACAAAAAACACTTTTCTATTTTTATGTACTGACATATGCAATAAATTGATACATTAAAAGTGCTGGTAATGTCTTATTCTAGTTTGTGGCCTGTCTTCGGTGTGTTTGCATGGCAACAGATCAACCCCAAGGTATCATTTTCAGTCACTTAACTAAAGCTAGAGCACATGGACTAGACACCTGCATTGTTAGATGTGAACTTTGTGGAAAGCTAGTACATCAGGGGAAAAAGCATATTAATAAATATGTTTCTAAGCTTTGTCATGTATCCTCATGTAAGTCAAACTGGTATGTGGTGGCTCTCCATCACTTTCTAACACTTTGCATTTCAGAATTTCTCTGTCATTTCTCTGTCTGGGGGTCTGAGAGATGGTCTAAGTATTATGTCCATTAGAAAGTATTTTGAAGTGTTTCTGACTAGTTTTACCACCTATACTGGCAATATTTTGCATGTCAACTTTAAATCATATGATGCCACTCAGATTTATAGTTAATTCATACAGCTGGAGTGGGATACTCAGTCTGAAGCAATTTGTACTTACTTACAGAGAAATGCATTACTAAGCTTATATCGCCTCTGCTCCCATTCATCATGGTTAATATGAAATACACAAAAAATAAGGGCTTACTGCTGTCTTTTATGAAGCTGCAAAATTTATGTCCTCTCCTGAATTACTGCAAGGCTTCTAGTTAATTTTTAACCCAGTACCTAGGAAACAGGGCTGTGGGTGCGGGGTGTAGGTTTGGTACATTTGGACACTCCATTCAAGATACCTATAATTTGGAATGAAAAAAAAATTCTAATTTTTGTAAAGGAAGAAATGTCAGTACAGGAACAACTCCAGATTTGAGTACTTCATGTGAATATTGCCCTGAATGAGAAGCAGGTTGCTGTCTTGTGAACTATGTCACTAAAACTTGCTTGTGCAGTAGTGTTCTGGAGAACATAAGTCTTGCATTTGCTTTCTCTTACTTGAAAATGGATAAGCAGCTGGGCTACCAAGTGTAACAGAAACTGTCTTGGAATGTCTCATGATGTTATATTCATTTGCTTAGTAGGTGGGTATAGGCCTTCATATCAGGCAAAACACCAAATTTTAATTTTCCTCTGAATTTGCGAGTACTGTTTAAATCATAGTAAACATTTGTGCGGACATATGAACATCTAAACTAAAATTGGAGCAGCCCTGTGAGAAGGACTCGGGGGTTCTGGTGGATGAGAGGCTGGACATGACCCAGCCATGGGCACTCACAGCCCAGAAAGCCAAACGTGTCCTGGCTGCATCCAAAGCAGCGTGGCCAGCAGGGTGAGGGAGGGGATTCTGCCCCTCTGCTCTGCTCTGGTGAGACCTCACCTGCAGTGCTGCATCCAGCTCTGGGGTTCCCAGCACAGGAAGGACATGGAGCTGTTGGAGGGAGTCTAGAAGAGGGCCACTAATCTGATTAGAGGGATGGACCACCTCTTCTATGAGAAAAAGCTAGGAGAATTGGGATTGTCCAGCCTGGAAAAGAAAAGGTTTTGGGGTGACCTAATTGCTGCTTTACAGTACCTTAGGGAGGCTACAAGATAGATGAAGAGGCTTATTACAAGGTCATGTAGTGACAGAACAAGAGAGAAAGGCTTACAATTGAAAGAGAGTAGGTATAGATTAGATATCTGGAGGTATATCTTTGCTATGAAGCTGGTGAGGCACTGTAACAGGTTGTCTGGAGAAGTTGTAGACACCCCATCCCTGGAAGTATTCCAGGCCAGGCTGGATGAAGGTCTCAGCAGCTTGATCTAGTGGAGGCTGTCCCTGGCCATGACAGAGTTGTTGGAACAAGACAATCTTTAAGGTCCCTTCCAACCCAGGCCATTCTACAACTCTATGAAATGCAATCTAGACCAGAGGCTTGCTGTCTGCTAAAAGGTCAAGTATAGACAGATTAAGTTTTGAGAAAATGCTGAACCATTGGCTTAGCAAAAATTATTTGCTCCAAAGATATTGAACATGCCTGAACATGCTTTAAATCTCTTGTTGGACCCTATTCAAGGTCTTCATTTTAGATTTTGTACCGAGTTCTGTCTCCGTAAGTAGAGAGGAAGATACACTGATTATTTTCTGGATTTGTTTTGAAAACATTGATGTGATTAATTTGTTATGCTTCAGCTTGGATGGGGGCAGAATAATTCTTGTATGTCGGGAAAAACAGCAATTTTTCTTTCTCTGAAAGGCAGTGCAGCTTAAGAGCAGACTTGGTTTTACTGTATTAAAGAACATGGTTTCGATCCCAGCTGGAGATGCATATTTAATAATGTGAAGCAATGAGCTGAATAATGCAAATCTGCAAGGTGGCTGACAGAAATGTATGTTCACATACCAAGTTCAGAGAGATGTTGCTGCTATTTGACGAGTAACTAAGGAACTGATTGTGCTGCTTGAAGGCAGAAAGAAAGGAAGTTCTACAGCTGGTTTGAATTACACTTAACATCTAGTGTGGGCTAACTATTTACAAAAATTCAAAGGGAAAGGTCAGGCAGAGAACCCTTTCCTGTCTGTCCTCTAGGACTCAGGGACAGTGTAGCAAATACAGCTACAAGGAAATTTTGAAAATACTTGAATCCTTGTCCTGTGCCCTCTATTAAAGATCTCCAGACTGCAGCAGCAGCAGAGCGGCCACTCCCACATGAAGGGCCATAGCTCCGTGTTTATCTTGTTATCATTCAAAAGCATTTTCAGCCCATCTGTGCAAAATCTGTTAAGTTGCATAGTGTCAAAGAGGTGGAGAAATGCAGTTCCCCATGTTGCTGGATAGCAAAGCCGGTGAGACTGTAAGAGGAGTGGGCTTCAGCTGTATCACAGAGCTCCTTTTTCCCTGGGCAGTAAGAAGCAATTGCTGTAACGTCATGGGGGTGGGGGGGGGGAAGGGGAAGGGGGAGGAGGCTGGCATTAAGCTGCTGTAGTACATAAATCCTGGGTTGTCTTTTAACATTTTATATGTTTTTAAAATTATTTTCCAGCTGGTTCTGCTGCATACTTTGAAAGACACCTCTAATAGTTGTTTTTCCTTTCTGTGTCAGTTCCTCTTCTCTTTGAAAGCACGGTAATAACCATGTAAAAAGTGACAGTGGCTGCAAGTCAGATGTAGGTTTACTTTGTGTAGTATGCATTTGGACACAAATTGTCTAGATATCTAGAGAAGTAATGTGTTGCAAGGAATGACACAAAGATGGCATACCTAAAATATGCAGACGCATTTGTGTTATCCTTGGCAATTTTGAAATGTTGAGGAAAAGAGAAAACATTACCCTTTTGCTTCAGAAAAATTTCATATAATGTTTTGTTTTCCTTTTAACTAGATAATTTACCAAATAAGGCTTAAACTGTTTGTATAACACATCCTTTACTTGCAAGGTATTCAACAGCTTCCTAGAAGATAAAATAATAAGATGTAAGATTTACTGTCACAGGAGTGGAGTATCCAGAAATAGAATACTTTTGGGAACCATTTGTGAGGCAGAACTTGCCTGGATTTGCTGCTGTGTAAGTTGTAGTTAATGGCTGAAAGAACTAATTAAGTGTTCTTGAAGGGAATGTGTACTGTTTCAGAGAGGAGCGTCTGTGAATACTCTTAATATAGATCTCTTTATTAGCAGAAAACTATAATACAGGATTTATTCTGATCTCCCCCAAAATAGTCCTCCTGCTTTGTCCATCTTCAGAAAGGGCTCGAAATTAAATGGAAAATTTCAGAATGAAGCCTTAGCCTTTTCTGTTCTCTGCACTGTCTTGTGTGGTAAGGCGAGATGTCATGGTCTCTTTCTCGGAATAACCGCAGGGACCATTTTGCGGCTGCTTCAGAAGTATGTGAGGCTGGACCCTTGCCACTGGAAGCGCACTTTTAGTGCAGCCTTCGACACGCTTGCCTGGATCTCTGGGTTGCAGCATCTGCATAGCCTCCTTCTTAAAAACAGAACATTTGTTTTGAAGTAAACTTTGATGTTTCTTCAGTAAATTGGGTTTTTACGCAAGCCTTCACAGTCATGTCAACTGCTTCTCCTTTGTACACTGAACTTCGTTATGGGGTTTTCCTCTCCCACAAAGAAGATGCTTTTGTGGTTAAAGTACATAACTGGATTTCAGGAAATCAAGAATTCAGTTTCTGGTTAAACCACAAATTTCCTGTATGATTGGTTGCTATCTCTGCCTTGGTTCCCCACCAGATGTAATGTTAATCTTTTATAAATTTTCAGATTAGCTGGACCCATCTTTATAATTTAATCTCATCCTCTGCATAATGGAAAAAAAAAAAAATTACCTGCATAAAATTACAGGGCTTGTTTCTGCTGTAACATCTTGGAAGTTTTAAACAGCCTTAATTTTGGGTTCAGGAATCCTTAATAATGGGTTCAGGAACCCATTTTCCTGTCTTGTAGTGAAACATTCTCACCTTTCAGCATCTTCAGTGGTAATGTGTTGGGGTTTGGTTTTCATTTATTTATTATTTTGAATTTTACCTAAATTTTTAATCTTCTTCCTGGAAGTAAAGGACTTAATTAACTAGCATTCTTAGACTAGCCAAGGCGTTTCTTAATAGTTTTCCTTGGCTAAATTGAAGAGGCTTTTTAGTCAGTTAATCTGAGTGTTCAACATATCTCATACTTTGGGTTAAGGAGACACTGGTGTATGCACAGATCGTGTACTGCATAAGCATATTTTCAGAATACCATTATCATAAGGGTTTATTTTATTTGTTTGCAGAGTTAGATGGCTAGGGCTAGGTTTCTGCAGTTAAATTGAATGACATTTTCTTTTGTAGCAATAGTTTGAAAATGCTGCTTTGAACTGGTCTTGAAGCAGCCCCTAAGGTTTGCTGACTTGGGATGTGTTTCTTGAGACCAAAATTGTTGATGAGGTACAAAAGTTTGCAAAAGGATTTTCAGAAAAGCTGTCTAGTAGAAGTAAGCTGTTAGCCAAAACCCGAGCACCATTTCTGAGATTAGTTCTTTAGGTCTATTATATTAATTCTGGATTTTTGACCTTTTTCACAGTTCATTTTGTCAGTCTTAGCTATATGCAAATAGGTTTTGCCAATATAAAAGCACGATGCTATTTCCCTGCAGCATATATATTCAAATAGTATACCTCTATTTCAATAAGAGTATTCCATCGAGAGCTTGTGCTCTCCTGAAATCATCACCTTCCCATGTCTGCTGATGGGAGGCTGATCTGAGCACCCTTTAGTCCTCTTTAGTCACACCTTAGTTTAAAACACAGCAGAAGCAGCGTGTGATAATCTTACTGCTTTGCTTTGCAGATCTGCCAACGAGAAGGATCATAAGGAGAGTATGTTATGACAAGACATAGTGGCAAGCATTGAGACACTGACTCCAGGTTCTAGGCTCTGCAGCTAGCATGGGGGTGTTGTTTGGTTTGGGGGCTTTTTTGGGTTTGGTGATTTTTGGGGGGTTTTTTGGAAGTAATTTTTGTGATTCACTTTGATGGAATTAGCAATCTGCAATTAACTAAAGCTCCATTTGATTATATTAGAAGTTGTTCAACTAAGTATATTTCTAGGTAATTCATACCGATTTTCATGATTGACCTCTTATTGTCATTAGCTATTGTTCCACTAGCTATTATTCCATTAGCTATTGTTTCTGTCATCACCAAAGTTGTCTGAACTTACACTTTCTTTCAAACCACATAACTTCTTATAAATCTACAGAACAACAGAAGGTTACCAACAGATAAATCCCTTTGATGCTTAGCTACAAATGCCTATTGAATTTAACAATTTCCCATGTGTGGGCTGTTGAGATTTTCCTCATCTCCCCTTTGAAATTGTCATTGATCAGAATTATAAGCAAGATGGAGCCAGATGTCTTACAGAAGTCCTCTATGTCACCACAATTACTTTGTCAGCCCAAATAATGACCCCATTTAAAGAGGCTGTGGAGGCTGGGAACAGCCTATTTTCTCTAGAAGTGGCTTGAGCACTGCTATTTATATACCGGTCTGATATTTTCTGATACATTAATGACTGCAGAGACCTCACGGGCCAATAGTTTCTTGGTATTCCTGGATAGCTAGTTATAACTTTCGTGTTCTCACTCGGTTTCATTTTCTAAAATAGCACTTCTTTTCCAACTGTCACATTATTTTTTATTTTTGGAACAGTCAGTACTAGGCTGGTAATGTTCTGATGTCTAGGGATACTTGAAGACATGTCTGCTTAGTACCAATAATTGCTTATTCTGTTAAAAAAACCCTACATTAGTTCATATTAAATTTACTTCAAAATGCAGCTCCATATACAGCTTAACTTAATCTTTCAAATAGGAACAGAAATTGTACGGCATTCTATTTTTTCCACCCCACACTGGTTTCTATATAATTTCTCACAGTATGTATGTGGCTTCTAGGTGCAAGATACAGGATATATATTTTTCTTTTGCATTTAGGGACAGATTTACTTATATGTGCAGGATGTGTGTGGTTGCTAGAGGTGGCAAAATAAAGAAAAGAGCGCCTTGCATCACGGGGGAAGATGATAAAGCTTATAATCACACTAAATTTCTTGTGGCCTTAGGAAACAGAAGAGGGAGAGGCTACAGAAGCTGTTCACTCAATTGCTGTTCCTTCTTCCTTCTCCTTCCCAACAGAATTAATTTGATCTGAGCTGCTCTGGTAGGTGTCGTCATAAGGATTTATCACACAGTGTTTGGACTGACTTATAAAGTTTTCTCTTTTGCAAAGATAAAGTTTACTTATCTAGTAAGAGGGGTTGACCCATTGATTTTAGCCATAATTGTGATACTGTTTATAATTTTTCTTCTGCTCCAGACCACAGGAACTTTTAACAAAGGGGTAAAAGTTGAATTTTTGTGTTAGAAGATAGTAAAAAAATCACATGAACATATGTGAGATGTCTAGGTATCCTTGCTGTTACAGAGAAGAAAGAAATTCCTAATATAGAGTTTTAAGATGAAAAGACTTATAAACTCAGGATTCACTTGAGTGTTGTCAGCATGCATGTTTAAAGTTTTGGGTTGTGTTTAATTTTAAATTCTCTAAATAAATATTTGCCCTTTTACCCTGTTCTTATTTCCCCCTCTCTCATTCTTTTCCATCCCCTAGTTTTTACCACTTCTGGTTCCACCCCACCAAATTTCCTCTCTGCACTTCTTCACGTTCCCTTTTGCATTAATGCAGGTTCTTGAGTTCTTTAAAGAGACTGTATTTATTAGAAAAGTTTAATAAAATGTCATCCCTTTTCAAGCTAGTTTGATGAACTGAACTGCAGAATTAGCATCTTCATACAACTTAGAAACCTGCAATTTGTGACTCATACCTGGGAATGTTTTCCATTCTTGTTTTTAGAAAAGGACAAAAAAATTATTTTTAATAATTTGTCTCCTCTGTAGGCATATTGGCTCTTTAGATATGAATATAAACATGTTAATATAAATGATATAATGTATATACAGAGTACATCTATATGCCGACACACACAGAGGTACATGCCTGTCATACGTGTATGTCTTTTAAGTACCACTGGATGAAATTCTGCCAGGAAACTTTACATGGTTTCTGCCAGGAAACTTTACATGGTTTCTGCACTTCTAGATAAGGCTCGAAGTCACCGGTGGTATTGGCTGTGCCTGAATTTAAAGATTATGGGAAATGCTGCCACATTATAACTAGTGGAAAGTGAAAGGAGGAAGGTAGCTTGTGAGAAAGTATTCGTTTCCAAAATGCAGCACAGAGAGGTGGAAACAAAGGGAAGACAGAATCTTAGGTGTTCACTCTGTACATTAAGTCTAATGGTGCTATCAACAGCTTCATATGACAGGAAATGATCTGGGCGTTTTGTTCACTTATTCTGGATGCCCTTAGTTTCAGAGAGCAACTGGTAACATGGATTGCACCTCGGAAGGGGACAGCTGAACTCTCCCTCTGGCTTTAGTAAGGAAAGAGCAGCGATGAAATCCGTGGACTGTGTGCACGTCATCCAACAGAAGGATACCGCCTCCTCTCCCTCTGCCCCCCCTGGTGCTGTTTCAGGCACCACGGGACTTTTTCCTGTCACATTCCTGTGGCTTGCAATGCTCCTGTCCTCTTGTCTTGCAGCAGTGTCTCTTTACCATGTTATCATCCTGAAAACAGAACTAGAAGCTCTGCGCAGCGAGCTGATCTACAGCATCCAGGCAAGGTCTCCGCTAGACCAGCCACTTGTGTCCCCTGATGAAAACAAAGCAGGTAGCCCTGTTTCTTCCTTCCTGCAAGTGTCTGCATCTGGCTCCAGGCAGGTAAGCTGGAGGGGTGGGTTTTGACTTGCAGGGCATGGACCAATGTGGGGCTGCTCTCACTGACTGTTGCTTCTCCTTGTTAGGAGAGCAGGCTTGCTGGTACTGGCACAGCTGAGAGCTTCCAAAAGGAAATCTGGAACGGGAGTAGAAACAGGGGCAGGCGGTCTGTTGACAACACAGAAGAAAAAGGTAAATACCAGCTGATGAAGTGGGTTGGGATGCTGCTGTCTAGAGAAAAGATAGAGATGCTGTCTAGAGAAAAGATAGAGATACTGTCTAGAGAAAAGCTGGAGCATCTGATTTGTGTTTTCTTTCTCCTGTCAGTTGATCCGTGCTCCCAGAGCCCATTATGGTTTTCAAAATTATTGGTGGATGAATGGTGTTAACCATAGGCATTTCTCTTAAAGGACAGAATATTAAATCACAGAATGTTTTGGTTTTGAAGGGATCTTTAAAGGCCATGTAGTCCAACCACCCTGCCATGAGTAGGGCCATGCTGTTTAAGGTACCAGATATTTATGCTATCTGCAGGCTAAACTTTGAATGTTAGATCCCAAATCTGCATGATGTGTTAGAGTTGAGAAAGGCAACTTCAAATCATTCCGATTTTTAACTGTTCAATTCTCTCTGATCAAAATAGGGAGGGAAATCTATTAATAAAAATGCCAATTCACTTTTCTGGGAAACATGCTCACCCAAAAAGAGAGAAGTAATGAGAACTTTAGGGAAATAGGAGCTTTTAAGAAGAAAGGCTGGCTTGTACCTGACAAAAGAGGCAAACTACAAGGAATTCAGAAGTTTAGCATAATTTCTACATTAAAACAACCTATCAATAAATAGTAAAATTAATAAAGGAATGCCTATGCAGTGAGATTATTTTGGTCATGGTTCTCTTTTTTAAAAGGTTCTGCAAAGAACACTGAAGACTGTGCTCCATAAAAGACCTCTGAGGTGTATTATAGAGTTGACCCATTAATGGGAGATATTTTTTTTCCTTTGGGGATAAAATGCCTATATTTCATTATTTTTCCAAACACAATTAGGTATTATAAGATGAAATGCAGAATTTTATTATACCAGTTTGCACACATACTCTAATTGCACTGAGTAACTAAAATGTTCTTGAGTTGCTAAATCAGTTCACCCTTCTTAAGTATACTTTTATATTATTTTAACTGATATCTTAAACTATGTAGAAAAGTTGAAATGGAGTAAATTATAGGTAAAGTCTAAATTCAGCTTTGCATAAAATATGTTTCTCAGTGAGCAACTAACATGAAATGTATTTCACTTGAGATTCAGTAAGCTAAATGAAATTAAAGTTATAGAGTTTAATCACTCCACTTACAATATTCAAAAAAAACCCCATTAATTTAGGACATCACTTAAAATCCATAGGTTTATATGAGGTTTATTCTATTTCTATTTCAGTCTTGAATTCAAGATCTTGGCTAAGAAGGATTTCGCAAACAGGACTGAGGTCATGATTGCTTAAATTGTATTTCTTGTAGCCTGTTTCCTACCACAGGAACCACAGAGCTCCCCTGCCCTCCCCACCCTAGGAACTCCCAAATAAAAACAAATGATCTGAAGTACAGATTTCATAAAAAATAAGGAGATGTCTATTTTAAATGAATGAGCATCAATACTCTGCAAGTGATCCAGTTTCCTTCAAAATAACTTTCATCTTTAGTGTTATTGCCATTTGAGGTGAGCAGGGTTTGGGGCTCCTCAGCTGTGCTCCTCTGTAGACTTTTGATTCTTCTCATCACGTAGCCACCTCTGATTATACCTGTTTACCTGTAATTTACCACATAAAATTTCAATTAAGCTACTTATTTCTGTAAACTTTTTTTAAGGTACAGCTGGCTTTAAAGTTGTTTAGAATGGATGAAAGAAAACACAGATTATGAACATTCATTTTAAAGGGAAAAGCTACATAAGTTGACCTATTACAAAAATATTTTCTAACATGAACCACATATTTTTATATATAAAAAAGAAAAGAGTCAATTGCAAATCTTGCATTTATATTAAAAGGTTGTCTGTTAGAATTAGCTTTCTACCTGCTTTAATTACAAACAATTTAGCTTTTCAGAGTTCAGTAATATATTATAGTTTCTCAGATCAGATTTCACTGGTGACCATGAACCTATTAGTCAATGTTAAATTTTCTTTTAGCGGAGTGAGTTAAATAGAAGAACATGGTGTTGTTCATGGTGCTGAATCCAGTCTACTTCTTGGTCATGTACACAGAATTATAGCCCTTCATTTTGAGCTTTTGACATTCATATCTGGTTTCCAGAATCCCATCAGTCTCCAAATTGTCCTGAAGATGTGTGGCACTCATTCTGTTATAATGACAAATAAATCGGGGTATTGAATAAGGTGCCTGTTCTTGCTTTTCTTCTGTTTGCTTCAGCAAGGTCTCAAAGTAGAGTCTGATTTCATAATTAATTGGTGACCCATCATTTAACTTTTATATGTATGAATTCCTTAGAAAGTTAAGATTTGGAAACATCACTGGATGTTTCCTTAGAAGGGAATATGGAACAATTCCTTAAAAAGGTAATATTTGGAAACGTCACTGGTATCCAATTTGTTCTCCCGTTCTTCAACAGAGAGAGAAGTAAAATATAGAACTAACATCTTGTTTATAAATACAGTTATCGTTTAGTTCTGGGGTTTTTAGACTTTAATCATCAAATTTCAGAAATGGATGCCCCATCATTCTTTTTAAGACCCACTACAGCCTTTCTTAAGCATACTGAATTTTCATTTTAATGCATACAAGTGGCCACAAATAAGCATTTTAATTAAAAGAACAATTGAATGAAAGCGGATTTAACACAATGTTGTTTCCTTTTTATGGGGTTTACATTTGTCTGTGCTAATGCATAAAACTATTAGTCATCAGTAGTTGCACATTTTGTGTCTTGCAAAAATTTCCAGCTTGGGTAGGTTGAAGAGAAGTGTTTCAAGCATCAATTCCAAATAAAGCTGCACAGTCAGCAGTCAGAACCAGAGTTCTTGATGCAGTGAGTAGGAGGTAATGGGTGATTTTGAAACGTACGCCTCTGGCAAATGTCATATCGGGACACATTACAACAGAGGTACTTTTTCTTTTTGTCTTTCTCTTTGCAAATTTCATCTGTGGAGGAAAATTGGTGCATAACAAAAGACTTTTCCTGAATTTGATATTCTATTCACAGTTATTGATTGTATTGCCTGTGTGTTTCTTCCTAAGCTGCACGTGCACTTGAGCATAGGAACAAGATTTAGGTCCCATTGCCTAAGCCAAAGTACGAACGTCAGGTTTCATTTTCACACTCTTTCACTGCCTCATTCTGATCATTATTGTGGGAATCTGATTCCCATGACCTAGGGAGGTGAGAATCAGGCCTTCTGTAAGCACAACTGCTGGGATCAAACTGGAGCCCCCATGGACTACATTTACTTTGTTGTACTGAGGTTGCCCAACTCCTTGCACGTATGAAGGAGCTGAGGAGCAATTCTATGTAATTCCACAAATCAATGAGGCAGGGCCACCTGGCATGTGATTTGGCAATTCATTTTTTTTACTAGCAATTTTCAGGTTCAGCAATTTTCAGACTCCAATAGCAGTCGTATCCATGGGAAGTAACTATTACCTTCCAAGCATGGTGTTAGAATTTTGCCTTTGCTCTAGATAAAACTGCTGTACTGGAAAATCGGTACACTTGTTGGTTGGAAGTGTTGTGACTGTGTATGTTGTTACTTTAGGTATCTGTGACAGGGGGATGGCAAGAGGTTTTACAAGTGGTACTTGACTTTAGTGATCTTTGAATTGAGACATAAGCTTTTTTTTACTATCTTAAATAAATGCCACATATAAAATTCCCTCACCAAATATTCACAGTACTTCATATTTTATTGTTTGAAGAGGTCAAATATGAAATAAAAATTAAACTCAAATTAAAACGGAAAAAGAAAAGCCTACTTCTTGAAAATATATCTTAGCTTTGTTTGTTTCTGCTGACAACAGTCTAACTGAAAAGGAAATAGACCCTTCTATGAAAAAGGATACAAAATTACTTGATGCAATTCCTGCAATTTTATATGAAGACTTTCACTTGAATGAATGAGAGAATAAATCAGTGCTGTGTATTATGCAGAACACTGTACAGTCAAAAACACACCAAATAGGCCCTAAGTTTTAAACCTAACATTCTGCTATATACTGTATTATAAAAGTCTTGATTCCTAGTAAACAATTCCCTTGTTTTACTAAATGTAGCATGTTTTTCTAAATGTAGCATGTGAAGGCCAAAATAATGCTACTAATTCTTTGAAGATGTTTGTTAGCTCTTAGTCATACATGCAACTATGATCAAGGCATTATAATGCAGGGACAGACTGAATCCATAATTAATGCCATGTAAAGACATCTCTATTAAAAACCACCAGATTAACCAGTTGTCCTGGTTTCTGCTGTGACAGAGTTCATGAAAACCAGTTTATAAAAATGCACAAGCAAAAACTAGGAGCTCTCTTGTGATGAGAAATCAAGAAGTTAAGGGAAGAAAAACTGCAAATGCTTCAAGAAAATGCTTGTCATTTATAAATTAAATTGTCTGGTGTTTAAATGTGCTTTGGGAAGCCTACAGAGAACAGATCTAGACAAAAAAGGAACCTATATAAGGAGGTCTGGGTTTGTTTTTTTTTTCAAGGTTAGGGTTTTTCCTAGGCTTTATTTCAGCAAAAATGGGCACAGATGTCTCAGACCTCAGACATCAAAACTTTAAATTTTATACATGAGCTCACAAATATTAAACTTGAAATTTTGTTTGGATAGATCATTAAGTGATATTGCAAAATACTAAAATTATTATGCAATTTTAAAAATAACAAAGTTTGCATGTGAGGGAAAATTTTATTTTACCAATATAAGTTTTTAAATCGTGGAGATATGCAGAAATCCAGATTGCTGTCCTTCAGCAAAAGATAGTAGGGTTTTTTTAAAATTGTGACTACATTGCTCAACCAGTAGAGAACACATCATTGCATGTGCTGGCTGTGGTTTATAAAGGCATCTGGACTGTCTAACATCTTCAGTATTGGGTCTTCTGTTCATGGAATAAGACAGACTCTGAAATGAGCTTCTGCCAACCCACAGCCAGCAGAGCAATTAAAATCAGCTGAGAAAAAGAATGTTTATCAAAGCAAAACTATTATATAAAGTCACAAGAGAATGGGGCATGCTTTGTCATTCTAGAGACACTTTTATACAGATAGATCTCATGGTGACACTCAGTCTAGATATTTTTACACATTTTCAAGATGTGTTGTATTAATCCTGTATTTTGCTTTCATTATTCATCAAAAATTCTTTAGATTACAAAGATGTTGCTCAGGTTTCACTTACACTGGGCTAAAAGACATTAAATATCAACTATTCAATGTGTATTTTGTAATACATGTTTTCTTCATATTGTACTTAAGATTAAGGTACTTCTTGGAATAGAATTGCTGGTGTTTTTAACAACATTTACTTTTTACTGATAATTCCTGTTAATTTACGCAGAAAATGTACTTTGTATATCCATATCCTCTCCTTCTTAGTAGTAGTGTTTACTTGGATTTTTTTTTCAACGAATTACTTAATTGTAGGCATGTAAATAGTTCCACTGGAGTCAAAGTACTTGTATATACTGGAAATAGTTATGTGTCAACTTTGGCTTCTGAATATATTTTTGAAGCACGTTGTTGTTCAATCCTTCCAGCCCTTTTTTAGATATTGTCTTTTGTAGCTTTAGGCAAAATGGCCACTGTTTCTATTCAGCATGGCTAGTTTCTATTGTCATGAAGGACACTCTTGCATGCATTTTCTCCAAAAACAAGCTTACTATATTCTGTGGAGGCTTGCTCCTATCTGCATATATTAAAAGAAAAGAGACAGATCTTTTTTTAAAGATTAAGTGCATATCTGATGTCTGTGGAATGAAGTAGAGTTGGTATTTTTTTTTTTCAAAAGATGGAGATAATCTCAAACTGTACTGACCTTGCAGATTTTGATTACTGTGAACAGTTCTCAGCAATGCTGGCTAGAATTCCGGGCTGCAACCAGCTGAAAAAGAAATCCATACTTGCAAACTGAAAATTAGGATAGTTTGAATAATGCCCACCAAGTTTGGATAGCGAGTTTAAGAGTTGCTAAAGCAGCCATAGCTTTCACTGCTTGTAGACACTTCTCCACTGGCACAGAGCTGGATAGCAGCTGGTTAGTGGGAATCATCACAAATCCTCTCGTTTGGTTAGTGAAAAATCTGGTGCCCACATTAGTGAGTTCTTCTAAAAGCAATAATTAAAATTTTGTTTTAGCTTACTGAAATACTAGGTGACCATTAAATTCCATTCACTAGGAAGGCATTTTGTTCCAAAATGAATTAATAACTTGTGAAATTAATTGCCTGATGTGCTGTGTTGTGTGTCTCCATAAAGTTGTATTTTCATTTTATTTAGAAGTTTATTTTCCAGAAAAATATTTTGCTCACCAGTGTGATAGAAAAAATGTATGAAGTATAATACCTTTATTAATTTTGTGGGTTTTATTTCTTACCAGAAGTTAAATAATTCAGATGCCTTTAAGTTCTTGGTTTGAAAAATCTATAAATTGTAGCACATTATTGATGTGTATTGAAAAGACTCAAGGACACATTCCAGTGTAGGAGATAGGAGTCTGGATGATAGAATTCCTATTACCATGAGGGCTTGCAGGTTGTGCGATCATTCTGGAATTGGTGCATTTCCAGATGTGCACTTGAATCCTTCTGTGCTGCCAGTTGGCACTGCTGAGTGCTGGTGAGCATCCAGCCTTCTTCTGCTGTTTTCAAGAAGGGCCCCTTATGAGGGAGACTTAGAAACATAAAGAGACTCCTTTCCACCCAAATCCTCTGGCTACCTGCTGTGCAGAAAGAGGTTTGTGTCACTGGACACTTGGTTGCCCATGTGGGTACCATTGACAGATGCAGAAACGGATCCCACATATCCATGGCATTCCCTGTTATAGCAAAGTCTGTGTGGCCAAATCTAATCCACAGCCTTCTTGTTTGAAAAGTGGCAAACAAAATGGAGCAATCCATGGCAGAATTTTCTTCTCTCGGCTCTTAATAAATTCATTTGGTCTCTGTCATGTGCAGTAAGTATTACTACTTGATTTTCCATCCTTCAAAGTGGCATGAGAACCAGATGTTTCTATTAAAATCCGCTCCAAGCAAATGCAGCTATTTTTTTTTCCTTTTATCCTGTTGCCTGACACTTATGCTTATCAGGTTTTTTTTGCAAGATCTTTGTTTCACTTGCAAATTTATGTTTTAACATTCTGCAGTATTTTTTTCTGAACAAATACCTAATTTCTCATTAGTGTCACCAATCTTTACAGTTCTGAGCAACACATTTTGACAGATACCAAGTTATTTGTTATGTGTGCATTAATTTGCTAAGGGTGGATTAATTTGCTAACTCTCTCTATTTTCCCTCTTAATATAGGTTGGTCTAGTGTAGGTATCTGATGTAGTGTAGGTAATGAAAGTACATATATATGGCCTTTGAGAATTTATTATGAAAGTATCTGTGACTAATATTTTACAGCAACTATAAATAGAAAGTTATTTCTCTAAATAATATGTCAAACGTATTTAGAAAATCTGCTGTCTATTGGTGGGGTTGGGGCTTTAGTCAAGCTTTTGTTTAGAAAATTAATAAGCCTAATTGACCTAATGATTTCTAGCTCATTTGACTTACTGCTACATAATTGTATAAGGGCCAGATATGAAAACAAGCAAGTGTTACTTGTGCTGCTACCTGAGGCTTCTCACTTGACTCTCTGAAAGTCATCTAGTATATGTTGTGACAGAAATTTTCATGTTGTACATATGAGTAAAATCTGTGTTAAAACTAATATGTTCTGGTTTAAAATAAGTGGTGAGACTGAGAGATTTCTTCCATGACTTTTTTTTTTTTCCTTAAAGTAGTTTCATAAGTTTATTCTATTACTGACTTATGTTTCTTTGATTTCAAAATACTTTCACTTTGCAGTGCTGCAGGCCTGCTTGCAACTGATTGCTGACAGCAAAAGTGATATCCAACAGAAAGGTAAGAATATGTGCCATGATTTATAGTTAACTATTCCATGGGATAACTGTTTCAACAAATTTTACCTAACTTCAAAGCAGTAGCTGAGTTTTAACAGCAAATTTAAAAATAACATAAAAAATATTTTTTTAAAAAACCCAACAACGATGAACAAAAAAAAGAATCAAAAACAACAAGGTGGTCCCTGCATCTGGATAGCTCTTACAAATATCATCTTTCCAGTGGGGAAATCCATCTAGGGAGACTGGAAGTTCTATCTGGGAGTCAGCCTTTGTTATTTTTCGGGAGGTGAAAATGAAGAAAATAACTTTTCCAATCACCCAAAATTATTTTGTCTTTTAGATGACTCAAGCATTGTCCCTTGGCTCCTGAGCTTTAAACGTGGAACAGCTCTGGAAGAACAAGGCAATAAAATAGTGATCAAAGAAACAGGTTATTTTTTCATATATGGCCAGGTGAGAAAGCTCAATTCATTCAACACCTGACTTTTGTAAGGGTTTTTTAATGCCTCCATACAATAAGTTTAAAGTTTGCACCTCTTTTTTCTGTAGGTTTTATATACAGATACAACATTTGCTATGGGACACCTAATACAGAGGAAGAAGGCTCATGTGTTTGGTGATGATCTCAGCTTGGTGACATTGTTTCGCTGCATCCAAAATATGCCACAGTCTTATCCAAATAATTCTTGCTATACTGCTGGTAAATATCTGCATTTTCCTTTTCTTTGTTTGCAAATAAGCTGTATCAAATAGAATCTGTAGTGCTGGGCAATAGTATTGTACCAGTCATAAAGAACAGGGTCTGCATTCATGGATCTGGCTAACTGAAAAGTTACAGAATACTTTCAGAAAGTACAGTTTTATATGAAGTATCAGCAATTGGAGATTATGCATCTAGCTTGGTGATCTGAACAATTTTGCTCTCTCCATTGCTTCTGTAATATGGTTAGACATTTTGGTGCTTTCAGTTAGATGCCTGAGGCAGGCAAGAGGAATACCTACTGTCCTCATTGAAGAACTCAGTTTAACTTAGGAGCTGAATTCCACATTTAGTCATCCCAAGAAAATGTTAAAGTGCTATATTCTCCTTTGAAATGTTATGTATGGATTTTAGCCATCCAATACTTGCATACCTTACTGTGACATTTCTACTCCTTATAAAGGCTACTGGATTTTTAGTCTTTGGTTTGATGAAAAACAGTTAATTCCTATAAGGTGGTCTTCATGACTGCACAAATTAGAAACATCACAATAAAGACAAATTAAAATATTTAATGCAAGTCCAGCAGGCTCAATGGTCAGTATGTGTGTATATTCCTGCAGTAGCATTTAAGGAATTAGTGTCAAGGCCTATAAAACCCCACATATCATCTCTTATCTGTCTATCTTTCCACCTTAATGGTGGATTTGAGGGTTTTCTCTTTGGTTATTTTCCAGCAAGATTTTTTTTCAATGCCTTATGAAAAAGTGGGTGACACTGAGGGATTGAGTTGACTGTCAGCAAGTAATGGCATTAAACAAATGAGATGGTGCAGGCAGCTATTTTTTTTCCCAATAAAATATTCCAACTAACTAACTAGCTAACTAACTAACTAACTAACTAGATACTTTGTCCTGGCACTTGAGGCTGTCCAAACATTTCCTTTGATTTTTTGCCCCTTCAGTCACACATTCTGGCAACATAACCACCTTCAATTTCATCTATATTCTGATTTTACCTCTGTATTGCTGCTTCCCTTTCCTAACTAGGACCTCTGTCTTGCCACTTCACAATTCCTGCTTCCCAAATTCCCACTGTTCTGTTTTCACCTTGAAGAAAAGTTCTGACTGCTCTCTCTCATGCTGTTGGGCTGTGTCACAGCAGATATTAGATGTGTTCTCAGCTCAGCAGCTGCACCTCGAAGGCAACGTGCTCTTGGTTATCATATCAGCTGATGTGTGTCTGGCAGGAGGCAAACTTTTGTGCTCTGCAGTTGCAGTGGATCAGCTGATGTGTGGTAAATTCTTTATGTTGGTAAAGCTCATAAGACCTCCTCCAGAAGTGTGGGAACAGAGTAGTCTGGGGCCAGTAGTACTCAATGCTGATTTTGACTGTCTCATCACCATAACATGAGGAACCTGGGTACACCACTGTTAGAAACTTTTGCTGTGTTTGCTGAAGTGAACTGTGCTATGCCGAGTGCAGTGTGGAAATTAAGTCCATCTTCACAGAGGATGTTAAGTGTCAGCTTTGGATAGGCTGTAAACTCTGAGATTGTACCTAAAGATAAAACACTCATCACAAGTAACAAGCCATGCTTACATTTGGAAGATGACACATAATGATGTTTGAGTATCATTCGTAAAGTAGTGTATATGAGATATTAACTTAAAAATATTCCAAATCTTTTGCCAGGCATTGCAAAATTAGAAGAAGGGGATGAACTTCAACTTACAATACCACGGAGACGGGCTAAAATATCCTTGGATGGAGATGGTACTTTTTTTGGTGCAGTAAGACTCCTCTGAAGCCCTTAATTTCTGTTTTTATGCTTAATGCCATTTTCTTCTCTACCTATGCCTTTGTCAGAAATAATATTGAACTGTAATAAAGCTGCCAATTCAGCCTCTCCCAATTCACCACAGGCTTCTAAGAATTTTGTTCACTTTAATATGCAAACCCAAAACAGGAAACATACCAGACATGCTTGTGATATAACCACCATGTGATTACCAGAAAGCCAATTTGTTTTAGACAGTGGGACACTCTGGATAACAACTATAAAACAATGAGGTTTTGGCTTTGAAACAATTTGTTACCCATATGGTAAACCAAAGGAGGAGTTGACCAAAAATAACAGCATGACCAGGACCACAGACTATCAAATTGTTATCAATCGAAAAGGAAATCTAAAATAAAATTGTATCCTAGATTTGCATTATTTCATCAGTAGAGGGTTTAATATATAAAATGTGGAGAAAAAACATCGAACAGTAAATTCCTCACCACAAAATGAAATTGTTAGTTGTTGTGTTCTGCGTTTTGGGCTTTTTTTTTCTTTCCCAGAGATACTAGGGAAGGAAAAATTCTAAATGTTTGGGATAATTAAAACAAATATATTTTAGCCACTGTCTTGCTCCTTCCCTGTGAACAAAAAGTGAATAAATTAGTACAATCTATTAGCATTTACTAATTAGAAGTAATTTTACTGGATAAAGGACATGTAAAACACTTCAACAGCTCAATCTTCAAAGCATTGCTACTTGTCAAGGAATAGGTGTACACTTCCATGTAAACAAGGCTGGCACAGGAAGAAGCACAGTGAGATTATACACAATACTATGGTTGGAATAGGATTTCTGGCTCCATAATTTCTGCAGTCATATATAGATCTGTGTATATATACACAGTATGTAGACATATCTGTATATATTTGAGAGTATGTATACACATGTTAGTCTTGAGCATCTAAGAATAGAATTTTATCCTCTTTTGAATAGTTTATCCAATGGAAATACTACTTCATACATATTTTTTATATTTCCCTTGCTTCTTGCCACAATCCATTCTATGGAATACAGTAAGAAGAAAAATCCAATAGATCTGGAACCAGCCATTAAACTAAGAAAATCCACTTGTATCTCAGAGGCTTTTTCTGTCGTTTTGAATATAATACTTAACTCTGTTTTACAAAAATATTCAGATCTGTAGAAAGAATAAACAGATGTCCTTTTTCCTTTTCTTTTGTCTTTCTGCTTTGTTCAGTAGGTAGCATTTATGCCTTTTTTTATCCCACATATTTTATGGTCAAAGGATCTATTTCTACTTTTTGCCCTGCTCTAAAACAAGCAGTGAAGTGCTATAGGAATAGATAAAAAGTAAAACCCCAAATAACGAATTGTACTATATTTGAAAAATATTTTTTAGGACCTGAGAATTGTGTTATATAAGCTCACTTAGTAAAGAAAAGATGCTCTGCATATTGCAGTTTTCTTGTCTGTTTTATGAATTGTGATCTGATTGATTTCTCATGGTGATAGATAATAAATAAAAGAGATTTGGAGCTCAGAATCATAAAACATAGAATGCTAATGACACAATTATTTCATCTTCTCTGGGCTTTGGGAAAACATTTCAGCAATAAGCATATGTGTATTGGATTTTTACACTTGGATATTTGTGAGGTTTAATGACAGTTTCAAAATATCTGCAAGTCCTCCTTTTTAAAAATGTTATTATGTGTTGTGGAGCTGAAGCTACAGCTGCTTTTTTCTTTTTCTTTTTCTTTTTTTTTTTTTTGGTCTTTATTATTATTATGATTAAACTTTGATGTGCTGAATTTGCCAAAAAGGCATTTTAAATCCTATACAGGAGCCCTCCATTTAACCAAGGTTGTATAATGCTGCATATAGGTTATATATGTTAGCATATATATATGTTAGCATATGCATGTTAGCATGCAGCGAGTTGTCTGTTATTACTGAAGTACATTAATTATGCCCAGAATCTCTCATCAAAAGTTTTTTGATTTTACCATTGTCTGATTACAGGAAAAATGATGTTGTTAGTGTTGCTTTCCCAGAGACTTGGTAGCTAAACTTGCAAATCTAACTTTTATTGTGCAAGCTTCCCCAGTGGTTTTGGTGGGCTTGTATGTGCTTAGCTTTAGCCATTTCCCAGGCTGTATTTCTTCCTTCTGCTGCTGACAAATGTGCAAAGTGTAGACATTTGGAAAGGGTCTGGCGCATGATTTGGCTTGGAGGTAAACTTCTGTCTTCTGAAAGAAAAATTTTCAAAGGTGTTCCCTTCCTTAGAAGGTTGAAACTGAACTTCAATTTCTTCATGAAAAGCATGAAGCATGTTTCTGTGAACCATGAGAACTCCCATGAGTGCAGAGTGCAAGCTGACAGACTGTTCAGATATTTCTACTGACAAATCCAGCAATTTTGTTGCTGTCAGATTAGCTTTTTACTGGCTTCATGAGAAAACTTGTCTTTTCAAAATTAACCTGCTTCTGCACAAAGTTGAGTTTTAACAGATCAGCATTTTCTGATCAAAGCATAAAGAAACAAAAGGAGAATAGTTCATCCCCGATCATTCTGCTAACAAGCTGGTGGTACAGAAGGTAAGCAAAGTGCATCCAGACCACCATCACACATATGCTTCAGTGAGTGGGAGCTAGTGAAGCATTCTGCATTTGGGAGATACTTCAATAAGTGTGATAGGCTATAATTAGTATCTAGTTGGTTCATACAATATTATAGATTTTTATCAAGGATATCTAGCATTTAAGAGAGGTTTCTGCAAATGCAACAAACTTTGTGCACATTCTGGTTCTTTTTCACATGGTGTTAAGTAGCACCACGAGGGACTTTTTCTTTCTAGTTCCTTTTAACAGAAAGTGTGAAGTTGTATCATTCTTTCCTTTTTAATAATGTGCAGTTGACAGATGTGTAGCTGCTTTAAATGTAATGTATTTCATATAATGTGCATGTCATCTCTTTCATATGATGTACAGTCACACACCCTGCCAACATATAGAGTATATTCATTAAGTGACTCTCCTGTTTCTCAAATTGCTCAGCATTTGCCAATTTAAGACTCATTTCAGAGGTTCCATAGTTTTGCCAAGCTCGTAGTGCTGGGGCTGACAGTTTCTGTATCTCTGGTTTGTGTCTCAGGTTGAATTATCTTGGGTTGTCTTTAGCCCTCAAAGTTCTACTCTTCTAAAGATGAGGAAAAATCCATTCTTTGGAATTTATTTTAAAACTTTGGCTACCTTTTCTTTGGAATGGACTAGAGATTTTGCTTTGAAAGAATAAATGTGTATAATGTGGGTTTCCTTTGTTTTAAAAATAGTTTTCTTTCTACCTTCCTCCCTTTCTTCTGGACTCTCACAGGGTATATGCTTTTGAACAATATTTTATGCTTTCTCACGTTAAGCATATTCTATTACTATGGAACTTTCAAAATAAGAGGAAAATGTTCCCAGCCGTTTTGTGTCTGGATTACATCAGTAAGGTCTAAGCTTGTTTTTCAAGATCAGTCCAAACAGCAGTGAGAAGGAAGCTGATGCAAATACAGGGAAAAGGGAAGCTAGATATTTGATGTAAAAAGACTCTCATGGAGTTTGCAGGTTACACAGATCCCAGCAGTGATAGGGAAAAAAAAATTAGACTTGGAGCTGGATGTCAGGAACAGGAGAGACCTTAGCTAGGATTTAATTGATTGATTTCTAATTCACAAGCTCTCTTATTCGTAGCTCACAACTCATAATTCATGCACTTATGAACAAAACATAACTGTTGGGAAGAGCTCTGGTTCTTCCTCCTCTGCCATGGCACAGGTGTCACACTGTGAGGCATGAAAGCCTCAGCAATCCAGCTGCTGCTGCAGCCACTTCAAAAACTATTTGAGCAAGCTGACACCTTCCAGCTTGGACATTTGGTCTACACCATCTCCAGGAGTCAGCAGGTTTTGCCAGACAAGAAACAGGCAGAGATGATGGCTGCAGGAGCCAGCAGGCTGCAGGTGACAATGGCTGCATGAGGACTTTTAGTCCTTTCTGGCCACTGTGTCGAGCACACATGTTGCCTTTGCTTTGGCCAAACAGCAGCGACCCCAGCATACATCAGGGAATAACACAGAGCATGAGCCATGTGTTAGCCAAAGTCTGAGCAGGAAGTGAGTGAAGAGCCACACCATGGGGAGTGCAGTCAGCCACTGACGCAGGTTGTTCACAGATTTCCAGCTCTTTTTTGGATAAATCTCTGAGCAACACAGTCTGAATTCAGTGTTGATTCTTCTTTGAGCAGGATGAAGTACAGGTCTCCTAAATGATCCCTTTCCCCTGCCTGATTCTCTGATAAGAAAGCAGGAGATGTGAGAGGCAGAGAAAGGACTGAAACTGGTTGGTCAGAAAAGGTCCTGCTGGGGAAGGAAGGGTGTTCATTTCCTGAGTGCTAATGAAACACAGGGTCCTCAGTGTGTGCTTCAACAGGATCAGCAAACATTTATGTGCTGAGCAGGGCAGGTTCCAGTTAAGCACAGCAAGCTGCTAGTAGTCATCAGGTATTGCATGACCTCAAACCTAAGAGTGTAAATTGAATCAAACCATGTGGCCAAGTAATAATCTTCATTCACTCTCTTGCAAGTTTCCTTTGACTTTTTTTCCTGCCCCCCTCCCCAGTTCACTAAGTGGATAGAAGGAAGACACTTCATCCTGTGGGAAATAGGATATTGATGGAAAGTGTTTTAAGCTGAAGGCCACAAATATATCTCAGAAATGTTGAAAGGAAGTAGTAAATGAGGCAGAACATGCAAGAAGAGACATTACAGTGTCCATTTAAATCAGAATTGCATTGCCTTTCTGTCAGTGAGAGCTGGCTGAAAAGTCATATTTACTTTCCACAGATGTTTTTTCTTTTCTTCTTTTAAGGCTAGAGTTGTTTCAGTTTTGACTTAAAACCACTTCTACTAAAACTTTTTTGGCCAATCTACAGATCCTATCTCTAGTCCTGATGAATGTCAGTTATTCCAATGGCTGTGGGAAGTCCTGTATCAAAACATGTATGTGATTTCTCCTGACTGTGCTTTGGCTACTTGCTTCCCAAAGCTTCTCAGCCTAGGGAGAAGTCTTGATGAGCTCCTTTGAATCTAGAGACTTCCACTTTCAATTTCCCTGGCTCAGAAGCCAACAGCCCTTTTGGAAGTCTAAGCTCAGTTCCCCCCAGGCATAATTTTCAGTTTCATAACAGTTTGTTCAGTCTGAAATATTTTAAGGAGAACATGCTGGGCTCTACAAACTGTGGTTTTGACAAAACTCTGTTTTGTCTGAAAATTTCCAGACTGCCCTAGCCTTTGCTGTAGAGTTCCTTAAACAAGATTTTTCACAGGTGGTCACTGAGTGGATGTTCCTCATTCTCTGTCTGACTGACTGATGCCCTTGTGGTCTCATTTGCAGAAGTGTTGAAACACACAGCTGCAACTGAAATTAGCAGGAGCATGCTTTGAATACTGGAGGGCTGTATATTTCTGCTAGAATCCTCCTGTGGAAATACTAGAGCGACCAATATTCTGAAAAAGCCCCAGGGGAAATAAATTCTGATCTGGAGACAAACATAGTTAGAAGTGTGCAGTCAGCCAAGAGGCATGTTTTGGAAAAAGTGTGAGGAAAAGTTCTTAAATTATTGCTTGGGTACTGGACATTGTGTGCTTTGAACGTGATGGGGATCTTAATGGGAAGGGCGATGTGAGAGCGTATAAAGTAACTTCTCCTTCTAAGAAAACTTTGTACCATCTTCACTATGAGCAATGAACTTTGCATTGGAACATTTGGTGGAGGCTGAAGACAGAATATCCAGGGGTCTGTTTCTATTTACTCCACTAAAAAGGGAAGCTCTGCTCCCCACAAACCTAATAGAAACTACTTCATGTAGCTGTGGAAGGGTTAGTGACAGTTCTACCTGTGCTTAGAAAGTGTTTGTCTTGACATTAAGGGAACTTGAAAACAGCCACTTCATAATTCCTGGCACCACTAGAGAGCAGACCTGGCATTTTTAAAGGGAGAAGAGTAAGGGGGAAGGTTTTGCCAGAGGACAGCAGATAAGCACTCTCCGGTGGCAGACTGCTGTCTCAGGATTTCTTACCTAGCTTTGTCTTCGGAATGGGAAAGTCACAAGGATGGCAGGGATTTGAAAAGCTAGATGAGTCTGCTTTGCAATAGACACTGTTGATTTTTTTTCTTTCATTCAAAGAGTAGATTTTCCATCTCCCCATCAGCCCAAGAAGAGGATAATAAGAGCAAAGTGAGTGGATAGGGTGAAGTGCACATCTGATGAGATGGTAAGTGGGAGAGGTAACAGAGATGTTGTTGTGTGGAAGGGGTGAGTGCAGACGAGACAACAGCAAGAAAACTGTCATGCTGCTGCTGCTGCTGCTGCCTACCTTCCCCCAGTGACTCCATTGCCCTGTGCAACATTTCAGTTCTGTGTGAGTCTGGCACTTAATGGCAACTGAAAATTTTTTTTGAGAGGAAATGATGGGTCGCACTTACGTCTCTATCCAATTATCAGTTGCAAATACGAGCCAAATTCACCAGTGCTCAACCTGCAAACTAATACTGATGATGCTCTGTTGGGCTGCTATGCTGGAAGTGAGTCAGGGCTGATGCAAACAAGCAGAGAAGGCTGATGAGAAATGAGGTTGAGTCTGACATTCTTTGTCTGTAAAAGGATGATGGTACACTTCCCTACCTCTTACCCTGCCAGAAATACATCTTCCACTGTCAGTGTATGCAATGAGCAGTGGAAACAGGAGAAGCATGTAGTCTGCTACTTTTTCCATCTCTTATTTTATTTCTTTCTTTACTTGTTCTTTCCAAAATCCATTTGTCCAGCTTTATCTATCTCTGTACTCTCTTGCATTTATCACTACTATACTCAGAACATCCCAAAAAAAAAAAAAAAGGGGGGGGGGGGCGGAGGGTAAGTAGATAATTTCACTGGTTTTGTTGGATAACCTCGCACAGCCAGCAGCCGCAGCAGCACTCCGAGAGAGCTGGGGTGTCGTGCAGACGGTCGGTACGGCCGGTCCGTCCCCACCGGAGGGCAGCAGCGCACGCACCGAGCCGCCGCCGCTTCCCATCCCGGCGCAGAACAAGCTGCTCAGGAAAACTCCCCTCCCTTGCAAACCCGGTGCATCACTTCTGACACTGCAAACGGGAAATGAGAAAAACAAAACGAGAGAACCAGAAAGGAAAAGAGAAAAAGAAACAAAAAGCTTCTAGAGCACCAGTGCCAGTGAAGTAATCTTTTCTGCCAGATTCTATGATTAATTATGAGTTAATTCTATGAATAATCATAGAATATCCTCAGTTCAAAGGGACTTACAAGGATCATCAAAATCCAACTCCTGGTCCTGCTCAGGACAGCCCCAAGAATCACACCAGCACACACAAACATTTTAGGAATTTTTGGTCACTATTCTAATTGGATTAGGCCCACCTTGTTATTAATTCTCTCTTCTCTCTATTCACATACCTGAGTCTACAGACTCTCAATGTATATGTAAGATCAGCCTGGTATGAGAAATTATAATTTATTCACCCATAATTTCTCACCATGAATGGATCCTTCTCCAACCTCTGAACAGCCAAAAGCTTTGCTTTGTTTTTTCTTGCTAGCCAGGTTGAAAAGCAAGGGCAGAAAGAAGAATTTTTTTTTTTTTTCTGTAATTTAGAAGACAATGCTTTGAGAAATTTTCTATAAATCCGTTTCCTCACCTTGATTTAATATCATCAAGGTAAGAAGAAAAAGGAGTCCTTGTATTGCCATAAGTATCTTACATCTTTGAAGGCATTACTTGAGTGCTTGTAGCTATCCTCACATTTTATTAGTTTCTAGTACATCTTTCATTTCAGCTGAAAACCTCTTTTCTGTTAAACTGGGAATAATGAAAACCCCATCCCTTTGATCCTACTCTCTAATTCACAACTTTAGAGCTTATATGTTGTTTTAGTCTGCTCAAATACTTGCTTCTTTGGAGATAGTGATTGCTCATATATATTCATTAGTTCTCTTCACAAAGGAATTGTACTAAAACTGATCCCTTGGGATGCACAAACTTCTGGTCTGTGCAGAGGAGCCAGGCAGAATGGCAACATTACACACCATTGTGGCTAACCAGTGCCTCATTGCTCAATTTTCTTACCCTAATGGTTATGAATATAGGAGATCACACTGACTTTCTTTAAACACTCAGGAAAAGGTACTTCTGACTTAGAGACATTGGCATCTGCCATGAGGAGGCCCCCATGTTTTGAGGTAACTCTTTGGTACCTGACCTTAGCCCATGGGGAGAAACAGGCACTTCTGTGTCTGTTTGACTTTTACTTACGTAAATGATTCATGGCTGAGGTGAATCATACTGAAAATTACCTTTTTTTTTTTCTCCCTGACTAAAAGACACTCAAGTTAGCACCTCACACAATGTAACTATCCAAATTGAGAATAAGCAGATAATGGCATATAAAAACAAATGAAAGAGGATAGTCTTCATGGCATGCTTTGTAACTTGGCATTTAAGGGGATAAACAGACCAAGAGCAGCCTGGCTGAAAAGGACTTGGAAGTGGTGGTGGGTGAGAGGCTGGACTCGACCCATCACTGTGGGATGGAACTGGTCTGCATATGGGGCCCTCAGTTCCCCTCAGAAGGGAGTCAGCGCTTATCTCAAGCTGAAACCTCTTTGACATTCACAGACTAGTCACCCCTACTGATGAAAGCCCAGAGCATGACACAGTTTCATTCCAAAACCTGGCCCACAAGAGGAGGAAGTGGTGTCCTGACCTGATTTCAGATAGTAGCCTGGTGGTTAGTGCACTTGTTGAAGAAGTAGGGTGCTGTCCTGAGCCTGGGAGGGGAATCAAATGTGTGCCTCAGGTCTCCTCTCTCATCACCCCAGCTCTGCAGAGCAAGCCCAAAACAGTCCCTCAGCTGAGGGAAGATTCAGCTGTGCATGTGAGGACAGAGGTTGCAATGGTGAAACTTGGCCTTATTTGAATTCCAAAAGCAATGATACAGATAAGTGTCAAAATCCTATCTGAGAGTTCCCAAATTTATGGTAATGGTGATGAGAAAGCTGAATGTTTACTGCTGACTGCTGTGAACCTCACTCTGCTCTGCCTACCTGTGTCTGTCCTAGCTCTTTGCTGCGGTGATTCTGAACCTCTCTCAGCTGCACATGGTGAGGGGTAAAGATACTTTTGGTCTGAGTTGCTTTATCTTTAAACATGATAATAAAAACTTTTCCTACAATTTATTCATTCAAACAAAGTAAAATCAAAAAAAAAAAATGTTTATTTCAAGGAAATTCACAGATCTCTCAATCTCTAAATGCTTGTACTGGTACAGCTACCAGTGGCTAACAGAGGAAATTAAGAGAGAATGTTTACACTATGTAGATGAGAAACAACTCATAACTGGTAGTAGTGACATTTTTTTTTATCATTGGGAATCATGATTTCTTAAGTAGGTTGCATTTGTGATGGGCTTTGTTTCTCCCAAAACTGATCTCCTGTCTTTAGACAGTAAAACATCAGAGGAAGAGTGTTTCCCAGCAAAATCTGTCTCATGTAACTTCCAGAAACCCTTTTCACTGTAACTATTTTCCTTATTTTGTTTATATTGGAACCCACACATTTTCACTCAGACAGAGAATCGCGTGGATGTTTAGGCTGGAGAAGACCTCTAAGATCACCTGAGTCTAACCATTAACTCAGCCTGCCAAGTCCACCACTAAACCACGTCCCCAAGTGCCACATCTACGTGTCTTTTAAATACCGCCAGGGGTGGTGACCCAACCGTTTCCCTGGGCAGCCTGCTGCAATGCTTGACAACTCTTGCAAAGAAGAATTTTTTCCTAATATTTAATTTAAACCTCCCCTGGTACAACTTGAAGCATTTTCAAGATCTTCTCTGATTATTTAGCTTGATATCTGGGAGAAGACCAAGTCCTCTTGCCTTGCTACAGCCTCCTGTCAGGGAGTTGTAAAGATCAGAGGTCTTCCCTGAGCCTCCTTTTCCTCAGACTAAACACCCCAAGATCCTTAGCTGCTCCTCATCAGACTTTGCTCCAGATCCACCACCAGCATTGTTGCCCTCCTCTGGCCATGCTCCAACACCTCAATCTCTTTCTTGTCATGAGGGGCCCAAAACTGAACACGGGACTCCAGGTGAGGCCTCATCAGTGCTGCAGAAAAAAACAGTGAGGTTTTTCAAAGTACTCACATGGGGCTTCCTTGATCTCATGTATGCTTACATGTATGTGTCACTGCATTTTTATGCCTTGAAGTTAGATGCATTGAGAAACACACACCAAGAATGCAACACAGAGTATATATTCCTCCAAATATTAACTTTCTAGTCTTCTGGAATTTTAGGTTATGCTTTTTTCCATTACAGTTCAAAATATAACTAAATACTTCACTTTTAACAGCTTCAATCCCAAGAGAATAAGTATACAGGTTTTAGAAATTAAATTAAAGGCATCTTCTTTGTTCAAATAGTAGGATTGTTTAATTCATATCAGATGGTTTTCCTTAAACTTAAAAAATAAAAACTTACCTTTCAGAA